>ML675603.1:11757911-11798615 GCA_007922155.1 Mesoclemmys tuberculata
CCACACTGGGAGTCTTAGGCCTGGTCTACACCTAAAACTTAGGTCAACCTAACTATATTGTATGACATAGTTAGGTTCACCTAACTCCCACTGCAGACACTGCTAGGTCAACAGAAGACTTCTTCCATCAACCTAGCTACTGCCTCTTGACAGGTTGGATTTACTGCAGTGACAGAAAAAACCCTTCCGCCGCTGTAGCGTCTACCCTACAGTGCTAAAGCAGCATTGCTGCAGCTATGCTGCTACAGCACTAGTAGCATAAACATACCTTTATAGGGTGTACATGTCAAGCTGCCATGATCGCAGAGTGATTCTAATTGACAGGGCACTGAAAATGCCAGTGGCAGCTGGTAGCTCATCAATGTTTGGGTTTCCAGTGCTGCGAACAATGATGGAGTTCAGCTGGTGCTAGTGAGGGTCAGAAATTTTTAGAGAATTTTCCAATGTCAGAAGGGCGTACAGCTCTTAGATTTTTAAGACCAAAAGGGATCATTATGTTCATCCAGTTTGACTTACTGCATTACACAGATCATATAATTGCACCCAGTGAAATCAAATTCTACATCAAATTCAACAGCTTCTGATTGATCGAGAGCACAGCTTTTAGAAAGACACACAAGTCTTTATGTAAAGATGGCAGTGGTTAATTACCATCAGTGCTAAACGTAATGCAGCTCTAACTGACTGATTTCATCTTAAATATATTAGTAAGAAGGTAGGAATAGTTCTAGTGTGTCCACTTGCACAAACAAGGGCTTCCCAACTAAGGTGCCTTTTTTTTCTTCATAGCTAAGATACATAATTTTATCAGTGAAGCCATTTTTGCTCTCTATCAACAGGAAGAAATGAGGTACTAGCTAAACTAATGTCACTAACTGAAATGACAGGTTAAGTATAAGTGTGTGTGATTGCAGAGTGCAGGATGGTAAAGTATATATCAACCCCTTTCAAATGTGACTGTTTAATAGTACTGCCATTCTTTTGGAAGAATCTTTCACACAATGAAAATGACAAGTTAGTGATACTCACTTTGGGGGCTAAATTCCACTCTCAGTTACACTGCTTTAAAGTGACTTTAATGGAGTGACTACGGATTTATGTTGATGTAACTGAGAACTGAATTTGGAGCTTTATTTATTACAATATACTGCTATTTTACTGTTTTATATTCCTGATGTTTTTCAGAATCATGTGAGTGCCCTGCATCTTCAAATCAGTGTGAATGTGCTCTCCTTCCAAATCCTGTGCAAAGAACGAGGGTTAATTAAACCTATGTTTGATTTATAAATGTTATCCCTTCTGGGAAGTGGAGCACAACTCAAGCTGCAAGGCAATACTATGTTTGTTTTACTCCCCCCTGGGACGTTCCTTGCATGCAATAATTTATGGCATAAATAATATTTTAAGGTAAGGACTGTTATAGCATGTTTGAGTAACTCTGGTGAAAACTGTTCTAAAACAAGACCAATTTTTAAAAAGATTGTGAAGAAGAGCAAGCCAAATGATGCAAGCCTCCTGCCAGGGAGCTATAGTAATTTGTCCTTTAGTGGATAAGCTATAAACCAAAGACATATCACAATGACATCAGGATGTAAAAAACATAGATTTAAAAAGGGCAGAATTTCTTACAGAGAGGTTGAAATTCTGACCTCAGTCACACTGGTATAAATCTGGAGCAATTCCATTTGAATCACTGCAGTTCCTCTGGATTTATAGCAGGGTAAATGAGAATAGAATATGACCCTTAAGATTGTATTTAACTGCCTTCCCTCCTGAGAAATCATTATGGGCCAATTCCTCAGCTGGTATAGGATCTGGCCCCATAATTTGATTATTGGTACCCATCTCAGGGACTACTTTGTGATCATGGCCGTCTTCCAGCTCTGCTTCCATCACACTGCCAAGTGTGGGTATGAAGTTAGTTGTAGGTAAGCGCAGACAGGGACAATGGAACCGTGTGAAATCTCTCTCTCTCACAAACACACATCCCCGTAAAGAATTTAAATTCACTAAATGCCACAAAAATGGTTGGGACTGCAAAAACGCATATCAAAATTTACACATTTTCTCAGTGAAAACAAAATCACTCAATATGGGCCTGTTTCAAAACAAAAAATTCACAAAAATCAGACCTGAATAGTCTAGAAATAGTCAGATTTAGAACATTCTGAATGGTGTTGCAAATATTTCACGCATCTCTTGTAATTAAGCTGCCCTGCTTCATTAAGGGAGGTTGCATCTGCTACAGTAAGTAGTGTCTGCCTCACCCATTCTTTTCCTAACTTCCTCATCTACTTTCTCCACATCAATCATGATTTTATAGCCCTCGATCATATCCCCCCTTAGTCATCTCTTTTCCAAGCTGAAAAGTCCCAGTTTTATTAATCTCTCCACCGCCGAATCATTTTTAATTTCCTTCTCTATACCTTTTTCAGTTCCAATATATCTTGTTTTGAGATGGGCTGACCAGATCTCCCTGCAGTACTCAAAATGTGGGCATATCATGGATTTATATAGAGGAAACATGAAATTTTCTGTCTTCTTATCTATCCCTTTCCCAATGATTCCCAGCATTCGTTAGCTTTTTTGACTGCTGCTGCAAATTAAGCAGATATTTTTGGAGAATTATTCACTGTGACTCCAAGATCTCTTTCTTGAGTGGTAACAGCTACATTAGACCCCATCATTTTATATGTATAGTTGGGATTATATTTTCCAATGTGCATTATTTTGCCTTTATCAGGATTGAATTTCATCTGCCACTGTCTTGTCCGGTCACCCAGTTTTGTGAGATCCCTTTATAACTCTTCACAGTCTGCTTTGGACTTAACTATCTTGAGTAGTTTTGTACCATCTGTGAAGAACTCACTGGTTACCCCTTTTTCCAGATCATTTATGAATATGTTGAACGGTACTGGTTCCAGCGCTGACCCCCTGCAGACACCACTACTTACCTCTCTCCGATCTGAAAACGGACCAGATTTTCCTATCCTCGGGTCCTATCTTTTAACCAGTTACTGATCCAGGAGAGAACCTTCTTTCTTTCCCCATGACAGCTTACTTTGCTTAAGAGCCTTTGGTGAGGGATCTTTTCAAAGGCTTTCTGAAAATCTAAGTACGCTGTATCCACTGGATCACCCTTGTCCACATGCTTATTGACCCCCACTAAGAATTGCAGTAGATTGGTGAGGCATGACTTCCCTTTACAAAAACATGCTGATTGACTAGGTACTTTCTGGGTCTGTTTCAGTAGTTGCTATGTTCCTATGAAAGGTGTGTCTTCGCTGCACCAGCGTTAACTCAGGCTCTGACCCAACTTTTGGACTTGGACTCTGAAAAGCTGGGTCCAACTTCTTGCTCTACCACAGATTTCACATGTGACCTTGGGCAAATCACTTCATCTCTCTGGGCCTCATCTTCCCCTCTACAAATTAGAGATAATAATGCTTCCAATGTCTCTTTGAAGTGTGAATTTTTTGGGGCAGATACTCACTATTACTTTGTATATGCGCAGCACCAAGCACAATGGGGCCCTGTCCTCAGCTGGGTCCTCAAGGTACCACTGTAATACAAACAATAACCTCCAAATGGAGTAAAGGTTGGCTTGAGTGTTGCGTGTTAAATCAGAGACTATAAGTAACTCAGTACCATGGATTAAATAACATTATAATCACCGAGTGAAGGCTGCTTTGAAGTCCTGGGTAATGTTTCTTAGTGATTAGTGCAGGGAGCTGAGATTTAGTGCTCTGTGGTTCTATGCTGGTTCTCCCACTGACTTGCTGTGTTATCTTCTTCAAATTTGTTCATCAAACAAGGAAACAGAGACTTCCTCTGCCTCTTCAGTAATGTCATCAGCATCCCCTCGAAAAGAGAATTCTGGGAGCCCTTATTCATGCAGAAACTCCTATTGGGTCCCACGGTCTGAATCCATAATGCTCACAGGACAATCGTACTGAAATGTGACCCAGTTAATGCTACTTCTTCAGCCATCAAACTTTTTTATATTACGTTGTTCTCTCAGCTGTTAATCCAGATGTTATTTACATTTGTACAGTAACATTAAACACTTGTCCAAGTAGTATTAATAGCATCAATAACTATACCAAACATAAATAGCAGCGGCCCTAATGGTAATATTTCCAAAGCAGCTTGTAATTGTAACAACCTGTCATTGTTATGCTGACTCAAAATTAAATTGCTCTGTGTATGGAAAGCAATGTGCAAAAAAGCCCATCTGTGCCAAGATTATTTCCCTTCCTTTGTATTTTTGTTTGTTTGCTCATACCCAATAGCTTGGATGCATTACTCTCTTTATTGTTTGCCACATTCCAGACTGGCATATCTCCTGAGTTGCTAGTCACTGGGAACAGAAACCCACAGAGGATTGACGAGAAAAGGACTGCTTATGTCTCCTTTATTTGATATTTATTTGACCTTCATGAATCCGACAAAGTGGGTTTTTCCCCACCAAAGCTTATTCCCAAATGAAGTTGTTAGTCTTTAAGGTGCCACAGGACTCTCACTGTTTTATTTGATAGTGGCTTTGTGCGGCATAACTTCATTGGCTTCAGTAGAGTTACTCCTGACTAATAGTGGTACAGAATCAGATTCTCAGGATGGACTTGCTAAGAAGGACGTGCAAGAGTGTCCAAAATTTCCAAGATATACTTGTCTCATCATTTCATTTCCCCCTATTTTATACAACTCCTAAATAGCCTTTGCCACCATATTTCCTGGAAATGGCTCATATCGCAAACAAACACGATACGACATTTTTCATGCATTTGATGTGAATGGATTTTCACGCAAAACGAATTTAGAATTCTGAAATGTAATACATAAAAATAGTCATCGGCTTAATAACAAGAATATTTCCAAAGGGAGCAGATCCGCTTTTCACTCCAAAATCTAATATTTTTTTCTGTGAAAAAATGACAAAGTGTCTTACATTCTTAATAAAACTGATGCTTTAAAAAAATCTGAGATGATGTAAAAAAAATCTCAATTTCTGAAGTTTTTGCATTCTATGTAGCATTTTCTGTACATCCCCATTGCTACAACATATAAGATAAGCAAACAGCAGGTTCTAGCTAAGACAAGTTTAGCACACTTTCTGCTGTCTAAGGCCCTGAACTAAAGTCCAGTGTGGTAATGGTAAGACATCTGTTGTCTTCAATGAGCTTTGGATCAATCCCTAGATCATTAGCTAGATGAACTTTTTCCCACTTTGCATCTCAGTCACGATAATGCACTGGATAGATGTACAGTACAGCTTGAGAGCAACCACCAGTCAGAGGAATCCTTTGTCAAGTGTGCTTTAGTACAGTACGTTATGCTTCCTCTGTGTAGAAAAAATTGCAAATAATCTCCCTAGACACTTGTATGTGGAACAGTTTTAGAATGGGGGCTAGGTCCTCAATTTGGCTCCACTGACATACCTGGAGTTATGCTGATTTACACACTCTGAGCATCTGGCTCAGGATAGTTTAAAACCATGTGCTATACTGTTACTTAGCTGTGCAGGAATCGGAATTTCTGTTTCACAAACCCCCCTGAGATGTTGACGTTTTCATTCTTAATTAGGGAAAATAACCCTGTGAAATCCAAAAAATTCTGCGAAACAGAAATTTTTAAAACATTTTTGAGGTCACTCAGAAGTTCCACTTCAGTAAACTCAGAACATTGTATTATGATTGGGACTTCAAAAAAATTAATTTAAAAAGTTCAAAGTGAAAAGTCATTTTGAAACAAACTGAAAGCTTTTTTTCCATGTTGTAAGGATGTTTTCAACCTTACCAAAATAATTTGTATTTAGTTTTTTTCTAAATGAGATTTCCTCAGAGCTTACGTGGTCCCACAGAGAGTTTCAATTTTGATTAAATTGCATGTTCTGACCAAAAAAATCCATCAGAAAAATTTTGACTAATTTTAAATTGCTACATGAATTAGGGTTACCATTGGAGCTGTGTAATAACTTAGCTGCTTCATCATGCAGGAGTTTTTGCACACCTTATTTCCTGGTTTTGCATGGGCAATTGCACCACTTGGGTGTTGCATTTGAACAACCCCAAAACTCAAATTAAAACTCATCCCAAAACACTAGGTTGACCTAATTTGGAATTGAACCAACTGTGAAGTGGTTTCAATCCAAAACCATGGATCAGTGCTGGATCACTTGAAACTCAGCTGAGTTTCCCTCAATAGATTTGTGAACCTGGTGTGAATTTCTTAATCTGTAATGAAACCTGGAAGAAGGCAAGTGCACTGAATTTCAGGTTTCAGGACAAGTTGTGCACAACTGTAGCAGCTCCCTGTTACAAATATTTGTGCTGCTTGATTAACTTGCTCGTCTCTATGTTGTGATGCAGCTGCCACAGCATCATGGTGCTGGGATGTATGTCCCTGTAGGGTGAATTATTGAGGTGTCGTTATCGTACAAGCACTGACAGTTATTTTGTGCTTCCTTAATTAAGCCTAAATTGTGTTCAGACCCAACCAAACTTTAGGGCATCCCCAGAAAAACACTTACTCAGCAGTACAAACCCCTCCCACACAATCTTTGCAATGCAGTCAGCAGTTCTTTCCCTGAGCAGCTTAATCCAGGCCAGTAACATGATGGTAACATGCAGCAGCACAAGATCTATTCCTCTGACTGCATGTTAGAGAACCTGGGAGCTGAAGGATCTGTGTGCTCCCAGCAGACTCAATAAACTTATCTCCTGTGTGCTTGCAACACCTCACTCCTGTCTCTTCTCTGTCATAAGGGAAGTTTTGACTCTTCCTCCCAGCCCCTTAAAGGTACTCTTTCCTTCTCCCTATTCCTTTAACCTTCTTTCTCCTTCACAGTGAAGCAGCCTACCTCAGCCAGTGGATGACTGGCAATAATCAACTGGGCATTGCTCTGCCAGCATATGATTGAATTTTGACTATGTGTGGTCCTTGGACTTGGATCCCAAGAATCCTATCCTTAGGTAATTTACTTAACTTGAGGTCCAGCTCAGTGGGTTAGCTCTTGCAATGCTTACTCCACCAATAATCCACCTGCAGCCAGTGGGACTACTTATGGAATAAGGTGCTACTCACCATTAGCAAGGGTCACACCATGTAGCCACCTATGCCTCAGCCTTCCTGTCTGTAAAATGGGGATAATGATACTTGCCTTCAACACAGGGCTATTCTGAGGCTTAATTCAACAGCATTTGTAAAGTGCTCAGTTATTATCAAGTTAAAAGTATTAACCGGGGGGGAAATATGTTTGTTTTTATTACCACATGACCCTTTCCTGCCAACTTCTTCTTGAAGTGAGGTAGGCAGCAGGAGCTCATTATTCCTTACAATTTCATTTGGTGGTATCGTAGCTATAAATAGAATTGCAGAGCCAACAATAAAAAAAGACCACAAAGGCTGCTAACTTTAAAGGATTTACACTGCTGCCATTTTATATGCACTGTGGTGCTGCATCTAAATACTTGATATATGCTCTGGGCCATCTTCCCTGGCAATTGCCCTCCCTGTGCTGCACACATTTTCAAGGTTAGGATATCTGCAGGAGCTGCTGTGGAAATAATTCTCTGAGCCTTAGACCTGAACAGTTTTAAAGATGGATGATAACAGGATATTGGCTGTTTTCAAGGTTTGGAGGAATCTGGCAGGGGGCACTAGTTTGCCCTGTTGAACAGGAGGTCACACTAGATGATCATAGAATCATAGAATATTAGAGTGGGAAGGGACCTCAGGAGGTCATCTAGTCCAACCCCCTGTTCAAAGCAGGACTAACCTCAGCTAAATCAGCCCTGCCAGGGTTTTGTCAAGCTGCAGCTTGAAAACCTCTAAAGATGGAGATTCCACCACCTCCCTAGGTAATCCATTCCAGTGCTTCACCACCCTCCTAGTGAAAAACTTTGTCCAACCTAAACCTCCCCCACTGCAACTTGAGACCGTGACTCCTTGTTTGGTCATCTACTACCATTGAGAACAGCCTAGCTCCATCCTCCTTGGAACCCCCTTTCAGGTAGTTAAAGGCTGCTATCAAATCCCCCCTCACTCGTCTCTTCTGCAGACTAAACAAGCCTAGTTCTCAATGATCACAATGGTCCGTTCAGCCCTTAAAACCTATGAATCTATGAATCGTGGCGGGTTTCTTCCTTGGGTAGGATAGGATGTGTTACCGAGCAGATGTAGCAGCACCATTATTAAGGCTGTCTTACAGAGTTCAGTTTTAAAAGGAGCTTTACACCTTTATTTTGTAAAAATCTCATTGCAAGAGCAAAAACCAAAACATAGGCTTTGGGTGGATGCCCTAACTGCCACTAAATGTAGTTATTATTTCTCAACAGAGAAGAACTCCCTTGGCTTAGGAGGACTTCCCCAAGGTATAAAATAAGATAGGCCAAACCAAAACTCTGCATCCAAACGTGCTCAAGCCTGACTTTCAAGGTTTCAAAATCCAGACTGAGGCCCTTTTCTATCTCTTTAATGCTATTTGAATCGGGATTGGCAAATTCAATTCCAATAAGTATCCAAAAATTCAAGTGTTTACCCAAGCCTTATCTGAATTATCCAAGCTCCTAGAATCTGCCACTTCAGAGAACTCCAGTATTCTTACTGGGCCCAAAATACATAAGAACAATCTTTTGGGAATTAGTTCTGTCCATTCTCTGCTGATCTCTGATAAAACACAGAAAAGCAACATGGAAATGAAACATAATTGTTTCAAAAGTTAACCAGCCCTTTTCAAACACAGAAAAGGTTTGGTTCATCTTAATTTTCAATTAGGGACAATTAAGGTGCAGGGTGGTTCTCATTTCCTTTTACCTAACAGATAGCTTTCAGAGAAGTGGCCTTGTCTGTGACAGATATAGAATTTCCAAAAGTGCCAAGAGGCCTAGGCTTTTTCAAATGCCACTAGATGCCTATCTGCATCATTAAGCATCGATATAGCTTTACAATCTGGCCAGAAGTGCCTATGTTACTTTTGAAGATGGGACTTGGACACCTAAGTCACATAGGCAGTTTTGAATTTTTTTACCCAGCCCCAGTGTAGGAAACTCTACATGACATAGTTCCATTATTATTAAAGCAGTTTCCATCCTGATTTCATATTTTAACATCAGTTATAGAATTTTCTGTGCACGGTGGAAAACTTGTTTAAAAGAAGAATTTTGAAAACTTTTTTCCAATTTTCTAATATTTTTCACACTTTGAAGCATGAAAATATTTTTCCTATTGAAATGGGCTTTTTTTCACTTGACAAACATTTATTATTTCCCTTCCCTATCATTTGTCTTTAACTGAGATGAAAAATGACATCGTTGCTTGGTTGGCACCCACAGCCTCATTTTACACAGTGCCTTTGAAAAGGTCTCTCTGGAACCTTAACAGCATTTCTATTGATACTCTGGAATTATCAGTGGTGTCAACCCTAAGATTAGTGTTAGCTGCTGCCACAGAACCAGTAGAGGGAGCACAAAACACTGATTTTGGCAAGACTCATCAAAATGGAGGTGGTGGTGTTGATTCTTAAATGTGATGGTATGGCCGTCTTTAAAAAGAAATCAACATCTCATCAAATCTAGCATAGATCATTAGAAGCTGGAAGACTTTCCCCACCTGTAATAATTGTGAGGTAAGTCAAATGTTGCATCTGAAAAGCTCAAATGTAAGTTCTTTTTTCCCCTCATGGCAATCCATGTTGGAAAGTCCTGTGGATGATAAGGCCAGTTTACAGTGGTGGAACAAGATAAGTTTAGTTCTTCTCGTAGGCTGGGCCTACAATGACAGCAGCAAATTCACCACTGTCAGAACGATTGCTCTGGCTCGACTGAGCGGTCTGTGTAGACCTGCTCGGTCAATCCAGCAATCGACGCAGGAAAACCACCCCGGTAAGTGGCGTGGCAGTATGGATGGCATGCAGAGCAGACGCAGGGAAGTTGACGGGAGATACGCAGGTGATTTTATGTCACTTGCGTATCTCCCGTCGATTGCCACTGAACCCGGAAGGTACGTGTAGACCGGGCCTTAGACTGTGAGTGGGATTTTCAAAGGCATTTATGCTCCTAAATAATTTGGGTGCTTCTGAAAACTTCACTTTGTGAGTTTTACCTTTGGACATCTGTGTCACTTGGCAGTGTGGTGAAGTGACTAGAGCACAAGACTGATGCCAGAGCCACTAGGTTCAATTCCTGACTCCACCACTGACTCTGCTGTGTGGCCTTTTGTATGTCACTGAAAATCTCTCTGTGACTCAGTTTACCTCTCTATGAAATGAGATAGGTTAGGCAGCTGGTGTGCTAAGACAACCTCCTATCAAGCTAACCAATATTGTCCATTGGTTCTTGTGATGCCCTGTTTGTCTCCACCTCTATGGGCAGAAAACATCTTTCGCTCTCTATTCGCACAGCACCTGGCATGTCCTGGTCCATGATTGGGGCCCGTCGGTAACTACCACAGTACAAACATTTGTTAATATACTTCCCCTATGCGCCAGGACTGTTGTGAGATTTAGTTAATCAATGTTTGCAAACTGATTTGAGATCCTCTAGCAAAATGCATGAATGTGTATTTAACATATATAATACAGTATGGATGAGATTTTCAAAGGCACAAATGGCAGGTAGGCAGTTCTGAAAATCTCCCCCTGTGTATAAAGTATCTCCACAGCAGCAGCTAGACACTACTGTTATTGATGCTATATAAATACCTTGGCTAAATAGTACATACACAGCAAACTAGAATGTCAATTTTCACATTGCACTACATTTGAAACAATTTTTCTACTTTTTTTCTGGTTCACTGTAAACAAACTGTCACTCTCTCTGACTTCACTGTAAGTGGGCTCTACTGTACATCCTCCAGGGAAATTCATTATGGCTGGCAGTCTGGAAAATGCCAGTATTCTAAGCATCACCGCAAGATGCTGCAATTACTGTACTTCTGTTTCTTAGCATGTGAAGCTACTGTATTAATGTCAGCCTATGCATATTAAACATGACAGTACTCCCTGGACTCTTTGTGTGATGGTCGTATTTCTCTGACAGTAACAGATTCCAGGAAAGATGGTTGGAGTGCTTTTCATTTATTTTGCTCCCTTATTTTGCCCAAAGGGTTGACAGCAACTAAGATACAAATCTAGAGTAATTTAAAAATACCACAAAAAGCTAAGCATAGCTATACAAAATGTCAAAATGCAAAACAGTTAAAGAAACCATAGGAATATATCCCAGGAAAAAACTGTTTGTGCTACTGTTTTAGATTGGATTAACAAATGGAATGAGCCAGTGTGCTTCAACATTGTCAGGCAATAATAATAATTAATAATAAAGGGCTGTTTAGAAATCCTTTAATTGGAAATGAGATTCACCTTTGAGTAAACAACCTGAAGAGAGAGGCTGTGGGGGTGGATCCAGAGCCCTTTGAGTGATATATTATGTTGAAGCTGCTTTTATCTTTTGTCTAGTGCAGTTGTCGAATGTAAAGTTGGCTTCATCTGTGTGACATGTGTGGCAGATGCCTCTTTGGTCTGTGCATCCTACTGGGTGCAAAGGACCAGCTGGCTCAGCACATTCCTCCCGGTGTTATTCCCTGCTCATCTTAATACGCTGCACAGAGATATGATGACATGCTTGGGAAAGATTGATTTGTGTGAGATGAGAGCAGGGTTGAAAGGCTGGGGGAGGGGAGGAAGAGAAGGGGCTACAGAGCAGAAGGCAGCTGCTCTCCTGACGCTAAAAGGAATTTCTTCTGTTCCACAACTGAGTAGGAAGCGCACAGACACTCTCAGTGTTCTCTTTCCAGGTGGGCTAGAATCCAAAACATTCTATTTGATGAATGAATGTTTTCACATTAACAAATTCAAAGGCACCTGTACACGCTTGTAAGAGATATTGCTGGGAAAGCAGTACTGGAAAGATGTCCTCTAGCTAAAATATTAAAAGGTGTGTATGGGGTAAAGGAGCTCTTATTATAAGCTTGCAGAGGACGGACGGTGCGGGCCTGGGATTTGGAAGACCCAAATTCCCTGTTCTGCTACAAGCTTTCCTGTGTAATCTTGCGCAAATCGGGTAGGGACAGATTTTTAAAGGTACAGGTGCCCAGTGAGATTTTTGATAGCACTTTAGACACCTAAAACCCATTGAAGTCAATGGCAGTCAGGCACCCAGATACTTTGAAAATCCCAGTAGGTGACAAAATACCTTTAAAAATCTGACCCTTACTTTCTCTGTCCCCCATCTGTAAAATAGCACTTCCCTTCCTCCGAGGGGTGTTGTGAGCATAAATACACTAAAGATGGTGAGGTGTGACCCTAAGAGCACCATAATGCTGGTGGACAAGGAGCTCCCTGGTTTGTAGCACCGAGTCTCAACTGGCCTGACCAGCTCAGTGCATCCCACACACTGTTGTCATGTTATTTATTTAAAGAGGGTCTTGTCCTATACAACTGGAAAACTAGTGACTCACAGATCATAATATCCCTGTGTGATGTGTGCGCAGTTATCATGTGAAAAACTGAACAGCTAATCTGGAAATGTTCTTCAAATGTGTTTGGCAATCAGTGCTTAAGCCCAGCCCGTCCTAGAAAAAAGGAATGTTTTCACAGGCTTGACTCCATCGTCACCAGTGTAAATTAAGCTGAGGTGTGACCTAAGACAATAAAAAGCCCATTTACATGCCAGGTAAACAAAGCCAGCAGGCAGACAAGTGAGGGAAGATGACCACATAACGATCTAGATGTGGAATGGAGACTGCACCCGGATGAAGCCTTCAGGCCTCCTGAAACGGGCAATGAAGGAAGTGATGGCAAAAGGCATTTTATCATCCTTCTCCTGAGCAGACAGAGAAACCAAGCACTTTGAGTTCTGTGTTGGATCCTGGCTAAAGATTGGCCAGCCATGCTGGGAGAATGGTGAGACTGGGACTATGGGGAGAAATGACTTTGAACAAAAGTCTCTAGTTTGTTGAGTTAGACTTTAGTCTTAGGGAATGTCTACACTGCCGGGCTGCACGGATCGATGACATGGGATCGACTGAGCGGGCTGTGGAGACCCACTAAATTGATCCCGGAAGTGCTCTCTGGTCCACGCTGTTAATCATCCCCCCCCCCGGCGAAAGGAATAAGGCTGTCAACCGGAGGGCATCTCCGGTCAACACAGCGCAGTGGAGACGTCGTGGTATGGCACCGTAAGTAAGTCGATGGGAGATACGGAAGCTATATTACAGAGCCTGCGTATCTGCCATCAACCGCTGGCTGCAGTGTAGACCAGACCTCAGAAATGCATTTTTACTTTTGTTTGTTTGTAACCATTTCTGTGCCTATACCCTCTATTTGGTATCACGTAAATCTGTGTTCTCTCGTTAATGGCCTTGTACTTAAACTAACTCACTGCTATGTATTGATCTGCGGGGATGCGGGGTGGAGGGGTTGTAAACCTCAGCTTAACAGGCTGCTGTGTACTGTCTCTTTAAAGGAGCAGTGACCTTGAGAAGGTTGTGTGTGAGCTACAGTGAGGGGCCGAGCACTGTAGAGAAAGACTTTTGGGGAGAAGTTGGGACTGAAAGGGTTGTTGAGGTCCCCCTGCAAAGACTGACTGGGCAAGAAGGGGGAAACCTTCTTGTTTGTATGCCGGCTGTTGGTGTTCAGGCTATGAGCCATGGATAGCAACATAGCATTTAGGCCACTGAGAATTGCAAGGCAAATGTTGATTGAACCCCGTCCTGGCCCAGATGCACCCCAAACTGGCACACTGAGATACTACAGTAAGGGGGGCCGGGTGGATCGATTGTAAACCCAAAGGGCACTCTGCATCTTGCAGGATCAAGCCCATATTACGTAAAAAAGAAAACCCAACTCAATTTGCACACCTTGGAAGACTCTGAAAGAGCCTTTGATCAAGGAGGAATCTAGGATAGGTCTTTCATAGATGGAACATGGAGTATTTTTCATCTCTGACCCCTACATGCGATAACTTTCTTTGAGGAAAGAAAACCAGCTGGCTTAGAATAAGGATGCAACAGCCAGAAAAACATTCTAATTTACGCTGGTTTAAACATACCATACCTGCATTACCATTTGAAAACCACCCTTGTAAGAGAACTATAACAGGAAAAACATGGGGAGACATTTATTAAAGGCTGGGCCACTTTAGCAAAGCCAGGATCTGAGCTGCCTGAAATGTAATGCAGCGCTTATAAACTAAAGGCATAAGTTATTAACTTAACATAAATGATTTCAGATTTGTGTTCAATGGACTTGGTAATTATACTAAGGAATTTAAGCTGACCTCATCAAGCCTGCTTTCTCTTTTAAAATGTATTTCCATGTCAATTAAAATGCCTGAGTACAAAAAGCAAAGTTTTTATAGGCCTGGTTATACTAATTCATTATCACGCTATTATATACTTGGCAGTCTCCAGATATATCAGTGATTAACTTAGTGTGCATTGGCTGCCAGTGTTTCAGTAGTTCAGATAAATGTGGCTATTTGCTTACACGCCGCTGACTGAAATTGCAGTGGATATAGTTCTTGGATATCCTGTGGAAAGTAAGTTATTTCCAGCTGATAATGGCAGTAGGCTAACTGCAGCCTATATAATATCCGGAAGAGCTGTGGTCAGGGGATATCTGACTATTGCTAAAAATAAGAACTATGAGTGGAGAAGCAGCTTGATCTACTGGATAGGCCTGCTAGTGGGACCCAGGAGGCCTGGGTTCCAGTCCTGCCTCTACCAGCTGTATGATCTTGGGCAAGTCACTTCTCTGTGTGTTTCTCTTTATCTGCCTTGTCTATTCAGATCGTAAATTCTTTGGGGCAGGGATTGTCCTTCACCTTGTGAATGTATGACACATAGCCCCAGGGGATACTGGTCTTAGTTGGGCCTCAAGGCCCAATCGAGAGAGTGGCCCAGACTGGAAGTGTCTGAAACAATGTTACCTTCTCCTCTCTATTATTGTTTTTTATTACAGGGTTTTTTTTATTACACTATTAGAGACCTAGACCTGCTGTAGCCCTTCCGCGCTGCCTCCTTGTTGGAGCCTTCGCTACTGCTGGAGCCTTTTCCCACTGTCAGAGCCTTTCCTCACCGCATCACCCCCACCACAGTCTTCCCCTGCTCCCGGTGCCTTTCCCTGCTGCCAGAGCCTTTTCCCACTGTACTGCTTCTCCCTGCCAGAGATTTTCTCTGCAGAGGCGAAAGGCGCCATCAGCGGGGAGGCAGCAGCACACTACACTGCTAAAAATAGCCATGTAGACATGGGAGGCGACTGCTTGGCTGCGTAAAAAGTCATGCAGGGTACTTACCCTAGGGCACTCCATTCTACTCACCTAAGCCATGCCTCACTCTCTACACTGCTATTTATACCCATGCGCACTGGGCTGCAGTGTCTACTCTACACGCTGCCGTACGTGGAAATGTACTTTTCAGCACGGAACCCTGCAAAAGCTTAAACACATGCCTGCCTGTGCAGACCCATCGACCTTAGTGACAATAGACAAGACACACAAAGAGTGGGAGAAAGCAAATATTATTAGCCCAGTTATACAAATGGGGAACGAAGGCACAGAGAAACCAAATGATAAGACCGTGGTCACACAGGACTTGAACCCAGATCTCCTCCCAGTCCATTGTCTTACTCACGAGACCAGCCTTTTCTTCTCCACCATAATCAGTTAAAAGATAGCAGTATTTAACCCCTGGTAATTGTTACAAAATACCTAATACAAAACTAAATAATGTGATAGTATCAACAGAGAAGGAACTATTTTCTCAGGAAAATGGGTTATTGTCAGAAAAATGCTGAGGCAAAGCCTAGGGAAGTACTGGAAATAGACATTGAGGTAAGCCCATGGGGGAAACGTGTTGATGCCATGACAGAGTTCTCGTCCTTTTACTTTGCTGTGTCTGCCTCCCGGGGCCTGATTTGCACAGATGCTGAGCACTTGTATATCCCATTGTAGCTGTGGGTGCTTAACACCTCTGAAAATCAGTTCCCAAATGAAGGCTGATGGTGAAAATTGCTCAGTAGGTGCATTTATGGCAAGGCTGCATTCAGGTTGGGTATGGGAAGATCCCATTCAGAGACACTGAGACCCCCAGCTGTGCTTCTAAGCTAACCCAAATTGAATCTTTTGTGAGATTTGGAGTCTGTGTAATTTTTCTTCCCTGCAATTTCTCACTCTCGTACAACTCTAACCTAGTGGATCTGAGTGGGAACTGCAAGTACTAAAATGCTAGGCTCTGACAGAAGCTGCTTTTCTGGTACTTGTAGCGTGAGCAGGTGCTCCAAGAAATGGGAATCTCACGAGAAGAGTTCCTTCTTACAGCTAGACTTCAAGCTAGATTTTCTGACCCAAGAGGCTCAAACATTGTAGACTGGAAAAGCTCCAGATAAATCATCTACAGTTTCTTGATTCATCCACTGTTGATTCTTGTTGCTTTTGATGAGGACTTCCGAAGCCTCGGGGCGTAACAGGCAGGAATAGCTATGGGGCACTGTCTTGATCACTAAAAAGGAGCCTTCAGGTTTGCATCCATTCTTGGAGCCTGTAATTTCTCAGCAACCATCATTTTACCTGCACAGCTGGAAACTTTATCTTGATTTGGAGTGCTGCCTTTGGCCACAAGCTGGGATGCCAAGGAGTTTGCTGTGACTGGGTATTCCCTTTTGCCTAGGCTAGACTCTTTGCTCAGTCTCTTCACAGTTTACCAGGCTTTGCAACTGGAATACATGAAGTTCAGTTTGGAAAGGGTTTCTTTCCATTGCTCTGGCCTCGTTTGATTTAGAAGGTGAAAAAGATCTCGACTTTTGTTAAAAACCTCCTGTTCATTCTTGGCAGATTTAAATTACTGATGTAGTCTGGTTGCACCAGATGACCATCCGGGAATGAACTGTTGACAGAATCCCTGAGGCATAGATTTCTTTTCAGTAGCCGCAATTTTATTGCAGAAAGCTCTCTAGGTGGCACTGCTGTTGTTTTGCGTATCTGATTCTGAATCTTTACCCACCAGAGTCTCCACCTTGGATTGGAACAGATCCCACCTTGCCTTCCACAAATTTCTCCGCGTTTTCTGGAGGCCACTAGTAGTTGGAATTTGCAGGCCTGCTGTGATCCGGCATGGCCAATGCTGGGACTGAAGAACCATGTTAAGAATTTTATGCTTGGTGACCACCAGAGGATGTCCAGTTGTAGAACAAGCAAAGTCAGGAGAAAAATCCATCTTTTGCTATGAAAAGTGGGTGGCTGCTTAGGCTCATACAGAAGTTTCAGGTCAACCGTCAACATCCAGTCCTCTTTCCTACTCCATCCAGATCATCATCAGGGTATAAAACCTTTTACATGGGCCAGTGGTTAGAAAGTGCAACGACCCCAACTCTCCAAGTATATGTTACGGGCAGATAGCCGCGGCCCCACATTTAGGGTGTCTGCCCCAGGGAAGTTCTGGCAGGCAGGTACAATAACTCAATTCCTACCTCCACAGCCCCACTTTGGAGGGCATCCGTTCTTCACCGTGCCCAGGTAGCTCTGCTTCTCGTTGTGGAGCGAAGACTGGGACATAGCCCTGCTTCCTTTGTGGGGGCTGCAGAGACAGTGGTACCAGCTCAAAGGTGTCCTTGACCACATGAACTTCCCTTTTGGGTGGTTGCTGCAGATGAGCAGCCAGAGACTGCAAGCTAGGCCCCTTCACAGTCCCATGTAGACAATTGCTGCATCTTGAGCTCTGGCATCTAAGTTCCCATTTAAAATAATAAATAATAATAATAATGCAAGTCTCTAGCCCTTATGGTTGTGAAACTAACCTTAAAAATGCGATCTGACTGCAAACCACTGCAGTGATGTGTTCCTGAGCCTGCAGACAGCCTGAAACTGACAGCTCTATGGAGGTGCAAGCTTTCCATATTCCTTTATAGTGATGTTCATGCTGAAACCCAGTGATAGCGATATGAATGTCAATGCTACCAATTATTTCACTGCTGATTAAAACATCCACAGAAGGAGGAGGATGACCTTGTTAAGCAGATGTGCACAGTCTACTGTAAGTGGTATCACAAGTAGTTAGAACCTGGGAGAATCCCACCATTATTTTCCACTGTGTAAGCCTGCATTTTTTCAAAGCTCCTCTTGTTATTCTTGCTACCTATCTTTCTTTCCTTCTGCTGCGGGAGATGGTGGAGGCAGTGGGGAGCTTGATGAAGTGCCAAAATCCTCCTGCCAGCAAATGTTTAATATAATTGCTTGGGACAAAGGAATAGTTCTTCAAAACCAGAAACATCTTTTTGAACTGGGATGCCTAGTTGTGCTCCCTGTGCTGGGCCAACGAAGCTCGCTGTGGAATATTTGCTAATAAACAGGCAAGACCATGTCTTGCTCCCAACTGTTCTGGTTTCAAAAGTGATAGTGTGAAAACAAATGATTCCTCTCTATGCACTGTCTCCTCTAGAAGAGGATTGGCTCAGAGATAATAAGTTGTAGAAGGTGAACTGATTGTGCAGCATAGTGGGAAGAGAAAGAGGAGTACAGTAACTTGACTATTGATCATGAAACCACCCGGAATATCTGTGCCTAAATCAACTGCAGTTAGAGAGGTTCAAATGAAAGCACTGCAGGACAATGACAGGTGAGCATTAGTTTTCTGAGACCAAATCTAGGCTGCTTGGCTAAGCTGTGAATGCTTTAGACCAAAGACCTGGCCAGACAGCCTTGTTTGTCATTAGAGAAGGTTGTGACAACAGCCATTAATCTTTCTTAAATTCTTCTCTTTTTTTTTTAAAGGAGTTTGTAGAATGAGCAATTTTCTCTCTATTTCCAGTGATCAGTCTTTGTGAATTGCATCCCATATATATATATATTTTTATATATATATATGTGGGGTTAATATTTGCTGGGGCTCATCAATAAAATTGCCAGTAGTTTTCTTTCTGATGCTGTCATCCATCTGAGAGAGAGAGAGAGAGAGTGGTCTGTGGGACTCTAGCTGCAGAAGTGAACAGCTTCTTTTTTTTTCATTAATACCCTGAGTGATTCATCAATAAAATCCCTGCTTTTTGCCCTCAGTAAAATGATCTCCCTGTGTGTGAGAATGGCCTGCATTTACCAAGTGCCAAAATTAGCTTGTTTTCCTTTCCCTTTCTTTTCATTGAACACAGACTTTTATTCTGGAGGAGGTCTTTTCACAATGCACCAGGCTCAACAATAAGCGCATTTTCTCTTCATGTGTTTATTATGGTCCTGGAACCTGCAGATCAGGTCCAGCTCAGATGTAATACTGCAGTCAAGTCATAAGCCTGGATTTGTGGCTTCTCAGGGTCAGATTGGTATGTTCCATCCACACAATTATTTCTTCTCTACAAGTGAAATTAACCCCTATGCAGAGGGTTATATGAAGACTATGCACTCATAAGCTCCACTTACAGTATTGCTAACCCCAAGTACCCAGGAATCCCTTCCCTACCCTTCCCTTCTCCCATCCCCACCCTGCAGTCATGCTATTGGATGCAGGGAACTGATGGACATGATGTGTCTTGATTTTAGTGAGGCTTTTGATACAGTCCCATGTGACTTTCTAAAAAGCAAACTAAGAGTATGTGGTCTACATGAAAAGTATATGGTGGGTTGAAAACTTGTACTCAGAGAGTAGTTATCAGTGGTTTGCTGTCAAACTGGAAGGGATCCTTCAGGGATCTGTCATGAGGACAGTACTGTTCAACATTTTCATTATGGACTTGGATAATGGAGTGGAGCATATGCTTATAACATTTGCAGATGACACCAAGCTGGGAGGAATTGCTAGCATTTTGGAGGACTGGATTAGAATTCAAAACCATCTTGATCAATTGGAGCATTGGTCTGAAATCAATACAATGAAATTCAACAAAGACAAGTGTAAAGTACTTCACTTAGGAAAGAAAAATCAAATGCAGATTGCAAAAAAGGTGAATAAGTGGCCAGGAAACAGTACTGCTGCAAAGGATATGGGGGTAATAGCGGATCGCAAACTGAATGTGAGCCAACAATGTGATGCAGTTGCAAAAAAGATAAGATCTGGGGTCTATTAACAGCAGTTTCGTATGTAAAGGAACAGCTACACTGCACACCACTGGGAGCAGCATGTAGGATATGTATAGCCACAGAGAAAAGCAAGTGGCATCCACACCGCAGCGTGTAGCTTCATGTGTTGGTGAAAGTCTCTGGCATGGGGGAGGCAGTGGCGAAAGGCTCCAGTCATAGAAAGATGCCAGAACATTTCCCTCCCTCCCCACCCCACCTCCAGTGCCTTTCCCTGCTGCTGGAGCCTTTCCTTGCGGCAGGGAAAGACTCTGGCTCTGTGGGGAAAAATTCCACCAGTGGGGAAGCAGTGGGACACTACTTCACTAAAAATAGCAGTGTAGACATGGGTAGCATTGGCTGGGCATTTAGGGAACCACATAGGATACATATAATTAAATATATCAAACCTCCTGGGTTGACACTTCAAACGGGGACAGTTCCTCATATTTGTCATTCCCAAAAGCTGAGAGAATCTCCCTAACATCCTTTGCAGTGAAGACTTATACAAAGAATTCATTTAGCTTCTCCTCAACAGCCTTCTCTTTCTGGAGCACTCTTTTAGCACTCCCAGTCGTCCAGTAGCCCCATAGATTGTTTGCTAGGCTTCCTGCTTCTGATGCACTTAAAACATTTTTTGCTGTTAGTTATTGTCTTTTGCTAGCTGTTCTTCAAATCCCTTTTTGGCCTGCCTAATTATACCTTTACACTTGACTTGCCAGAGTTTATGCTCCTTTCTATTTTCCTCAATACCATCTGACTTCCAATTTTTAAAGGATGTCTGTTTGCCTCTTTTATTCTCTTTAGCTATGGTTGCATTTTTTGATCCTCATACTGGGTTGTTTTGTTTTGTTTTTTTTTAATTTGGGGTATACGTATTGTTTGAGCCTTCGTTATGGTGTTTTTTAAAAGTTTCCATGCAACTTGCAGGCTTTTCATTCTTGTGATCGTTCCTTTTAACTTCGGTTTAACTAGCTTCCTCGTGTTTCCCCTTTTTGAAGTTAAAACCTACTGTGGTGGGTTTCTTTGGTATTTTTCCTTCTACAAGGATGTTAAATTTAATTACATTATAATTGCTATTAGCGAGTGATTCAGCTATATTCACCTCTTAGACCAAATCCTGTATACCTCTTAGGACAAAATCAAGAATTGCTTTGCCCCTTGTGGGTTCCAGGACTAGCTGCTCCAAGAAGCAGTCAATAATGATGTCTACAAACTTTATCTCTGCATCCTGTCCTGAGGTGACATGTTCCCTGTTAATATGAGGATAGCTGAAATCCCCCATTAGCACTGGGTTTTCTGTTTTTACAGCCTCTTTAATTTGAGCATTTCACAATCACCATCACCATCCTGCTCAGGTGGTCAGTACTCTATTCCTAATGCTAACCTCTTATGATTCAAGCAAGGAATTTCTATACATGGCTACAATTTGATTCATTTAAGATTTGTACTATGTTTGACTCTATGCTTTCTTTCACATATAGTGCCCCCTACCTGCGCAACTTACTCTGTCATTCCTATGTATTTTGTTCACTGGTCCTACCAAGTCCAACTGATTATCATTCCACCAAGCTTCTGTGATGACTGTTATATCAAATAGAATGGAATAAATGGTCAGTTTTCACAGTGGAAAGAGGTAAATAGTGGGGTCCCCACTGAATCTGTACTGGGACCAGTGCTCAACATATTCATAAATTAGCTGGAAGAAGAGGTAAATCGTGAGGTGGCAAAGTTTGCAGACTCTATAAAACTACTCAAGATTGCTGTCAGCTTTGGACTTAACTAAGAGTTACAAAGGGATCTCACAAGCCTGGGTGACTGGGCAACAAAATGGCAGATGACATTCAATGTTGATAAATACAAAGTAATCCACGTTGGAAAACATAATCCCAACTATATATACCAAATGGTGGGGTCTAAATCATTCAACAAAGAGATCTTGGAGTCACTGTGGCTAGTTCTTAGAAAACATCTGCTCAATGTTAGGAACCAATTGAAAAGGAATAGATAACAAGACAGAAAATATCATAAGACCCTATATATATCCACTGTATGCCCACACCTTGAGTACTGTATACATTTCTGTTCACCCACTCTAAAAAATGGTATATTAGAATTGGGAAAAGAACAGAGAAGGGGAATGATTAGGGATCTGGAACAGATTTCACATGAGAAAAGATTTAAAAAACTGAGACAGTTCAGTTTAGAGAAAAGACAACGAAGGGGGAATATTATAGAGGTCTATAAAATCATGAATGATATGGAGAAAGTGACTAAAAGAGTTGTTTTTCTCTTCACATAACACAAGAACTGGGGTCAGCCAATGAAATTAATAGGCAGTAGGTTTAAAACAAATATTAGGAAGTACTTCTTCATAAAACGCCCAGTCAACCTGTGGAACTCTGTGTCAGTGGATGTTGTGAGGGCCAAGGCTATAACAAGGTTCAAAAAAGAACTAGATAAATTCATGGAGGCTAAGCCCAGGATGGGCAAGGATGTAAAACCATGCTCTGAAGTGTCCGTAGCCTGTGTTTGCCAGATGCTGATAATAGGCGACAGGGGATGGATCACTTGATGATTACCTGGTCTGTTCGTTCCTTCTGATGCGGCACGGACCACTGTTGGAAGACAGGATACTGGGCTAGATGGACCACTGGTCTGATCCACTGTGGCCATTGTCATGTTCTTACATACCCTAAGGGTTCAGACATATCTTTACTCTTCGAAGCGGCACCTCATCATTTACACTTCTATTTATACCTGTGCTAAGGGGGCACGTAGTGTATGTACTCTACATGCTGCCGACAGGAGAGTGCAGTGTAAACATACCCTTAGAAATGCAAGGTAATTGTGTCACTCTACTTGGCACTGGTGAGGGCTCAGCTGGATTATTGTGTCCAGGTCTGGGTGCCAGTGCCACACTTTAGCAAAGATGGGGACTAACTGGAAAGAGTCCAGAAGAGAGCAACAAAAAATGATATAATGTTTAGGAAACCTGACCAATGAGGAAAGATTAAAAAGCTGGACTATTTAGCCTTGAGAAAAGAAGACTGAGGATGGACCTGATAAGAGTCTTCCAATATGTTAAGAGTTGTTATAAAGAGAAGGGTGATCAATTGTTCTCCATTCTCCTTGTGGCAGGGCATGCTGCAGCTTAAAGGCAGTAGTACCTAGTGGTCAGGCCATCCTGCCACGTGGCATGACCCTTTAAGGGTTTGAAAGATCCAATATAAGGACCACAGGAGAATGTGGAGAGAGAGAGGCAGTGGTCCCAGGAATGATCAATGCTTGGGATACATGCAGGTCATTACATCTTGAAGGACCTCAGGCAAGGCTTCCCTCTCCCCCTACCAATTGGAAATGCTGCCTTCCCCTTCATAGCAGGGAGTAAGAAGGTTCCTGCAGGGCTCTGAGGTAGCAGGCCAAGGGTGCTATTTCAGATGGGGAACAACTTTAACCTTGATTCTAGGGACTATTTAGGCACCTGAAAACTTTAGGTTTTTTGCAAGTAATAAATTAGAAATGTAGCTGACGGGAGTACTGTACCTAATCCCTATGTAAAGAAAAAATAAATACCAATTAAAGCCATATTCTGTTTATTTGTAAATGTAAAACACTCAGGGGATAATACAGCAAAATATTCCCCAAACTGTCTGGGCAGATAATGATGGCACTGATTTAGGCCACTACAAATGAAAGAATTTAAAACCTTTAATGTAGTTGGCAACTACTTGTTTGCTTTAGTTTCTGCATTTCTCTAAGTGTAGAGAGTGAAAAAAACCCAATTCTACTACTTTTAATTTATTTCTCTTTCACTGCCCAGTCAACGTTCGGGTTGCCAGCACTGCACAGGAGTCTCGATCCAAGGACTCTTTTCGGTCAGATACACAGCTTTTTAAAAAGGGGTTGGAATCTTTTCTTTGTAGTCCATGGTTTTATACCTTTGGGTTTTTTAAAAAAGAATGTCACAGGTGCTGGAGGTGCACTACCACCTGGCTTTGAAGTGGTTTCCATTATAGGCCAGCACAGTACCTGCATGATCTCTAGATTATTCTTGGGCATGATATTTTTGGAGAGCTGTCAAATCCATCATGAAAGAAATTTTCAGATTAGGTGCTGAAACTTGATCTTTCACCACTGACATAAATGAGCTGATGCTAAACTAGAGGGGTTAAGATGAACAGCTGAAAGTTTGTCAAGCGGGAAAGTAGTATTAGAGAGAAAGTATGTGCATTAATTAAAAAATGACAGAGGGGAATAAATTCATGATGGCTCAAAAGTAGCTGAGATACCAAACTTAAAAAAAAAAAAAACTCTCTCAAACATCACTATCTAGTGTGTAATAAAATGATGGATGTTAGCAGCATGGATCTAAAATGAACACATTTTGGCAGCCAAAACTTACAAACTGTTCAGATTGGCTTGCACTGAAGGTTTTATACAGATAATTAT
Source organism: Mesoclemmys tuberculata (assembly GCA_007922155.1). NCBI lineage: Eukaryota > Metazoa > Chordata > Testudines > Chelidae > Mesoclemmys > Mesoclemmys tuberculata. The sequence continues at coordinate 11,782,400 of ML675603.1, forward strand.
GACAAATAAAAAGGATTAAGTTGGAAGGAGGTTTCTAGTGTGTAGCTGTAAGGATTGGAGAAAGTAAACATCACTTCAGTGAAATTCACTGAAGTTCTCAAGTTTGAGACTTTGCTCCCCTCAGAAATGTTAACCAGTAAGTACAGGAGGAGCTAAGATTACTTACCAGTTGGAAGAGAAGGACGCACAGCACAGCAGACACAGAGCTACAAAATGGCTGCTTGAAGGGAGCAGTAGCTTGTATCTGCACATACAAAGAACCAGCAACTCCTCAGAAGGTATTCTGGGAAAAAAGAGCCTAGAAAAGTGCAACCCTGGGGAGATTTGCTAAGATCAAAGCTTTCACAGCATGTGTGTAACAGCCTATGTGGACCTACCTAGTAACCTGACCCAACCAAAGCCCATTGTAGGCAAAGGAAAGATTCTCACAGACAAGTGGGATTAAATGGCAGAATAAATGGCCACACTGGGGTACTGCCATTCACTAAAAAATTAGAGCTTTGAAAAAAAATGGGAGCGTTTTAAGTGTAATTTAAACTATATTTGTGGTGTGACAGCATGTACTTATTTCTTCACAGCAGGGCAAGATTCCAGGTGGGTATCCTTCAGTGTGCTTTTGCAGCCTGGAACTTCCACAGTGGGCTGACTGTGAGGCTAATTAGCCGCTGAATGTGCCGGGGACAGCATCCCCCTCCCGTCTGAGCAGCCCTGTGTGTCTGCTGGTGTCTCAAGGCACTTGCGCCTGCCTTTGTAACACGTCCGCATGTGAAGGTGAGGGGCAGCTCACGATGAGCCCTGCCGCATCTTCAGATCAAGCACAGAGCCTGCTGTGGGCCCGCTGCCCCCCGCCAGCTGAGTGTGTTTATTTCAAGATTGAAAAAGTGCTGGGAGGTTCCCAGCCCTACTGTTGGCTCAGCCACACTTCTGAATTCTTATTGGCTGAGCAAAGACTAGGCCAACGAGGGGAGGAGGGAAGAGGAGCTCACACAATGTGGCTCCTAGCTCTTGTTACAAAAATTAGGATGGGGGCAAAAGCCCTACCTTGTCCTATCTAAATGGTGCCCCTGGAGAAGGATCCTCTTAGCCTGTGAATTAACTGAGGGCAACAAGCCATCTGAAGGAGAAGATGACTAAAATCCTAGAGATGGCTAAATTATAATCCAGCCCTGAGGAGCAAGGTTGGGGCTTCTGCTGTGAGGCGAGACGGTTTCATTGGTGTGTACGCTACTCCAGAAAGACAGCGAAGGGGCTCTTGCATTAGGACGAGACAGAGTGATTGTTTGAAGCACAACAGGAAGGATGCTGGGAGGAGGAGCAAAGAGCTGAACTGGGACAAAGTGCTCACCAGGAATCCAATGGGGGACCCGGAGTGGGGTGACCTGGGGTAACTACCAAAATCAGTCACCCTTTGTAGAAAACTTAGTAAATCAGATCCCACAGAAGGGGTATATGTTCCTGCACCAGCCTATGTCTGGTAATTGATTGAAAGTACCCAGGAGCAGGGGTGCGGAGTACACTGGCAGGGTTGCAAGGAGACCTGCTGGAGTTGCTTGCCCCTGGATGCTGTTGAAGGAAGGACAAGATATAGTTGGCTTAATCTGCAGCAAGGGAGATTTAGGCTGGGGATAAGGAAAAGGTTTCTAACTAAAAGGATAGTTAAAGTCTGTAATAGGTTACCAGGGGTGGTTGTGGAATCCCCGTCATTAGAAACTTTTAAGTATAGGTTAGATAAACACCTGACAGGGATGGTCTAGTTATAGTTGGTCCTGCTTCAGTGCAGGAGGATGGACTAGATGACCTCTCGAGGTCACTTCAAGTCCTACAGCTCTGTGAGATTTAAAAAAAAAAGGAAGATTTGTCTTCTGTTTTTTTGAGCTGTTAGGGTTCACATTTTCAAGTTTTTGTCCACAATCATAAAAGCTGGGATTTATTTATGCCAATTAAAATTGAGAGTCTCCAGTAATCCCATGACTCCAGGAGCTGGGGCTTTGAGACAAAACACCAAATATTGTGAGCCTAGCAATCAGATTGCCAGAGTTGACAGCACTGGACTTCTATGTCCCATAGTTCTTGCGATGGCTGTTTGCACATGGGATGAATTTCACCCTACAGGAAGTTTTGGGGGAAAAGTCTTATCCAAACATTCATACCTTGGGTGAAAAATGGTGAAATATTGTTGGCATGTTTGGAATATGAATCTTCCTGACCAGCTTGAATAGTAACAACCACAACGGGGAGATGTAGAAAAACAATGATCACAAGTTGATGCCTGGTGTAAATCGACTGAAGACAGTGGAGTTAATTCATAAAATAAATCCACCTTTGGTGTACTATTTGCTGGCTTGCAATGGTGAATAGCTGAAGGTTAGGTAAGAAAGTAACAAGAATAGAGGCAGAGTAAGTGCATGTTTTTACCCTATATTTCAAATGGGAAGGTTTTATAGCTCATATTATCAGTTAAGCTGCAAAACCCACTGGTGCTTAAATGGTGATGATTAAATCACTCTGTCTCTTGAGGAATTAAGGTAATGGTACCCCAGCTGGTCCATGACTATGCCAGCTACCGTTTGCTCATCTGAGCTGAGACACAGATGGTCCTGTTCCCTCTTTGTTTTTGCTGAATGCCCTTTTCAGCCTCTCTGGTCTGTGACCTTTACAGTTTTAAATTATCTCCTAAAAATGGGTATATACAGCTTACCAGTACAGTGGGACATTGGATTTATTTTCCCTCAAAATGGTAGGGCTAGAGTCTGAGCTGGTGTGAATCAGCACAACTTCAGAGGAACCTTCCTGTTTTATATCAGCTGAGGATCTGCTCCACAGATTCTCTCCCTCAAAATGTAATGGAATGAACAATGAGGACATATTGTTGAACATATGAAGAATGTCCATCCTGTTGCACTTCAAGCACAGATTATGCACACTGTAAATAATAGCCCCATAAATCATGGTTGGCTATAATCTAATACTTGGCAATTTTTGCTTTCCAAGTAAACCTGCAGTATATAATATAAAATGTTTTAATCAGTGCATTTAAATACAAAGGAAAGTAAAACACTAAACAACGGTTAATGTCAATTATAAGAAAAGAAAGGAATGATTAACAATCAAAGAACAGCTGAAATGTTTGGCAGTCTAATGATACAGAGTAGGGCTGGGCAGTCGGAGTTCAATTAGTTAGAATTCAGGAGAAAGCAGGTATTTTTAGAGTGTAGGGTCTGTCTGCAAAGTGTAGGTTCACTTGGCAGTGGTTTGTTAAATGAAAAAGAAACTAAAAGAAAAAACAGAACTTTTGGCAACACAGAGTCCTTGCTTTGCCAAGTTTTGAAATAGGAGCTGTGTTCCCTGTGGTCCTAATCTGTCTCACTGAACTGCAGCTTATGGTGAGGAGCCTCAGTGCAAGGGCAGCTTCTACTGGGAGACTAATCGCTCTATTCAGATGCCGAGCTAATGGCTGGTATCTCTCAGAATGGGTGTGAAAATGTCATGTGCTCTTTGTTATGGCAAAGGTGGGCATGACTTTTATTTGTATCACAGGTGCAGATCAGGGCCCTTTGTTTTAGGTGATGCACATACACCAAGTAAGAGACAGTCCCTGACCTGAAGACCTAACAAGCAAAGAAAGGGAGAAACTAAGGCTTGGTCTACACTTCAGACTTTGTCAGTATAACTTCCACACCTCTGAGTGACACAGTGATACCGACCGAACTCCTGGTGTAGACGGTGCTATACTAATGGGAGGGCTTTCCCCGTCCACATAGCTATGGCCTCTGGGGAATGTGGAGTACCTACATGGACAGGGGAAGCTCTCCTGTTGGCGCAGGTAGCATCTTCACTAAGCACCACAGCTGCGCAGCTGTGCCACTGCAGGGGTTTAAGCATAGACCAGACCTAAGAATTGTGGTCTCCATTTGACAGATGGAGAACGGAGACACAGAGAGTTTAAGTGACTTGCTCAAGGTCCAGGCATTGAACCCCCTCCCAAAAGGTGCTGACATCCCTCAATCGTACCAACGTCAATGGGATCTGAGAATGCTCAGCACCTTGCTGACTCAGGCCTTCATCACAGGCCTCCTAGTTACACTGCTTTGTGCCACCTGAATAATTCCTGTCCTCACCCTTTCCCTCTTTGTATTTCATTTACATTCACCCCAACTCGCTCACTTTTGCTTGAACAGTTTGCTCGGTTATTGTGGAAGTGACTTATCTATTGTAACGTGCTGAGGGAGCCTTGTCATGGCATCCCTCAAACTCCTGCTGCGACTGCACAGCCTGCGTGCAGTGCTCTCCTGCGAAACACCAGAACACAAGTCTCACGAGGGATCCAGAATGAGAGAGTAAATATCTCAACAGAAGAGAGCCTGCTGCTTCAGACCGGGAAATGACAGCTCGCCGAGGAAATGGCTTAGTTGAGTGGTGGGCAAATTAGTGACAGTGCCAGCGTCATCAGCTGGAAGCTGCTGTATGAACTGACAAGGAGCAAACTTTCCACCCAGTGTGCCACTTGGAGCCTGTGATATTGTGACATTTCAGTAAAGGACTGAAGGAAGTGCCAAGATGGTCCAAAAGTTGCTGAGATTTGCTGAAGCAAGTCCTCACCCCAGTGCTCTCTTTTCCTACATGAACTGGCCAGTTCATAGCTTTTTGGAATGCAAACTGGATGCTCTCCAGCTGAGCTGCCTTAGTTACTGTGTCATGTACTGTTCTAGTGCAACAGACAGTCTAGTTTTGGATTATGTTAATATTGCAAAGATCTGAGTTTGAATAAAACTGTAAACTTAGGCTGTACCGTTTTGTGCATTTTATTCTGCAGTATAAAGGCAGTCAGGACTGTGTGCTGATGAGAGCCAGAGGGCTTGTCTGTACAAACAATTAGACCACAGCAAGCTGGGGGGGGGGGTGACTCTCTTCTGCACTGGCCTGCCATGGTCTAACAGTCCATGTGCACCCTGCTGATACGCACTGACAGTTCGTTACAGCGCTTTGATCTTGTCCTCTTTGAAACTAGACTAGCTCAAAGCACTCTAATGAACTGTTAACGTGTATCATCAGGGTGAACACAGACAGTTAGACCAGTGGCTCTGAACCTTCCCAGACCACTGTACCGCTTTCAGGTGTCTGATTTGTCTTGTGCACCCCCAAGTTTCACATCCCTTAAGAACTACTTGCTTACAGAATCAAAAATCCAAGTGTCACAGCGCACTACCACTGAAAAATTGCTTGCTTTCTCATTTTTACCATATTATTAAAATAAATCAATTGGAATATGGATACTGTACTCCAGAATGTCTGATGGTCCTTGTTAAACCATTACGGTACCAGAACCGTGGGTACTGCTTCAAATGATGGGTGCTCTGTTCAGGCATGTCATGTAGCTACTTCTCCCTATGAGTGTGTTAACTGCTTCCGTGGGGTCTGCGTTTTGGCAGCAAGCTGTGTCACTTAGGCCTGTAGCATGAGATTATCTGCCTGTCCTGCAGGTCTCAGGCCCTCAGGGAGCTGCTGGTTGGAGGGCGGCCGGTCCCTTCCATCATCTGTGGAGGGGCTGGAGGAAGAAGGGTGCGGGAGCAAAGCTGGTATCGGCAAACTATCAGGACCAGGCTAGGTACAGTCTGTGTTCAGTCAGTTACCAACTTGTGGGCAGGAGACGAGTAGCAGGGTCAGGGTTGAGCCAGGTCAGGGCACCAAGAAGTCAAGGTCACACAGAGTCCTGCGTGGGGCTTGTAGTAGAGTCCTGCAGTGGGGCTACAGGTCCCCCAGGGCCCGCTGCCATAATAGGAGGAGTGGGTAGGACCAGGATTTAAAAAAAATAGTCCCACACTAGGGCAGCATTTCTCAAATGCAGCCACGTTCAGCCACCAGGGACTTTTCTTGCAGCCACAGCCTCCTGGGTGGTGGCTGGGAGGAAGGGGAAACAAAGCAGTGGTCCCTCTTCCAGGGCCATCAGCAGAGGCCAGAGCCACAAACACTAGAAATCAGGAAGGCCATAGCACAATTGAAGTTGCAGCTAACAAGGGATGTGAAGGGGAGCAAGAAGGGCTTCTACAGGTATGTTAGTACCAAGAAGGTCAGGGAAAGTGTGGGCCCCTTACAGAATGGGGGAGGCAACCTCATGCCCAATGACATGGAAAAAGCTGAAGTACTCAATGCTTTTTTTGTCTCTGTCTTCACAGACAAGATCAGCTCCTAGAGTACTGCACTGGACAGCACAGACCGGGAAGAAGGTGAGCAGTCCTCAGTAGTGAAAGAACAGCTTCAGGACTAGTTAGAAAAAGTGGCCATACATAAGTCTATGGCGCTGGATTCAATGCATCCGAGGGTGCTGAAGGAGTTGGCTGATGTGATTGCAGAGCCATTGGCCATTATCTTTGAAAAGTTTCTCTCACACAAAAGCTTAGAGCAGTCCATGAAACTCCCCCCAGTCCAGTGTTGCTTCTATTGTCTTCCAAGCAATCTTTCTGCCTTGAGTAGAGATGATGGAGAAGTGGTTAAGGACCTTTTTTCCACCTTTTTATATTCTGACCCTTTTTACTGGAAAAGTCCTTGCTGGGTCCTGGGATCAGGCAGTTCCATGGCATACGTGCTCTACTAACTGTCCTTCAGGTGAATTGTAAATGCTTTGTTTACAACTGCCCTGCTGGTGAATCTCTGATTAATCATGTAAGGGGGCCTTTTAGCCACCTAGCTGGTGTGCCAATGGGCCTTTGTCTTTGAGAAGTGCTTTGTGGGTGTTACCCAGAAGTATAGCATATTATAATAACAATCATACGATATTCTATAACTTCATACAGTGCTGTAACATTTCACCAGGATAATAATATTCAGCAGATTATGAGTTCAGATGATACCTCATAAGGCATACTTTGTATAAGATTTAGAATAATAATTTTGCAGAAGTGGTGACCATACTAGTATAGACTCACAATGAGCCAATCATGGGCTGTGGGGGCCTGCTGCTCAGGACCTGCTGCGTGATACTTCCTGCAGTGTCTACCTTCAAAAGATCCTCCAGTTGGAACCAGGCCTAAGCTTTAAATGACAATATAGAGTCAGTGGCGGCCTAAATCCCACATAGACGAGGTTCCAGTCCCACAGGTTCTTACAAGAGGGTAGGAATCCAGCCATGGAAGGCTTTTAAGATTAATGTGAAGAAGTGGAATTACATCTGGAAGTGAACAAGAAGCCAGTGTAGTATGCAGAGCACTGATGGAATCTACTTCCTGTGGTCAAAACCACTAAGCAATCACTGACACATTTTCAACCAGCTGAAACTTCTACATAGTCATCAAGGGAGATTGTTATGTAGAGCCAGATTCCACAACTCTTACTCTCACTAAATAGCATGTTACTATGCAAGTGACGCCACTGAAATTATTGGAGCTAGTTGTGGGACTACCCAGTATAAGGGTGGCATCAGCTGACCCTTAGGAAGCATTGCATTAATTTCATCTGAAGCTCACAAATGGCATGTATTGCTGGGGCAATGTCAACATCAGAGGGAAATGGTTATGAACATGATTTTATCACAGTAAAACTATGCATAATTCGTGGCACACTCACAGTAAAAAATAGATAATTTCATGATATGGTGATGACGACAAGAAGCGTGTCAGCTCCCTCACGTTATTTGTTTGTTAGTTTGCTTTAAGCTAGTCTTCTTTGAAATAGAACTTAATCAAAAGCTCACAAATGAACTGTTAATGCATGACAACTGATCAAAGCAAACTAGGGAACTGTTCCAACAGACCCTGCTGCTGCACATTAACAGTTAGTTTGCTTTGATCTAGTCCCATTTGAAAAGGACTAGATAAAACTGAACAATTGTTAATGTCCATATAAAGGGCAAAATTCACAAGTTCCCTGACAGCGGTGTCCACTGTGACATAATTGTATCCTTAAAATGGTTGCCAAGCACAAGAGGAGAAACAGGCACAGTGGCCATTGACGCCATCTGGGATTTCAAGATTAATTGAGCATCCGAAATTACACCCTAAATTCTGAAACTTGGTGAACAATGGTGGGCGAAGCCCCACAATAACGGAGGTGAACACTAAGTAAATCCAGTTACTCATGTCTGAATATCAGTGGTAACATGGCAGGATTTTCTGAAGCCTTCACAATCCATGGCTAGCTCTGAGCACTCAGCAGCTCACCTTCCAGTGATCTCTTGCACACCATCATCTCCCCACTGGTCATCCCGCAGTATGATGACCCTTCACCATTCCATCGATAGTAACTCCCTCAAGATTATTTCCATCTCTGTGCCTAATGTGACAAAAGTACACAAGCCTGCGACTATTGATTTCCACCCTCAGGGTCTGCTTCTCTCTAATAATATTTTGAACACAGGCATTCATCTTTTATTCCATTCAAGAGATACATCAGAGACTCTGGAAGCACCATATTTCAAAAGATTCAATTTGCTTTTTGGCAGCTGCATTAAACTTCCACAAATTCACATCCATAAGTTTTTATGGAAAAAAGTAGGCCCTTCACCAGTCACACCTTCATGCATTTCGAGATGCCATTGTCTTTCCACTGAGCAAGCCATTGCTAGTCTTCTTCCAATTTCTTTGGAATAGACCCCTTGTCAGGATATATATGATCCCAGATTATTAAATTAATCTACTGCTTCTATAGCTTTTCCATTCATTGTGATGTCCACTTGCATCCTGTCTTTGTTAATTGTGTCAGCATACATACATTTTGTTTTCATGACATTCAAGAATAGTCCATGTTCCTCACTAGCTATTTTTACAGACACCAACATTTACTCAACATGAGGGGTTGAGTAAACAGGATCATATCAGCAACAGACCTGAGGTTAGTTAAGAGGTGTCTACCAATGGAAATCCCCAGTTCCTGCCACCTTGCCAAAACCTTCCAAGGCTTGTCTCATAATAAATTCTCTGTATATATTGAAGAGGGCTGGGGACAAAATGCAATCTTCTCTCACACCCTTTTAGTAGAAAAGTACTCACTCTTGTATACTGAGGTTTGCACTGTTGTCTGTTGGTGATGATAGAGACTTGTAATGAATTCAATGAGATGCTTTGGAATCCCCATGTCTGCCAATGTTTTCCAAAATGGTCACGTCAAAGGGTATGAAATCTTCTGAATAATCAAACAAACACATAATCAATAGGCATTTGTACTCTTTCCCTTCGTTCAGTGATGTGATTTATATTTGCAATTTAGTCATTTGTGCCTTGACCGTCTCTGAAACCAGCTTGTTGGGACAGCAGTTCTGTTTCTATCTTGCATTTCATGTGATCCTGGAAGAGCAGAACTTCCTCTAGAGCAAAACTTTGCTCACATGGGATATTAGGGACATAATACAATAGTTACTACACTTGGTTACATCTCCCTTCTTTGGTAAGAGCAAAAAAATTCCCTTCATCCAGTCCTCTGGCCAATTTTTAGTCATCCATACATCATTACAAATTGTTCACATAAGACCAGTACTGGGTTCTCCAATTGCTTTGCACAATTCTATAGGCTTATTATCTACTACTGGTGCTTTCCCAGGCTTCAATTTCATAATAGCATGCACCACTTGCTCTTGCAGGATTGATGGTGCCAGCTCCACATGCTCTTTTCTGTCCTACTGTGATAGGCACAGTCATCTTTCAACTTGGGTTTAGTGTTATCACCCTTAGTAAGGAATCTGCCATCATGAGCTTTTATTATGTTTGACCTTGGGAAAATCTATTGGTAAGTCTGACGAATGTGAGCCTCCCTTTAGTAGGTGGTGTGTGAGTTATCTGTTTTGAGAGGCTTACACGTGAGTGCTGGAAGCTCCCTAGAAGTGGGGGGGGAAATCCCCCACCAACAACCAGACCATGGTCTCACCCTGGCTTCAGCTCTTCCCCTAAGGCCCTGCCCTGGCTCCACCTCTTCCTACCTCTGGTCTACCCCCCCAGCCTCCCCAGCCCCCTCCTCTCTGCCTCCTCCCGTGGCCTCTCCCACCTGCCAGCCACTCGCAGCTCTCTACCTCCTCCCCGAGGCCCCCCTCAGCTGCCACTTGCTCCTTTGCCCCTGTGGCCCATCTGTTCACTCATCTCCATGGTGCAGAAGAGCCAGTGGTGGGTGTGGGGGGGGGGGATAAGGGGAGGAGGGACCTTGGGGAGGAGTGAGGGCATGGCCACAGTCCAGGCACCAGTGCCCCTCCCCCCCTACTTCTAGGGAGCATCACTTCTGGAGCTCCAAAGGTGGTGAGATGGCACACTTCCAAAGAGTGGGGATCCGTGCCGCATCCATGGCATTTGTCCTCCTGAATGACCAGCATTTTCAGGAGACTTAGCCTTCCCCAGCCTCTTATGCATGACACCCATGCTCCCTTTTTTGTTATTACTCTCTTTATAATTCTCAAATTCCATACATTTTGCCCTTTATATATTTGTTCTTGTTTTGCCCAGTGTGCCTTTCAAGCTGACTGCTTGATTCCTTATATCATCTCCTATGTTCTTCTGTTTCCAAGCCATTCCCTTTCACTCTGTGTCATTTTTGCACCATCTCTGACACCTTCTCAGTTAACCATGATGCAATCCAACACCGACTTTTCAGAATGTGTGCTTTGGCAGCTGCGAGCACAACAGTTTTCACTTCATTCCCTAGATCTTTGCGGTTGTCCTCCTCGTTCAACTGTGCCAATGTCTCAAACCCATTCTGGACAAGAGTTGTATAATTTTCATTAATTCGGGACAAGTTCAAATGCAGTGGACCTGTCTAACTTGGTATCTTTTTTTAGTTTGAGGCTAGCAACAAATGGTCTGCTCCAGTGTCTGCAGTTGGGAAACCTCTTTGTCCATTGGACACTCAATCTCAAGCATTCCTGTATCATTACATAGTCAAACAGATTCGTTGTTGTCACATCAGGTAACCTTTATATGTATAAATGTTTAGGATGTGGGGTGAAGATGGTGTTTTTAATGATCAGGTGATTAGAGCAGCAGAATTCAACACTCTACTTTCTCATTTGATGAACACAGACAATTATTTCCCATTACCTCTTCATGAGAGCTTACAGAGACAACTTTTACATTCAAGTTCCCAAATACAAGAGTGATCTCTTTAATTTGTGTTTTAGTAAGTGTCTCTTTCAGAGAATGCATAAATCACGTCATCCATAGGTGGCGCTGGATGGTAGTCCTCAGCCAGAAGACATGACGAATTATAATAGAGAGGAGGCTCTGGCCATTAAGAGTTGAGGCTATGGTTATGATGCTGCTGCACCAGACCCTTTGGTAAGTAGTGTCTGATGTTTATGACGTTCCGCTCATTCTTTTCCTTAGTGCAAACAAGCCATCAAAGTAGGAACATGGAGTGTGAGGCGCATGTATGAACGGAAGCTCACCATGGTGACCAAAGTATTTGAAAGATATCAAGTAGAAATATGTGGAATCTCAGAGCTGCATGGGAAGTAAAGGGGTCATTTCATGATGAAGGATAGATATGCAGTGTCCTTTTCAGGATCTGAGAAAAAAAGAGTAAATGAGATTGCATTTATTTTTGCGATGGGGACATCGAAGTGTGTGCTAGGATGTAATCCAGTCAGATTACAGAATAATTCCTAATTATTATAGAATAATTCCTAGTTACCTACAACTGACCCACATAATCTAGGTCTGCAGAATTGAGCCTCAACCAGCTCACTTTCATCCAAGTCCTGTAGCACCTCACCCTCGGGGTCTGCTGAAAAGGCGATACAGAGCGTCATGTCTCAAGCAATAAGGATTCCTCCACTTCCTCTGGGAGATTCCATGTTAAAGTATTTAAGGAGAGTATTCAAATCAGTAGTGGAACTCCCAGCATTTAATTTCTCTAGTGAAAGTAGCACTAGGTGGCTTCGCAGATGATCTGGTCATGTCAGCTGTCAGATAAGAGCATTTCCAAATGCCTTTCTGGTTTTATTTACAAGGCACGGTGGGTGAGGTAATATTTATTGGATCCACTTCTGTCAGGTGAAAGAGACAAGCTTTAGAGCTACACAGAGCTTTTCTTCAGGATTTTTGGCTGAAAAGGCATTTGATATTTGTTTCAGAATAGGGGCTTCCCTCCCCTTCTTAAAAAAGGAAACTGACATTAAAAGTCAATGAAATAACAGTGTAAACTGAAGTCCTTATTTTATCTACAGAGCAGATACAGCACGTTCAGGGGCAGAGCACCTCAAACCACTGCTGGAGGGAACGCCTCTGGAAGAAAGGGCACTTCATTCTCCAGGCTCATTTTATCAAAAGTGCCTCTGCTCAGGCTGCCAGACATGGCTGCAGATTATGAGAACAGATTTTGTCCTATGGTTATCTGCCCAATAGGAGCCCAATGAAGACCTGCAGTTTATTTTACATGGCCATTTGATTGCCTTTCAGATATTAACAAGTTTTGGTCACTTGAGCTGGATTTAAACCAGTGGAATAACTGGTAAAAGCCTCTATTCCACTACTATGGGAGTCACATTGAGGGAAGTGGTCTCTATTTGACTGCAAAGTAGAGTCCATGAGATAACTTTCAATGTGTATGTCAAGTAACACGTAGTTCTTGATCATTTGACATTGCTCTTAAAAAAGAAAGCTAGGGCTTTGCTTTGTTGTCAGATGAGTTTACACTTTAGTATAGTCCATTTTTTAAGATGCATGCCATAAGAAAGATACATATAAACTGTTTAGGAGAAATTCAGCATCAACCTATACACCGGGCAACCATTTGTAATTGATATGTACCATGCAAACCAAAGTTTGGCTTCCAGTTTGATCTATTGACATTTCCCTGTACAAACTTAGGATGGAGCTATTGTAAGAACAGACTTTTTTTTTTTTTAAGATGGTCAGTGTTCCTTGCTTCCAGTGAGGTCAGAATTATCAGTAGCAGGGGTTACCTCATGGTAATCCAGCACTCCTGGCTCCAGCCATACAAATAGGTCACAAAAATGCAACTGCTAAGTACATTTCCATTGAACTTCCAAAAGGAGCTTGGTATAAATTTAATGATGGGGAAAGCTGAAGGAATGGGTTGATTTTAAATGCAAGTGTGAGGATTTTATGCTCACTGCAGCCATTCACTCATTTGTTCTACCTATGTTTCTAGGGGACAAAGGATAATTTTGTAGTTAAAGCATGAAGCAGAGACCCAGGGAACCTGCATGCTATTCTCAGCTCTGTCAATATCTCACCATGAGACCTTAGGGAAGTCAATTTACTTTTCTATGCCTTAATTCCACCATCTCTAAATTGGGAACAACCTCATAAGGGTGTTGTAAGAATGAATACCTCCTAACTTCACAGGAGTGTGGTAAGAATGAATACATTAATTAATGTATGTAAAGTGCTTTCAGATCCTGGGAAATGTTTCAAATTTAGAAATATCATTCCAAAACCAAAAACAATTAGAAAAAACTTCCCCAGCCCTGCTTTTTGATCAGCTAAAAGAGTTGGTGGAAATTAAAAATCTTAAGTGTTTAAATTTTGAAAAGCTTCTTGCAAAACCATCTCCCTTCTTTTTTGCAAAGATTCATGTACTCTGCAATGTAACTAGTCCTCCAAGTCAGCAAGTTTCACATTAAGCCTATTGCTCATTGGCAGGGTCCTTTATAAAAAAAGTGTTCTTCTCTTGACCAGGTGAACTGTAGGCAATATCCACCTGACCGTGAATCTTTTTTCAGGTCACACATTATTTGAAAAATCATACAGATTACAGAAAGTGATGGTTAAATATCTAAGGTGATATCCTGTATGCATTTTCTCATCAATCCCTGAATAGGAGAATGACTCATTTCTTGATTGTTAAGCTGACCACTAGAGAAAGTGGTATAGACCTCATGTAAAACACATCAAGACCTTCAGCACAAAAGTCTACCATTTGAGCCAAACAGTAACTCCCTTAGCTGGCAGCTGTGGTAGGCTATTATTTTTGATGAGATTACCCATGAGACTGGGGATACGACACACACCTTTCAAGCACCAATCTCCCCTTTCCCCTATGCTACAGTGAACAGTGATATTTTATTAACCTAAACAATTGTCTGTCAATAACTGTGTCACATGCACATACCATGTGAATGTAGGGAGTACAACACTACCTGGCAGCTGTTTTCATGTAAAAAAAAAAATTCTCTAATGATTAATTTCAAGAGGTGTGCAGAAGGGGAAGAGAAAGAGGCCAGCTAAATAGTTTAGCAATGTGAAATTCATGTGGTCAGTAAATCAGTTCATAAACCTGTCTGTTGAAAATGCCATGGCTTACTCTGATCAAAACACTCCAGCAGGAGCTGCCTGTAGGACCTTATAGCTCAGTGGAGAATTGCAACTGTTAATCTGAAAAATATTAAGAAGTAAAACACAAAATAAAACACCCTTATCAAAGCCTGAAGTGAACTATCTATTGTCCTAAATGTACTTTGTCTATGTCACCTGGGCTACTGAATGCTTTCTATTGATTTCTCACACATGCTTTATTTTTTATTTGTTTGTTAACATTCAGTCCACTTGTTTCATGGGTATAAAGTGTGTCTTAAAACAGTGGGCTGTGATGTGACCATCTACAAGAGCAACACCTACCTTGGTCTCAGTCCTTTCTTCCCAAGGCCAGTGACAAGGCTAGGGAAGGAAGCCCGATTCCCCTGCTCTGGATTAGATTCTGACTGTCAGAACAGCCCTAAGCCTGGAGTAGCTCTATTCCCTTCAAGGTGCTATTCTTCCTCCTGATCCTGGGAGCAGGGCAATAGTTTGGTACTGATAAACCACCCTTCCTCAGATACTTGGGCCAGTGATAGGAACCAAGAGAGTCAAGCCTGTGTCCACTGCTTGCACCTGTCTGTCCTTTCCCTGCCCATTTGCTCCAAGCAAGCAAATAAGTGGGTGAGCAGCCCAGCTAACATCTACACACTCAGACCCAAGGTCCACTAACCCTATAAGGACCCTTACTCCTTCATGCAGGCACATAGGCTGAATCACGGTCTAGCACTAAAAGGTCTTAGAAACACACAAGAATTAAGTCCTGATTCTGCAAGATGTTGACCACCCACCCACAGGTCTCCTTGACTTCAATGAGAGCTCAGCACCTTACAGGGTCAGGCTCTTATTGGGTCTGTTTGTGTATTTCCAAATGTTTCACTATTGGAAACAACACCATTCACCTTCCAACACACACAAAACCAGGCCATACAGCATCATAAGTAGTGAGGTGCTTCTGAAACGATAAAGTGGCAGTCTGGACCAGTGTGACCTGAGACAACATGTTGAATTATGGGTGTGTGAAAGGCCAGAATGTCCCTCAGGACAACTATCAACTCTGTTCTTAGTGTGTGTGTGGGGGGAGGAGGGTATGCACATTTATTCTCCAGGTAACAGCATTACAGGAAAAAAAACATACCACAGACAATAACGTTTCCTACATGTATTATGGCAAGGGGGGGGTGGGGCCTGTTATGCCCTTCTGTGGGTCCTGTGCCCTTTTTAGCTATGCTGGTGGTGTGGCCAGGTAGGAGCAGGGAGAGGGGGGGGCCCAGTCCCACCCTCTGCCCCTGGCTCTGACCCAGGAACTGTGTGAGGAGTAGCCTCAAACTGCTTAGCCCAGGAGCTACTACCTTCCCTGACTCACCTGTCCTTGACCCACTGCTCATGGTCCCCTTCCTGGAACCAGGGCCAGGGTCCCCCCTCAGCACTCTGATCCCTGGCCATGCCCAGACAGGTTTCCCCTTGACTCCTGTATCTTCTGGGTTGGGTTGGGTTGGGTTGGCACAGCACCTCTTAGCTCCGTTTCAACTACCCCAATCAGCCTGACAGGAAGGCTTTTAACTGCTGGGGCAAGCGCCTTGAATAGGCCTCAGCTGGCCTAATTGCCCAGGAGTAACCCCAGCTGAATCACCCAGGGAACAAGGATTTGTTAATCCTAGGGCTAATATATAATACTGTCCACTACTCTCCTGTAGCTATCAGGTCAAGCCCTGTCACAGTATGCTAACAGCTTATTAGAGGTCAGTCATCAGTCTTATAGGGACCCAGTAGCCCAAAGACTTTCCAACTCAGCCACAAAATTTGGGGGCCCCTCCTTAGACAGCAGATCCTGTCAGTTTTCTGGTCCAGGAATAAGACCCTGAGTCAGTTTAATCCAAAAGTCCATTCTCTGTCTGTTGGTCTCTAATGAATCCAGTTTGAACCACTCTGGAGGTGTTATAACCTCATAGACTCATAGACTCATAGGTCAGAAGGGACCAATATGA
>ML675603.1:11799015-11809426 GCA_007922155.1 Mesoclemmys tuberculata
TCCACTCCCTGTAAGCTTTCTGCTTTTTCCTAATCCCCTCTCTGAGTGATTTGATTTAATCAACCCTTCTTGTTTTCATTTCCTCAAGGAGCTGTGGTAACCACCTCCTGTGGCATGTACACAATCCCTGGTCCACAATGATACAGAAGCTATTCAGACCTTATACAATATGGTCTCCAAAAGATATTGAAGGAAAAAGAATTTTTTCCCTTCAGGAACAATGGAAAATAAGGTTACTGATCTGGAAGGAAGCTGTGTTTGTGGTAAGATGGGACACCTGACTGTAGATATGTGCAAAGGATGCTTCCCTCCCCATGCACTTTTTCACTGGCCATCAGAGCTGAAAGAAGTTCAAGTGTCTGGGCCACAAATTTGGTTAGTGAGCACAGAAACTATGCCTTTGTTCCAGCACTGGCAATTCCTCTAGGCTTGATTATCTAAAATACAACCATCTGCAACCACTTTAATCAACGGCACATGCATAGGGCATAAATACTGGCTGCATTGTTTGTGTGAGATTTTCATTATTTCAAAATGTGCTGTGGGAAAGAATTAATAGGATAAAGCGAGTGGCTGTGATTTATCCAATACAGAAAGGAGACATGTAACACACACTGAATAGTGGGTTACATTTCCCCTTTGATAGCTTGTCCACAAAAAATCTGAGTCTATTGTAGCTACTAGCTAAAGAAGTTGCTATTTCAGTTCAAATGGTAGAATGTTATAGGAGATTCGGGGTTCAGGCCCCCTTCACACAGTGGTATTTGCACTCAGACTTTTCAAACTGCAAATGGCTAGAAAAGCTGAAATACTAGACTATGTTGAGGGAGAGGATGGCCATTCCCATTTTTCCCCTTAGCAACTTCACAGGAACCCATAGATCACACCACATTCTGGTGGCACCTAGCATACCTGTTAGAGAATTGGTTTACTTGCTTAAGTGCTTTGCTGAACTGAAGGCCACAAGAAGAAACCACTACACTTGGCTGAGGTTTGGTCAGTCTCATATATTCAAAGCAACGGTGGAAGCCAGGGCCATCACAGGTGGATTGGGCTCTTCCTTTTCTTTGCTTGTGAAAGCCAGGGTAGAATAATTAGGACTCTTACTGAAAAAGCTCATCAACATCTCATCCAGGAAAAGTCTTATCCTTGCAACCATAAGAAATAGAATGAATCTGACTCATACACAAGCAGCCATAGGACACAATGACTTCACCAACTATGGCTCATCTGGAACCTTCCTTTCCTGGGTAAAATTGAAAAGGTGATGGCTTTGGCAATGTGTCTTCTCCACCCTGACCAAAGAGTAGAGCCACATGGAAAAAATCTTAAATAAATATTCACAAAGACTGAATGAATTTGCACCTCTTGTGCTTGCTTTTTCTTCAGCCGTGTGAATGCATGCTGAAAGAAATTTGAAAGTCCCAATGTTTGGATCGTCATTGAAAGCAAATTTTGAATTTGACAACAGTGTGAATTTCTGAGTTCTCTGCCTGAATGTGCAGTTTCAAATTCATGCTGCTGTTGTCTAGTTATGTACAGTTCTGCCAGTCAAAGAATAGAAGTGTTCCCTCACCATTTGTACGATCAGCCCATACTGTGTCAATTGCAGATGGTGACTGTTCACAATGTACTGTTCCCCAAAGACTTGCATGTTGAAAAAAACCTGAACATAATTTTAGATGAAGAGTTCAATCAAGAATGTATTTGCAGACCATTCACAAACACACAAAGAAGTGAAATTTATTGGATAAATTATTCATTAGGAATTATTTATACAGCTCTAATTAATGAAGTAAACCGTCCTAATCATGCTTTAAAGTAAGCACATTTGTATGTATTTGCAGGATCAAGGCCTGAGCAAGAACTTTACGCTTTGGGATGAAATTCTGTCCCTACTGAAATCATTGGCAAAAATCCCATTGACTTCATTAGAGCAAGGATTTCCCTCTTGGATTTTAGTTTAATGGCCCATCCTTGCTATTCTTTAAATCAGTCAGTGTGGTTGATACTGAATGATGCAACATACTCTTCCTTCTAAACCTGCGTTTTCCATTTAGATGCATGGAGTCTTTCCACTAGGCTCACCTGCAAATAAACATTTTAAAGAAAGGGGAAAAATGTGGGTAGCTTGTCTGTAACACCAATTAATTTTTTGTGATATCATAAATCATATAGATTGTTAGAGGGAAATCATATTGAAAATTAGGAGTGGGTCTGAACTGCAAAATTAAGATCCAGGTTCGAATTTGGCCAACACTTGGGCGTGTTCAGATTCTGGATCTTAGCTAGTGTCCCTCTATATTTAAAATGAAGAAAAAAATTCCACTGAAATAGAAATTGTGAACATTTGAGAATATTTTAAAATGTAATTTTTCTCTGTAAATAGTTTAGTTTGACCAAGATTTTTAAACTTGAGTACTTGAAGCTAGGTCCCAGTGTAGAAAAGCACTTAAAAACATGCTTAAATTAATCATGTCAGTAGCCCCATAAAAATCTGTAGGAGGATACCTGTACATGCAAATTTAAATGCATCAGTAAGTGTTTTCAGGATTAGTCTTTGGTACCTAATATAAATGGTTTGATTTTTATATGTGCAGAGCACCCACAAATCCCATCAGGAATAAATGGTATTTAAAAAAATCATGTTTCTGTATGTGCCTGAATGTGGATTTAGTACCTTAATGTAGTCAGCCAAGTTTGAAAATTTTGGCTTTAATTTAATTAAGGTTCTTTTAGAGAGATGGTCTCTGTGTGTATTCCACATGCAAGTATGCATGTGCACTATACACCTGAGTTCACAGATATTTCTTAAGCAGTGTCCATTTGTCTGCACATACGCAGTGATTCTCCTCCTGCTCTTCAATGAGAGTGTAAGGGAGGTGTGGAGCGGCACCTCTCCAGTTCCTTCTTGCTGCTTCATGGCCTGAATAAGAATCTTCTATGTCCACAGCTTCTTCCTTCAACTGCTTCAATCTTTAAATACATTGTAAATAGTTTTAGTATTTTATTTTAATTTTTTTGTTCTTTTTAGTCTTAAGTACTAGTGCAATCAGTTAGTTGTTTCCCTCCCCCTGCATTGGGGAAATCCTCCTCATGAGGCTAGGATTATTCTCAGAGTCCTAGGGTTCAGGAATTGCATTTCCTGTCCCCCTTCTTTTCAGTGAGTGATGAACACCAACTCTGCCTTTGCTGCTTAGGTGAGGCTCATATCTTGGCTAAGTGCAGCATTTGTTGCTCCTTCCCTCCCAGAATCATGAGGGTCAAGAGCTAAGACTTAGAAAACATCTGATGGAGAAGGCCATGAGATCCCAGTAAGATCTGGACGAGGGAGAGGGAGACCCCTCTGGTACATCAGCCTCAAACAACAGGCAGTTCTCCTCCAAGAGCAAGCTCAGGAATTGAGACTAAGACTTCCAAGCCCAAAGAGAAGGTTTCTTATGAGAGTAAGGGACATGAGCACAGAGACAAACCTTCTTCTTCCAAAGCTGCCCTAAAGAAAGGAGATCCCTTCCCAACCCCTTCAAAGTTATGAGAGTTCCTGAATGTGAAGGAGAACGGATCCATCGATTCCAGTATCAGTTCTGACATGCAAATAAAAAGACAGGCATTTACCACTGCTCCTTTCAACATCCAGGTGAGATTTGGTGCTGATACTGTCACAGCCCAAGAGAGTTCCATTGTGACTAGGGAAGCACTGGATCCCATGGCTCTGCCAACTGACTCACTCTATACTGTAGGGTAGTCAGACACCTATGTCTCCTTGGAGAACATTTTTGCTTTCCCCATTCTCCCTCCTCTCGGATCTGTCTTTATTCAGAGACATAGTTACTCTGGAAGAGGAAGCTATTCTGAGGACATGGAATTGCTCTTCTCTCCCACCCATGAGCCTGAGTACATACCAGTGGTACTGTCATCTCTGCTGGTAGTTTGGGATCCAACTTTTTCATCCAATGAGTTAGAGATTCAAGAAGAGCCCCAACCCTTTCATACAGAAATGGGCCCAGACAGAATTCCTAAGAGTTTGGAGTTCTGTCCTCTGACCAGATATGACTTTACAAGAGACATGTGGTACCCAGTGCCACGAGATCCTCCTCAGTCAGTTGATCCCTTATACTGGCATTATTGGGACCTCTAGCATCTCTACTCTAGGCACCTGGGATCAGTACATGAGCCTTATTTATCACCTCCTGGGCCAACACCAGCTGGCTCCATCCAACTATGCAGAAGACAAAGTTGAACCAGATCTGACAGATCCAACAGATCAACAGATGGAGCAGTTTTATCTTCCTCACCATCTCTGCCTGATGGCTGCAAGCAAAATCAGGAGTCCCTGCAAAAGGTGGCGTCCGAGCTCCAGATAGAGTTTGAAGAGATTCAGGAGCCCCAAAATAGATTGCTGACATCTCACAACCCTCAGGTTCCAGTCGAGCACCGCTCCTGATCAAGAAGGCCACCATGTATCCAACTACAATAGGCTGGGGCAATCCTGCATCTTGCACTCCCACCCCAAAGAGGCCTGAGAAGCACTACTTCATTCTATCTAATGGGGCAAAGTTTCTGTTCTCTCAACTCTCTCATGGTACAAGCAGCCACTGAAAGATCCAGGCTGCAACACCACAAAACTACACCTTTGGACTAAAGTGCCAAACAGCTTGACCTTCTAAGGAGAAAGGTCTTCTCCTTGGCTTCTCTCCAATTTAGAATTCAAATTATCAGGCCTGTCTAGCTAAATGTGACTTCACTAATTATGTGAAGTTGTTTGATTTTAAGGAGAAGCTCCCTTAGGAAGATAGAGCTTAGTTCCAGTCCTTAACTGATGAAGGCAAATTAGTGGCCAAAACCTTACTCCAGGCTGCAGTGAATGCTGCAGATAATGTATCCAAAGAGATGGCTACAGTCATTGTCATGAGGAGAGATTCCTGGTTACAATTTTCATGTTTCTCTAGAGAGGTGCAGAGTACCATTCAAGAGCTCCCCTTTGATACAGTTAACCTGTTCAGTGAAAAGACCGATTCATCTTTCCTCTCTTTCAAGGATTTGAGGATAATACTTTGTTCTCAGAGTATCTGTGCCCCTGCCCCTAAGAGAAAGCATCAGAAGCAGGGGTTGTGACACTTTGTACCTCAAAATAGCACCCTGGAACCCGCATAGTCACCACTGTGATATGATTATGATATGTTCGGTACAAAGTATGCCATGTGAGATATTGTTTGAGAAGTCATGATCTGTTGACCATTACTATCTTGTTGAATTGTGTGTTACCATTGTATTTGAAGTTATGAGGTTTTGCTGTGTGTGTTATTGAAATATGTTGTGAGTTTGGGGGATGCTCACAGCTAGAATTTCAGTGGCGACAAAGGAGTTACTAATACTGGCCAGACAGCCATTGATGGCCCTAACCCCCATGTCACAGCGAGGATCTTTCTAGCACCAGGAGAGAAAGTATAAATGAGGGTCGATATCAACAGTTGGCCTCTCTTTTCCCCCATCTCAACACCTGGAAGATCATTTGGAAAACAAAGACTTTGAACTGGGGAGATTGGTCCCACGTTGAGAAGGAAATTCCACCTATGTAATAAGAACTTTAAACTCCCTGAAACATCCAGTGGGGTGAGAAACGGCTTGATTCAAATCTTGCTTAGTGTAGAATTTAGACTGATTTTATTTTTATTTCTTATGTAACCAACTTTGATCTCTATGTTTGCTACTTATAATCATTTAAAACCTATCTTTCTGTAATTAATAAATCTGTTTTCTATTTTACCTAAAACAGTCTGGTTTGGTTGAAGTGCTTAGAGAAGCTCAGGTCAGGTTAATAAGGGCTGTTGCACATCCACTACCCTTTGCTACAGTAGAGAACTGATTAGTGAACTTGCACTCCAAGGGAGACTTGAGCAATGTAAGATGGTATATTTCAGGGGTGCAAGGCTGAGGGCTGGAGTTATTTGCTGGTGTCTCTCTCTCTGTATAATTCATGAGTGGCTTAGAGAGCATTCATGCAATTTAGCAGAGTGTGGGTCAGTATATGCTGATGGCTGAGTGATCACAGCACCTGGAGAGGTTTGCTGTTTGTCACTGGCATTTTGTACTGAGATCAGAACCAGAATGAAGCTCTGCTCAACAGGATTTAAGTCCTGCTAAACTTGCACTAAGCCTATGCCAGTCAGTGACCCACATCCAGCCTGCTTAAAATGTTTGGGAGAATCCCACATCAGTGACAAATGTCACATTTGTAAGCGACATTTAAGTCCCGCTCAAACAAAGATAGAGCGGTGAGGCTCAAGTGTTTACTCATGGAGGCAGCACTTCACCCTCCATTGGATTTGTTTTATGAAGAGAGAGGCCCAAATACATCAGCTTCAGTACAAAGTGCACAATCAGAGATGTTTGCAGATACTCGGTCCCATTTGCTGGTACCAAAGAAAAAGCTTAGGCCCTCCTCGGGTTCATTACCTCTCTCGAGTGAGTCAGGATCAAAAGCAAATAGAGGCAACTATGAGACATTTGGGGAAGTGTCACGCACTGGAGCACTTTTCAATTAAGAAGGGATCACTATGTCAGGTCCATTGAGGGCATCTCCTGAAAGATTTCTGTAGCAGAGCCATCAGACATTGTCTTTCCCAACCACCCTGGAGGCGTATGCACCCTCAATGGATCTGCTTAGACTCTCAGTACTAATATCTCTGGCAGTGCAGAAAGGTTCACAGTTGATACAGATGCTTGCAGCATCTACTTCACCACGTCAGGAACCTAAGGTACCATTAAGTCCCAAGTTTCTGCAAAGGCCGAAGTAGCTGAAACTCAAGCCTCTGATGATATCCCTGGTACTGCCTTCTCTGCACTTGGGCTACCTATATTTAATCCCATTTTGTTCTGCCTGCTACACCCTCCTGTCGTCAGATGTTTTGGGTCTTTCTTCTTTGGACTCAGAAGTGCATTTGTCCCATCCAAGACAGAGAGCATGGTCTCCAAGACTGTGATGAAGGCTATCGGTCATGCAGCAGTTGCAGCACTGGCCTCCTTCTAAGGGGCAATAAATCAGTCAAGGATGGGTCCCATGCCCTTAACCGTGGGCGTTCTGGACGCTGTGGGAAGTCCCTCCTTCTGCTAGGACCTCCCCTCAACCATCTCATTCATTGTAATTGAGACCACTCAAAGGGTGTCAGCACTGAGGGCATCATCCAGGCGCAAGCATAATTTTTTGGGCCCAGTACAAACTTGTAACATGGGCCCCCTCCCACACACACACCACCATCCGTCATCCCATACATACAATCTCATGAGCCATGAAAACTTTTTTCCTCATGGTAATGGGGGTTGAAGCCTAGGCCGGCCCCCCAGGGCTTCCAGGTCCCAGTAAAGTATACCCTTTCCCCCCCATGTGGTGGCCCTGGGCATCATTCTCTAGATCCCAGTACCAAGAGTTGTACCGAGCTACAGGAGTCACTTGGGCAGTTTCCCCACCATAAGTCATGGAGCAGCCACCATCTAAGAATCCTGTTGTTTTCTCCTCCTTGTCACCAGAGAAGGCTGTTGAGGTGGCAAATGACTCACTGCTGCTGAGGATCACAAAGCTCATTGAGACCTATTGAAAAGGGTGGCCTCTGTTCTTTCTATTCAGACAAGATCTGCTGAGGAGAAAGGGCAGGGGTTGTAGGAGAGGACCTCTGCCACCCTGTTCTTCAGCCTCAGCGGGCTCGTCCTGTCCAGTCATCTCATCCAAACAGGCATTTTGTTGAGTTGGTCAAAGGCAATGTAACAGCTACTGTAATTTCGTCTTTTTCCCACCTTTTGTTTACAAATTGCTTGTCCTGCTTCTTAAGCACCTGGTCCCACATAACATCAGATTGATGGGTCTTAAGCACAGTAGAATTGGGATATGCCTTCCAGTACACTTCTACCCCTCATTTTCACCTCCTTCCCCATCCCTCTTCAGGGACCACTCTCATGGGTTCATCCTTCACTAGGTGGTCCAGTCACTTCTTCAGGCTGGGGCCATAGAGGTAGTCCCATTGTGCCTTAGGGGGAAAGGCTTCTATTCTTTCTTGCTACATCTGTATTCCCAAAGCAAAAGGAGGTCTCAGGTCTATTTTAGATCTAAGGGAGTTGAACAAATTCCTGAAGAAAATAAAATTCCACATGGCTACCATAGTTTTGATCATTCCCTCCCTGGAACAGAAGGGACTGGTATGCTGCTCTCGACTTAAAGGATGCTTACTTCCAAGTTGTGATACACCACAATCATCACAAGTGTCTCAGCCTCCTGGCAGAGGGGTCCCATTATCAGTTCACAGTGCATCCATTTGGTCTCTCAGCTGCTTCTTGCATTTTCACAAAGTGCAAGGCAGTGGTTATGGTACATCTAAGAAAATTAGGAGCCCATGTGATCCCATATCTAGATGACTGGTTGATCAGAGGGTAAGTCCAATGCTCCGGTGTTATCCAGCGTATCCACTGTCCGGCCCATGCTGGATGCACTGGTAAACTGAGACAAATCAATTCTAAAACTGGTATAAAGAACCAAGTTTATTGGAGCAGTCTCAGACTCCACAAAGGCCAAGGCCTTGCTACCACAATCCAGGTTCAAAATGCTACGGGTCCTGGTGCTGCAATGGAAAACATATCCTCTCACCACAGCATGCTGCTGCCTCAGCCTTCTGGGTCACATGGTAACATGTACCTATGTATTTCAACATCCCAGGCTGCATCTCAGAAAGCCGCAGGGATGCTACCAGCAGCCTATGCCCCCAAGATATCATTTGGGCAAGGTCTTTGAGTGCCAGTGCCAGTTTTGTCATCTCTGGATTGGTGGAAGGACCCTCTGAAAGTCTGTGTGTGGATCCCAGTTATCCCTCCAGCCCTCACTGTAGTCACAGACACCATCCCTGTTAGGGGCCCCATATGGGGTCCCTGTGGACTCAAGGTCTCTGTTTCTCTCGGGATCTAGTGACTAATAGGAATGTCAGGGAGTTAAGAGCTGTTTGACTAGCTTGTACAGCTTTCCGCTCACATACAGTAGGAGAGAATTCTAACAGACAGCTCTGCATCTAAGTTTTACATAAACAGACAGGGAGGGGTGCTGTCTACCCAACTATGTCAAGAGGCAAATCCTCTTTTGGACTTGCTTATGACCAATTCATTACATTTTAATGCTGCTTACATTCCAGAAATACAGAACATGTTGGCGAATTGATTGAGCAGGGCCTTCTCTGATCACTACAAGTGGTCATTACACCTAGATGCGGCCAGATCCATCTTCCAGCTCTGAGGGGCTCCCCAAGTGGACCTGTTTGCAACAAAACCCAACAGAAAATATGAGAGAAGGTCTCAGCCCAGGTTCACTGACAGATGCTTTTTTGCTGCCTTGTAAGGACCCCCAATTGTACGCTTCCCCTCTGGTTCCCTTGCTACTCAGGGTCTTGTTCAGTTAAACAAGACCATGCTTGTCTCATCCTTATAGCACCGGCATGGCCTCAACAACACTGGTATCTAACCCTACTGACCTTGTCAATCAAACTTCCTTTGTTTCTCCTGCTGGATCCAGGTGTGATTTCTCAGGAGTGCAGCCACTTGCTCTATCCCAATTTGTGAGCCCTTCACTTGACAGCATGGATGCTTCATGGGTAATACATTTGGAAAAATCCTGTTGCAAAGATGTTCAGAAAGTGCTGCTGAATAGTAGAAAACCCTTTACTAGGGGCACTTATTTGGCTATGTAGAAGCACTTCTCCATTTGATTCCGGCAGAAAATTGTATCTTTGGCGCATGGACCCCTGAACCTCCTACTGCATAATCTTCTACGCAGAAAACATTAGAGTTTGGCTATTAGCTCTATAACAGAACATCTGGCAGCAATCTCAGCCCTCCATGCCTCAGTGGATAGTAGAACTCTTTTTTTCCAACCCTATCATCACCAGATTCCTGAAGGGCTTGGTCAGATTGTACCATGTGCAAGATTCTATCCCTCCTTGGGATCTGAATTTGGTCATAGTAAGGCTGATGGACCTGCCATT
Organism: Mesoclemmys tuberculata; assembly: GCA_007922155.1. Lineage (NCBI taxonomy): Eukaryota > Metazoa > Chordata > Testudines > Chelidae > Mesoclemmys > Mesoclemmys tuberculata. The sequence continues at coordinate 11,809,032 of ML675603.1, forward strand.
TGAATTCCTTAGAATTTGCTCTCTGCTTCACCCCTCTGTGAAGGCAACATTTTTAGTTGCGATTACCTCAGTCAGAAGGGTGAGCGAGTTGAGACCCCTAATGTCAGAGCTTCTCTACACTTTTCCATAAAGGTGAAGGTTCTCTCTGCTCTCACCCAAAGTATCTCATGAAGACAGTCTCTAATTTTCATGTTACCCAGCAACCTATTTGCCAACATTGTTCCCCAAACCTCATGTGCATAGAGATAAAGAGAGATTTAATTCATTGGATCTGAGAAGGACTTTTAGCTTTCTACCTGGAGTATACATCCTCCATACTGTTGTTCATTGTGATTGTGGACAGAGCTAAGGGCTGACCAGTGTTCCCCGGTGCTGTCTCAAGTTTTGCCATGCAT
>ML675603.1:11809436-11898175 GCA_007922155.1 Mesoclemmys tuberculata
GTGTCATGACGCACCCAGGACTCACTATGGCAGTGGGGGCGAGCAGGCGAGAAGGGCAGAAAGTGAAAGGAGAGGAGTGAAGCTAGGAGCTGTCAAGCGTCTTTGCAACCCCATTTTTTACCATTACGAACCCAAATGGGGTCACAACCCCAAGGTGGGGAACCACTGACTTAGATTATTGGCACATTCTACTAGAGCGCAGGCAAAACTGGTGGTTTTCTTGGTGCAGGTACCCATCATGGACATTTGTAAAGTGGCAACTTGGTCATCAGCCATACTTCTGCTTCTCATTATGCTATTTCCCATCAATCCAGGACAATGGCAGTTTTGGATGGATTGTCCTATAATCACTGTTCAGGTAGACTCTGAGACCACCTCCCTGTTTTTGTCTGCTTGTGCACCACTTTCAGTGGAATGGCTCTGTGCAAGCACTCGAAGAAGCAAAAACCAGCTACCTACCTTTCTGTAACAGTTGTTCTTCACGTGTTGAACATTGTGAATTCCACAACCCGCTCTCCTTTCCATCTCTGTTGGAATCTTTCAGCACGAAGGAACGGAGGGGAGTCGGGAGCAGCTCTGCTCTCTTATACCAGCGTCCAGTGGTATGTGGCAGCAGAGGGTGCTCAAGTCACCCTCACAGGTACTTCTGAGAGAAAAAATGTTCTTGACAACTGTGCACAAGGTGTGCACACACCTACAGCAGCACATTTCATGTGCAACACAGTCAGAAAAACAACAATTACAGAAAAGCAGGTAACCACTTTTTAGTGACTTGTAACACAGTGATCCCACCCATGTGGGGTGGGAAAAAAGTGTCACCTAGCCCTGCTCTGCCCCTAGCCTTGACCCCCAGTTCCTGGTCACAGCTCCCAAGCCGACTGCAACCCCTCTCCCCGATCCCAACTGCCCCTGCTCCTGGCCACAGCTTTTGGTCCCAGCTCCCAGTCCTAACCGTGATCCCAGCTCCGCTCTCACCTATGGCCCCTGTCCTGGCTCCTGGCCCCTCATCCCAGCTCCTGGCCCTTAACTCTGGCTCCAACTGCACTCCTGGACCTGGCCATAGCTCCACCCCCAGTTCCCAGGGGGGCACAGATTGGATAAGGGGGGAAGGGTACACTTTACCGGGACCCAGAGGCCTTAGGGGGCCCAACCCAGGTTGCAACCCCCATTACCATGAAGAAAAAATTGAGGCTAAATTGTAGATCATGCCTGAGGAAATTTATAGAAACTTATTTCCCTGTATCTATGTATCTATTGTCCATATCTTGTGAGAATTGCTGGAGCCAAATATGTGATACAGAGCCTGGGGAACAGGAAGAAGCTTCTAAAAGTCTACTTCACCAGTATCCTACAGATGTTTCTGAGAATTTTCCTTGTGACATGTTACACCTGAAAAAAATCTTCAAGTCTAATTTTGGAAAAGAAGATGAACTACCCCCACTTATCTTATTAAATGAGATTTACAAAAAATAACTGTAACTAATTTTCAGTAAAGAGTGCATAGCCCTACAGATTTTTTTGCACGCTGCCAGTGGCTGTGGCAGAAGCTGAAAGAAGTTTCAGCAAGCTAGCACACATCAAAAACTGCAGGCATTCTACAATGGGGCAAGAACAGTTAAGACACCTAGCTATCTTGTCTATTGAGTGTGAACTTGCAAGAAAAATTGACTTTGGGGGGCTAATTCATGATTTTGCAATGAAAACTGCTAGAAAAATGAAGCTTTAAAGTTAATTGGCCTAATTATAAAATGTTTGCAGTCACATTGGTCCATTAGAATAATAAAATCAAGACCTTGACAGAATATAATACCTTTATAATGACCAAAAAGTTACAAAATAGTCAGCAAACCTGTAGTACTCTCAGGCTGGGTGCTATGTTAAACAAAAATAGCAAAGGGGGGGAGGCGGCAGCATTTTTCAGAAATGTAAAATATATAACTAATTTTAGAATTCAAACTTTTTTCATGGCTTGTGAGATTGTATGTATGGGATGAGGCATTGTGGCATGTGTCTGGGAAGGGGCCCGTGTTACAAGTTTGTACTGGGTCCGAAAAAATTATGCTTAGGCCCTGCATGTTGGCCAGGAGGATCTTTGAGATATGTGGTCCTTATCTGTATTCCACTCCTAGTCCTCCATCCCCTCTGCTGCAGATCATAAGTGGATTTGCAGTGGTAGGAATTGGAGTGGTGCTGATCCACACTGCCCCTTATAACCTTGGTTCAGAGCATGAGGAGAACAACTGCGCATGTGCAGACCAATGGACACTGCTTATTAAAATTCTCTTGATTCATGTGCATGGTGCAGATGTGTACCCAGTTACAGGTGTAGGCACCCTGTACTTCAGGGACCTTGGAACTTAATTGGCAGTTTTACAGATTGGAAGATCCCAGGAGACTACAACTCCCATGCTGCTGTGGGAAAAAAAAAGAGCAAGACTTTTCCCCTTCCAGGGCGTCAGAGAAAAGCAAGTGGGGGACTCCAGTTTGGCGCTGGGGTGAAGTGCAGCCGAGGCTGGAAGCTGCTGGCTGATGCCTGTTGCCAGGGTCTCAAAGCTGCTGCTGAGAGCCTTCTGGTGTTTTGATCAAGCAGGGAGCTTCAGAGGTTGGTGGCATTGCCTAAGCCAAGTTAGAGCCGGGGGCTGACTGAGGTGGGCCTGCAGTGAAGGTGGTGTGAGTGGCCCCCGGCCTCTTTTGTTTGGGGCAGGGCTTGTAAAAGAAGGGGCACAGCAGAGAGACTTTGACTGAGCCTGAGAAGAGGCAGAGAGAGAGAGAGAGAGAGTCCCTTCCAGCAGGGCCAGGACGGCAAACATTTGGTTGGGCCAACTCCAAATCTCCAGCTTGATACCTGGGCTGAACTGGTACACTGAACCCACAGAGTACTGTCTCCTTCTTCAGATCTTCAAGTGCGCCCACTCAAGCACAAGGTTAGGGCTTTGAACGCTAGGGGAGTGTACATGCTGGAGGTGGGGTAAATAATGGCAGTGTAAATGCCTGTTACACAAGTTTCATTTAATACTGTATACTGTATTTATTAATTGATTTACTCAACTGCCCCTGTGGATTTAAAATGGTACTGATGTTTAATTTCAGTCTGTTTGCCATATTTCTTTAATTTGTTAAGTAAAAGTGTGTTAACTCTAATTTAAGTATATTGGATGTTTAATTTGCATAATTGCAATTGTTGAGTTAAACCTATGACTCAGATTACACTGGACAACAAAGATTTTGCTTCCTGAATACTTTTGTGTGTATCTTATGGATTTTGGGCTGCTGATTACAAAAATCACCATGAAATTTCCCTATCATGTACCGTTATTTTGAAATCACCTATATTGGTTATTTCAATTCATAATTTAAGTCTATTAAAATGTTGCCCACAATGTAAGCTGAAAAGTTTTCTACCTTGTGTCCAAGCATGCCTGGGAATGCAGTGACACTGCACCTAGTGCAGGCCACACAACATGCAGTGGGAATGCCAAGGCTTAGGCAGGGCGGATGCTGGCAGGACAGGTTTTACAAAGGCTATAAAAGCATTTTGCACACACCGTTCTATGCATTGCGTTTATCTCAGTTTGCATTCATTCATGTTGATGCACATGCTCTATGCGCATAGCATATTGTGTGTACTCACAATAATAAAGCAATTGTATTTTCAGGAGGATTCGTGATAGCAAAATGGCTCACCAATGTCGCAACAGCCACGATACATTCTGTTACATTTGTGGCGAACATATGCTTAAACCTCAAAGATGGAGCATGACTGCACCTATTAAGAAAGCGTATGAGCTCTACTTTGGCTGTAAAATTGGTGATCAGGACAAAGCCTGGGCTCCTCACATTTGTTGCACAACATGCGCTGTCAATCTTAGAGCTTGGCTCAGAGGTACTTGGAAGTCAATGCCGTTCACTGTCCTGATGATATGGCAGGAGCAGAAGGATCATGTGACAGACTGTTACTTCTGTCTGACCAATGTGTCTGGATTCTCTGCTAAAAACAAGAAATCCATTGAATACCCCAATCTCCCTTCAGCCATGAGACCTGTGCCGCATGACGACAGTCTTCCAGTACCAAAGCCACTAGAGACATGGAGCCTAGAGGAGGCAGATGAAGATGCCATGATGCATGAGCCAGGAATGGAAAATGACACTGATCCAGATTTTGAACCATTTACGTCGAGTGAGCCTCATCTGATAACTCAATCTGAGGTAAAATGACCTGTTCAAGGACTTGGGTTTGGTCAAAGGTAAAAGCAAAATTACTGGGTTCAAGACTGCAAGGATGGGATCTGCTGTCACCAGGCATGAAAATTTCTGTCTTTTGCAGCCGCCGAGAAGATTTGACACAATTCTTTGGTCAGGTTGATAATCTGTGCTTCTGATCTGACATTGATGGGCTGTTCGCTGCTTTGGGTTGCCAGCAAGACCCACAACAATGACGTCTTTTTATTGATTCGTCGGTGTTAAGCCTGAAAGCTGTGTTGTTACACAACGGCAATGTCCACCCTTCAATACCAATCGGTTATGCAGTACACATGAAAGAAACCTACAGAAATATGGAAGTTTTGTTGGAACATATACAGTACAGCAACTACAACTGGAACATCTGTGGTGATCTGAAAGTAGTCGTGCTGCTACTAGGAATGCAGCTCGGATACACCAAGTACTGTTGTTTCATTTGCGAATGGGACAGCTGTGCTAAAGAGTCTCATTACATTAAAAAGGACTGGCTGCCCCATAAGCAGTTGGTTCCAGGGCAGAAAAGTGTGGCACATAAACCACTTGTAGACTCAACAAAGATATTTTTGCCTCCTCTTCACATAAAACTCGGACTGATGAAAAATTTTGTGAAAGCGATGAACAAGGAAGGTGAAGGATTTTGATATATTTGAGACAGATGTTTCCCAGAATAACTGATGCCAAGATTAAGGAAGGCATTTTTGTTGGTCCACAAATCAAACAAGTCATCAACAACAGGCAGTTCGAAGAACTTATAGTAGTGCCGGAGAAAATTGCATGGAAGGCATTCAAGGATGTTGTTGAAAATTTTCTTGGTAACTACAGAGCACCAAACTACGTGTAGCTGATTGACAACATGCTTCAAGCAAACAAAACCATTAAGTGCAACATGTCACTAAAGATTCATTTTCTGCATTCGCATTTAGACTTCTTCCCTGCAAATCTTGGCAAATCAGTGATGAGCATGGTGAAAGGTTTCATCAGGACATTGCGATCATGGAAAAACGGTATCAGGATAACTGGAATCCATCAATGCTGGCTGATTGTTGTTGGACACTTAAACGAGAAGCCCCAGACACTGAGTACAAATGAAAATCGCCAACAAAACATTTTTAGCTCTGTTGAACTATTGCAAAGAGTCAATTTCTTGTTTCTCCAAATTCCTACGTGAAAAAGTAGTCTCAAATTATATTTTTGTTCAGCTTCAAGCTGTCTAGAATAATCAAAAAAAATTTCTGAGGAAGCAACACTTTTGAAAAAATTTGTTGTCCAGTGTTGTTATAACTATTAGACTAGGTTTAGTCCTGGAAGCTCTCAAGACACGCTATTGAGCGTGTGCAGGGGCCAGCCAGCTGGAGGCACTGCCAATTTTACATTCCTTTAGGAGTAAAGGGACTGCAGCGGAGGGGGTGGATAGAGGATTCCCAACTATCCTACATCACCACAGGGATACTCAGGATCTCCTTTCTTGTCAACAACCTTAGGTGCCCTTGCACACCAGTAAGTGTTGCCTGCTCCCAAGTAACTCAGAAAAGGAAGGCAGGTAACAGGTAACAAATCTCCATTTGTTTGGTGGTCTTTTTCTTGAAGACTTTGAAGCAGTGGTTCCCAACCTTTTTGGCTTGAGGGCCACAAATATCTTTATAAATGATGGGCCACCAGTCTCTGCCAGCAACCCCTCTTCTCCCCCACCTCCTCCTGCAGCTAGAGGGAAGGCATTCAGGAAGGAGGATCTCTTGTCCTCCTGATAGCAGCAAGAAACCATGTGCTCCACCTGGGTCCCTAGGCAGTGGCTCCCTTCTGCAGCCAGGGGGATGGGAAATCAGTGCTCCCTTCCCGCTGGCTCCAGCAGGGACCACAGCACCTAGGGACCCTGGCACAGTGTTTTGCCGTGTTCCCTGCTACAGTCAAGGGGAGGGGAGTGCTGATCTCCCCTCCTGTTGCGTCTTAGTCAACCTGGAGTCCCCAGTCTGCCCCCGGCTTCAGTTAATCCACCAGGGGCATCATTCGTTTTGGGTTCCTGCGGGCCGGACAAAGCACAGCGACCAATATGATTGCAAGCCAAGTCGTTTATTCCAGGGCAAAAGCCATCTTATATAATACTTCATGCACTGCTCACATCCTCCTCTTGCAGTTACTGATTGGTTAAAAGTTACAAGCATACTCACAGCAAAGCACAAGCTGATTCCCATGGATAGCTTAACATTTCCCACAGCTGCCTAATATTATTCTGTTTACCTCCTGGACACTGAGCTAAGAAAGAAGAAAGGGAGGTGTCCACCGTCCTTGGCCGGCTTCCACCTGCCTCTAGGCGACCTTATCTAACTCTCACGTCCTTGGGGCCTAGCACTGTAACTTCCCATCCCAGGCATCAGGGCCGCGTAAGGATTGTAGATCCCCACACCCTCCCCTTGGCTGCAGCAAGGAGTCTGCACTGTCTTTCAGCCCCAAGGCAACGTGCTCTGCCTGTGCTCTGCCTGGGTCCCTGGGCAGCAGCAAGCTCCCTTCTCCAGCCAGTGGGAGGGGAGTGCGGGCCACTTTTGGCCTGTGGGTCACAGGTTGAGAACCACAGCTTTAGAGAATTCTTTTTTAGCATGATTATGGACTTTAATATAAGAACCTTACATTCAAAATCACTCAATTGCCTGGATGCATTTTGAAATTTATAAATTTGTTAAAAATTCATGTGTTGCTCTTCTGGAATCTGGTGCTTTTGTCAAAAGATGCTGCATTTTTGATACAGCTAGGCTAAACCTTTAACAGGGAAGGCTTTCAAATTACAGGCCACTGTAGCACTATTTACTAACGTGATAATTGTGGAACATTCAATGATGTGTTAAGTACCATGGAGTACCAGTATAATTACAGTATATGGCAAGTTACAATATAAATAAAAAGTAAATACATGATTATTTCTGGCTTAGGTCACATGGTAAATACTAAGTGCAATTACAGAACCAACTAATCTGCAGGAATATGTAATTACTCTGGGGCTCAATTCATTTGCAAAGACTTGTTCAGCTTTTCACACTACGTTAGGCTATGGAAACTGTGGAGAACAGATTATTCATGGCTATGGTAGCAGGGAGGGGGCTTCCATAGCAAGTGAGCCAAATTTTATATATTAATGACTTCCCTCACCCCAACCCCATCGCAGCTCTGTAGCCACATGAACTGTTTGGCTGAGGATCAAAGTTAGGATTTTCAAAGAGAGTTAGGTGCCCATTGAAGGCAATGGGAGTTGGGTCCTGACCTCTCTTAAGCTCATTTGACAATCCCAGCCCAAACTGCTTTATAGTTCTTGTCTCACTAGTACTGCCTGAGTGGGAGCTTTATTTTCCCCTTTGAATCAGTCAGCCAGCCAGGGGCTTGTGAGGTTCACAAATGAAAGGATATGTCTACCAATTGTTCCTCGTGCAGTAGTCCCACTGATTCTTCCATTCTTTAAGCCCTGTTCTTCCAGGTGCTGAGAGCTGGTTTGCATTAAGGGCTTAGGTTTGTAGCTCTGCATAGTGTTAGCCAAAGTTATGGCATAATTTGTTTAATAGCAACTGGATCTGAGGTAATCAACTGGTGGTGCCTTCAGCACTGGGAATTAGGAAACAGGCACCTCCAGTGAGGAAGTGTTGCTCCCAAAATGTTGTGGATTCACTTTTGTGCTTGCAGTTATGTCTGGGTGCTATTTGTTCACTTAAAATTTTAATTCTGGCACCTGACTGCACCTATCTATTTTCTCAGCTAGTTCGATGTCTTGATAACATGCACTGGAATGCAAACTATTGGGGGTACAAACTTGTATCTGCAAATCATTTGTACCACTAAAAGAGGTTGGGTGAAAACCAGGTCAAAGTGTTTAAAGTATTATTCTTACAGGGGCATAAACCACTCTCTGTTCTAAAGATCTATTTTGCAGCATATAATGTAACATGCTAGTTTGGATTATTATTAGAAGCTGGCTTGGCTTTACCAACCCATTATTAGAAGCTGGGTTGGCTCCTCGTTCTGGGTGTCAGTGTATGATCTGCCAGGTCTGGATTCTTCCAACCTGGAATTCTGTTGCTTACAATTCTGCTCAAGGCCCCAACTCAGCAAAGCCCTTTCCCATGTGCTTAAATCTATCCCTGTTCAGCAATGTATTCCAATACATGCTTAAATCTAATTAGTCAATGGGACTTAATCACATGTGTAAAAATGAGCTTGCGAGTAGGTGTTCTGCTGAATTGGGGCCTTAATGGATCAAAGTGCACAGTTTTAGATAGAATGAAAATCAGTGCCTTAATACAGGGCCTGAAGGGGTTTGGGTGACTAGGTGGGTCAGTTAACCACCTATGATGCACCTGGAGGAGGAGACAGGGAGTAATAAGGGTTAATTAAAGAGGAAGCACAGCTGGATAGGAACAGGAGGGGCCTGTATATGGCCCAGTAGCTTAAAGTGGAAGGGGGCAGGGGGAATAGGCTCACTGACTGACTGACTGACTGGGTGAGAAGACAAGATAGGACACAACTTGGGGATACAGAAGTAAGAAATAGGAATGTGTAGACCATGACTGCTAGTTGTTGGGTCCCTGGGCTTGAACCTGATGTAGAAGGTGGGCCTGGGTTCCTTACATATACTTTCAACCTCTAATGAAAATGCTATAGGAGAGACAGTGACTCTGCCCTTTGCTCAGATCATTTGCATATGCAGAACTTTGAAGGTGAGGACAAGTTTGAACTTGATGTTGTAAGGAAGGGGAAGAAAGGAAGGGCCCTGTGGTCAGCCTGTTGAGGCAGCAGGAGGAATTCAATGGTTGGATTGTGTACAGAGAAAGCCAGAAAGGAGGAGGATGCAGTAGCTAACCCAGGAGGTGGAAATGGCCTAGCAAAGGGCTTTTCTATTAATCTTGTATTTTTTTAAAACTCACTGAGCTGTTTTCCTTAAGATTCTGCTGCAGCAAAATCCACAGCTTAGTTATGTGATACTCAAAGTCGTATTTTCCAAGTCCACAAGTAACTCTCTCCAGTCTGATGCAACTGTGTAACTTGGAGCCTGATTCTGATCTCACTTACTCCACTAGACTTACACATGATTTGAAGAGGTGTGAGATCAGGGTTTGCCCCTTTTTTTACATGTAACTTTCCCAAAGGCAGAATTTAGTCTGAAGGTTAATTACGCTGGTTTATGCACCTCAGCTTGAGTGATTCCCTTGTGCAAGTTTATCTTGAAAACACCAGACACAGGACAGGAAATCCAAGTAGAAGTAAAATATGCCTTACTCTTTGGAACATGACACATTCTTGTTCCAGATGATACACATGCAGCTACTCAAAGGCTGCATCAAAGAATGTCAGTTGTTTCCACTTCTTTCTTTCAATCTCTCTCTCTCTCTTTTTTTTTTTTTTTTTATAACTACCTGCGGACAAGCACAGAAGATAAAGTATGAAAAGGACTACTCGAAATCCTTTATTCCACTGATCTCCAGCCACAAAGATCTTCCTACATAGCACATTCCAGTGTCCTTTGTTTAACTCCCCTGCCCTCCCAAGATTAGAGCACAAAACCTTTGTTTTCTGATGCTTTGTAGGCTAACCTACAGGTTACACTTTGATAAATAACCAGCCAGTCAAGGGAACATTGAAGTGTTTTCCCAAGCTGCACAGTGGATATTTTGTTCTGTGTGTCCATGCTTGTTAGCCATGAGCATGTGTTTAGGGGATCTTTCTGGCTTCTAAGCTTACTTTTGCTATCGGTATGGCAGGCTAGGATAACGAGGGTTGATATTTTTGTCAGTTTTAGCCAGCCACTCATAACTTCATCAAGTGCTTTATCATAGAACGATAGGGTTAGAAGGGATGGCACGGGTCATCACAGTTCTGACTCTTTCATATCTCATGGGAGGAGGCATGTGGGTTTCATACTTATCAGGACAATCATATCCTTGTGGTGTGATACATTTTAAAGCAAACAGAATGGATTTTAGTGCTCTAGAAGTAAGCACTGACTAGAGCCTGGGATACCATAAGCTGGTACAGAACAAATTTCCTAACAGAGCCATGCACATAATACTTGACTTACAGTTTAATACACATACTTTTTTAGTCTAAGCACAGGCTAACAGTCTTAAGAGGCTCCAACCTTCTGCACTGGGTTGGGGTTGTGAACCAGAATCCATTATCCTCATCGTCATCATGGAAAATGCCAAAGGAACACAGCCTCCTTGCAGCTCAAGCACTACCTGGATCGATGTCTAACAGGGTCCTTAAAGTTGAAGACCAGTATCCACAATGTACTAAGTTAAGACAATCATGATGTGTGTTTCTAGTACTGTCACCAAGTGATGAGGGTGCATAAGGTGTGAAATAAAGATGGTTAACTAACAAGAAGCTACTGTGTCTATATTTTAGACATTGAAAATGACATCAAATTCATCATTGCTAGTGTATTTAAGAGAGCACTATGATTGCTCAGAGCTCCAGTATGAAACCTGTTGAGAGTCTCTGGGTTAAGTTTAGAGGCACGAACCACCAGGGTGATGTCATGGTGGGTATATAGACCACCAGACCAGGAGGATGAGGTAAACAAGGCTTTCTTCAGACAACTAATGGAAATTTCCAGATCACAGGGCCTGGCTTTCATGGGAGACTTCAATCATCCTGACATCTGCTGGGAGAGCAATACAGCAGTGCACAAACAATCCAGGAAATTTTTAGAGTGTGTTGGGGACAACTTCCTGGTTGCGAGTGCTGGAGGAACCAACTAGGGACTGTGTTCCTTTTGATCTGCTGCTCACATACAGGGAACATTTGGTAGGGGAAGTAGAAGTGGGTGGCAACCTAGGCAGCAGTGACCATGAGATGGTCGAGTTCAGGATCCTGACAAAAGGAAGAAAGGAGAGCAGCAGAATATGCACCCTGAACTTCAGAAAAGCTGACTTTGACTCCCTTGGGGAATTGATGGGCAGGATCCCCTGGGAGGCTTATGTGAGGCGGAAAGGAGTCCAGGAAAGCTGGCTGTATTTTAAAAGAAACCTCACTGTGGGTGCAGGAACAAACCATCCTGATGTGCAGAAGAATAGCAAATATGGCAGGTGACCAGCTTGGCTTAATTTAGAAATCTTCAGTGATCTTAAACACAAAAAGGAAGCTTCCAAGAAGTGGAAGCTTGGTCAGATGACTAGGGAGGAGTATAAAAATATTGCTCAAGCATAGAGGGGTGAAATCAGGAAGGCCAAAGCACAACTGGAGTTGCAGCTAGCAAGGGACGTGAAGAGTAACAAGAAGGGTTTGAGCAACAAGAAGAAGGTCAGGGAAAGTGTGGATCCCTTACTGAAAGAGGGAGGCAACCTAGTGACAAATGATGTGGAAAAGGCTGAAGTACTCAATGCTTTCTTTGCCTCTTTCTTCACAGACAAGGTTACACAAGTGTTGTATTCCTGGGTAACACCCTCCAGATAGAAGTTACATTACGGCCAGACAGCTATGTGTTGATGGCCCATTAAGGACAGCCAACTCACAACGGGCCATAAAAGAAACCTACTTAGATGGCTCTTCCTGCGGACATCTCAGACTCCACGGGGCCAATGGCCACCCCCTGTACCAGCAAAACATGTAAGGACATGTGATATGCTGAGTGACATTGAACTCCGTCTTGGGCTAGTAACTTTACACAAATAGGGGCTGTGGGCTTTGTTCGGAACAGTAACATTTCATGCACACAGCAGAGGATATAAAAAGGTACCTGAGACATCTCCATTTTGTCTTCATTTCCTGCTTCATTTCTCTGGCCTGTATTTTGAATAAGGACACTTTAAACAAAGACATCTCTCTCTCTGGAATTACCCTACAGATTGAGAGTCTTTTGCCAGCTAGTCATTTATTCCATCACTGCTGTGACCTGACCTATGAAAACTGAAAAAAAAAAAATCATTTGTATTTACATGATCTATTAATCATTTATAATGCTTCTTTTCTTTCATTATTAAACCTTTGGTTTTCAGTTACTAAAACATCCATGTGATTATTGGGTAAGATCCGAGTTCTACATTGACCTGGCTAAGTGGCTGATACTTTGGGATTAGGACCCTGTATCTGATTAAACTGGTTTTCAGTAACCACTCATTTTATAGTCCAGTGTCTGGGTGCTGAGCCAAAGGCTGGAATGCCTAAGGAGACTGCATTTTTTACTTCTTGTTAATCAATGTGGTAAGACAGAAATTGACTTCTGTTACTGTCTTGGCATAATCTACGGATAGAATATTCATGAGTTGAAGGTGAGTCTGTCTTATTTCTCATAAACGTGTCCTCAATTTGGCATTCCCAGCTGTGACTCACTGAGGCACGGTGACAGTGGGGTCCAAGGCCAGCATTACCATCCAGCAGTGAGAGTCAACAGCTAGGGGTAGGGGAACACAGGATCTCCCTGCTCCACCAGGTTCCTTGTAGGGTGGGCATCCCTACACCTGCTCCCTGGGCCACTTCCTACCCTAGTTCTGTTCCTCTGTTGGTGTCACTGGTTCGCCTCTGGGTCCCTGCTGGAGTCCTCTCTGTCCATGCTCCCAAGGGTTTCCCTGTCGCAGTCACATCTCATCATCATCAACGTCTGTGACAGAAAGGCCTGGGGCAGCTTGGCAGTGAGGCCTGGGCCTAATCGCATGGGTCCTCAGCGGCTCCTTGGCAGGATCCTGCAATACACAACTGCTTCCCTGCTCCATCCACCCTGACTGAGCTGAAGAGCAGCAGGGCAGCTAGATGGGGCTTTCTAGGCCCAGAGCTGCTCCTTAACCCTTTCCTCACCAGTGTGGGGCTGATCCACCCCATCACAGAGTGTATGAACTAGAACCAGGCTATTTCTGAAAGCATCTCTCACCCTCTTTGGATTTGCCATTCTTTACTTGTGCCTTAGTTGTCCACGGATGAAATCCATGCCACCTTGTTCTGTTAGCGGACAGATTTCACATACGCAGAACTGTCTTGGGTCCATATTTGGATATGAGTGAGAAACACCTAGGGGACAGAGGAAATGGTGATTCAATAGGTGGTGCTGTTCCCTCAAATCATTTATACTTACATGCCCAGTCTTTGAGGACATTATACCGTTACAGATGCTGTCTTTCAGATGAGATGTGAAAACAGAGGTCCTGACCATTTGTGGTCATTTAAAAATTCTACTTCAATTTACATAATAGAGGTTATTGTGACCAAATTTCAGCCCAGGTAATTACATTTTGCCTGCCTAACTTGCAATTTAAGTCAGATACAGAATTTTATTTAACTTTGTTTCTGAAAGTTCCTTACTGTAAGTGGCTGCACTTCAATGGTGGGTGAAATGATTCCTATCCACCACTCATCTCCCAAGGATGTCATGAGGCTTAATTCATATTTGAAAACACTTTGAGATCTTCACTTGAAAGATGGAATAGAAGTGCAGGAGTTTATTAGTATTAACCCATGGTTCAGGCTACCTCCCAACTATACAAATGTAACCCTTCTGACAGGTGACACCTATAGAAACAAGGGTCAGGTTGAATATCTAGGGGTTCTTCTCAATACTACAAAACAAAACTGGCTCAAGCCCGCAACGAGTAATCTCAAAAAACTAAACACCACCTCGGGTGCCCCTAAGAGGCAAGACTTCCCTCCCCACTCTGTGTATGAAAAAAGAAAAATTTTTATGAAGAGCGGAAGGAAACATGGCATTAATTTGGGAAAACACCACAACTCAAAAGTAAGCCAACAATAGTAAAGTAACCATAAGTTAAACACTCATCCCGCCCCCCCCCCAATATCTTGGGCAGTAATCCTTTGTCTGTTTCCCACCTTGCAGTGTGAAAGTCCAGCAGATGCCACTTCATTTTCCCTCTCCAGCACCTCACTCAGGGTTTGTTGTCCAAGGTCAGCAATGTCCCAGAGTCAAGCGGTGTGTTTTGGTGAGTCCAGCCTCTTGCATCTGGGTGAGAAAGGGTGGTTAAGTAAAACCGCTCTTATAACATGGCTGAAAATTTCATTCATGTGGTCAGGTCCTAACTCTATAGAAATGTTTTTTATACTGCCAAAAAAAAAAAAAAAAAAAGACAAAACATGCCAGTAGACTGTGGTTTTCCTGATCAGCTACGGGAATCCACTAGATACATGTGGATAATCATGATAAGCACTGGATACACATGTAGATGAATATTCAAATGAACAATAAGCCCTGAGAGAGTATAAATCAAATACAATTCTATCAGAACCCATGTTAAAAAAATGAACCAAACCAACCTCCTTAATTAAACAGATGATGAAAGGAGACATAGAGGAACAATGCAGCTTGGCACCCTTTTTAGTAATTAGATCTACCTACTTGGCCCTAATGTTTTCTATCATCAGGAACATCAAGGAGGGTGTCAGCAAGACTCCTCGTTTCTTAGGTGAACTGCAATGAGGGATTTACAGTCTATTGTGCGGAGTCTGGGAATTCTTTAAATTCACTGAAGCCAAAGTAATTCTTTATGAATGCAGCCCCTGAAGGGGGATTGTGCAGCTTGGAATAAGGATGTCAACATGCTGCTTTCATCATTTGATAGCCAAGCTGGTACTGCACATGGAGTTTCTCTTGACCATTTAATTAATGAAGGGATCCACACAGTTGGAATTAACACAAACTTTCAAAGCATCAAAAAGTCCAGCTAAGGAGGAAGCTGATATTTTCATTTATATATTAGCTTATTCGGGGTCATTGTTATGTTCATCATTCACATGAGATAGCAGCCTCTTGTTCACTCACCTTTACTTGAATTTCATTTCACCTCTGTAGCGCTTCTGTGTGAAGGAGGCTATCACAATTAACAAGGAGAATGGGAGTTGGAAGGGAATTTCAGCAGGGATTCTTTTCTCCCAAAATCTTTGAAGAGGAGGATTATCCAAAAATGATGCCATAACAAAAATGGGTGGTATCCTTGGGTGATACCAAGGCATGGTATCAGACAACATCAAAAAATTTCAAAATATTTGTTTGCTTATTGAACTGAACTGGTAGCTCATAAACCCACACCTGGTATCTCATAAACCGACTTCATTTGCCAGAATTCCCTAATATCCTATAAATTTGACCATGAGCCTCAAATATTTATTATTACCTCATGCTAATGGAAAAACTACTTTCACCCTTGTTTTTATGCCAAAAACAAATGGTTTCAATAAATGTAATAAAAGAACATTTGATAGTGCATGGGGCTATTTATAGATTCAACACTCACATTTTAATTCCTATAACAATCAGCCAAGGTATAGCTTCCGGATAATGCAATGGACAAGCCATTGGTTAGATGCTTCAAATCAAGACAAGATGCCTCCAGACAAGATATGCTTCAGCTGAACATACGTTCCTTGGCTCAATAAAAGGGGTGACTGAGTGAACTTTTTTGGCCAGTGTTATGCACGAGGTCAGACTAGATTAATCTAATGGTCTCTTCTGGTTTTACAATCTACTAATCTAGATGTTGTCAGTACAATAAAATAGTTAATCATGATGACTTTTAAGAATCATAATTAGGCTTCATAGTTAACACAATAATACAATGAACTCAGGAAGTTCAAAGCTCTTTTGGGGCTACTGTTTGAGATTGTGTGGTTACAAACTCAAAAAGTCAATAGTACATGACTTTCTAATGTCAAAAAATCTGAATCAGATGGCAAAGCTAATAGGAATAGCCTTTAAATGAAATTTTAGGATCTGGGGAACCGAGCAAAATGCAGAAGGAGATCCTGTCTCCTTAAAGTTGTTTTATTTTATTTTCCTATGAGAAATTGTGATGGGTGAACTCCCCACACTGGCCCTGCAAGAGCAGAATTGGGCCAGGTGGGCCCATTCAGCTAATTAGGCTACAAGTGGGGGAGCTTTAGAATGGAGGCAGCTAATTAGAGAGAAGCTCATCTGTGAGTGGAGGGGGAGGGAAGGGAAGGGAAGGTGCAGACAAGTTGCCTAAAGTTACTCTCTGGAAGAGACTGGCAAACTCAGAGGAGTGGTATGAGCCAGAAGGTATGGAAGCGGCTCAGGGAAAGGCAGTAAGGTACAGGGAACTGATCTTGGCTGCTGTGGAGAGGGTCCCTGAGTTGGAACCCAGAGCAGGGCCTCAGTTTCCCTGCTAGCTGCTGTGGGAGTGGTACTGTGAGGCAGTGAAGCAGAAGACCATCTGAGACTGCTAGAGAAGGAACCTTGCTACCAATTCCCCCCCATCCCCACACACAAAGGGGAAACCACAAGAGTGACCTAGCTGGAGGGCTCAGTCACAAAGAGGATGCTGCCGTTTCTGGAGCAAGAGAGGGGCTGCAGAGGAGAAACTAGCAGGACGTTACTGCTGGAAGGAGCGTCAGCCTGACCAGGCTAATCCCTAGAGCTGCCAGGAGGCAGCACTGTCCAGTGGTGAGTAGAGCAACCCCGTTACAGCACCAAATCCAACACCCTATGAAGCCACTACAAAGACACCCACTGACTTCAAGGGCCTTAGATCAGTTCCTGAGGCAGTGGTGAAGCAATGCCCCACCACGTTGGTGTGGTGCTCTGTGCTGTTGAGGGGACTGCCCTTCAGAACACCAGCCTGGAAGGGACCTCCGGGGTCAATGAGCCCAGGCCCCTGCTCTCACAGGCATCCTCGTCACATAATCCCGTTCACAAATTAATCAAGCTACATCTTAAAACTAGTTAGGTTGTTTGTCCGTCCTGCTCCCATAGGGAGGCTGTTCTAGAAGCTCACTCCTCTGAGGGTTAGAGATGTTCTTCATGGCCAGTTTATCCCCCTTTGTTCTTGAGCCAACATTGTCCTTTAGCTTAAACAGCTCTTCCACCTCCATGGCGTTTACCTCTTGATGCACAGCAGTCATATCCCCTCGCAGCCTTCGTTTTGCTAGGCTAAACAAGCCACAAGCTTTCAGTCTCCTCTTGTCAGACAGGGCCTGCGTTCCCCTCATCATTCTAGTCAGTGGCACCACCGCTCCCCATGCGTTACGTACAGCACGTGCCCCTGGCAGTGGCAAGGAGAAACGACACTCGCTGCCCACTCCAGTTTGGCCCTCCTGCCCCTCCATTGCGATGAGGGTGTGGAGCAGCTAAATTTGCGTGAGTGGCGTTGTGATTTGGTGCATGGGGGGGCACAGGATTGGCCCTGTGGCTCCTTCATCATGACGAAGGCGCTGCAGGATGGAACTTGCATGGTGTTGGAAGCCCTGCGCAGCAAGTCGCGCTGCCGCTCACTCAGCTTTGGCCCCTTCGGTCTTTCCGTCATGACTACGGGCCCAAACCTGAGTGAGCAGTGGGCCAGCTAGAGCGGCACCTCTGCTGCTGCAGGGGCTAGCTCCCCCAGGGGCCTGCCCCGCCTTGCCCCAGCAGCCCTGTCCCCTCTCCGGGATGGAGACCGACACTGCAGCTGGGCGGGCTGGGCTGGAGGCTAAGCGTGATGCAGGCCTTACAGGCAAGGCAGTGGGGCCAGCAGCTGCAGCAGGCATGGCTCCGCAGGGATTGCCAGTGGGTATCACGAGAAATTCCTGGGGGCGCCCCAGACCCGAGGAGCCCTTCTCTGCACCTGCTTCAGTTGGAATTCATCTTGAGTGGGTGACCACCGTGGCAGACGGCATTCCAGATGAGATCTTCCCCGCACCTCCTACAATGGCATTAGCACCTCCTGTTCCCTCCAAGAAAGGCCTCGCCTGGTGCATCCTGTACCTGCCTTTTTCACAGCTACATCACAGGGGATGGTTCATAGTCATCCAGCGCCTGAGCAGCGCTCCAGGTCTCTCTCCTCCACCAAGGAGATGTAGAACTGAGACCTTAGTCAACAGTGGGCATTGAAGACCCCCGGAGGCTTTTTTCAAAAATTAAGGGTGTAACCTTTAGGGTCCTGGCCAATTTGTCTGCCTCAAATACTCCTTCAAACATATGTGACCCTTTACGTCTACTCCTAAAACCAGCAGCCATATTCTGCCCTGATAGACACATTGCACAGGGTACCATACTCAGTCCCCTGTTACATAGCACTGGTGGAGCACAAAAGCAGCGTCTTACACTCCAGAACTGGCTGTGTTTGAGTGTGGAGCGAGGCACTGATGTGACCGATACATGCTGCATAGTAGTACCCTGTTTATAAGCAATGGTTTAGGAGATATCATAAGCATTAGGATAAGCAGGGGGTTAGATAAGAGGGCCACATTACTGGGCAAATAATTCGAAACAGGGGCCCTAACCCAGTGTCAGTTAAGAGGGAGTTTGGGCAAGCAGTAGCCCTCTAATGCACGAATGTGTGTATAAATAAAACAAAGTCAGCTATTCGGTATCATTAGAACGAGCACAGGAGCGAGAGCAAAGAATTTCAGCGCTGCAGTCCTAGCTTTCCCACTGACTTGCTGAGAACCTTTGAGCAAGTTATTTAACCTCTATGTATCTCTGAAATTGGGACAACAACAGAAACTCCCCCGTCCCTGGGTTGTTGTCAGAATTAATTAGCAGCTGTCATTAAAATGCTCTACAACTGCTCAGTTATCACTGTAAAAGTGCCTCTACTTAAGTGGGTTAACTGCTTTGGGATCTTTCTGGACAAAAGGCACTTAACACGTGTCCGTCCTACAGCTCCATCCTTTACCGGAAGCTCAGTGTGCGTCTAGATTACGTATTCTGGGAACGGCGCTAGCTGTTCCTGAGTACCGCCTGGCGGATATTCCATATTGGTTGCCAACTCCATGGTTGGAAGACATCCCAGCCCTGCTGACACTAACTTCACTCCGCTTCAGAGGCTCTCTCGATTCTGCTTTTGGGTGTCTCTGCACAGTCAGTGGATTGAAGCCCCTGTCACTGCGGTTCCTAATACAAAACATTACTAGAAGCAAAGGAGACTCTAGGGCATTTCTTTTTAATATCCTGTTGTGAGAGTTACATGCTTGTTAAAAAGGAAAATCTGGGTTATTCCTTCACTGTTTATATTTTAACAATTTCCTCTCACAATGCCTATCCCCAATAAGACAGCAATAGACTGCAAATGGTGTCCATACCATAACATACACCCTAGCCTAACTTGATGCTGCTGAATAATGAATGTGCATGGGGCTTGCCTCTTATGCTACCTATTTTAGACTGTTTATAGTTAAGCAAATAATTCTGTAGGGGGTATTTCTTAAATTTGTTACCCTGAATGATGAAATAACATTTCTGGGTTTTGTGATAAAGCAAGGTCCCAGCTCTCCCCTTTTCTGCTGTACCTAGAAGCAAACCACCACCTCTACTTTTACATGGATATCAATATTTAGCTTTTTTTAATCAATACCCTGCTGGGGTTTTCAACTTAGACCACTTTCAAAATACTCCACCACTTTCCAAATAACATAGTCCCAGGAAACTGCCACGGCAGAAATTCCAGATAATTTTTCCCCTTTATTCAAATAGTGAACTTTGTTTAATGATTCTCTTGTCATAACATGTCAGACCAGAGCCTAGTTCTAATGTAAGCCTGTTTCATCATAACAGGTTAATCAAATTCTGATTAAACACATTGCATTAAAGGACCTATTATTTATTTGTATTACATTAGTACCTACAGATCTCAGTGAAGATTAGGGTTCCTTTGTGTTAGGCACTGTCCAAACACAAAGTGAATGATAGTCCCTGTCCTTAAAGAGTTTTCAGTCCAAATAGATGAAGAGTTGGAGTGAAAACCAGAATCAGAGAGAGGTAAAGTGACTTGCCCAAAATCACACAGCAAGTCAGTAGCAGCTCCAGCATTGGAACTCATGTTTCTTGACTTCCCAGCCAGTGCACTATCTACTGGGCTATGGTGCCTTTAAACAGTGCATTGAAGGAGATCCAATTGCACCAGGCAGGTTGGCTGAAGTTTATGTTGGACATGTGAGATCCTTGCCCTCGTGTTTTTTCCCCACTGGTGTGGATTTAGAGTTGATTAGATACCTGGTCCTCTTTGCTTCACACAACATAATCCGGCTGCATTCAGGCTATCATGGCTGGGAAGCTGGCATGGCGACATCACTTCCTGTGAAGATTATGAAGCTGGAAAGCAAATTCTGTCCTTCAGCCAGATCAGCTTTGCCTCACCTATGTCTCCCCTCTTGGATTCAGTTTATGGGAACTGTGCAGACAGGGTGGCTAGCACTCTGAGGAAGTGGGAATTGAAAAGCTACTTAAAATAAATGACATGGATTAGTATACCTATCTCAGGTGTGATGGCAATGGACAAAAGCCCTTTGTAACTACTCATGCTTAAAGGGACAGTGACTCCTTTAGCAACTAAAAGAGTAAATCTTACTTTCTTCTGTTGAAGAAGGATACAGAGTTTCATGTCATTCTGTGCCTAATTTGGACAAATCTGCACCGCTACTGTCAAAATGCTGGCTGGAAAATATAAAAACAATTTTATAAAACATCTTAATTTTTTATTTTTCATTGTACAAGGTTTAAAATGGGTCAATTTAATTTTTCCCAATTTTCATATCATTCTTTCCTTTTTTCTCTTCATTAAACATTGATTTTGAAAATGAGTGGGAGTTTGAAGGAAAGACGAAAACAGGAAAGAAGGAAAAAGTGAAAAATGAAAACAGAGAACATTTTCAAAATATAATTTCATTAAAGTTTTTAAATGGGCAGGGATTTTTTGCAAAAATTTTCTATTTTGAAAAAGATCATTTTTGATCCTAAGCGTTCATCTGAAAAATTTCAAGAATCTCTAATCACTACTATCATTTCATCTAGCCCTTCTTATAGACTGAATTCTCCCCTTGTTCCCCTTTACTGCAGCCAGCTGTACTCAGAACATCTTACTGAGGCGATAACACGGTCATCTTGCTTGGACTGAGAGTTTAGGCCATGATCTTTCTTCTACTTCAGCCTCCAAGGTCAAAACAGATTTCTTTCTCAGGAGATGCCAGCAACGGTTGACCCTCACAAGCCTAATTCTAGATCCCATGGAAATGGGCACAGTATAAGTACCTAGACAGATAAGGTTGGCTTAATTAAAATAAATTTGTTAATGGAAAAACTAGAGATAATAAAATAAATGGTAAATAAGTAAATGCTTCCCTCTTCTATTGCTAAGAATGTTGAGTTAACAAAGGAGAGCAGGCTTTAAGACTAGAATAGTGATCTAATATGACTGCAAAGACCTGCAGGGCCAAGATTTTAAACAGTGACTAATGACTAAATTGTCTGAAGTTGGGCATCCAAAGATGGACCCCCAAAAATCATTAGTCACTTTGGAAAATCTTTTTTCCTATCCCTTGCCCTTGGATTGGAAGAGGGTCTTGTCAGTGACCAAACCATGTGTCCGTACCCCACCAAGTTAGATCTTTGTCCTTTGTAAATCCTGGCCATACTTCTGTCTGATTGGTTAGCATTCAAATGGAAAGTGTAGTTAACATATGGGGTTTTGCAACAAACCTACCACAGAGACTGATCCTCCATGGTGTAGAGTGTCCTCAATTCCCACTGGCTGCAGGGGGAGTGGAGGGTACTTTCCAACTTGTGAGGTCAAGATGTTAGTGAATAAGTAAATGAATAATTGGCAGTGAATAATTGTCTCAGTGAAGAGAGTCTCTCCTGCTTCTGAAATACCCATGTGCAGACCAACAAGTACATTCATCTTCTTTACCATTATGGACATGGCCAGGATTGTTCACTGTGAATCTTCAACATTCAAGCTGTGCTGGTCAGATGCTATTCATCACATGGCATTCTGTCCTCTGATTTGACAACTAACTCTTATGCTCATGGGAAGGGCCTGAAGGGGTCAGTGGAGATTAGGGAGCAGAAAGAGGATTAGATAATTCTGGACTGAAAGTTTGAGGAATGCTGGGCCACAGATGTATTGCCTGAGACCCTGTTCCTAGAAAAGTTTGGCTAGTGTCGGCTAATACTACTATATTCTCCATCTTCTTCAGACTCTGAATTTGCAGGAACAAAAACCATCTAATTTTTTAAAAATTAGAGTTGCATGAAATGGCTTCTATAAATAAAGATTTTTCCAGAGTAAGAAATAACTGATTATTAATAGTTATAGTAATACTTTGTACTTCTATCCAAAGCGATATTATGGTTAGGCAAGCAAATATGGGCTAAATTAAATTAGCCCACAGTTCTGTTTTATTTATTCTTTGTATTATCATAGGAATTAGGAGTCCTAGTCATGGATAGGACCCCATTGTAGCAGCCACTGTACACACACATAATAAAAAGATGGTCCCTGCCCCAAAGTGATCAGAGAAGAGGATTGGGAGACAAGACTTCCAGCTACGTCACTGATTCTCTGTGTAACATTCAACAATTTACGTGTGGCCCTGCTTTTCAGTGATGTCTAGTATCTGCAACTCCACTGACTTCAGTTGGAGGTGTGGGTGCCCAGAACCTCCAAAATGCAGGGTTTTAACCTCTTTGGGCTTCAGATTAGCCATCTTGAAAGTAATTTTACCTCCTTGATAGGGATGTTTGAGATTGTTTGAAATGCATTTTGAGATCCCAGAATCAGATTCTATAGAAGTGCAAAGTATTGTCATCGTCTACCTAAAATCCTAGATGAATCCTTTTAAGGTTATTATGCACAGAGTATCGTTAGCCAGAGAGCTGAAAGAGTAAATGTGCCCATAGATATGGCGTCAGGCTACCCCGGCAGGTTAGCTTTTAACACAATCAAATGTTTTCTTCAGCATTGTTCTATCCAAAAATCAATAAAGGAACCCTTTTTTTTATATTACAGTTAAAGAAGCACAATCGTTTTGTTCTTTCTCTGTGTACCTACTGTACAATATGCCAGTAGAGGAACAGAGTGTTCTCTCTAATAGATGACAAACTCAAGCTTCAGAAGATAGATTTGATTTGGGCCACAAAACATCAATTCTAATGTGTTCTAAAACCAACAGCAAAGAGATCCCAGTGCATTCTGTGGGGCACATTTGGAAAATATTAGCAATCGAAATGCAGGAATACAAATACCAGAAATGATGTAGGAGGCAGGGCCAATAATTGTGAGAGTCCAGTAGGATAAAGGGGTATAAAAAAGTTTTAGATGATTGCCTTTGTTGAACTAACAAAAAAATAAACAAATAAATTTGGGCAAGCTCCCAAGAATTGCACTTGATTAATCGATCATGGAAAACAGAGTGAGGCAGAGGCACTGAGCTAGGAGCAGGGTGTTAATTCAGGATGCATATTGAACAGCAAATAATTCCTAACAAATCATTTCCTGGAAAAGACACCTTTTTCCCCCTCTTTGCAAATTGATTCCAAACAGCTTCCTGATTGCTCTTGGATATTATGTACCAGATCATTTCTGTTGGTCATTTGTGCTCTATAGCTTGCTGGCAAAGCAGCTCATGGATAGGAATGATTTAAATTTGTAATTTTCATTGCAAATTTTAATGAAATTTCAACAAAAATAAAACTATTGACAAATGCTGTGAAATACTTTTTCAACCCACTCTATTTATTAAAAGTATATTTTCAAAATATGAGCTGTGTAGGTTTTCATTGACTATGTACGGTAGGTTGTGTGGAATGGATAAGCAGTGTCACCTAATGGATACAGCACCGGAATGCGTTCTAGTCAGATCTGCCACTGACGCCCTTGGTGCCATTGTTTATTTAGACCTGCCCTTCCCAGTTTTGTGTTGGTGTAACAGTGTTTGATTTTTTTATAATTTTATTTTTAAACCAGTATAGCTAAAGTGGTACAACTCTCCCTAGTGTGGACATAGGTGTATTAGTATAAAGGTGCCTTATACTATTATAGCTTATTTTCATTCCAATACCAGTATAAAGCACCTTTATACCAGTATAACTGCATCCGCACTAGGGGAATTATACCTCATACTAGCTTAGTGCAGACAAGGCCTTAGACTGTAGGACTTTGGGGATAGCGACTGATTGTAGTTGTAGAGGATCTAGCATGGGGGGCCCAATCTTGGCTAAGGCCTCTAGGTGCAACAGTTATACAAATAAATGTTTCTGTTCCCTGGCTGGAAAAATGTAACTCTTAAAATGAGGTTTCTTCTTGGAATAAAAATTCACACACTAAATATTCAACATTTACTTATGTTTCACTTCTTCAACCAGCATTCCCACTCTTTCATTTGCTTGCTAGAATATTCAGAGGAAAGAGACACCAGGGGCACGAACACAGGGAAAGCTGAATCATTTAAAAATTCAAGCAAAAATTCACTTTTTTTTTGCACTATTTGCCCAGCTCACTATTTATAGCTTGAGATACAATAGTGTCAAAGGGGAAGTTTGTTTAAACAAACTCCCATGCATGTATGGGCTTCAATTCCTGAACAGCTCTGCTTAGATCAAAAGGGCAAGAAGGTTCTACCATCTGAACCCTAATGAAGAGTGATGATATTTTAATTTCAGTGGGTCATATTCAGCCCTGGTGTAAGGGAGCTTCATTTACTGTCTTTAAGGAGAGTTGCACTTGGGAGACCGGGGTTCACTTCTTTGCTCTGCCAAGGACTTCCTGTGCAGCCTTGGGCAAGTCACTTCGCGTATGTTTACCCAGCCCGCAGCCATGACCCTCCTTAACTTGAAGCAACAGACTTGGGCTCACCCTCCCACCCTAAACAGAGCCGTGCAGATGTTGCAGCTTGGGCTGGAGTTTATGCTCTGAAGCCTTAGAAGGGGATGGGCTTCAGAACTCAGGATGCGACTTCAAAGCACTCTCCACCCAACTAATTTTACAGTGCTAGCATGAGCCACACGAACTCCAGTCTGTCAACCTACGCTGGGAGGCTCACTGCTGTGGACTGTGTAGACATATCCTCTCTTTCTCTCTGCCTCAGCTCCCCATCTGTAAAATGGAGATAATAGAACTTTCCTACCTCTCAGGAGCGTTTTGAGGAGAAATCCACAAAATGAAAGATTGTCAAGCGCTTTGAGATCTACCGCTGAAACACGCTATGTAAGAGCTAGGTATTATCTGTTTATACCACAGCTGTAGCTGACCCATAACTTTACCAGCCTGTACGTAAGTATTACTAAGTTGAAAATGTAAGTCAAGGTTTTCAGAAATGACTAATGACTTTGGGTGCCCAACCAGAGCCACTTTAATGGAGTCCAATTTTAAGAAGGCAGATGCTAGGCACACCCTGAAAACAGGGCATCCAAAAACTTAAATACCTCAAATCACTAGTTACTGTTGAAAGCCTAAGCCTAAACACCTACCTATAGGACAGGTTTTAACAGTAGCAAAAGGAAGATGGCTTTATGCAGTAACATTAATACACAGAACAGACAAAATACATTAAAATAACTATTGCACACAGGATAGTTTTCTGTGGATTGCGGATAATGTTAAAAGAAACTACGTATTGTGTGACATTTCTATACGTAGACTAAATACATAGAACATTCTGGGATCAACATGGCCAAAACAACATTGCAAACAAAAATTTGTGGCAAGACCATTATAAAATTCCCTTTTGGAATTGCAATGAACAAATGAGAAATGGAAGAATCTCACTGTGAGGGATGTGAACATATGTCAACAAAAATATGTTCGCTGTACAGTCTCAATATAGTGTGTACATAAATACAAGAGACTAAGCTAACCTTCTGCTCTCAACTTTTGTATATACGCGGGAGTTGCTCAGAATGGGCACCCTATTGTAAATATTAACTGGACTGGCTAAGACAAGCCTGGGGATGATCATTATAATGTAAACCCCTGGATGATTGAAAAGCCCTACATAAAACTGTGCAGTGCAACTTAACAAACCCTCTCTATGCTTAACTAGAAAATCTGTTTCAAAGGGGCTCCATGAATTGTAGGGTACAGTCAATTAACTTGAATATTAATTATCTATAATGAATGTACCCTTCTTGAGGGCTTGCAAAGAAGCAAATTACTTGGAGAGGGACTAATTAAGATGATGTAATCTTGACCATGAAGAATAATTCCTTCCTAGTGACAGAAATGATCTAATTGAAGTATCTCATTAATTAATGTCTTATGAAATTGACTGATAAAATGCCTCTATGAATGCCATCTGAACTCCAAGCCAGCAGAGCACTGTACCACATACACGCCTGCTCCAGCTCCTATTGGTGACAACATAATTAGGCCATGGAAGTATGCTGTGTTCAGAAGGATTTATAGCTCTGCAATGTGTATAACCTATAAATGCAAAGTTAAGACAATGCAGTTTTCAGATACTGCAAGATCTCTGAGGTCAGCAAAAGCAAATAAAAATCATGTAAAAATACCATGGATTCGGGGGGGAATTCCCTTTCCCCTTTACACACGCATACCCTCCCCAAACCCACACCTCCAGTCAGTCTGCACTGAGGGACCAATCTTGTGAGGTGCCAAATGCTCCCACTTTTTATTGGTTTCCCAATTCCAGTCCTAGTCCGCCACTCGCTGCACCCTCTGAACACCAAGTCAGATGCCAACTGTCTAATTTCCAACTTACCCCAGGTTTATATTAGTATATGTATGTCCATACACTTAATTGGAATTACTTTTTATTTACCCAGTGTAAATGAGAGAAGAGTCAGGCCATTTCCTATGTTTCGTGTTCCTCTTTGCATACTGTAAAAGGTGTTGCAATTCCATTCTGACCTGTCATAGGGTGAGCTGGCCCATGTCTAGTTAGCTGCCTCCCAGGTGATGGGTTTGAAGTCAAGGTCAGATGACGGTCTTACAGATCACCTGATCCCCAGATAAAGGTAGGCAAGCAATTCAGTCAGAGGGAGACCTGGGGAGAGGGGCTCACCAGCTAGGTGGAAAGCCTGGCTAGAGATACCTGCTGTGTGGACAGATGCTTAAACCTTATCAGGAAAAGTTTTGAGGAGGGTCAGGCAGCAGGACCTGGCTTGTCTGTTTTGACTGCTGCAGAGCTGGAAAGAAAGATACAGAGATCCTTAATGTGTTTAACTGCAGATTAGTAAAGTGTTAAAATAACAAGGTGACGCCTACATAGACAGATTAGATGGATTATATAGGAGGCACTCAGCACCTCTCTGATCAGTCTCTAAAGTGATCATTTTGAAAATTAGACCCATACCCTAACTGTGACTTATATTAACTACCTGTAAAGCAAGGAGAATGCTTACCTCTGGCACAGGCTTCTTATGATTTTGTTTGCAAAGCATTTTGAGACCCTTGAATAAGATCCAAGATCCAGATTGAAGTTTCTGAATACCACTGTAATATAATAATCCATAGGATAGTGAACCCTGAAGTAGGCTTTGTCTACACAGAGACGGGGTGTGCAGCAAGCCAGAGTGTAAATCTGCAGCATACTAGTTTGCCATGCACTAAATCTGCACATAGACATGCCCTTAGAATACCCGAGCTAGCAGTGATCAATTCCAATTGACTACAAACATTCCAGCTCTTATCACATAAGGAAACCTTGGAAACAGTAAGTAAACAGGAGGAACATGGGCCAATCGAAGGACACAATATTATGTGTTTATGTCTTGTTGTTAAAGTGACTTAAATGTCTACAGCTGATAAAAGGTTCTTCTATAGACTCCAGGACTTCTGGGCATCAGTGATGCTTCGAGCACTAATTACATTTCATAAAGCTGCCAAATATACTATAAGGAACACTTATTGACCAATGAAATGTTGCTCCAAGTTGTTAATTATAGATTTGTGTAGACAATAAAAAGTGGAGCATCAGCCTGGAAGCATGATGGGAGATTTAATGCTTCCGTTCTTTGTGAGTATTGCTCAATTTATAATCTGGGGCCACATTGCCCCCCAAAAAATCCCACAGGAGTAGAACTGAGAAACACACCTTTGTGGAGTGACCCACCTACATCATTATGTCAGAGGAGCAGCATGAATGAGCTGTGAGTCTGACCTTTAAAACTTAGATCCCCCAGTATCCATAGAAGAGAGGCTAGATCAGGGGTCGGCAACCCGCGGCTCCGGAGCCGCATGCGGCTCTTCAGCCGCGGTAAGCTATGTTTTGCGGCTCCAGACTATTTTTCTAAATGGCTCTTTTGATAATAAAGGTTGCCGACCCCTGGGCTAGATGAAGGCCCTGAGCCCTCTTGTCCCTGCGGCCCACTCCGGGGCAGAGACTTCCCTACCCACTGCTGCCTTTAAGACTCAGGCTACATCTACACAGTAGAGCCTATGTCAAAATAGCCCTGAACATAGATTCAGCCTACACCAACAGGAGTTGTTCTGTCAGTGTAGGAACACCACCTCCCCAAACAGACGTTGGCTATGTTAACAAAAACCCTCTGTCCACAGATCTGCACCTACACTGAGGGGTGAGGGGGCTGTCGGCATAGCTACATCCAGGAGGGGGGTGGGATTTTTCAATTCTTTGCCTGACGCAGTTATGCAAGTATAAGTTTTAAGCCCAGACCTAGCCTCAGCGAGCATTTCCTCTTCTAATGTGGCCGCTGCTGTGAATTCCCTAAACGCAGCAGGGGCACCTAACAGGCAGAGAGCCAGCTCTGTCCTGGTCCTATCACATGAGGTAAAGCAGGTTAGACAGGGGGAGGGGCACAGCAGGAGCAGGCTGGAGGAGGGCCAGGGCATAGCTGGAGCACGCCTACAATGCTCCCTATGAACCATTGCTGGAGCACAACAGAGGCGCATATTAGGGAAGATCTCCAGCCTGCCTTAGACTTTTGCCATAGGTTAATATGGGGCTGAGCAGATCCATAGGGAAGTGGTGACTGGACACTGCCTCCCTTCAGGTGCAGGGATGAATCTGCCCCTCAGTCCTTACTCCCAAGGAAGTCAGTGGTTTATTATTATTTCTGCCCATGAAATTTAGCAGTTAAATCAAGAGGTAGGGAGGGACCAACCAACCTCTTTTTACACCATTTTGTCATTTGGTTGCCAGTTTATATCTTCACTCAGGTCAATTTCTATGTAACCAATCCTCTGGTACTGGATTTTTCACCCTATAGCACTTGGAGCTTTATTTGAGTTGGCCTACACAGATGCAGATTCTCCCTCTAAGGGTATGTCTAAACTGCAAGAAAAAACACAGCTGACCCATGAGAGCTGATTCATGCTCAGAGCTCACAGCCCAAGCCCCATAAAATTACAGTGTAGCTGTTTGGGCTGAGGTGAAGCCCAGGCTCCAAGACCCTATGAAGTGGGAGGATCCCAGAGCCCAGGCGCCAACCCCAGACCAAACGTCTATAGTACAATCCTACAGTCTCACAGCCCAAGCCAGATGATACAGACCACCCGCTGGTGTTTTACTGCAGTGTAGACCTAGTCTAAGGGTCTTCCTTTCTTCTGACATGAGATTAGCACAGATTTACAGGAACACTAAAGAGATGAGGAAGGTCACATATGCCATTAACTATAAAAAAAAAAATGCTCCAGCACCCTATGGGTCTATAACCCTTCTGCCAAACACAGTTGGCAGCAACAAGGGTCGGATTCAATTTCTAGTGGTTCCTCTGAACAATAAAAACAGAACTGGCTTGAGCCCTACCCCGTAACCTGGGAAAACCTACCACCACCCCTGAGCGCCTCTCAGAGCCGATACTTTCCCAATTGCAAGCAATGAGTCTGAGTATAACCAAAAAACAAACCAAAAAAAAAACTTTTAATAACTTTCCCATTAGTTTGGGAAAAGGCCACAACCTCATTCAAAAGCAGGCAATCGCAAGCAAGCCCATCCCCGCAGAGCATTGGGCAGTGTCCTTTGCCTCAGTTTCCCACCTTGCGATAGGAAAGTCCCTTTAACACATCACTCCACTCTCCCTCTGCTGCACCCCATTTACAGTTAGCTGTCATTGGTTAGCAAAGACCCGGAGTTCAGGTTCACCGCCCACCACCGAAGCGGGGGGTAGGGGGAAGAGAGGGAAATCGAACAATGTCGCCACTGCTACTTCTGCAACTGGCTCACTATCTTTCAGCTGCCTGCACTGGCCACTGTCTCTCTGCTGCTACTAGCCACCACTGCTTGCTGCCCCCCCAAAGTCACCTGCTGACGTTCCACCACTTAACTCAGCTCTTAGGCAAGGTCTACACTGTAAAGTTACATTGGTATAACTACATTGCCCAGGGGTGTGAAAAATCCACATCCCTGGGCGATGCAGTTATCCCAACCTGCCCACCGGTGTAGACTGCACTAGGTCAACAGGAGGGCTTTTCTCATTGGCAAATCTACCACCTTTCGCCGAGCTGGGTTAGCTCCTTCTGTCTTCACTGAAGCAGTACAGTAATGCAGTGTTTTAAGTGTAGGTCTGTCCTTAGTGATTTGAACTCTCAGTGATTGCAACAGTTACTCCCAGTGTGCCTGGATGGAGGTGTCAGCTGCAGTAGGGACTTGCTCCAATGCACTGTGCAACTGGGCCTGGAAATCCTCCCGCTGTGTCAGGACCTTCAGGGCTTCAACATTCAGCCGTCTCCAGGCAGCCTTCTGGGTCTTGCGGTGTTTTGGCACCGGGCGGGTGTTTATCACTGAGTGCACAAGTTGGTGCTCCATCCAGCAGTCTTCAGATCCCTTCATGGCCCTCATGACAACGTCCCTCAGCTCTCTGCCTCAGATGATGATGTATTCCAGGACGTGCCAGTGCTCTGACCTTGGATGCCTCCATGTGGTCTAGAGCCGGTCTTTCTGGTGGAAGACCGTGTTCATTACAATCAGGCCGTGTTGGGCGCACTTGATCAGGAGCAGGATGCCGTTGGTGTTGGCCTTCCCCACTAGCTGCCGACAGTTCTGTTCCGGATTTTGTGGTCATGTCCAAACCAGGTGTTGAAGTCACCCAGGAGAATGACATTGGGGGCAACTCAAGTCCACTGTCCAAGACATGGACACCCTGTCTATTGGGTTCGCACTGTGATGGAACCAGGACTGGTTCAATGCCAGTGACGTTCAAATCTGCAATCTCCTTGAGTGGAAGCAGGCAGCCTGCAGCACCTGTCAAAGCCATCAATGAACACAGTGAAAAATGGCAGTATGCCACTAGGTGAAAGCTGAGGTCCAGCAACGCATCCATGATGTGAACAATTGGTGGGTGGAGAAAGTGCATGAGATCCAGGGCTATGCTGAACAGCATGACATGCATTACTTCTTCCAGGCTACAAAGACAACCTACAGACCCCGCTCCATCGGACAAAACCCCCTCCGATCACAGGATGGCTCCCGGCTACTCAAGGATGACAACACTATCTGTCAGTATTGGAAGGAGCATTTTGAACTCCTCCTCAAATGAAAGTCCACCATATCGGAGAAGACTCTCCAAACCACCCCACGACACCCTGTGGAGGATTCCCTCAGTGATTCACCAACTATTGGAGAACAGGAGCAGGCCATCCAACAGATGAAAACTAACAAAGCCTGTGGGCCAGATGGTATACCCGCAGAGGTCTACCATGCCGGCAGCTTCTGGCCCACATCACAATTCCACTGGCTCATCCACCACCTCTGGGAAGAAGAGGACATCCCCGATGATTTCAAGAATGCGGCCATTGTGACAATCTACAAGAAGGGGGACAAATCTGACTGTGGGAACTACAGTGGGATTTCCCTCCTGTCCATTGCGGGTAAGTTCCTAGACTGCATCCTCCTGAACCACCTTCATTCTGTCACTGAGGAGATCCTCCCGGAAACCCAGTGTGGCTTCCAGCCATCCTGGGGCACTGCGGATATGGTTTTTGTTGCCAGGCATTTCCAAGAAAAATGTTAGGAGCAAAATCAAGAATTGTTCCTCTCCTTCATTGACCTGACCAAGGCATTCGATTCCTTAAATCATGAAGCTCTCTGGCTCATCCTCCAATGCCTTGGTTGCCCACTGAAGTTTATCACCATGCTGAGACTCCCGCATGACGATATGACCACCACCATCCTGAGTGGAAGAACTGAAACGGACACCTTCTGTATCCTGACCGGGGTCAAACAAGGTTGTGTGATCACCCCCACCTTGTTCACCATTTACCTGACTGTCATCATCCACCTCATCCAAGACAGTCTACCACCCAGTGTCAGTATCCAATATCAACTAGATGGGAAGCTCTTTAATCTTAGTCACTTCTGCGCAACAATGAAACTGACCACCAAGGACATTCATGACCTTCAGTTTGCGGATGACTGCTGCATGATGGCTTACTCTACATGGAACGTGCAAGCAACGCTAGATCTCTTCAATGTTTCGTATAAAAAACTTGGCGTGTCCTTGAACATCACCAAGACAAAGGTCCTCCACCAATTTCACCCAGGCCAACTGAGCATCCCTCGTACCATCCATGTAGACAGGGAGGCTTTGGAGTATGTAGGACACTTCCCATATTTCGGCAGTCATCTCTCCCAACAGATTACGATTGATGAAGTCCAGCACTGGGTCAACTGTGTCAGTCCTGCCTTTTTCAATCTGCAACAACATGGTCTTCAAATGCAGAAAACTTTGGAAGTCAATGAAGGTCCTGGTTTATAAGGCTGTTGTGCTGGCCACCCTCCTCTACTGCAGCGAAACCTGAACTGCCTACCGACACCATATTAAGACCCTTGAGAGCTTCCACCAGTGGTGCTTGCATCAAATCCTGGGGATCAAATGGGAGGACCGCAGGACCAGGAGGAGCGTCCCCATGAGAAGCTGCGTCCACCAGCACTGAAGCCTTGCTCTTGAGAAATCAACTCCGATGGACGAGCCACTGCATTTAGATGCCTGAGAACCGCCTCCCTCACCAGGTTCTCTTCTCCCATTTCTCTGTTGGCCATTGCTCAAAGGGCACCCAAAGGAAATGGTACAAAGACAAGCTCAAGGTCGCCCTCAAACATGGAGGCATTGACACCAATGACTGGGTGGAACAAGCTACTGACTGCTTGGCATGGTGCTAACTGGTCCATCAAGGTGCGTGCCACTTCAAGGCCCAATGACTCGATACCAAGGCAGAATGGTGGTGGCAGAGGAAGGGGAAGGAGACCAACTCGGGGCTGTGAATCCCACTCCCCTGCACAACACTGCCGAAAAATATGTGCATCCAGAATCAGACTCCTCTGTCATCTGAAGACCCACCAAGCCTATGAACATCATCCTCAACTTGAGAGATCACCACCAATGATTTCAGCAGGTATTAGAGAACCTCACAAGCAGTGCAGTCTCTATGTTGTCTTTCACTGTCCCCACACAAGGCCTAAGGTTAGTTCCTAGACCTCTTTAGCAGCAGTGTCAGCTTCAGGTATCACCAGCCAGAACCAAGAATTCTCAATAGAATCTAATTAGCTCTCTCTTTAAACCCAGGAAATGGAAAGGTCAAACAGGGCCTAGGACTCTTCAGGTAGAGTCCAGGCTACCAGCCAGAAATGCCTATCCCCACTTACTCATCTTCACTGGGTTCTGGCATCCTTACATCCTCCTGAGTGAGTGAGGTTAAGTTTAGGGTGATCCCTCTCAATGAGGGCAGGCTAAGCATAATTCTGCTGCCCTTTACGCATACAATAAGAATAAACAACATTTCATTACCTCTGCATTTGAATACTAGAGTGATCTGTAACCCAAAACCAGACACACTTAGTCATTTTGTCAAAGCAGCTCCATCTGCTATGGGCCTAGGCAGAGTCAGTGTGTCTATGAAAATATGGTCAGCTCCTGAAGTCTTTTCTCCCAGCTCATCACTAGATGTCACGGAAGAGCTCATTCACACCCTGCTTACAGGTATAAGACCATCACAGTTCATTCAAACACTCACCTGTATACTCAGTGGTGGGTGTCAAGCAAGCTGCCTTTCCACATTGACACCTTTTAGTGCATGAGGATTGGAAAGGAGAAAGAGATCTTCTATTAGGTTCTGATGCTTCAGGAAGAGCTTTTTGGTATGATGTTCATGTTCAGTGTGCACTGCAAAAAAAGAAACAGGAGGTCAGACAAGACAGTCATAATGGGCCCTGCTAAAAATCCGAACAGGGTAGATTTCCATTTTATTATATATTTATGTTTTGGTAGAACCTAGGAGCCTCAATTGTGGATAGTATCCACATTGTGCAAACAGAACAAAAAGAGGATCCCTGTAAGGATAAAGTGACATGATGCTCTGCATGGGAATACCTTAAAAATGAATATAGACAAACCCTCAAGGCCCAGTCCAGCAGGCCTTACTCAGCCAAAATTCCCACTTTGGTCAATGGAAGTTTTGCCTGAGTGAAGCCAGCAGGATCAAGTCCGGGCTGTGAATTCTGAGCCATGATGTTAAATTTGATTCAGACAAGCATGGCTGGAGGAAAACATTTACAAAGGGAAAAAGCAGCAAGTTCTGTAAGTGGTGTGAGAACAGCAGTGGGCACCAGTGAGATACTGGAAAGTGCCCTAATTCCACCAATAGATTTTTCTCCACTGTCAAAACAGTAGGCTATTCTGAGGCAGATTCTTTTAGGTTTGTGCTGATAATATTAAAAGGGCATGAATTGGGGTCAGGTGTAAATAATGGTTACAAAACAAAATTACTGAAACATTATAATTAGAGCTGTGACTGTACCTTTAAACAGTACACTTCAACGCTGTTATACCACATGTTTATAGAGGCTCACAGAGACCAATCTTCTTACCACTCACTCCAAATTCTATCACACATAGGGAGGGTTGTCCTTTAGGTAGAACAGACCCTGGGAGTTAGAACTTCTGTATTCACTTCCCAGGTTTGTGCCTTCCTATATGACCTTGGGGAAGTCATTTAGAGCCTGATTTTCAGAGGTGCTCAGCATCCACAAAGCCAGTTCAAGTCAATAGAACAGAATCAAAGAAGATTAGGGTTGGAAGGTCATCTAGTCCAACCCTCTGCTCAAAGCAGGGCTAACCTCAGCTAAATCATCCCACCCAGGGCTTTGTCAAGCTGCAGCTTAAAAACCTCTAAAGATGGAGATTCCACCACCTCCCTAGGTAACCCATTCCAGCGCTTCACCACCCTCCTAATGAAAAACTTTTTTCTAATATCCAACCTAGACCAAACCCACTGCAACTTGAGACCATTGCTCCTTGTTCGGTCATCGACTACCATTGAGAACAGCCTAGCTCCATCCTCCCTGGAGCCCCCTTTCAGGTAGTTAAAGGCTGCTATCAAATCCCCCCCTCATTCTTCTCCATTACAGACTAAACAAGCATAGTTCCCTCAGTCTCTCCTCATGTGCTCCAGCCCCCTAATAATCTTTGTTGCCGTCCGCTGGACTCTCTCCAGCTTGTCCACATCCTTTTTGTAGTGGGGGGGTCCAAAACTGGACACAATACTCCATATGCAGCCTCATGAATAGAGAGGAATAATCACTTCCTGTGATCTGCTGGCAATGCTCCTACTAATGCAGTCCAATATGCCATTAACCTTCTTGGCAACCAGGGCACACTGTTGACTCATATCTAGCTTCTTATCCACTGTAACCCCCAGGTCCTTTTCTGCAGAACTGCTGTCTAGCTTGTCAGTCCCCAGTCTGTAGCTGTGCATGAGATTCTTCCGTCCTAAGTGCAGGACTCTGCCCTTGTCATTGTTGAACCTCATCAGATTTCTTTTGGCCCAATCCTCCAGTTTGTCTAGGGCACTCTGTATCCTATCCCTACCTTCTACCTACCTACCTTCTACCTACCTTCTTCCTAGCCCTACCATCTACCACTCCCCCTAGCTTAGTATCATATGCAAACTTGCTGAGGGTGCAATCCACCCCATCCTCCAGATCATTAATGAAGATGTTGAACAAAACTGGCCCCAGGACCGACCCCTGGGGCATTCTGCTTGTGACTGGCTGCCAGCTAGACATCAAGCAATTGATCACTACCTGTTGAGCCCATTGATCTAGCCAGCTTTCTATCCATTTTATAGTCCATTCATCCAACACATGCTTCTTTAACTTGCTGATAAGAATACCATGGGGGACTGTATCAAAAGTTTTACTAAAGTCAAGTAAGGATTCTGACCCATCCGGGTCAGCTGTGTCCTGGCCCTTCCTCATATTTAGGGTCAAGGCTGGGCCCAGCACTTTTAGTTTGGGGGAATTTAGCTCCTCCGTGGGCTGCCACGGAGTCTACCGCCCCGGCCCCTGGCAGGGCGGGTGAGCCAGCAGTCTATCGCCCCGGCCCCTGGCAGGGTGGGCGAGCCAGCAATCTAGTGTCGGGGTAGGGTTGTCCAGGCTAGGGACACTTCTTTGCGGTCTAGGGACGGGAAGGGGGGAGGAGGACGCAGGCCCACCCGACTCCGCTGCATCCCAGCCCAGGGCCCTACCAGTGGCACAAGATAACTGCCACTGGGTCAGCGGGGCTCCGGCCACAATACGCTGACTTGGGGTTTGGCCCCTATCTCGGCCACAACCTGTGGCCTCCCTGGGCCACTTCCTCCCACCCAGCCCCGGAGTACCTGCATCCATGTAGGGCCCTCTGGGGCACAGGGGGAGGTGGTGAGCAGGCGTCCAGCTAGGCCTTCTTTGTTGGTGGGCGGTAGATCTGGGAACTCCTGGAGGTCATCAGCCAAGGGTAGCTCCTCCAGGTCGCAGGGCCCCGGGGGTTCCCCTGGGCGGTCAGGGTCTCCATGCACTGTGGAGGGGTCGTCCACACCAGGCAACTCCTCCAGGTCAGGACCGGCCTCCGGAGGTCTCTCTCTCTGCACGGGGCAAGGGTCCTGTCCCCAGCTGCTGGGGTCCGGCGGCCCACCCCCCTCCTGGGGGCTGGGCGGCCCCCTCCGCCCACTTGGGCCTGGCGGCCCTACCTGGTCCCTGGGGTCCAGCCGCTCCCACCAGTCATCCGGGTCAGGTAGATCCGGTCTTTCCCACCAGCTTCGGTTGGTCATGGGGTTGCCTGGATCAATCTCGGGATCTGGGTCAGGCCTGGGCCGCTGCCTCCGGGGAGGCACATCTGTCTCTGTCTGTCTCTCTCTGACTGAGCTGCCTGGCCTGCCTCTTATACTTCCTTCCTGTGCTCTGGCCCCGACTCTTTGCTTCCAGGTGGCTTGGCTCGCAGGGCCCGGTTCTGTCCACCGGGAGCACAGTGAGCCCTCCTCAAAACCAGGCTCGGTGGCCGGCCAGAGAGGTTTGCTACATCAAGGTATATCACATCCACCACTTTCCCCACATCCTCAAAGCCAATCACCTCTTCATAGAAAGCAGTCACGTTGGTCAGGTATGACTTGCCCTTGATGAATCTATGTTGTCTGTTCCTGATCACCTTCCTCTCTTCCAAGTGCCTTAAAATGGATTCCTTGAGGACCTGCTCCATGATTTTTCCAGGGATTAAGGTGAGGCTAACCGGCCTGTAGCTCCCTGGATCCTCTTTCTTCCCTTTTGTTGAAGATGGGCACTACATTTTCCTTTTTCCAATCATCAGGGACCTCCCCCAATTGCCACGAGCTTTCAAAGATAATAGCCAATGGCTCTGAAATCACATCAGCCAACTCCCTCAGCACCCTCAGGTACATTGCATCTGGCCCCATGGACTTGTGTATGTCCAATCTTTCTAAATAGTCCTGAACCTGTTCCTTCAGCACTGAGGGATGTTCCCCATTCTGTGCTGCTCAGTGTAGTAGTCTGGAAGCTGACCTTGTCTGTGAAGACAGAGGCAAGAAAGGCATTGAGTACCTCAGCTTTCTCCACATCCTTGTCACTAGGTTGCCTCCTCCATTCTGTAAGAGGCCTACAGTTTCCCTAATCTTCCCCTTTGTAGGAAGGTGCAGTGGCCTTCCTCTGAGGCTGGGCCCAAGGAAGGGCCACAGCCCCGACCACAGGCCGTCAAAGAGGTAGTGGGCCAGTCTGCCCGGCAACCAGGGAGCCAGACTGCGATAGGTCCAGACAACTGGCCAATCCACCCCGAGAGGGGTGCGGCTTCTGCCGGGGCTGGGAGGATAAAAGGTAGGGCCTGCCACTCAGTGAAGGACCAGCTGCCAGCAGGTGCAGACGTGCCTTCCTGCCAGCTGCAGCGCCGGCCTGATCCCAGCTGGGCCGAGGCCCAGCGTAAGGCCTTCCCCGAGCCTGAGCGCTGGGAACAGCCCCCCGCCCAGGACCCCAGGACTGGGTAGGGCCGCCGGATCCCAGGGAGTGGGCCGAGCCCCCTGATACTCTGGGGTTGGAGATACCCTCCAAAGCCAGCCCTGACCTGGATGAGCTGCCGGTCGAAGAGCCCCTGGAGGTGGGGCCTGACCTGTATGAGCTGCCAGATGCCGAAGACCCCCAGGGATCCTGCAACCTGGATGAGCTGCCCCTCGCCGAGGAGCTTCCCGCCCTGCTGCCCGTCAACAAGGAGGGCCTGCTAAGCCTGCTGCAGGCTGTGTATCCCGCCGACCCCAAAAACCCTGAGGAAGGAGGTACCTGGGAGTAGGGGGAGGAAGTGGCCCAGGTACAGCCGTAGTTGTGGCTGCATCCAGGGCCCACCCCAGTTGGTGTGTTGCGGTGGGGCCTGGCCAACACAGTAGCAACACCTGTGCCACTGCTAGGCCCCTAGGCTGGGATGCAGTGGAGTCAGGTGGGCCTGCGACCCCTCTCCCCTTACCTGGAGACCCGGGAAACCGCATTCATCCTTGGTTGCCAAAGTGAGCACCTGTTACCTGCCTGCCCGGCCACGGGCTGGGGCCGTTGACTGCTTGCTTGCCCGCCCGGCCACGGGCTGGGGCCGTTGACTATCTGCTACACTAATTTCCCCCGCTTTTTCTGGAAGGTGCAGTGGCCTTCCTCTGAGGCTGGGACAAGGAAGGGCCACATCGACCAGCTCAGAGCCAACACCGGGCTACACTCTTGTTGCTAATATACCTGTAGAAACCCTTTTTGCTCCCCTTCACATCCCTTGCTAACTGCAACTCCAATTGCACTTTGGCCTTCCTGATTTCAATGATGCCATTTACTTCCACAATGTGACAGTCCCTACCTGGGCTTTTCCTTCAACAGGGATGATGGACGAGAACACCACTTGCGCCTCAAACTCCTTTATCCTTCTTCCCAGAGCCATATAGTCTGCAGTGATCTGCTCAAGGTCATTCTTGGCAGTGTCATTGGTGCCGACGTGGTGAAGGAGGAAGGGGTAGTGGTCTGAGGGCTTGATAACTCTTGGCAGTCTCTCCGTCACATCCTGAATCCTAGTTCCAGGCAAGCACCACACATCTCTAGTTTCCTGGTGTAGATGGAAGATGGGTGACTGTCCCCCTTATGAGGGAGTCCCTAAGCACCACCACACTTCTCTTCCTCTTGGGAGTGGTGGTTGTGGAACCCCCATTCCTAGGACAATGCATCTCTTGCCTTCTGATCACCAAGGTCTCCTTCTGATCCATTCCCTCAGATGAGTCTTCTGAATCGTTCTCCACTGTAGTACCTGTTCAGAGAGCCTGAAAACGATCCCTTACCTCTATCTGCATGGTGGGCATATGGGTTCTCTTTCTTTGGGAGGTCACATGATGCCAATTTTCTTCCCCGTTTTTAAGTCTCCCCTGCATTGTCTTCTCTGATTCTTCCTCATGCTGTGCCTGCAGTAACAAATCTTGTCTTAAAGCAAGAAAGACTTCATTTTCTTTAATGCAACGCAGGGTTGATACTTGGGTCTCTAGTCCTTTAACCTTCTCTTCCAATATGGAAGCCAGCAGGCCTTTTAGATTTGGCTTATTTCAATACAACAGTGAAAGTTTAGTAAATACATTGCAAAAAAATCTTAGCTTCCCCATTTGCACCATATCACAGAGATACTGAGAGCTCAATTCTTCTCTCCATTAACTCTAGGGAAGAGAATTAGCTCCTATGTGTAACCATGGCACCGAAAATGGCTTATTGGTGTTCGCTTCTTTCAGATCAGCTACAGCACATTGACCCCCAATGTTTGCAGGTCATTTCAGTACCATAACTGACAAAATGAGATGTCAGACATAGGGGCGTATTCTCCTGTGATTGTAAGCACATAACTCCCATTAGCATTAATGGGAGTTATGCACATGCATCGAGTGGAGAATGTATGCCCTGGTCTCGACAGCACACTCAGCAGGCTTGAGTAATCTGTGGATGATTTCATTTTTCTCCCCAGAGTTTGAGATGAAAGGGAATGCATGTGGAAACTGGTGTATGAGGCATTAAGATATGAGTGAACGAGTGCTTGGTGGCCATTATTAGTGCTTGCATTGCATGAGAAATGGGTGGAGTCCTATAGGAATACTTTACTCTTAAAGGGCCTGATCCTGATCTCACTCTTCAGTGAGAAACAGGAGCATGGGTTAAAGTGAAGGGGAGCAAAGCTAAAAGCAGAGGAAAAATTCCCATTTTTTCTTTACTGTGGTGGTCTGGGGAAGTTCCATTTCCCCATCACCCCATTCTCCAGTGATCTGAAAAGAGACCCTCACACTGCCCCCCCAACTTATTTCTATTAGTAGTCCCCTTGTCCCTTGATTGCAAGCCCCCATCCTGTGCAGTGGCAGGAACTGAGACCCTTCTCCCACCCCAGACCCTGCCTTCCCCTTTGTTAGGGGCTGAAAGGAAGAGCAGGGCAAAGCGTGAGAGCGCCCCAGCCTGAGCAAGAGCAGCAGCAGCTGGTTATTCCACTCACATTAGACCAAAAGGGGCTACGTAAGCACATAGACAACCCCATGCTCACGAGAAGGAGCAGCAACCACAGGGAGTCCCAGTGGAGAAGCAGTGTCTGTGTACGGAGATCCAGTACTGCCCTTGGCAGGGGAAAGGAGGTAGTAGAACCACCACTGAGGGGAACCCAGGGCACAGCTGGATCAGTGTAAAAAGAGGGAACATTATTTAGTCAGGTCTGAACAGAGATGGAGTGGCTAGCCCACTACAAAAAATAACGTTCCCTCTTTTGACATTCACACGCTCTCATCAACTGTTGTGAATGGCCTCATCCACCCTGATTGTACTAACCTCGTTAACACTTGCCCTCCTCACTGTGATGTAACTCACCCATCCTTACACGTGCATATATACCTACCAAACTAAACTTTCCACTTCATGCATCCAATGAAGTGAGTTTCTCCCACAAAAGATTATGCCCAAATAAATGTGTTAGTTTTTAAGGTGCCACTTGCTGTTTTGCTAAAACAGACTAACACAGCTACCCCTCTGGATCCAATCACTTTAGTTGCCCTTTTATGCACCTTTTTCAATTCCAATATATCTTTTTTGAGATGGGGGCAACCAGATCTGCATACAATACTCAAGACATGAGCA
This sequence comes from Mesoclemmys tuberculata, assembly GCA_007922155.1. Lineage (NCBI taxonomy): Eukaryota > Metazoa > Chordata > Testudines > Chelidae > Mesoclemmys > Mesoclemmys tuberculata. Next base: position 11,850,714 of record ML675603.1, read on the forward strand.
TACCATGTATTTATAAAGTGGCAATATGATATTATCTATCACTTTCCTAATGATTCCCAACATTCTGTTAGCTTTTTTGGCTGCCACTGCACATTGTTGATAGTTCCCTGAAAACATCCACTCAATGACTCCAAGATCTCTTTCTTGAGTGGTAACTGCTAGTTTAGATCCCATTATTTTATAAATATATTTGGGATTATGTTTTCCAGTGTGTATTACTTTGCTTTTATCAACATTAGGCAACAAAATGGCAGATGAAATTCAATCACCCAGTTTTGTGAGATCCCCTTTTAACTCTTCAGTCTGCTTTGGATTTACTAATCTTGAGTAGTTTTGTATCATCTGCAAATTTTGCCATCTCACTGTTTACCCCTTTTTCCAGATCATTTATGGATGTGTTGAACAGTACTGATCCCCGTACAGACCTCTGGGGGATACCTCAATTTATCTCTCTGCATTCTCAGAGCGGAACATTTATTTCTACCCTTTGTTTCTTATCTTTTAATCCCAGTTACTGATCCAGAATAGGACCTGGATCCCATGGCATCTTACTTTGCTTAAAAGTCTTTGGTAAGGGACTTTGTCAAAGGCTTTCTGAAAAGCTAAGTACACTGTATCCACTGGATCACCTTTGTCCACATGCTTGTTGACTCCCTCAACAAATTCTAGTAGATTGGGGAGGCATGATTTCCCTTTACAAAAGCCATGTTGACTCTTTCCCCAACAAATCATGTTCATCTATGTATCTGATAATTTTGTTCTTTGCTATAGTTTCAACCAATTTACCTGATACTGAAGTAAGGTTTACTGGCATGTAAGTGCCAGGATCTCCTCTGGAGCATTTTTTTTAAAAAATTGGTGTCACATTAACTATCCACTCATCATCTGTGAGCTCTGCCTGTAGCAGAGGTGATCAAGAACAAGCAAAGGATGTGATATGGGGGCAGAAAGCACTAAATTGTCCAATCAGGCCCTCAGGATCTAGAGAAAAAAAAGCAGTTTTCACTAATAAATGTGATTTTTTTTTAAAGCAGCTGCAGGAGACAGTAGGCTGGAGAGGAATTGAACCCATGTCCCAGACTAATGTCTTAACCACTGGTCCATCCTCTCTCTACTACTCCCTCTCCATAGTCAGGTCTTATCTATAGACTGCTACATGACATTGAGCAAATCGCTTCACCTTTCAGTGCTTCTGGTTCCCTTCCCCTCCCCTCTGCCCTCTGTAAAATGGAAATAAGGCTACTTGCTGTACTTAAAAAAAAATACCTAAATTAAAATAATGCTCTCAGCAACTTGGGCTATGTGCAGAACTGCTGAGAGTGATGGTGGCTGTGGATTATCTCTCTGGTGCATGCAGGAATCATGCAGACTAGGATTCTCTCCCCCTACATTTTGCACATCCTTAACACTAATAAAAGGTTCTGCAGGCTGAACTACTGTCCTGGTGCCTAATTCATTCCTGGTGTTAGCTTTAAAATGCCACTTTTTGGGTGAACTCCATTGAAATACCCTGAGTTCCTGTAAAAATGAATCCTCCTCTCCTGTAGGGCACGTGGAATTTTAAGGTTCTATGATCACATAGGGGTGACCAAGAGTGGGAATTATTTCTACTGTGAACTTGATTGCTCCTCTACCTACCCACACAAAGCATGTGCACAAACTTGAGGCAAGGACAACAGTTTATGGCCAATCTCCATCCTAGAAACCCTGGCTGATTTTGCTCACCACCCATTAAGGGAAACAGTTATAGGTTGTCTCTGAATAGCTGACACTCAGGAGGAATAATAAAAACATGGTGAGAGGATCACAGACTGCAACAAAAAGTAAAACAAGCCCAACTCTCATTTTTGTTTTTTCATGATATTACTTGTGTTAACACTGTGCACCATTAATGTTAACTCATAGCCATATATTGCCTTATCCATAGGCAATCAATATGACCGCTGAAATATGATTTTTTTAAATGTCTAGAGGGCTGTACACATTTAGCTTTCACACTATTTTCAGAAAATGAACATCAATATAGAAAAAATAATGAGCCTATAAAAATAAAGCCTTGTTCATGCAGCTGAGCTGGCTTTTAAGAAATGGGGCAGAGATTTATATTAAAGTACTGCAAGGGAAAAAGGCTAGAACAACATTTAGCATCTCTTTCAAACCCAATGAAGGATGTTCAAAGCTGAGACTGAAACAGAGTTTGCCATTGCTGACAATACTTGGATACAACAGTAATGAGGAACCATACAAAAATCTCAGGCAAAGAAGTGTATATGGTGTCTATATAAGACAAATATATAAGATACTATAGCTCATATATCATGGAATATCACCTTCTGTTCGCAGACTTTGTAATGTCAAGACGTGTCTCTGTTCATAGTCATATCACATCAGGCTAAGATATCATGAAAATTCAAACATTGAGAACCATGAGGCCTAATTAGCTCACAAATGGCAGACGATGAAAACTCCAGGATACTACGGTAATTGGTATTGGTGACGCAATAAGAGGCCCCCTTCCCTCCTAGTCTGAAGTGAGCTTATGTCCCAGTATGGTGGTAGGCGGCGGCTGAACATGATACGTGCTCATCTGCTAGTTTTGTTTATTTTTCTTTAGGGATGGGAAGGCGGTTTCCAAGGGGCAGATAGAAGCGCATTGCCACTTGACTATCCATATAATGTAACACAAATAGTAACACACTGCACATAAACAAGGGTTGTAACAGAGGCACAAACAGGTCCAGGTGTTACATGCACAACATACAGTGTTTGGAAAACAGCATGCTAAGGCAGGAAAAGCAGCAGCAAAGTCAAAGAACCAAAACAAGTATTTTCAGACTTCCCCTGCCCCCAATTTGTCAGGCTTTTCTCCTCTCACCCATCCTAGAGCTTTTATAAATTTCTCATTTAATGAACAGAAGCCAATGTCCAATTAAAAAAACTGTTGAAATGGAAGTACATAAAATATCTAAGCATCAGCAAGCTGAATTCAAGGAGACCAAGGACAAATTACTTTTAGAACTACACCCCCACCTAATGCATCTTCAGGAGCTCTTCTCCCCATTCAAACTCTTCAATGGGAAATGTCCTTCCACAAATGAAAGTATGCAACTTTAGGACCAATCCAACTTTAGGACATGAAAGCTCTGTGGGGTATCCCCTTCTAACGGTCCCCAAGCCCACTCTAGGAGTAAAGAAAATTAATCCCCATGCGTCCATGTCTTCCCCCAAGCAAAAACTAGATAAATCTCAGTCAACCTCCATATTATTAGGTAGTACCCCAATCCTGCAACAGACTCCATCCATGAAGAGTTGCATTGGCTTCAATGGGAAGGAGGGATGCACCCACAGGCAGCTCAGGATTGGGGCCTAAATGAGAAGCTGTGTATGAGCCCTTCAGCATTTTCTGTTCCACCAAACAATAGATATTGGCTCAGAATCTGGATTTTAGCATCCTCCAAATTCAGAAGGGTTTGAATCTGAAATTCTGGTTCATGCTCATCTCTGACACAAACTAGCTAGGCCAAGGCCAGCCAGCCACCCACCAAAAACAAAACAAAGAGGAGAGGAAGGGCCTTCTAAGCAAGAAGGACTTGGCTCAAACTCAGAGGTATTTCATATGTTGTGGGAGCTCACACTTCATTGTATCTAAATGGGCCTCTTTTTTCATGCTATTGGATACTTGGGGTTATTTCATCTTTTTAGTTCGCTTCAAACTCAGCATCACGAATAGTGGCTTTAAAAAAATCCACATTTAGAGAGTTTTCAATTAGAGATGTGCATAGACTGAACAATGAACCACCCTGGAAGAGCAGCAGTGGATAAAGTTCCCTCCTCGCAGGTATTATGCAGTACCAGCCTGTTTTTGCTTGCCTCAGGGAAAATTCTTTCATCTGTCACATATTTGTCTATGGTAGGATTATGTCATATCAAATCCAATTACCTCATGTCATGTCAGTTTCTGACATAATGCAACAGAACGTACCAGAACAACACAACTCAGTGTAACAAGAGGTGTCTGAAATGTTTAAAACATGCATTATTCCACACAGTAGAAGAAGTGCACTGGCTGCTAAAATGCCTTTGAGCAAGTATATTATTTGCATGCCTTGTAAGAGCAAAATCTGACCTATCTTCCAACACTGAATAAACTCTTCTGCATGGTTTCACAAGGCTCCCAGTTCCTTCTGTGCTTAAATTCTTCACCTCCCTTCTATTTCAGTGATGCACAGCTTAAGCAGCAAGTAACCTTACATCAACTAGTCACAGCTCCCAAGAGCAACTCTTTAGAAATATACACACACCCCACACACAAAAAGTATGTTTAAAAACCATGTGTGTTGTGTATGAATTCAGTAGCAGGATGGAAAGATTTGGGCTGTACAATCATTTCCCAAAGAAGTGCCTTGGGGGAGGGAGGGTTACTTGAAAGGGGGCCAGATGGAGTCCAATCCTTGGTGTTCTAAATAATCACACAGATCTTCTCCTAATCTTTTTGAAGTGAAACTTAAAATGGCAAAAGCCCCACTCCCACCTCTGAAGTTGAGAGTCAGCATACATAAACTAACTTAATTTGGACCACTGAGCTCGTTCCAGTAGATTGCTCTGCTGAAGACTCACAAACAGGGGAGTGAGAACCGCATAAATAAAGGTAGAAAGAGACTCCGCCAAAAGGCGGACAGGCAAAAAAAGTATAGACCTACATACATGACTCCACCAAGAACTCAACATGCAGCCATGGGTGGGGGGGACGGGGGACTTTTCTGAGATATTTGAAATGTTGAAGCAAACACCTCAAGAGCTTATCGTCAGGGCAGGTAGAATTCTCAGGAGAGGAGAAAGGAGAAGAGGAGAGGAGAAAGCTACACGTGGCCCATGTGACAACCTCAGGGCCATACAAGTAGGATATATGTTGTGTGGATGCAGACCCCATAACAGGGAGCTGCGTATGGAGCCCACAATGGTAAATAGATGGAGAACCACTGCTCTAGAGGATTGTCTTGTTGGTAGCATGGACAAAGTGGATTTTCCTTCAGCAGGGGTAGTGGTGCTTCCAGCAGGCGACAGAGAAGGCCTAATAGACTCCATCATATCCCCCAACAAAAATGCAAAAAATCTGCTTCCAGTAGAGTTGTAATTTTGCTCAAGACTGTCACATGTTGATAATATTAAAGCTAAATATTAGTGCAGTGCCCAGGTGCAACCTCAGAAATCAGAGAAGTGAGAGAGGTCTTTTCTATCTGGTTGTCTAATCCATCTTCGGCAGTGCTACTGGATGAGACCAGACTAGGTAGATGGTCATTTATGATTACTGCTCCTGAATGGTTAATTGCATGCATTCTATTTTGTTACTGTTTTCTCCCACTGCCCTGATCCAGCCTCATGCATTTGTCTGTCATCCACCTGTTGCGTTTTGTCTTTCAGATTATAAACTTTCTGGGGAAGGGATTGTCACTTACTGGAAGAAAGGCAGTTTGGTTTAGTGGATAGAGCACTGGCCTGGAAGCCAATTATCCTAGGGTTATATTCCTGGCTCTTTCACAAGCCTGCTGAGTTACCTTGCACAAGTCACTTGACCTTTCTCTGCCTCAGTTCCCCCATCTTCAAAGTGAGGATAATGACACTTGCCACCATCGTAAAGCACTGGGGATCTATGGATGACGCATCCAGCACAAACAATAGGGATTATTATTATATGTTTTTTGAAAACATAACACAATAGGACCCTGACACAGTTGGCCTCTAGGTGCTACCACAATATCAATATCATAACACACTGAGTTGTTCCACAGAGGCAGAGCAAACAAGTCTGTAAAGATCCTGAGTGCATGTGGCAGGTACTGTAGCCTCTGCTTGTTTGGACTTTTTTTTTTAGGTCCTAGGAGAACTAACTCTTCATGAAAAAATTCTCTGATACACAGGACCAAAATCAGCTCAGAAAGCCAGAGGAGCCATTATTCAGTGAAATCCAGCTGGACCATCAGTTTAATGCACCTCGTTTTCCAGTGCCGATGAAGTTGAGGCGTTGTCCCCCTCTGTTCCAGTTCCACATCCAGCGACCATTCCTGTACTAAACAGCTCAGAATTGTGCATGAGGCCATTTCCAATCAACTTCTCTGAGATCCTGCACTTGAAAAGGTGGTGATGGCCCCAGCTTTATAATGAGCTTTCTGATTTCTTGAAGGCATATGGTGGAAGACAACTGTGCAAGAGGCACAAGGAAGCGGTTGTTAATGAACTTATCCACCATAAGGGTTAAAAGCAAAGACACTCAACAAAATACAATGGACCATGTGTAATTCCAGTGACTCCCTCCAGCTAACCTCTCTGCCGAGCACTCACCAAATACTGCAGTACCTGAAGGCCTTTCATGCGAGTCACATACTCATTTAAACCTCTAGTGCGTGCACTGCCTGCCTGCTCTTAAAACAGCAAGTTCATCTGAAAATATAGGAGTCAGATCAGCAGCTTAGAATGGGGCAGGGAGGACTGCAAAAGTAGTGCTAAGCCACCTTGATGCTCCACAGATCCTGGGGCAAACTGTGTGCCAGCTCGGTCCCTGGCATAAATTAGAGAAGCCTGAGGCCTGCTCTCATTTATGCCAGTTGCAAATACTCCTAAAGAGATTACCAGTGTGGAGAGATGCCCCGACCACAGCTGCTTGACCCAGCCACACTCTACTAGCTACAGGGAGGGATGGTGGTAAAGGAGCCACAACAGCAGCTCTGGACTGCCCGAGGTCCTCACCACCATAGAGGGAATCCTATGGTGGGCAGGTAAGCCACCTTTATGCCAGAGGAGCAGCACAAAATTGCCTTCATGCAGCACTGGCCTTGGCCTGCTGCTCTTATAGAAAAAACTCTCCTAGGTGGGGCATCTTCTTGGCTCAGGTTATACATCAGCTTGATGGCTAAGGGCCTCTGTATCAGCTCTCTAATTCCTAGGACCAAACTGATCTTTGGATGTCTAGATTTCTCCGCATTGGCCCTGTAGTTTGGAACTGCCTTCCAAAATCTCTCAGGAAGGTCAACTATTAAGTGAAAAGAATGGACTTCTACTCACTCACTGAGCTCACAGTGCAGGGTCATCTAATACTGCTTGATAAAAAGGCACAGAAACATTAACTGTGAGTAAGAAAGAGTCAAGCTAGTTCTTTCTTTCCTCCTCCTCCATTGTTCAATGAATCCAGACACTCCCTCCTAGGTGGCAGTATTAATTCCCCTAATGACAATCACCCCAGCTTCACCACTAATACCCCTGCACTGGTCCCCTCTCCCCCCAGAGATACATGGTGGACCCTGAGGCTGGAGTAACAGGAAGGCCCCAGAGTCCACAAATGCAGGGAAGTTTGAAACTTGTGGTAACCAGAAACCTCATCCAACAGAGAGTTTGCAAGACCTACCATCTAATGGGCCAGATGCTCAGATGCTGTAAAGAGACTGTGACCTCAGTGCAGACATAGCAACATATGCCAGCTAAGGATCGAATCCAAGTATGTGAATGGCAGGAGAAAGGGAACAAGAATTGGAACATATTAGGAAGGGGGCTAATCAGCACTGGATCTGGGTGGGGGCAGAGCAAGGCGCAAGCCTGAATGTGGCGGAAATTCAGGATAATTAGACTCAGCAGTCTGATATCCAAACACATCTGACCTTCCTGATCTTCTTAGTTGCCACTATCACGAATAGTGAAGGGCTTTCTGATTTAGTTCAGATAGGATTTTTTTTAAAACACATTTCAGCAAGAAACAGTACTATTATTTATAAAGTCCTTTTTTTTTCCAGTGGAACAGTCAGTGCTGAGACTATGGGGTTTTGACAGGATCCATATAACATTAAAGCAACCAGTGAGATAATAGAAATCACATTTAACTGCCAATGAAGAGCAGAGAAAACCGGGAGTTCTTATCTAAGCTTTATCGGTCCCTGTGCAACGCTGTTAGCTTTTACCGTTGTTGATGCACCCAACATCCATGCCTATAATTTGTGCAGCATTAGTCTTTGCCTGAATGGGAACACGAGATGAATCTAGTTAAGTCAGACGAGAAGAGCATTAGAGCAATTGGAGAGGGAGCGTCACTGCTTCTGTGTTCTTGTGATGGGTAAGAATTTGTGAAAATCTAGTGACATACTTTCATGCAAGTCAAGGTCCCCTTCAATTGACTTTGTGTAAATCTAATCTCTACGTATTTCCCTCCCAAAGAACAACTAAATCTCTTTATTATGAGCTCCATAGGGCGCCTCCTAATACATGGCTGAGGCTGCTGATGTGGCCTGTGGAAAGCAGATGTTAATGGATATAATTTTTGATAAATTTAGAATATTTAATGGTGGGGGAGGAAGGATTTTGTCCTGTTTTCTGATGAAAGAGGTAAGAATATGGGCGTGTCTGGGTATATTATTAACTGATAATTAATTCCTGCTTTACTGAGAAAATCACAGGGTTAAATTCTCCCACCCTCACTCACAGGAGTAGTACTTACTCTGCCATTGAGATCAATGAGGCTATTCCAGAATAAGGCGCTACTCAGTGTGAATAGAGACTGGCAGAATCTAGCCCATAGAAATTTGCCATTTCTGTGCCTGGCTGTAGTTTTTTGGCTCACCCCTTAAAAGGGTTTCTCATGGGGTTACAGCAGCAGCACAGCAGGAACTCCAGGAGCTATGATGGTCTCTGAGCTCTGTGCATTCAGAGGAAGCGCACACACACTGCTGCTGCCCTTATGGAGGTGCATTGCGTGCCCTTCTCGAGAGTCATCTAGCTCCCCTGCCTGATGCAGATGGCATCAAGGCCTCACTCCCTTCCAACTCCCTTTGGGCTGGCTAGCAGCAGTAGCCAGGATTACTCTTTGCACTCAGGGCAGCACAAGGACGCCAGTTGTTTCACACCCCCACGTAACTTTGCAGTCGTGCTCCTTGCGTACATACTTGGGGCTTGGCTACAGTCTGGCTCTTTCTAGAAAGGTGCGTGTTTATAGACGTACTATAGAGGACCCCAAGAGACTGGACCATATCATCCACATGTTCATGAAGTAGGACAGACAGCCCCACTTATCCATAGATGGCAAAGTACAGATACACAGTGTGTAGTGTCAGGCATGGGCAGGCCACCCACTGCTATAATCTTCTAGGATTGTTTTATCTGTGTCATGATTCACAGGGATCTACTTGCTTGACTCTGTCCTATCATGATTCCTAGGTCTACCCCGTTGACTCCACACAGCAGGATTCTAGTGAGCTGTACTCCTTTGCCAGAGTACAAAACTGGATCAGACAGACATTAATAGGGAAAAAGAATGAGGCAATACAGACACTTGTGCCACATACATCTGAGACAGCAAAGACAGACCGGGGCGTGCTTTGTTAGTTGTAGGGTCACAACTAGTGCACTGTGTTTATATCACCGAATCATTTTCCAGTTCTATAAAATATGTCCAACACTGAAGCAGCAAGGAACTTAGAGTAGAGCTTATACTGCTTGGTTAAAGGAGGTCAAATATGTCTCAGCAGAGTCCCTTTTAACCTTTATAGTAACAGGCTTATTTCAAACAATGAGCTTGTTGATGCTCTCCTAAGGAGAGCGAGCTGATGGATTACTTTTCATTTAGATATACTGCCACAGCAGCACGCCATGCATGAATGTTCTGAGCTTGATCATTCTCAGTTAGTTCAGGGAGCAGGAGACATTTGTGTTTCAGTTCAACTAGGAAAGCCACTTGAAAAAAAATTTAAACCACTTCATCTTTTAAACATGCAATTAATGTGATGGCAGCTGTAAAGGTTCAGATGTGATCTCACTGTATCTAGAAACGATCAGCTCAAAGCCAGCAGTTTCATTTAAGGGTAGGTTAGTGTACTGAGATTTTCAGAACGCCTTTGACCAGGCCCCTCACCAAAAGCTCTTAAGCCAAGTAAGCGGTCATGGGATAAGAGGGAAGGTCCTCTCCTGGATCAGTAACTGGTTAAAAGATAGGAAACAAAGGGCTAAATTACCAGTTTTCAGACTGGAGAGAGGTAAATAGTGGTGTCCCCCAGCGGTCTGTACTGAGACCAGTACTGTTCAACATATTCATAAACGATCTTGAAAAAGGGTAAACCGTGAGATGGCAAAATCTGCAGATGACTCAAAATTACTCAAGATACTAAATCCATAACAGACTGCAAAGGTGTCTCGTATAACTGGGTGACTGGCAACGAAAGGGCAGATGAAATACAATGCTGATAAATGCAAAGTAATGCACACTGGAAAACATAATCCCAATTACACAAAGGGCCCAAGCATAATTTTTTTAGGCCCAAAACAAACTTGTAGCACAGGCCCCCTCCCACACACATACCTATGGGGGTTGCAGCCTGAGCCAGGCCCCCAGGGCCTCTGGGCCCTGGTAAAGTGCACCCTTCCCCCTCCCTTCCATGACGGGGCCCTGACTATACATATAAAATAATGGTCTAAATTAGCTTTCATCACTCAGGAATGATCTTGGCGTCATTGTGGATAGTTCGCTGAAAACATCCACTCAATGTACAGTGGCAGTCAAAAAAACTTATAGAAGGTTGGGAATCATTAGGAAAGGGATAGAAAATGAGACAGAAAATATCTTATTGCCTCTTTATAAATCCATGGTATGCCCACATCTTGAATACTGCATGCAGATCTGGTTGCCCGATCTCAAAAAATATAGACTGGAATTAGAAAAGGTACAGAAAAGGGCAAATAAAATCATTAGGGGTTTGAAACAGCTTCCATATGAGGAGAGATTAATAAGACTGGGACTTTTCAGCTTGGAAAAGAGACAACTAAGTGGGGATATGATAGAGGTCTATGAAGTCATGGCAGATATGGAGAAAGTAAATATGGCCATGCCATTTACTCATTCTCATAAAACAAGAGCTAGGGGTTATCAAATTAAATTAATAGGCAACAGGTTTAAAACAACAAAAAGGAAGTATTTCTTCACACAATGCACAGTCAACCTGTGGAACTCCTTGCTAGAAGACGTTGTGAAGGTCACGACTATAAAAGGTTCAAATAAGAACTAAATAAATTGATGGAGCATAGGTCTCATCAATGGATCAATTAGCCAGAAGAGGCAAGGATTGCTGTTTACCAGAGGCTGGGAATAGCTGACAGGAAAGATCACTTGATGATTATCTGTTCTATTCATTCCCTATGAAGCCGCTGGCATTGGCCACTGTTGGAACACAGGATACTGGGCTAGATGGACCATTGGTCTGACCCTGTATGGCCATTCTTATGTTCTTAAGCTGAAGCCATAAAGCATTGAACACAGTAGCTTTTAAATCTGTACAAAAACCACAGCAAAGGGGACATTGAAGGGGACGTTAAATGTTGCAAAGGGACACACTTGAACGTCAGTCACTGAAACCACTATTATAGGATAATGGTGCCCAATCCTTCTTGAAGTCTTCTTCTGTCTATTGCAGCAGCCCCTAGAGGCCCTATTGTTCTAGGTGCTGTACACATCCCATCTCAGACAGTCCTGCTGTGAATAGTCCAGCCTCTGTGCACAAGATAGACAAAAGCAGCATCGTTATAGTTTACATACAGATAGGGAACTGAGGCACAGAGATTGAGTGACTTGGCCTGAAGTCCGGGCAGAGCCAGGATTGGAATCTATACCTCGAGTCCCAAACTAGTGCCTTAAGCATGGGATCATCCTTCTTGCCAAGGATCATTTGGTATCTTCCCACATTACAGAATCATAGCACTTCCACTGCTTTTGATCCTACAAGGAAGGAGCAGCATTCACACCCAAGCATTCATGCTTGCCCCAGCTGCCCAGGGGCCTGGTGCATTCCACCATACACCTTTGACAGTGCATCCTGATTGACCGAAGTGGTGTGTTATCAATGGGTTTTCACCTGCCCCACATTACTGACAAGGTAAATCAATAAAAGCAGATGAACTTCAGTTGTCGTAACTTGGGAGCTTAGAGAATTCAGCACATCAATCCATATTTTAGACATCTCAATAAGTGGCCTGGTCTACAGAGGTGCTGAATAACCACAGCTCCCATCTGACCTCACTGGGTGGTGGGGACACTAAGACTGGGTCTACACTGATGGTGGCAAATTTGCCGCCATCAGATCAATTGCTCTGGATCAACTGAGCGGTCTGTGTAGACACGCTCAGTCGATCGAGCAAGCAATGCAGGAAAACCACCCCGGTAAGTGGCGTAGCGCTGTGTCGAAGGGAACGATGTTCCCTTCGATGCAGCGCAGTGTGGACACCGCACGGAGGAGACGCTGCAAAGTCAACAGGAGATACGCAAGTGATTTACATCACTTGCGTATCTCCCATCGACTGCCACCGAATCATAAAGGTAAGTGTAGACCTGGCCCTAATCACTCTGAAAAATGAAGTGCAAGTTATGCATTTAAATCCCCCTCTAGGCTGCTAACTTGAGGCTCAAAAATTAGTGCAATAGGGCCAGCATTGTCAAATACTTGAAGAAGAGTTAGTATATTAATATACGCAACATTAAAATATCTAGGCAGATCTATTTTATTATTACAGTTGACTCATTGTACAACACTAAGCATAGCCTCTGAATAGTTACCTTTAGGTTAGCATGAGTGCACCAGCACTGTATTGATCATTTGTCAAATATCATGCACATGGATCCGAAGGTGGTTAAGAAGTGTTTCCTCTAAAAGTCAATATTTATTCATTAACAACCTTTTAGCTAGTTAATTGAAAGTGACAGGATGCATTTTGCCTAATAGATTGCATTTTACAGAGTAATTTCTAATTTACAGTAAATTTGATTGAAGATAAAAAGTTCATTTCTGGTATCAATTTAAAAATGGTTTGTGCATCTAGCAATTTTGCCTTAGGGAAATGCTGTGCTCTGATTTACTTGGGTGTGTTTTTCCTGGCTTGCAACACCTCAGCCAAGAATTTCCTCTAAGTTCTAGGTTTCATAGCAAAGGGACCATGTGAGGATCATGGAGAGCAAAATTTTGTTAAATCGGCTATTTCTCCTTTGGGGGTTGGGGGATTACATTGGATTAGCTTTCCCCCATGGCATCTCTTCTACAAGCATCTAAAACTCAAGCATCTAGGGTTAATATACTCCAGATAGTAGGCTCAAGTACATTTGAAAAACAAGTCAGACACAGAATGGATCAACACCACAGAATCCAGCTCTCTCCTGTCACTGTATTGACTGTACAGGGTTAACAGAAGTAGAAAGCACTAAAACGTATGTCCCAATTCTGCTTTTACTCATGTTGAGCAGAAGCTTAGGAGGAAAATAGCCCCAGAACTAAATTACATCTTCCAGATAAATCAGTGGAACTACTTGTGTGCTCAGGTGGAACCGTGGCAGAATAAGGTCCTTAGTCTACAAAATAAGCAGATATGCGGCTGACTACACTTGGGTAATCTATCAGTTGATTAAGGAGGTAACATTTGTACCTAGATATTTTTTTAGAGTAAGACCATACCTTTTGATAACCATTGGATGCATAACACACAATGGAGAGGATACATACCTGCATCACTGCATTATGATGAAGCATAATTAAATGAAAAAAACATGGTGAAACACTGAGGCACTTGACTGGACAATGTAATGATTACAAACAATATCTCCTTACTTACTATCAGAGATCACTTGGGAATCACGGTCTGACACTGATAGAGCACAATGACTGTGCACTCTGCTTGCTGCATCATGCAGGGACTTGTGGGATAGACACGTGTCATTTCCAGGGATGTGTGTATCAAATGTTTAAATACACCCCCACAGTTCAGAGATGAAAATCTGGTACTGCTGAAATCCGTAGCAAAACTCCTATTGTCTTCAATAAGAGCCAGGATTTCACTCCAGATGTTTATCTCAAGTTACCTGAACTTTATCGGATCTTGTTTTTCCCTCTCCTCTATGGTTCAAACAAGATTATGTCTTCGCCCTTGACCACATCTGTCTTCCACTTCCCCCATCTCCACTTCTTATAGAGCTGGTCAATCCTACAGACGTCCCCTCCAGTTAGTGGTGGAAACAGTGCAAGGTCTTCCACTCTGCTCTGCAAATCCCAGTGCTCATGCTGCACAAGTCCTGTGAACAAACAGAGGAATTCAGTCTTCGTGGGCCATCTCCACTATTTTCCGTTTGTCACCAAATATTGACCAAGTGGTTAAAATATGGGGAAAGAAAGAGGTAAGTTACACGACTACTATTGTTTCCTGCCTACTGGTGACAGTTTTCTGCCTACTTTGATTTAAATCAGCTTTTGGGAGCATTACTCCATTGAGCATTACCTTACTCCATGAGCAGAGTCACTGAAGTGATTGGAAATGCTCATGGAATAAGTGACCCATCTGTGACAATCTGACCTAGCGCTGCCAGGAACTGAAGTATTTTGTTTAGCATCCTTTACAGATTAGAAGATGAGAAATGTCATCTTTTCAGTGTGACACTATGGGAAATTGGGTAGTAGGTAAAAACCAGAATGTTGTACTCCATGGACTGTAGCACCACTGTCACATACTATTGTGCACAGTCACAACTCAATTAGAAGATAGAAAGTTTTTGTTTTAAAACTCTCTGGCTATGTTCTCTTCAGTAAGAAGCTAACATCAGAGCAAATTAAAGTACATAGTATTCTCTGCTGCTGTGTAATATGACATTGGAAACTAATAGATCATCAGAGAAACCAAGAAATAACTACTTTTAAACACAACATTTTATTGCTGCTAAAACATGAACTGTATGGTCATTTGGGTGCCCAGACATTGTTCCTGATCTGCAGTAACTCATCACAATGTCAGACACCTAGCACTGTTTGCTACTTTTGCTTGTTAAAGCATATTTATTACTTCAGGATAGAAACTCATCTTCTATGCTGAGTTTTGAAGAACCACAAAGCTCCCATTTATGCATCAGTCCTGTGAGCCTATATTCACATGCTTATCTTTAAGTACATGAGTAAGTCCCATTGAGTTCTGTTCCTCTTTTTGCTGCTGTCAACATGCAAGTGATCCAAGGAAAAAAAAAAAAAGAGAAAAAAGGTCAGATGCTGCCCTGATCACAGGCCAAGTTGTGGCCAAAGCTACCTCCACACACCGCTTCTCAAATCAGTGGGGCTGCATGCCTGTAATGGGAGCAAGAATTTTGTTCCATGTGTTTTTAAAGTAGATGTTGAAAAAACATGTTTCTTTTTACTAGGGCCATCCCGTTCCAACAAGAGAGTGGAAGAATGGTTCACTGGTTAGGGTGCTGGCCTGAGACTAAGGAGACCAGGGCTCATTTACCTGCTCTATCACAGACTTCCTGGGGAAGCTTGGACAAGTCACTTAAGCCTCACTATCTGTGCCTCACTTCCCTCTATCAAAATGCGGATGACAGCACTTTCCTACCTTACAAGGGTGTTGTGAGAATAACTCTATCAAAGATTGTGGGGGGCTCTGATTCCATGGTAATAAGGGCCATACAGCTACCTTGGATAGCAAGGGGTCTCAATAAAAAGGAAAGGAACTGCCCCAAAGCATGAAGATCGTCCCATTCTCCACATTGAGCTATAGGAATCTGACAAATTCCAAGCAGAGTAGTTTGTGAAAGGCCTCAGAGCTCCCCAGCACACCAGCGCTCAGTTATATCCTCTGCATTCAGGTTATTCTGTACCTCGGAGTTTCAGCCCTATTAAAAACTGTTAGAAATGCTTGTGTCATTGTTATACATAAATAAGCCAATACCAGCCAAAGAAGCACCCTTTGGAGGGTAAAAGGGCTGAATGGGGGAATGGAAGGATGAGTCCTATGAGGAAAGGCTTCAAGAAGGAAACAAGTTCTTTATAGAAAGACTGAACTGCAGAGACTTAGGTTTACTAATGCATGATTAGGGACACCATAAGAAAGAATATGTGTATGCTACACAATAACATTAAATAAAGAGTTATTTAAGTTGGATATCAGAAAGGGATTTTTCACTAGACTGTCATTAGCCCTTAAAGAGACACTAATCTTAATCAGTCCTTCAGAACTGCACACTTTCATTTTTCTAACTGCAGACGTTTGTGCTACCCATTTAGACCTCTCCTAGGCAGCCTAAACTACTTGATTTCAGCCAAGTTGCAAAAAGTATGGGGAATAAACAGGAAGAACTGGAAGTCTTA
This sequence comes from Mesoclemmys tuberculata, assembly GCA_007922155.1. NCBI lineage: Eukaryota > Metazoa > Chordata > Testudines > Chelidae > Mesoclemmys > Mesoclemmys tuberculata. The sequence goes on from ML675603.1 coordinate 11,866,850, forward strand.
GTATACAAGCTTAATTATTACTTAAATCTCATGACTGTAGTATTGATATGGGGGGTCCAGCTTGTTCAAGGAGGACAGGCAGGGGAAAAAAGGGAGAAGGTGTTGAGTTATACAATCAAGAATACACACTTGTTTTTAGGTTGGAAGGAGGTAAGAGGCAGACCACTTGAAAGTCTCAAGGTGATGATAAAAGGGGAAAAGAAACAGGGGTGACATCATGGTAAGGCTTTACTATAGGCCACAAAAACAGGGTAAGGAGCATTTCTAAAGTAACAGAAATACCCAAAACACAAGATATAGTAAAGGGAGACTAACTGTCCAGATATTTGTTGGAAAAGTAACAAAACAAAATGTCCAATAAGTTCTTGGAACGTATTGGGGGCAACTTCTTGTTTCAGAAGGTGGAGGAAGTAATCAGGAAGACAGCCATTTTAGACTTGATTCTGAGTAACAGAAAGGAGCAATTGGATGCTAATCTGAAGGCCAAAGGGAACTTGGGTGGAAATGATCATGAAAGGATGATTTCTTTATTCTAAGGAAAGAAAGGAGTGAGAACAGCAGAAAAAGGAAAGTGGTCTTCAAAAGAGCAGACAAACTCAGAGCTGGTAGGAAAGGTACCTTGGAGTTAGGGGGAAATTTAAGGAAAAAGAAGTTCAGGGGAGTTGGCAGTAGCTCAAAGACAGAATATTAAAGGCACAGCAGCAACTATTCTGATACAAAGGAAATATAGGAAGAACAGGAAGAGGTGAATATGGCTTCATCAGTTCTTCAATGACATGAAAATTTAAAAAAATCCTGGAAAAACTGGAAACATGGATAAATGGCTAAGAAGTATAAAAGAATAGCACAAGCATATAGGGATAAAATCAGAAAAGCTAAGAAAATGAATTACATAAAAGGTAACAAGAAAAGGATATATTAAATATATTAGGAGCAAGCGAAAGACAAAGCCAAGTGTACGTCCACTACTTAGCGGACTAGGAGAATTAATAATAGAGGATACCAAGAAAATTGAAGTGTTTAAGGCCTATTGTATTTCTGTCATCACTAAAAAGGTTGATTGTGACCAGACACTTAACACAACTAATATTAACAACAGAGGCGAAGCAAACCAGCCCGAATGGGGAAAAAACAAGTTAAAGAATATTTAGATAAATAAGATGTATTCATTCATCGGGGCCTGATGAAATTCACCCTAAAGGTATTTACACTAGTTGAAGCAATCTTTGAACTATTAGCAATTATCTTTGATAACTCATGGAGATCCCTAAGGGCAGGATATGGGCAAACATAGTACTTAACTTTAAAGAGGTGGAACAAAGAACCTGGGGAATTATAGACCAGGTCAGTCAAACTTCAATACACGGCAAGATACTGGAATAAATAATTAATCAATTGATTTGTAAATACCTAGCGGATAATAGCTTGCTAAATAGGCTTGAAAGGATAAGATTTTTTTTTAAATCAGCAAATGTTGGTAAATGTCAATTTCACTGTGCACAGAAACTGATGGAAAAATATTTCCATCAATAATAATAAAAATTTACAGATATATGGAGAAAAATACTGCTAGAGAACTTAAAGTTTGATTTAAATTTATTTACTTTGAATATTTTGACAAGTGATGTTGACATTTTGGGTTTTAACAGTTATAAAATTAATTCTTTTAAGATCAACATCTGTCATTAAATAATTGTCTGACCTTGCAAAATTTTCCACAACTGTGAACATATAAAAATAAAAAAGTGTTTAAATAAACAGATGTCAAAACTAAATATAAAAATTAATTTCTACCAAGCTGAATAAATAACAAATCATGCCAAATCAACATAATTTCCTTCTTTGACAAGGTGACTGGCCTAGTAGATGGGGGGAAGCAATAGACACAAGATCTTGATGTTAGTAAAGCTTCTGAGATACAGTCCCACATGAGTCTCATAAAAGCTCATTGGTGTAGAGATGAAATTACTATAAAATGGGTGCAATACTGATTGAAACCCCACACTCAGAGTAGTTATCAATAGTTCACCGTCAAACTCGCATGATGTACCTAATAGGGTTCCACAAGATTCTGACTTGGGCTTGGTACTATTCAATATTTTCATAAATAATTTGGATAATGTAGTGGAAAGTAGGCTTATACAATTTGTGGAAGACCCCAATTTGGGATGGATTGCAAACATTTTGGATGACATGATTAGAATTCAAACGACCGTGCCAAATTGGAGAATTAGTCTGAAATCCATACGATGAAATTCATAAGAAAAGTGCAAAGTACTATGCTTAGGAAGGAAAAAAATAGCAAATGCACAACTACAAAATGGTGAATAGGTAGGCAGTAGAGGTGCAGAAACAAATCTGGGTGTTATGGTGGATCACAAATTGAACACAAGACAACACTATGATGCAGCTGTGAAAAAGGCAAGAATTTTGGGTGTAATATCAGGATTGTAGAACACAAGGCATGCAAGGTAATCGTCCTGCTCTGCTCAGCACTGTTGAGGCCTCAGCTGGAGTACTGTGTCCAAGTCTGGGCATCACATTTTAGGAAAGATGGATAAATGGGAAAGAGTTCAAAGGAGAGCAACAAAAACGATAAAAGGTTTAGAAAACATGACCTATGTGGAAAGGTTAAAAAACTGGGCATGTTTAGTCTTGAGAGAAGACGACTGAGGGGAATCTGCAAACAGTCTTCAAACATGTTAAGGGCTGTTATGAAGAGGATGGTAATCAATTGTTCTCTGTGTCCACTGAAATAGGACTAGAATTAATTGGCTTAATCTGCAGGAAGGGAGATTTAGGTTAGATATTAGGAAAAAGGTTTCTAAATATAAAGACAGTAAAGTACTGGAATAGATTACCAACAAAAGTTGTAGAATTTCCATTGCTGTACATTTTTAAGAATAGGTTAGACAAATACCTGTGACGGCTGATGTAGGTATACTTGGTTTTTGCCTCAGTATTGGATGGACTTGATGACTTCTCATGGTCCATTCCAGCCCTACATTTCTAGGATTGTGTGTCTCAGGGTCTAACCCTAAGCCCACCAAAGACAATGGGAGTCTAGTTGTTTTCAGTGGTTTTTAGACTTGGCCCCAATAAAGCTTAATTGGTGAAACAAAAAGGTAGGTGAAGAATTTGTGGGTGCAGAAATGGAAGCTACCTTCTCAAAGGCAGGGCCTAATGCTTTTCATGCCCTCTCCAAACACATAGATGTGATACATAAATCTGAATGCAGTTAATTGTAACATTATTTAAATATTCCATAAAGATGCAAAATTAAGATCAAAGTTTTCAGACCTGGCTGTTGAACGTTAAGCTCCTCAGTTCAAATTTAGGGGCGTTAACACAAGTGGCTTGATTCCAACCTGCACATCTTCTGAACGGTGATGAGATTTGTGAGTGCTCAGCCTTCCTGAGAATCAAAAACCACTGTTATTTTGGTGTGTAAACATGCATTTAGAACCTTAAATTTAGGCACCTGGGATTGAAAAATTTGACCTGACTGAAAACATAAAATAATTTATTATGTGCATTTATTCCCAAGATTCCTAGGCTCCTCTTTTTTTTTTTTTTTTAATTAGAGCTGCAGCTTCTTAAGGACAAATATAAAACATTTCCATAAATTATGATTGTGGCAGATTTCACAGTGCTGTTACAAACTGGAAAGAACTCAAACGAAGACTTGTGAATTTTCAGCTCATGAGAATTCAGTGATGCACTTTATTTTGTATGTCACAGACTCTCTCTGGAGCTATCTTAGAAGGACAAACTGAAAGGTTGATTTTACCCCTAACCTTGAATATTCTCTCTGGAGTTGAGAGGAGTCATGGTATCCAAAGAAAATTAAAGGAAGAGGAAATGTTTTGCCAATAGATCTGTATGAATGAAAAGCTGCCTTGGGAAACAAGCTGACTGGTATTTCTTCCAAGAAAGACCATTAACATGGGAGAGCTTCATTAAAGTCAAGATAAAAATTACAAGTTAATTTGGACAGCAAGAAATTAAACATGCATAGAAAGACACCTTGTAGTTGGTCCAGAAGATGCTACCAGGGAGTTCCTGTTGCCATTCACTGTTGATATGGAGTGGGATGTGTCAAGGGTAAGGAATGTCACAGATCACGTAGGACTCCAAGGAGGCCACACTGGTCAGTGGCAGGCGCCATCCCATCAACCCTGTAAAAAGCAGATTGCTGCAGCGATTGAAAATGAACCAACATATCCCGCTGGTGAATGTGTTTTGTGTGTGCCCTTCTGTTCTTGATCCACAGAGGAGCTCAGGAGTCTGGTTCTTTAGCTCAACTTGTCGCAGGTCATGTTTTCAGCTCGAGAGATCCCAGTTCAGTCATGGTATTAGCCAAGGCAGCAACTGTTGCACAGACATTTGAGCATAAAATGAGAACTAGGTTAGATATCTTCACCCCCTTCTACCCTCGCCCTCCAGTCTCCAAAACATTTGGTCAGCAGGAAGCTTGCTGGAAGAAGAGTTTTGAAGTGCTGGCAGAGAGTGCATCCATTCAGAATTCTAGTCTTGTGGGGATCTACAATCCTTACGCGGCCCTGATGCCTGGGATGGGAAGTTACAGTGCTAGGCCCCAAGGACGTGAGAGTTAGATAAGGTTGCCTAGAGGCAGGTGGAAGCCGGCCAAGGACGGCGGACACCTCCCTTTCTTCTTTCTTAGCTCAGTGTCCAGGAGGTAAACAGAATAATATTAGGCAGCTGTGGGAAATGTTAAGCTATCCATGGGAATCAGCTTGTGCTTGTGCTGTGTGTATGCTTGTAACTTTTAACCAATCAGTAACTGCAAGAAGAGGATGTGAGCAGTGCATGAAGTATTATATAAGATGGCTTTTGCCCTGGAATAAACGACTTGGCTTGCAATCATATTGGTCGCTGTGCTTTGTCCGGCCCGGTGGCCCCGGCGGATGAAAAGAAGCCGGGGGCAGACTGGGGACTCCAGGTTGTCTAAACCCAACATAGTCTATTTCACTTTATGGTAATAATAATTAACTCTTGCTTCGCACTTTTTCCACATCCAAGCCTTTTGCAAGTTACCCCCCTGTGAACACAAATTGGCCTCTTCTGGTTCTATGACAGTTAGGTACCTTCTGAGCACCCACTCACAGCCAGGGCTCACTGCATGGTGCCTTGCCATCAATTTCCCTCCTCTTCAGGGCCCCTTAACGCCACACAGTCCACAGGTAATTAACATATGCCCTTCCCATTTATTGAGTCCTTACACAGCAGCCATCCAGCCCCATCTCCTGTTCAGCAGTGAGTCCCCAGCCCTTCTTCCCTTAGCTAGGACCAAGTTCAAAGTCTCAGGCTTTACCTGGCTGAAGCTCAACCCTGGCTTCCACACCCCAAACCCTTCTCCCAGTCAGAATTTACCAGGATCTGGGCTCAGTGCTCCCAGGCTTTACCTGGCTGCAGGCTCAACCTTCCTCAGCCCTTGGATTCTGGGGACCAAGCCCAAACCTCTCTCAGTCGGGGTCTCTAGCAGGAACCTTCTGTTCACTGCTGCTTCTCTCTGTCACAGCTCCCTGGGCCTCGGTATTCCCTAAAAGAGCCTTTCACAACCTCCCTGCTAATTCCCCTTCACTGTAGTCCCTGTAGTTCTTTACAGAGCAAGCACTCTGATCTCTCCTCAATGCGGCTCATTCCCTAAGCATAGGTGGCCAGCTCCAGCCCATAAGGGGCAAGCCACTCTGTTACAAGTGCATCATGAAAACTTCTGGGTTTGTATGTTCTGCAGGACAGGAACGGTGAAGGACATCCTACGTTCTGATCAGCACCTAGCACATTGGGGCCATCATTCCCATTGGGCCTCTTGTATGCTATCACAATACAAATAGAAAAGTTAACTGATTTTTTTAACCTCAAACTTTGAAATTTGGTGAGGGTTCATAAATGCCAATAGAACACCTGAAAAGTGCCCATTTCTGATATATTTCCACAGTAGAGAAGATTCGCTACGAGCACTATGGAATCAAATGCACCCTAAATATTACTGAAGTTCAGACATGGATCTGAGCTTTGTGGCTTGAGCCCATCTATATTCAAGTTACTCTACATGAAATTGAAAGCAGAGAAAAATGTAAAGCAACAGAATAGAATAGAAAGGTTGTTTGGTTTGTTTCATGTCATTGTTTTATGGGGTTATTAATGAATTATGGTATACTCCTAGAGCTCCCCTAGTGGAAATCACTAAATTGGTTTCTTCTGTGAACACACTGTCACCACTGCCCCCCAGAAAGCAAGGTGCATTTGCTCTGTTGTAAGCCACAGATGCCTATCTCTGTATTCAAATCCTTGACTATCAGCATGCAGCTGGATTGCAGTGCTGTGCGTCTTCCAGATAGTTGTTAAAGGGAAAGGCCATTGTCTTAAATCAAAACGGTCACCTCTGCACTCTTTCCCTAATCCAGCTAGCCATGCCATTCAAACAATTCAGCACTAGTGGATGATCCTGTCTTTGGGTTCCAGAGCCAGACACACAGCTGGTATAAGATAGTGTAGTTTCACTGACCTCAATAGAGCCACCCCGATTTACACTGGCTGTAATAGGTACCGTTCAGATGCCCCCCCCTGTCCTTTCCAGCACTAACGAAAGAGGAATTCAACACTAAAGAAGTGAGAGATGGTACTTTAGAATGGAGGCTAATTTCAGATGATTCTGGGCTTTTTTTGAGCTGGAAAAAGCTTTAGAAGGAGAACACATTTTGTACTATTTGTTATTTTTATATAAAGAGGCCTGATCCTGATCCTACTGAAGTTAATAGGCAAAATTCCAGTGGTGCTTGATTCTCCATTGCCTAGTCATCTAGACCAGTACCAGGGGAGCACGAATCATTACCATTCAGATTTAGAGGGCACTTAACACGCACCTTGCACTGGTATAAGCAGCTACTCAAGAGGCAGGGCAATGAAGAATTTGGTCCACTGACTCCATTGGGAGCAGGATCGTGGCCAGATTATGGGGCCTTGGTCTACACTACAGAGTTAGGTGAATGTAAGGCAGTTTATGTCGACATCACTCTGTAAACGTCTATCCTAGAACATTGCTCCCACTAAGGTAACTTGCCTGCTATGTTGACCTACTAACTCCATCTTCCTGAGAGGCGGAGCACTTAGATTGACAGTTAAATCAATACAGTGGCAGTGTAGACACTGCATAATTTATGTTGACTTTACTGGCCTCCTGGAGGTGTCCCACAAGGTCTATTTGTATAGGTTTGGAATAAAAGTCTATTTATGGAAACTTAATTCATCTTGATTAGTTCACAAGATATGTTGGCTAGGGCTGATATCATTCACTGATAATAGCAACAGGTGCATTTGCCGTGTTATATCACCCCCCACACAGCCCTCATTACAATGCTCATACTGGAGTACAAAAAAATATGACAGACAGCACACACATTACTGTGGCTCATTTTTAAAATGGTCCTTCAAAGTCTCCCTAAGCCGCATAGCTCCCTGTTGAGCTCTTCTTATAGCCTCAGTATCTGGTTGCTCAAAATCAGCAGATAGCGATTCCACCTTCCCCCTCCATCCCATCTGGAAACCTCTCCCTCTTTGCTTCACAGATATTATGAAGCACACAGCAAGTAGTTTTGACTTTGGGGATATTTTTTTCATGGAGATCTAATCTAATGAGCAGACAGCCATAGCACTCTTGCAGATGGTCAAAGGTATGTTCAACAGTCATTCTGCACTTGCCGAACCTGTTATTGAAGAGATCCTTGCTGCTGTTGAGGGAGCTGGTATATGGCTTCATGAGCCATGGGAGTAAGGGGAATGCTGGGTCTCCTAAGGTTAGTGTTGGTGTTTGGATGGTAATCCTCTGGTCTGGAAAGAAAGTCCCTGCTTGCAGTTTTTGTACAGGCTGGTGTTCTTAGAGATGTGTGCGCCATGCTCCTTCGCTGACCAGCCCACACTGATGTTGTTGAAACAACCCCAGTGATCCACCGGCGCTTGCAGTACCGTAGCAAAGTAGCCCTTTCTGTTGATGTACTCTGTGGCAAGGTGGTTTGGTGCCAAAATAGGGATATGTATGCCATCTATCACCCCACCACTGTTAGGGAACCCCATTGCTGCAAAACCATCCACTGTTTCTTGCACGTTGCTCAGAGTCACAGTCCTTCATAGCAGAACGTGATTAATGGTCCTGCACACTTCCATCACACCAATTCCCACAGTGGATTTTCCAACTCCAAATTGATTTCTGACTGATCGGCAGCAGTCTGGCACCTCTAGTAGGCCTTGCTCTTTGAGCCAGCTTCCACACAGTGATCACCACTCACTTCTCCACTGTGAATGCCGCTCTCAATTTGGTGTCACAGCACTAGAGGGTTGGCGTGAGCTCTGCACACAGTTCCAAGAACGTGGCCTTCCACATCCAGAAGTTCTGCCGCGCACTATTAGTCATCCCATATCTGCATGGCAATGCGATCCCAACAGTCAATGCTTGTTTCCCAGACCCAGAACCAGCAGAGCATGCAGCTGCCCCATGAATGCCAACAACCACCTTGTATTGTTTCTTTCAATGGTGCACAGCAAGGCAGCCTACAAGGAATCATATTCCACCTTGCAACTCTGGAAATAACGCACCTTATTCTGCAGTGTGTTCATAACACTCATCACAATACTGAAAAGCAGTGCAGGATCCATGCTTCTTGCAGAGTTGCTGGATGCTCAGATTTGTGAGGCTTTTGAAGAGAGGCATGAACTACAATAGGATGTCCATGGAATGATGGTATGGAGAAAACTGCATCATAGAACACGGAACCCATGCTCCCAGTCACCCCTACCCCACTTGTTTGCCCCCAGGAGGCACTGCAAACCCCTCCCAAAACACCCTGCACTATATAGTGGCAAATTGCATAGTGGGATGGCAACCCATGATGCACTGCTCTCTGCATCGATGCAAGTGCTGCTAGGGATGATGCTCAACACCGACACAATGAACGTTGTGTGAACATGCAAAACTGACTTAATTACTGTGGCAGCTGTACGTCAATGTAACTTAGGTAGACAATTTTGTAGTGTAGACACGGCCAGGTCTACAAACCCCATAATGGGTGTAGGCAGGATGGGGAGGGGAGCCTCCCTCTGTAGGCAAGCAGCTCAACCACACCCACATGCAACTGTCAGTCATGGAAGCAGGCACTCACAGCTGCACCCAATAGAGGAAACAAAGCCTACTAATTAGGAGAGTGCAGAAAAGGAGGGACAGGCAGAAAGGCCTGGGATAGCAAAAGGACAATTCCCTGCGACAGGCTGCCTCCCCAGGCACAGCTAAGAGGCTGAGGCGTGCTTTTAGCCTCATGGTTCAGAGAGTTAAAGAACTGTCCTGACTAAAGACAAACTAAAGGGGTCGCAGCAAAGGACCACACCGCTTTCAGAAATTACCTGGGCAAGCCCATTTGGATAAAATAAAAATTAAATTAAAAGAAGTTCCTATCCATTTAGGATCTTCTCCCATCTTTGGGATTATTCCCCACCTTTTCTGGAGGTTCTCAAGCAACTTGTTGAATTCATTTCTGATGCCTTTGCCCTTTTGGGTCCTAGCTCTGCTAGAAACCTTCCAACAGAGCCTCCAGCCCACTTGTGCAAACTTCCAAGGCTTGATAAGCCTCAGAGAAGTAGCAGAGACTTTTGGACCTCAAACTCCAACCAGTTTGAGATCTCCCTCCACCACCAACCAAAACACATTAAAAATTACACTTGTACATACACAATTCAGAGTTAAGGCTGAAAAATTATCCTCAACTCTTCCCATTGTGGCTGGCATTTGTGGTACTTACTGGGCCTGATTCTCCCGTCGTGCACCCTGTGGCATGGTTTACACCTATGTAGAGCAAGTGCAAAGTAGTCATGACAGGCTGCCATTCTGATTGGGTGCCATTTCTCACACTCATGTAGCACAGGTGTAAGTGACTCCAGAATGTGCTGTGCAGCAGAGAAAAAGGCCCTCTGTGTATATTACAGGACATTTAGTGACCTCTGCCACACAGGGTTTGGCAAAACAATTGCCAGTGACTCCTCCCTGCACTGCCACCGTACATTGCAAGGCTATTAACAGGGCAAAGATACTGTACGTTAAAGGAAAGGCTCGCAAAAACTACATTTCTCATAACATGAACATAATAAAGTTTCTCTATGCACAGTTGTAATATGGAAAAGAATGCGTACTTCCAAATCTACAGAGCTTGTTATTTATGTATTTTGTTATTGCTCTGGGATTACAGCTATTCTTCCTTACAAGCAGGCCTTCCTTCCACAAAAGGTGCCCAAAGGGATAGAACCCTGTAAAAGGATATGCATTTATACAGTCATGTGACTAAACCACATGATCACAGCTGAAAGCTACAGCACCCTCCTGAAATATAAGTAAGTGGGCATCACAATTATCCTGTTGTGGCTTTGGGAAAATCAGTATTTTAGATCTCTAGATCCACGAGAGGGAGGATTAGCAGAAAAACCAGCTGTCCAAGCTGGGAGCATGCACAGGGCAAAGGAATGGGGACTGGGAGCATTTACGCTCCCCTGAAAAGAGAAGAGTGCAGGATTCTGCTTGTTCCTGTTAGTAATGAGGATAGGGTTAAAACAGAGATAGAGATCGCAACCACAATAATAAGATTAATACACTGCACTTAAAGATCCCCTTCTGAAGAAAGAACACAAATCAATGTATAAGTATTAAATATAAATAAGCCCCACAGCACCCATGTGAGCTGCTTAAGTGCTATGATTAGGGGTGTGATGAGCCAACATTTTTATGGCTTCACTGGATACTAAATCCAGGCCCTACGTTTCCAAATGTCACTTGGTTGATAGGAGACATCCTCTCATTTGCTGAAAATGATTGTTGTATTTACATAGCAGTCAGAATCTACCCTGCCATGGGTGTAATCTGCATCCGAGGCACTGGAATTAACTGGCATGAATCTTCGATAAACTGCATAAATGCCATAGCAGAAGGAAGGGGAGGGAACTTCTATGTGCGGCACCTCTTACCCAAACAAAGACTACTGATCCCATCTTGGTTCTGTGAGGTAAGTCATCTAGGGCCGGGTCATCCTCCCCTTTAAATACTGAGGGAGGATCAACTGCCTTTAAGGTATAATCCCCAATTCCCAGAAGCCACAGGGCTCTGCAGCTGTCATATGCTAGACTAGAGAAGGATTTTCAAAAGCACTCAGCATTGGCCTAACTCTGCTCCCATTGAACTCAATGGGAGTTTTCACCTTGGCCCTGAATGGGAGCAGAGTTAGGTCAGTGCTGAGCGCTTTTGAAAACCCCACCTGAAGTCTTCACCCTATTCTAGCCCAGGGATCCGAATCTGCAGTGTCAAGCTGCCCGTCATAGCAGATGCTACAGACTCCAGGCTGACATTTGCTCAAGAGATTTTCCTCTTGATAAATTTAAGACTCAGACCAGGCTCACAACTGAGAATTTTTTGCTTACAGAATCACACTGATTGAAAAAGACTTTTTGGAAACCTGAAGAAGAGCTCTGCATAAACTCCAAAGCTTGTCTCACCCAACAGAAATTGGTCCAGTAAAAGATATCACCTCATCTCCTCACTTGAAAATGAGTTTGTAAAATAAAGCCTTTATGTGTAGGGCTAGATTATGAGCCCCTTACTCACAAATGCAGTTCCAGTGAATTCAATGGGATTATTCATAACACTGGTGAGCAGTTAAAGGCACAGATAATCTGGTTTTTACAGACCCAGTGGGTTGGTATTGAAGTTGCACGTGTATTTGCATCTGGTAACTGCATGCACAAAGACCTCATTTGCCCAGGCAAATGTACATTTCATGTGCTCAACAAGCCTCCATGCACAAATTTTATAGTCCTAACATATATGCGCACTCACGGTCATTCATGAGCCAAAGCACCTTCTGTATTTGCACTTCTTTGAACTACCTGCTTTGAAGAAAGGAGGCAGAACAAATTATTTTTTTGCTTTGCGTTTTTATTTTGCTGGAAGTTGAAGGGTTTAGAGTTAAAATGGTTGGTCAGCTGGCATTCCCTGCAGCCCTAACAGTTAGAACAAAATGCATCTCTATCACATATACCAACGACATTCGAGTCACTTTAAGAACCTCAACTACCAGCCTCAGCAACTATCCTTATTTCATGGTATGTAGGTATTCTGAGGAGACTTGCAGAAATGCAGCATATCACACAGCACATGTCCTGCAGAGCCAATGAGCAACAGATCAAGTTATGGTCATAGTTTTCGCCAAGGCTTCCTTTAAAAAATCTGTTCCACCCTGCATTTCCCAGTCCTGCACAGTCACTGTGTTGGGCATGATGGTGTTCCACAGCTGTGGCACAAAGTCTCCAAAGGCCAGTACATGAAGTCTATGGCCTTGGCAGCAGAGGAGGGCTGCATTCTGGGTTAAAACTACATAATACAGTCATTAAATCTTTGTTTTTACCCTATATGACCTACTGACCTCATACCATCATCACTATCCTCCACCCCATTGGGTGGAACTTCAGAGCTCTGTTAATTCCACCCCAAATGAACATGTCACCTTTCCTTCTGTCCTTTCTCCCAGCTGCTCAAGGAGAGAAAGATGAAGGACTCCAAGTCTTGTCTCCAACTTCCTTGTACATATTACATACTGTAGTCCTAAACTGCTGAGTCCTAGGCTGAAGCCATATCCTGAACTAATTGATGTCCAGCCTTGGGGACAAAGTCTTGCTTTCAGTTACACCAATGCAACCTCACTGACGCCAAGGAATGTGTTTAACTGCAAAGAGAATTTGGCCTTTAATATATCATGGAATACATAGTTGTCTATGTTCTGTGTTGTTAAACAAAGAAGGAGATGTTAAATCTCAGCACGAATGTGTATAAGTTGTGGGTTATTGACAGTAAGGTGTTCTGTCGGTGCACATTATTTGGGATACTCAAGCTACAGATAATTAGCAGAAGAGATCAAAATAGTTCTTTCTAAATTGATACAGTCTATCCAATCAATGCTAACTGTGGCAAACTGCCTGCTTCCCTCTTGGGTCTTGCGCGTGGGTCCTTCTGTTTATGGTCCGGGCGTCCCCAGCTACCTCGTCTCCCTTGGCTGTAGCAGAGCTCTGTCTCCTGACCTGGGAGGGAAACTTCTCCTCAAGCTGCTCCACACCTTCTACCAACATCTCCTGTGTTTATTCCCTCCCCTTCCTTTAGGGAAGGCAGGGTTTAAATACCCTTGGCTCCGCCTTTCATTGGGCCAGGTGTCTTTAATTGTCCTGCTGTGCTTTCCTGGTTTTTAACCCTTTTGGGCCCTCATACCGGCCCCAGCACACCCTTTTAAAGCCATCCGGCCTGACTTTATCACATAACGCAAAGCCAAATTCAGCAAAGTCTGTGCCTTGAAAACTGTGTACAAAAACTCATGTCAGGCTATGTACTAAACTCTGAAAAATAAAATGTCCAGAACATCCAGGTACAGAAGACAGATAAATCTGACCCTTACTGAAAGTTTAAATCAAGAAAGATTGAGCATGCTGGTTTTGATTTATTAGAACTTCAATCCCTCCAGTAGCGGCAACACAAGCTAGTGGACTAAGAAGGAGACTAAAATCCTAACCGCTGGAGTGAAATCTTGGTCCCACTGATATCGGTGGGGCAGGGATTTCAACCCTGGTTCTCAGGTAGGGTTATGTAAAGTATTCACAGCAGCATCTGAAAATCTTGACATGCAGGCTTACATTTTCAAAAGCAACTAGTGATTTACAGTGCCTCCATTTTTAGTAGCCACACAGACACCTTGAATGGGCTGTATTTTCAGACAGCACTAAGCAACCGCCCTCTGACAATCTGTCACTTAAGGAGTCTCAAATTGGGCAACTAAAGCCTGAGGCACCCAAAAAGAAATTACTCGTCATTCCCTCAGTCTATTCAAATTTGCAACAAAAAAAGTGTTCCAGTTTTGTAAGAAACATGCAATATCCCCCCCCCACACACACACTTTAAAACTCAGACCTATTTCAAACACTGACCTTCTTAACACTGCTGCTAGTGGGAGCCTGTGTGATTAGAATAAAACATATATATTGCAGACTACACATCTAGCAAGCACACTAAAATAATGTATTAAAAATCCTTATTTGTGGATGAGTGGCTTTTCCAGTTGAATAATTCCTGCCTTTCTAACTGAGCTCACTAAGATAGCAATCCTACTAAGCAGTCTAAATAAACCTATACCCACTACATCAAAATGATACAGTTCTATGCTGATTCTGTACATGGGGGGGGATGGTCCTGCCATATTTATTCATACATAGGTCCTTTTAAGCGCTCAGAGGAAGGAGAATCAAGCTCTTGGTGTGCCCTGTTCAGTCTTAATGCCCTTCTTTCTAATTGCGCTCTTCTGCATTGTTTGCTAGCATTGATATTATTCAGTCTGTTAGTTTATGATAAGCACTGATGCAGTTAAATGCTGACAAACTCAGTACTACTGTAACTACATTGATATACTGTGATTGTTGCCTTTGTACAGCAGCTCTTTTACAATGCTGTACCAGAAAAAAAATAGCCTGGAGCGCTGTTCTTCACTCTACATTTTCCATTAAAAAGGCCTGCAAGGAAAAATAGATGTCCCCTCTCCAGTTATTATTTTCACCCTCACTGCGTGACAATCACCCCTCCCCAATCTGCATTTCTCAATCCAGCCTGTGGATTAAAGTTATTTCAAAACAGCCTCACTTCATTCTTTGTGGTGAATACGGGTCTCCAGCCTGTCACTCTCCCACGTGGTTTGGTTGTCTAGTTGGGACCGGAATCCGTCATTGTGACCTGCATTCAAACAGCAGTGATCTGCCATGGAATCTGATGTACATAATGGGTAAACAAGCCATCCCTTTCCTTCCAAGTGTATATGGCCTTGAATTGCTCCATTTTGTCCCTTGTATACGAGGACCAGGGGAGAAAGTGAAGGGAAGGAAAGTTGCATCTCTAATACTATGTAAAGCAGGCCTGATTCTCTTCTTATTTACAGTCACTCCTGATTTACACAAATGCATAGGGATGCAACTCCAATGGAGTGGATCAGATTCCTGTGTTTGGCTGTGCCGTGCTGAGCATGATCTACAGTGGGAGAGGGAGGAGGATCTAAGCCACCTTTCCACACCTCTGATCCTTGGCCTGCTGGGGAACAAACCAGCCCTCCATGTGACACCACTCTCCGCTAGCCATGAATTCTTGGAGTGCAGTGTGCTCTGGCTTCTCTCTCCCATTCAGCTATACCTCCCAGCCTATGCATGGAGGGTGCAGGAGAGGTGGCTGTATCACCCAGGGATTCACTCTAGATCCAAGGACTCTCCAGCTGCGCTACTGGAGCAGCACTCATCCTTTTGGGGCCCCTGGAGCCATGCAAAAGGGACAAAGCTGAGTAGGGATTAGGGTCTGGCCCATTATTTTCAAAGGAGCTATGTCCATGTGCACTTGTGATGCATTCAATTGCTTTATGTTGTGTTGACAA
Source organism: Mesoclemmys tuberculata (assembly GCA_007922155.1). Taxonomy (NCBI): domain Eukaryota; kingdom Metazoa; phylum Chordata; order Testudines; family Chelidae; genus Mesoclemmys; species Mesoclemmys tuberculata. Next base: position 11,882,353 of record ML675603.1, read on the forward strand.
GGAGAGAGAGTTTCTGTAGGTCTGGAAACTGTACAAATGTACCACAATCTAAGATCCATCTGCTTCCCAAGGCCCAAAAGTGAAATCTGCTTCCCATCTTATGTTTTTATGCTCATTGTTGTCACGCTGTTTATACACTCAGATGCTACACATTCTAATTTTGTTTAACGTAAACAATAACTAACTATGTACCGGCTGCTGAAATGTTATCGACTGCATCTTCCTTCTGTCCACGCAGTGAAAAGGCAATACTAAAAATGCATCTTATTCTAACTATTTGCTTTCAAATGTACTGCATCGAGTATAAACACGGGAGAAGCTTATCCCACATCTGCATGCTGCAGGATTACTACACCTGCCTCTGAAGTATTTGGCACTGGTCACTGTCAAAGACAAGATACTGGCTAGATGAACCTTGAGTCTGCTCTGCTGTGGCAATTCTTATGTTCCTGTGTATATTTTAGTTATGGTATGTTCTAAGATTTGACTTCACTGAGTTATTTACAGTCATTCCTAATTTATGCAGTGTGACATCCAGACAACACTCAGTGTCAATGGCTCACATGTTTAGACTCTTTGATGATGTTCCTCTTTGTAGAGGTACAGTCAGATCTGAATATGCTGTGCAAGGATTAGACATGCAGTTCCTATTAAAATTAAGTTACCTACTGTAATTCTGTTCTGAAAATGCACTCCCTTGAAAATGACCAGAAGAAATATCTTCTGGCCATGAAAGTCATTACAGTGGTGACCAAAGCCAAGATTGAAATTGATCTGCAACTGGAAAGCCACTGTGCAGCATTTTCCTTCTGAAACACAGAAAAGCAAGCCAATTATATTCCACACACACAAACCAGCAGTACCAGTCCCTCAGCAAAGTGTCATCTGCTTTTTCAAGCACAGCAGCACCCACAAGGCAGAATTAATATCAGATCTTCTCTATTGTTCCCAGAGACAGAAAAAAGAAGGGGAGACACTGATAAGTTGATTTTAAATGCACAATGTGGACTGCTGTTAGAAAACAGATAGATCAATGTCAGCTTCTGCCGTGCTAAATATACCAAATTAGGAAAGAATTAAACTGAATTCCATCCAAGAACCTGAAAACATTTTTTAATGTAAATCTTTGTAAACTAGCCGTTACACTGACTTCCTAGCACTAGATCTCATGAACACCCCACCTGGGAACAATCGTAACAAAAACAGTGGCTTGGCATTTTGAAACCAGTTCCATCATGTATTGCTAGGTCTTCCACTGCTTTATGGATTTTGAAATGTGCCACTGTGGGTGGGGATAGCGAGGGCAAGCTAGGCACAGAAGCACATACTGTACGAACTCCAAAGAGAGGTAGGAAGGATGGTATGGGAGGAAGGACAGGCCAGTTCCCTATCTGCCAGGCTAACAATCAAGAGACCTGGGTTCAATTCCTGGTTTATCCAAGGACTTCGTGTGTGACTTTAGGCAAGTCACCTAATCTACTCCATGCCCCATCTCTACAACTGTGGTCATACTTCCCTCCCTCAAATGGGTATTGTGAGGATAAAAAGAACATGAGGTGCTCTGATACTATTGTGACAAAGCCCATATAAATACTAAACAGATCTTGTGCCAGTGTCCTGGCCATAAGATGGCCAACAAAAAGTAGTGACTCGCCTCAGGGCAAATTTGGAAGGGAACATACACAGCTCAAGCGTTTCTTTTGTGTTGAATTCTGCACATACCTGTTGGAACCCATGTTGTCAACTATCGTTCTTTGTGGTTTGGAGACTTCCTTTTAGAGCCAATCAGGGATACTCTGTAATCCTTCAGTCATGGTATTTATATCATGCTCATCATAGTGCACGTATAATCAGCTAGAGAAGTCACTAGAAAATAGGATACTTTCAACCATATGAACACAAGTCAAGTGAACAGCACCCAGGAAGTGGTGCAACTTATTATACCAGCTCTGAATTGGTACATTGCTTCCATAGCATTCACAGTTCCTGCCAGTCTCTGTGGAGTGAGAAACTGGAAGTAATAGCTGAATTCATGCTCATAGCATTGCAGTGCAGAGCACTACCGTCACCTTTGGCTTCGTATGGGCCGCACACAGATTGCAACAGAATAGTTACATGACTCGGCACAATCAAGTTGCAAGTCAAACTCACTGGTCTGGTTGGCACAAAAATGAGGAATCTCAAAATTTGGAAAGTGGAATGAACAATGACGGTCAGAATGGGATGAGAAACAGTAACAAAGGTCGGGAATGATGTGCAAACAGCATCTGAAGTAAAAATTATAATAAAAGGTTTTGACCACTTCCTTTACATCTTTGAATAAAGAAAACCACTTCACTACTTTGACTTTGGGCCAATCCAAGGAGTGTCAAGGCAGCTACACAAATAGAAGTAACAGAGACCAAAAAAAGTCAAACCAATATTTCTCAAACCTAAAAAACATAATATCTTTGGATTTAACTTGAGTTTGAAGCAAGGGTCCCTGATGGGTCTTAATTTATCCAATCTACTCGATATGGAAAATGCCTAGATCAGCAGGGAAGCTCAAGTTACCAAAGTCATTTCACTTAAAAGTCTTTGACATCCAGAGGTTTCATACAATGCACAATTAGCCTGTGGAACTCATTGCCACAATATATCACTGAAGCCAAGGATTCAAAAGAGGATTGGGTGTTTATACGGATAACAAGACTACCCAGGGTTACAATAGTAAGGATTAAAAACAAAACCAAGGGTTTTGGAAGGGAGATAAGCCTTCATGCCTCAGGGCACAATTTAGCCTCTAATTGGAATCTGCACAGATTCAGCCAGGCTCCCCTGGCTGGTGGCCCACCAGATTGCTGTTAGGGAAATCCAGAGACTCTGGAGGCTTAAAACACCTGGGGATCTAGAGGCTGAACAGAGCCCAGGTACTGCCCCAGTCTTGGGGTCTGAAGGCACTCCCTCAGAGCGGGCCCTCAGTCTGCACTCCCTCTGGAGAGCGATAACTGTGCAGCCCAACTGCCTAGACCCTAGATCCAGTGGTGACTCTTCAGACACCCCCATACCTTAAAACACTCCCTCTCACAGGATCCCACCAAAGGTGAGAGCCTTCTGGGTTACGGTTTAACTCTCTTGGATGCGCGAGGTGGGTGTAGCATATGATAAAACCTGACACTTTACACAGAACTCTTCCATGCTGTTGCTCGTAACTTAACTGAGTCCCACAAGAAATATACAGATCTATACAGAAAAAACCTACACACATTTCCTCTCTAGCTTCCCCTTCTCCGGAGAGTCTTGGGGGACCATCTGTGTTCAGGAAGCAGGGGGTCCCCCACCCTTCTTGCCTTATCTTGCTCCTGCAACAGCTTCTTTCATCTTAAGCTCATGAAAAATGGCCAAAGAGAGCAAAAACGGCAGCTTCTGCCCTTTTATAACCTTCCAGCCCCTCTATCAGCTGACTCCCCTGTGACCAGAGTCCTACCAGGTGATTTTGTTGCTAGGCAACCGTTGCCTTGCTAAACCAGTTCTCCTAGCTGGGGCCATCCTTTTATCTAGGGTGCTTCCGCCTTGAATAAAGGACCACCAACATGTAATGACAATCTATTGTTAGGCCTTTGCAACTACTCCTGTTGGAATTTCTTTTCTTTCTGGAAGGTAAAGGACACCAGAGACAAAAGGCTTCATAATGGAATTTGCAGCTTGGTAAAGACACATACAGATAATTCATAACTGTACAAAGAATTTGGCTTTATCTATATTTGAAACTTGCACTAGTCAAACCACACCCCTGACCAACGTAGCTCTGCTGACAAAAACGTCCTGTGTAGTCACCGCTATATCAACAGAAACGGGTTTCTGTTGGCATAGCTAATATCATTCAGGGAGGTGGTGTTCCTACCCGGACAGAAAGATTCCTTCCGTTGGTGTATGTTGCATCTATACCAGGGGACTACGCCCACATCACTGTAGCGTAGGCGTAGCCTTCGTAAATTGTACAGGCATATTCCCCAAATCGACATAATCTAAAAGAAACTTTCCCTGTGGGAAAATTGTCCCATAACTAACTACAGTTTCTTGCACCTGCTTCTGAAGCAGCTAATACAGACAACAATTGGAGACAGGACAAGAGGCTACATAGACCATTGGTCTCTGGTTCAGTATTTCTGCATCCCCTTAGAAACTAGCATTCATTTGAATAGAGAGAAGGAATTTAACTGGAAGCCCAGAGGAGCCTTGTCTACGGATTTGAGTACTTCCCTTTTTCCCTTGCTCAGTATAACAGTGATACGATTTTTTTAAAATAGCAAGAGTCAGAACCTTATCTTATTGCTTTTAAAACTGAAGTCTGTGGAGACCATCAAGCAACTAAGAAACCTCAATGGTTCTTGACACAGTGTATTGATTTAGACAGTCTGGGCAGGTTTCTGGAAGATTTCATGGGAGATGTGTTCACAAAAACAGTTAAGGTTTTATAACAACAGGTGTTGTGTGCATCCATCCCCTGTGCTCCAAGTTACTAGCTCAAAAATAGCAAAAAAAATTAGGTCAGGTACTCAGACTGATGCCATGGGGCTGGAAAAGAAGTGACAAAAAAGGAGTTGGAAAGACCTTGTATTATCATGAAAGCTCCTCTCTGAGATTGCATTTGATGGCAGCAGCGTTGTAAGCCTGGCTCATGTCACAATGCGTCAGCTTTGGCAAGATCCATTGGAACAAAAAGCATGATTGGATCAACCTGAAAAAACAAGAGGGTTTTATAGGTCCTGAGTCTGCCATTGGATCAATGCAGAGAGATCCTGCCTCTGCAGAGGCACGCTGTGCACTGTATGGGCAAGGGTCCACCCATATGAATCCAATTGCAGAGTCAGGTAGAGATCCAGCAGAGATTAAAGCACAGATGGTTTCCAGTGGTCACAGAGAACCCCAATGAAGTCAATGGGGCCGGATCACATGGTTCTCCTGGCAGGCTCGGGATCATTGTTTGTAAGGCACAGAACCTGCTCAAAAGGAGTAGACAAGAAATCATGCAGTAAATGCAAGATAGTGTAATCATTTCTGGTAGCCCTTCTTGGGGAGGGTGCATTATTTTGTTTTTTGGACAGGAAGGGATCACTGACAATTCCCTAGTATTTGTGGTATTGTAGGACAGAACTTGTCTGCAGTTATACTGGGTCTGCCACCATGGCATTTGACAGCCTGTATGAAGATAAGGGTATAGGATAAGTCTGTATGAAGATAAGGGTAAGATAACGCTTCAAAGACCTCACAAACTAAGGCCAAAATTTCAAATGCAGGCACCTAAAGCTAGACAACTAAATCCATATTAAACACCTGATTATGTGACCTAAGTTTCAGAGCTTCTGAGAATCCACAATTCCTGTTGGCTACAATGGGAGCTTTGGTGCCTCAGCACTTAGGTGCCTCAAGAGGAATTTAGGGGCCTGATTTAAGGATTGCAGTTACAACAAACAACAAAAACAGACAAGGAAACACAGTTAGAACCTCATACTGTGAGCCACAAGGAAATACTCAAGGGTGTTAATTACACCAAATTCCTCGCTAATTCTCTAGCACCCACCAAAGACAGGACCTTTAGTGGAACCAGGACTAATGTTGCTTTCCAGAACTAGACAGCTTCACTGCGGATAACAGAGGGGGAAATTCCAATATGCCCATCATTCAGAATCTTAATCTGGGCACAGCATGTGGATCAGTTTCTAACTTCCATCTGTTTTTGCAGATTTATCAGTACACACCATTTGCAAACCATCAAGTCACCTTGTCCTTTCTGCTGTAGCCTGTACCTGACTCATCACTGCCATTTAATGGTACACATTCCCTGATGGTGTACATAGACATGAGGAGTTGCATCTGCTTTCACCAGCAGGGCAAAATCCTCCCTTGTGCAGAAGGCCAGTCCAAGGCTTAGTACTACGTAAGCCCTATTTTGAAGGCTTCATTAGGAATGGAGTGGTGCCTAGGCCTCATGGGAATTTTGCCCATAATTAATTGGGCAATATTGCTAGCCTGACTCCAGTCAACATCCTAGCATTACGGACCACCATTTTCAAGCCATCAGCCACAGCGATGAAATTTCTGCTCCCCTCTTCCAGCCTGGTATTAGACATGACAAAAGGCCTCTTGTTTCTTTACTAAAAAAAAATAAATAAATATCTGCTCACTCTAGCTGACTCATCTCTACCACAAGCACATAAACTGCCATCATTCTGATATTTTCATTGATTCAAAAGAAAGGCTCGATTAAAAGCTGATCATTAATGCACAATCATCCTTCCTCCTCACTCCTTCTGCCCCCCAGGAATACTGGCTTATTTAGGTCCAAATATTCGTTTCCCGCTTCAGCCCCGTCACCAAACAAACCCGTTAGGCATAAGGGAAGTATCTGAACCCTGGACCGCAACAAGTTGCTATCACTAGAACATGTTCCTACATTTTCTAAGGATTTAGCTACATGGCTCTCTTTCATGTCAATACAGTACAGCTCTGACTTCAGACCAGGTTTACTAGCTATCTGCTTTGCTGGTGGCAAAGATCTCATTGCCAAGGAAACCAGCGTTTGGACCCACAGGTATAAGTTTGACAACGCTTCTAGTCCATCTAAGTATTTTACTTTTCAGATGACAGCTCCCTCAGGCCAGTAACACACTGTGTTATCATTACCTGTATTACACTATCCTAAGCAGGTCAGAGACTGCATTGTGCTAGGTGCCATAGAAACATAGTAAGAAATAGTTCCTGCCCCAAACAACTTATAGTCAACTAGGCAAAAGGGTGGGAGAAAGTGCTATTCCTGTTCCTCACATGAGAAACCGAGGCAAAGACAGATAAGTGACTTAGGTTGTCATAGATCGGTATCATAAAGAAAGGCAACTGAATTTTTATCTCCCAAGTTCTAGTTCAGTGCCTTGCCCACAGCTTTTACTTTCACCTCTGAGCTCCTCTGGGTAGCATCAAGTCTAAAGCAGGAGCGGAACCACAAACTCCTTCTAGCCACATGGTGAAAAAGGCACTAACTTCCAATTTTTCAAGACAATATATAGTCGTGTAAGACTGTAGCAAGAGTCAAAGGGGGATCTGACGTTTATATGGAGTTCAAGAATACCCAGTTATAATTCATGATGAAAATTGGATAGAAATATTAAACTTCATGTCTGAAGCCAGTCTCTAGCTATTTATCAGAACTGGGACATGGACAGGCATGCCTAGTGGTCAGAGCAGCCAGCAGTTATGTCTAGTGGTCAGAGCTGGAGTCAGCGGCCGTGAACAGCACCAGGGATCAGAGCTGGAACCAGGAAAGAGCAGGACTGCAGTAAGTCTGTGAACAACGCAGGCACAAGAGCAATTGCAACTGGAGGCGTTAAGTGTTGAGTAGCTGGTGACCTGCCGGTACTGCTGGGCTTAAGAAAAGCACGCCTGCTGGCTCCCTTCAACCAATCAGGCAGGTCAGCCAATTAGGCGATTCTGGGCTCATTAGTCTGCCTGAAGACTGAACTAGCTGGTCCCCAGGCTCAGCTGCAGGCCCTCCTGATGCTAATAAAGAACAGGATGAGGACTAATGAATTCCGAGTTCCTTCTCCAAGGCAGGCTGCTTACCAAGGCAGATGAGCCCCACCTGTCCTGAGCAGTCTGGTTTCTTTTAAAGGCAGCTGACACACCCCTGCTTTTAGTAGGCTCACCTCCATTGCATGAAAGCAAATGATGGGGAGTTTGGTTGTCAGAGGTGGTTGGTTTCACCAGCCATTTGGGGCCTTCTATAGGTGTTGGGAGCTTATCTCCTAAAAAGGGCTATGATGGGGGTGGGGTTAGGGACAACAGCCCTTCTGGAAGTCAAGTTTGGCAGGCAGCACACCTAGGAAAGGAGACTGATGCTACCAGCATTATTTTCCACAATCACTGACAATGACATGGTGACAGTTCAGCATAGAGGTGACACACTGGCTACTATGTTCGGGGGAAACAATGCATTTGTACTGGGTAATTCCAGTGGTGCATTTGAGAAGGGGTGACTTGCCTAACCAACTTAATTTACTCAGAATCAAATGTTTCCAATCAGCACATGGAATGTTCATACCATGAAAAGAAGATTACCTTCAGCTAATATGAAGAGAACTCATTTTGTGTAAGTGATACATGATCGGTTTGTGTGAGTCTAGATGGACTGGGAATGGAAGAATGATTCCTATGGAGAGAAACAGCGATCTGCAGTTGTGACAACAGAATAAGACAGCATGGCGTTATGCTGCTGATCAGGAAACATATCAGACTCTGTGATGAGCTACAAACTTGTCAGCAGCATGTTGATGACCCTCAGATTGTCAAGCCATCTCTGTGACAGTTGTTTCCCAATGCTATGCCCCTACTAGTGACTAAGAAACAAGTTGAGAAATTCTATGGCAACATCAAGGAGGAGTTAGCAGCTGTTCACTGTAGAGACTCTTAATTGTACAAGATGACTGGAATGCATGCACTGGTCCTGAAAGTTACTCAAAAGCTGTGCTGGGAACTTTGGACATGGCAAGACAAACAGCAGACGATTGACTCATGTAATCTGTGACTGGAAACAATTTAGTATTAACGAATATTGGCTTATTCAAGAACAAACCATCGAGGCGATGGACTTAGACATTGCCAGACTTACAGATTCCAAGCCAAACTGACTTCATTAGGATCTCAAAGACATGGCATTCTGATCTGATGGGGAGTTGATCTTTCAAGGAGGCCAACATAGGAATTATAGCCCACACAACCATCAAATTGCAAAGCAAGAAATGACCTGTAAGTACCTTCAGAGTCCATTATAAGATCCACACTCTTAAAGTCTGTGAAACACAAGTGGAATTTGAGAAGATGATTGAACAAAAGCTTCAAGCTGCTGCCTTCTGCACAGCGAGTATACGTCAGATATAGTATAGTATCTCCTGCTCCATTACAGAGACCATGGATGAACTCCTACAAAAACAGATCCTAAAGAAGAAACCTTGGACCATTGAGAAGATCATCAATGTGTGTGACCAAGGAAGGAAGCTAACAGCACAAAAGAAGAGGAATGAAACTGCAAGAGAGCAATATTCCTGCATGCAAAAAAAATAGATGCACTAATTAAAGTGGCAAAAGAAGATTGGTTTGAACAATAATGCACTGATATGCAGTACTCCTATGGCAAATGCCATCAGGAAGACCTACCAAACCATCAAGACTCTTTTGAAAGCTTTTTGGACAGGAAAAATACCTTTTCACCCAACACTTGGGACAGTTTTCATAATACTCATATTATGACTCTTGGTGCTTTCTCTGGGCAGCAAGAACTACAAGTGAACCTGTTACCCCATGCCTTAGCAAAAGAGACTTGCTAGAACTAAATGGGGTGACAATTTCCTGTCACCCCAGTCTGTTAGCCACCCCAGACAGACTTCTCAAGACACTGCCAGCTCTTACTCGACCATGCAAGTAACACTTGTTGCACCCCAGTTCCGAAGGCCCCCAGAAAAGCTTTCCCCTGGACTATCCAGATCATCACTGGACACCTACAGAAACAACCAAGTTTACTATCTCCAAAGAGAGTATGCACACCAGCTTGTGTCAGTCGAATAGTTCAGACTATGCTTCATATTACAGCACTGAGATCTACGGATGATAAAACAAAAGTTTACTAAAGAAACCTATCTTTAATTGATACTGAGTACGAAGGGTGGACACAGAATTGGTTACAAGTAAAACAAAAGTATAAAAAGATTCTTTTGGCTAAATCAGTTCTCGCCTCCCCAAGTCATTTTCCACAGTTTGCTGATTTTCAGTCAAATTAGGAATCGCTCCTCTGCATGACAATAAAGGGGCTTTTTGCTTCACCTTAGATTTCCACAAAACTCACTGTTTTGACCCCAGAGATAAAACAGCCCCCTGTGGCCTTGGTCTCCCATGCTGATTTCACATCCTTCCCTCCAGTCAACCTGCTGACTTAATATGCAAATGGGGCTTTCTTTATGTTGGGCTTATCCTGCTTCATTTACATCAGAGATCTAGGCAGACCATTAAATCATCATTCCTTTGTCTGGGGGGGAAAAAAACACCTTGTTTATCGACCCTGCCTGGTTACATTATTCAAACATATTTTTAGTGCATACATGCAACTTCTTGCATGACACCCATACATAGCTTGCAATGCTTATGATGACCAGTATGATGTAAGTTTTTATTTGATACCTTGCATGATGTTCTTTATAAATACTATGACTGCAATGTATTGAGGTAGTGAGCTTGTCAAGCCTGATAGGAATTGACATTACAGAGCAGTGAAATCCTTTCCAGTTGGCATTGAGGGATTCTTAGACTCACAAGAAACAAAACTAATTCTAAATTGGAAGTGAAAGCAGCAGAGGAGATATGGGAGAAGCTAGATTTATTCTGATGAGCCTCCTCCTCCTCCTATCAAAGAAGCCACAGATGTAGCGTAGATGCTGAAAAGCAATAAAGCCGTTGGAGTGGACAACATACAAGCAGCACTAATTAAAAGTGGTGGAGAGACACTCATCTGACCATACCATAAGCTTGTCAATAGGATTTGGAAGTCTGGAAGATGGCCAAAGACTTGGACGCAGTCCCTGATGGGTCCTATTCATTAAAGGGGGAAGCGGCTGGTTGTGGAAATTACCACACTTAATTGACACACTCTAGCAAAGTACTGCTGTGCATCAGCCTGAAGAGAATTGCACCCAAGACAGAGAACTTTCTGACTGAAGAACAAGCTGGGTTTAGACCCAAAAGCATAACATTGAAGTACATTTTCTTGCATAGCACATGAAGATTGAATGTGATGGACAACGATGGGAATATTGTCCATATTTTTGTAGATTTTGCTAAAAAAAAAGCATATGGCACAAACCACTTTGCACAATCCTGCATCTGGCTGGAGTGGTGAAAATTTAATAAGGATGATACAAAATCTCCGTGGAAGCCCAATAACTTTGGTGTTTGTGGGTTATGAATAAAGTAGTTTGTTTGACTAGCGAACAGATGTCAGACAGGGCTGCTTGCTATCAACCTTGTCAACTGTTATCTTGAAGAAATCATAAGAAAAGCAACTTCTGAAAACCTAGAGGAGAACGTTACCATGAGTGGATGAAAAATTAGTTCTGTTCTTCGCTAACAATATTGACCTGATGGGATCATCAAAAGAAGACGTGCAAAAATTGCTAGAAAGGTGGAAGCAGAGAAGTTTGTTTTTGTCTTTTCATGTGATGCTTTTAATCCTATGGTGACATCTAGGTCTGTTGAAGAGGCAAAGGTATTCCTACCTAAATCTAAGGCGACACTGAAGTGCATTGAGCATTTCAAGTATGTGGGTACTTTGACTATAGGAGACCCTAAACATCAGACATCTGACATAGAATTTGACTTATGACTGCGGCTCTATCAACACTCAGCTGCATTTGGAGAAGCAAAGATATTGCCATGAAGTGCAAAATTGAATTGCTGCCGTCTCTTGTCTTCAGCATCTTGGTAAATACATGAGACATGGATGTTAAGGAAACAGGACATTAAGAGGCTTTCTGCCCTCAAATTGAAAGGCTAGACGTGACTGCTGTGCACACATGAACGAGGAGGCAATCACACAGATTTACAGAAGATCATCAGAAGAAGAAAACTTGAGTTTGCAGGCCATGTGGGTTGGATGAGGGAAGTAAGATTGCCAAAGTAAGTTTTGCAGGGACTGGTGGCCAGGGGCGGCATGGCAAGTATGGTTCGACAATGTGGCTGACTGGACAGGATGCAGTATGGCATGCTTCTCAAGGCTGTGTGAGGACTTCCAAATGTGGAAGAAGATTGCTGGCCAATGACTCTCCTGGGTTGTGTTTACTGTTCAGTGTGATGTGCTTTGCACTATGACAGAATGTGTGTGTATGTATATATGTATGAGGTTAAGTGACCCTTCCTCAAGAGCATCTGCTACCAGCCACTGTCAGGGACAGGGAACTGGCAATTCCTTTGTGCCTGTGAACTCTTTGTGGCATGGACCATCTTTGTAGCACAAAGGGGCTCTGATCCTCAGAGTGGCCTTTAGGTGCTACCACAGAATACAAATAATGATAAACAACCACCTCAGAAACATCCACTGAATGTGAGCTCCTAACAACGCTCTCAAAGCATTTGACAATATCCCACCACTGTAGCAGACAGACGTCAAGTGACTGGCCCAAAGTCACATGGGAAGAGCAATGGAAAAGCAAGTAACAGAAATTACACCTGACTCCCAATCCAGTGCGTTAACCACACAACCATCTTTCCTCTCAAATCTTTGTTTTAGCCTCTAAATGTTGGAGGCTGTTTAGTGGCTCCTCTCCTCCTCCCCCTTGATCAAATATTTTACTAGCTGCACTGAAAAGAGAAAGATACAAACTGCAGGGTAGTTTCTCATATAAATGGAATACAATGAATTTAAGTGTGAGGGAGTGCCCCTTGCAATGTTCAAATCAAAGATAAATATGAAAGAAGCTACATCCTTAGAGCATAAAACATAGCAAGACACTGTTCTGGAGGAATAGGAATGCCTTTCAGAAATAAGACAGCAACCTAGAGGTCAGTGCAACATAATGAGCAATATTTGCCATCTCGAAACTCAAATCCCTGAAATTTGCTGGCAAACAACTCCTGGAAATAGCCAATCTACGTTGACTTCACTGCATATATGGCTCTTCATCCAAGAGCTTCAAAGCACTTTCCAATTATAAGCAAATCCCATAACACTCCTACTGGGGGGGCAGAGGGGGCCTGATTTTCAGAAAATGCTGAGCTTCTGCCCTATGGAAATCAGGGCCTTTTAAAGTGTCTCAAATTGGGCACCCAAAAACCAAAGATGCCTCAAATCAGTAGTCACTTCTGAAAATATTGGCTGTAGTGGCAAATTCATCATTGTTTTAACTCAGTGCCAAAGGGGAGATGGCAAATGTAAATCTCCCCCACCCTTCTCCCCCGTGAATGGCACCATCACAGGGGGCCTTTATACCTACTACAGAGCCAGCTCTGTGCTACCTCAGCAGAAGCCCCCAGCAGACGGTGCATTTGGGGTGTATGGCAGATGGGACCAGCCTTGTTTCCAAGTGATTCCCCATTGGTGCAAACCCCATAAGGACTATAGGAAGTTAGGGCAACCCCAAGGCTATCCTAAACTGTTTGGAAGCTAACACAGCTCCCCACCCAGGAACCACAAGCCATTTGTGCCATCACTGCATTGGGATGAATTTGCCTCTGAGAAGTTGATTTTCTGAGCAGCTGTAACTCCTACTGAGGTCCATGAGGGCTGCTGAAGGCTGGGGGCCCAATCCTTTTCTCCCTTACACCAGGTTTACACTAATGTAGCTCCATCGACTTCACTGGAGTTGCCCTGATTGACTATGGTGTCAATGAGAGATGAATCAGGATCTCAGCATGGAGATACACTGGGGGAAGTGAAAGGAGGGGGAGGCCAGAGGTATGTAAAAGTCAGGCACCCCAAAAATGGGGCACCCATAATTAGCGGATGCATTTGAAAAGTTTGACCCGACTCTGCTGGAGAAATGCACATGTAACCTTCCTAAGAGTAGGAGCATTTCTTTGGCTGCCAGTCTGGAAAAAGCCAGACTTCTAAGGGGTCAATTTTTGCAGACTGGCTGAGATGGAGTGGTACCACGTACAGAATGCAGTACAATGAGCTGAAAGCATCAGGGCATTCCTGGAACGCATGGCATCTGTTGTCGATGACCACAGTCTCCCAGAGCAAAGCATTGCTCTGTCTATAGGAGATGGAGGGCTGCTGAATATTTATCACAGATGTAGGAATTCTGCCTATAACTGACTGGTTCAGTACAAGCCGTGTGTCAGGCTCTGCCAGTGCATGTAGAATAAGGGCTACACATACACCTACTGTATTGCTTTGCAACTGCCCTGAAGCAGGGCTCACACTAGGGGGCTCTGTTGCTGGTATCGGTAATTGTATTCAAGACCAATGCTATGTCTACAGTGCCGGGGGCACCGCCGGCAGTGCAGGAATGATTTTGCAGGTTAGATTGAGGGGCAATAAAGTCTCACTCAATTGAACTCGGAAGTTGACTCTGTAAATCCCCCCCCCAGCAAGTAGCATAGCACTGCGTCAACGGGAGGGCGTTTCCTGTCAGCACAGCACAGTGGAGACGCCGCAGTAAATAGACGTTAGGATGTCGCTGGGAGATACACAGGTTACTGTACGTAGCTTGTGTATCTCCCATCGACTGCCGCCAAAATCCGCAGCCAGTGTAGACCAGGCCTGTGATTCAGTTTTAGGAGAGAGCAGCAGGAGAGAGGTCCGTCTTATACAGAAGCAACAGCATGCCCCAGGGCTACGGGCAGAATATTAGCAGCACCAGCTGTCTGTAGGGGTGGATGATGAGGAAAATAAAGACAAGACAAGAAAGAAAACAAATGACTTGAATAAAGTGCAAAAGCCTTAACTGGAGTTGAGTTAATTTATCTGGAGTCCAGGCATCACATATCTAAGGGGGGGAATTATTTTTCATTCAAATGTTTAAACTTTTTTGCTTAAAAAGAGAGGGGAGCTTAAATTCCTAGCAGGAATATGCTATGTTTTAGATACAGAAAATTAGAACCACACAATGGAATTCACTACGTTGTTATTTGATTTGAAGAATTTTTTTTGTCTTGTCTAAAAAGAAAAGTCTAGGAAATTCTGATGATATTTTTAAGCTGTAGCGACACCCTCCTTGGCCCGTCAAAATCAATGGAAAGGCCCCCATTGACTTCAGGGGGGTTTGGCTTGGGCTCACTATGGGTGGATTAGAATTTCTGGTCTAACATAGCACTACTATCAAAGACGACTGAGCACAGCAATGTGGCATGTAAGTTAGCAGCTGTAGAATAGGCAAGGATGGTCACTGGTTCAAAGAAGCCGCAATAGGACAGGAAGCATTTTGACTGCTCAGGTGGTCTTTGGGACGCAGCGTGTTTGGTGTTTCATCCAGGTCCAAGTGGACAAGGGGGCTGAACCACCAGCTTCTTTCATGAGGTGATTAACCTTTCATCCCTCCAATAGAAAGATCAAGAGAAAATGACATTTAAATTTGCTGTTTCTGGAATATCCAGCCAAAGAGTGCATGGGCCTGTTATCGTTGTTAATTCTATAGTAGCCCAAGCGTGCTAAGCACTGAACCCTTTTAGTGTGCTTCCTAAAGCATCATTAACCATGGCTAAAATACAGAGATAGATTTGCATGCCAGCTACCCTGTAGGCCCTAGAATTAGCTTTTTCTTAAGGAGTTTTACTGTACATTCGGTGCTGTGGAGCTGTAACATGCTGTACTCCTCAACACTTCATGCAGGAGAGTGATGGGAATGGTGTGCAATTGGTTCTGAGACACCAAAACACGTCAAGTGCACATTGCTAGTGATGGTGCCGTTGTTTTTAAACAGCACCAAGGAAACAAAGCTACAAAAAATTAATTCACACAAGGTGAAAGGGACTGGACATCAAACCATGAAAGCAAAGCAGCTCCGGAAGGCAGCACGCTCCACTGCTGGAGGCCATGCACTCGTGCTGCTACTGACTGATAGACTCATAGACTCCTAGGTCAGAAGGGACCAATATGATCATCTAGTCTGACCTCCTGCACAAGGCAGGCCACAAAACCCTACCCATACACATTTATAACAACCCCGAACCCATGACTGAGTTATTGAAATCCTCAAAAGTGAGATTTGAAGACCTCAAGCTGCAGGGAATCCATCAGCAAGCGACCCATGCCCCACGCTGCAGAGGAAGGCGAAAAACCTCCGGGGCCTCTGCCAATCCGCCC
>ML675603.1:11898575-11955293 GCA_007922155.1 Mesoclemmys tuberculata
GCGGCCCCACTTCTTCTTTCTTTGTTTTCTTCTTATTTATGTGGCTCCCAAGTGCAAGGCTTGGAAAGAAGAAAAGATTTTCCATGGTTCATGTGTCAGACATGGCCTGATAAGGCCAATCAGTTTTGCAGCATGGGCCAAAGGAGAGAAATTCAGATACTTAGTAAGGGCGAGGATCCATAGAAGCGCCCCACTCCCAAAAGTTTTAAGAACAAACTTGGCTGCAATGCAATGCGTAGATGAAAGAGCAAAGCTCTTCATCTCTCACTCCCACTGGTTTAAATCAGGAGCAATTCTACTGAAATAAATGGTGCTACACTAGGGTAAGTGAGGGGAGGATCAGGCCCTTTACATTTTAACATGATAATGCTGAGTTCTGAAATGTGAGCCAAAGAGTCTGATTCTTGGCTCACCTACCCCAGTGTAAATCAGGAATAACTAAATTAAAGTCAGTAAAGTTCCACTAATGTTAAAGGAAGAGCATCTGACACAGAAACTATATGGCTCCCTGCCTGCATTTCTGAATACATTGTACACCCATACGCAGGGCCCCCACATGGGAGGGGGGAAGGGTACACTTTACCAGGGCCTGGAGGCGCTGGGGGGCCCAGCCCAGGCTGCAGCCCCCATTGCCATGAGGAAAAAGTTTTCATGGCTCATGAAACTTGTATGCATGGGATGAGGGATTGTGGTGTGTGTGGGTGAGGGGGCCCATGTTACAAGTTTGTACTGGGCCTGAAAAAGTTATGCTTGGGCCCTGCCCACACGCAAGCTTATTCCGTGTCTGGTGTTGCAAGACCTAGATATAAAGGGCAGTGGAGAGAGAGGCAAGTTAGGGATGTTATTTCACCTTTTAATTTGGAATTGCCTTGGTTTATTTCTTATTGCACTGCTCAGACCCATTACTGGCATCTCTGCTGTACTTCACTCTCTCTCTGTATGGTATTAATTTTCTTTCATGGTGGGAAACAAAGGACAATTTTTCTGAAAGGAGAAAAGCGGTGACAAAGGATACAGCTTCCTGACAACATACTTAGCCACATGCCACTTTTACACCCCTTTACAATAAATAGTAGCTGAAGGGGGCATTGCTTTTCCCACTGTCCTGCCAGCCTCTCATTGTTTGCTCTACCCCAGCAGCCCAGGAACTCTTGTTAATGCACTGTGATTGAGCACCTCAGAGAGGAGGGGGCTTGGGAGTTAGCCCACGGTTCCCTTTGAAGAACTGTTTACTCTTTAGTGATGCCTATAGCCCATTGAAGACAGTGCTCCCTCACCCCTGCTGGGCCCATCTGCTTTGTCTGCCTGCTTTCCTGCTGCCGCAGGCAGGCAGCTGGCCTGCGCATTTCTGCTAACATTTGTAAGCCCCCCCAGAGAAAAAAAATTAACCCTATCAATAAAGAGAGGGAAGGGCAAGAATAAAACAATGTTCTTGCCTTCTAACCCGACCCCTACCCAAACCCCCACCCCCACCCCCACCCCCACAGTTTGTTTCCTCTAACAAGGAAATGCATGTGCATGTTCCTACAATTTGACATAGGGCCATATCCCCAGCTGGGGTCGGTGGGTGCTGCCAGCAGAGCAACAACCACTTACACCAGCCGAAGATCCGGCCCGGTATTTGTTGTTGTAGCGCATGCAGCCTGCGAACTCATGTGGTAAAGGCTTAACAAGTGCTGCTGCCTGCTGGGTGTCTTTGGCCCTCAGACTCTGCTGCCTTTATTTTATTTTGTCACCTTGCAAAACCTTCAGTGGTCGCCGATTCCTACTTGGTCATTCTCCCAATGACAATGCTGCCCTTAGCTCTCAGCCAATTTGGTCCGACTCACTGAACCGTCCTGCCTTTCGATAACAGGAAATGTAATGCTGGTGAAAACTGCACTGTCTCACACACAGGCAAGGGAGATGCTCTTCTTCACACTCACTACCTGCTAATAAGAAGGATAAGTGGAACCAAGCGCTAGCCGTGGTGGTCAAGCTGCTGTTATGTGGCAGGGAAATCTGTAAGAAGCAGTTTTTCTCCTGGAGATTACCAAACTCTCGTGCAGCAGCCTCCTATTATTAAAATGGAGGTATGGGATCTGGCATACGTCACCCCGCCCAATGAGCCTGCTTTATGGTGAATCTGGTGAGCACCTCTCTCCCTTCCCCCTACTAATGCAGCTCAACACCGAGAGCCTTCTCCATGGCTTTGCATCCTGTGCAAAGCAGTCAGGCTGCCGCATTGGAAGGGTAACACTGTAAAAGAGGCTGCCACGCACAAGTCAGTGGGGAATCAGGCTCTGGATATTCTCCCATGTTCATTGCTCTTTGTAGAGACAAAAAGTAAAAAATACCCTTCCTCTCCCCCCAGACAACCTGTGCTTGGAACCCCATCAGAGAAGAGGCTTCTCTGCTATGGCAGCTGGGTGAGGTGGCTGTGTCACCTACGTGAACTCTTACGGCTATGTTCTCCTCTTCAGGCATGTATATAGCTCATGAATATTAATAGAAGACACACATGCATTCAAAGGAGAATATATACCCCTCCGTGTTTGACTCGATACAGGCTTTTATTTATAGTAGTCAGGATCTCCGTTAGCTGTTATGTTGATGGTCTGCCACTGGTCTGGATCCACTACAGACACTTACTCTCTTTTTTCCCCAAGTAATAGGCTTTTCTGGTAGTTTCCATACTGCTGTCCATTGCAAATAATTGGAGACATGAGAGGCTGATTATATTCTATCCCCCTATGGCTTCTACTGTGGAGCAAGAGGAGAAAATACCACCTGCTACCTGATGGTGACTAATTTCCTACTAGGAAAATCTGATTGCTAAACATCTGGCTTGACAGGTTAGTGAGATGATTTCCAGCAGAGGTGGGGAAAGCATTGGGAAATGTTTATGCACGTGAAGGATGCTAGGCCCAAATTCAGCCATATCAACTTACACATCAGGGTGGCAAAAACCTCCTGGATCGCCAAAGAAACATTTCCTCCAAAAGGATCCACACACACTTCGCAAGCTATAGACCGAGCACAAATGAAATGCAACTACCCCTACAGGGGAAGGTGCTAACAAATCAACTTGCAGCACAAAAGTGAAGCAAATATACAAAAGAGAAAGCCATTTCCCTGATCAGAAGTGCTATATCTTTAATGTTTTATGCAATTCAGACAGGACATGCTCAATTTCTAAACACTGGAAACATAATGATAAACTGACTCTTCTAGAATTTGAACCTGCGATTCCCGAGAGTCTAGCAATTTCAAACCAGACGCATACAATTCACATGACACTCAACCCTTTTTGGTTAGTGTATTAATGATCATTTGCATTCTAAATATATAGTAATAAAAACGGATTAGTGTGTGCATGACCCCTGCTGTCCTCTACTGGATAAAATCAGAACTGCCCAACTGTGCATCATAGGTCCTGTAGTTCTAACAGCTCATGGGGATTCTCCTTATATTGAAGGGACAGGGGCCTACTTTTTCAGCAAGTGGATCCCAGTTCTAGTCCTGATGTTTCCGTGAAGTTCAGAGTGGCCATGCTGTGCAGCATGTGACATCCACGAGCTTCTTAAATAGCTGAGGAATTGTTACTACATATCTGAGGCACTGAAAAAGACTAGGAAATACATGTGCCTTTTGTCACACACCATGGTGTATACGGGGCAAACCAGTGGTCAGCACAGGAGTCTGGTCTACTGGTCAGAGCAGAACCAAAGGCATGGTCAGGAGACAAGCCAATGGCCAGACTAGGAATCCAGATGCAGGAAGGGACTAGGGCTGGAGTACCTCAGGCAAGCTTGGCGCAAGGCTGGACAGGAACTAGAGCTGTCACAGCTGAGGACGTGGAACGTGTTAAGTAGCCACAGTGCTGCTGTTGCTACAGGGTTTCCGTAACTAGAGCAGCCCCATAGCCAAGATGAAATCCGCTCTCCCCGTGGTACTGCAGCATAAAAGGGTAGACTTGGACCACTGTGTCTAGCCCCGGGGTGGGCAAAATACACCCGCAAGCCGGATCCGGCCAGTCTAACTTTTCTGTGCGGCCCACCGCGCAGGAGCACTGCGCTGCAGCATCAAGCTGCTTTCGGCCAGTCGCTACCCAACCTTCCTGTGGCCAGAAGCAGGAAGTGACTACCAAGACTCACTGAGCTGCCTGATGCTCCAGTTGCTAAGGTAACTGTAGCATTAGGCAGCTTAGTTTCTCTGCCAGTTGCTACCTGAACTTCCTACTTCCAGTCATGTGACCTGACGCCAGACGTCCGGGTAGCGACTGGCCGAAAGCTGCCTAATGCGTCAACACCACGTGGCCAGTGAGACTTACCGGAATACATGGAGCGGCCCCTCTGCAAAAATTATTGCCCACCCCTAGTCTAGCCTCAGTGTTCAGAAACCCTGGGCAGAGTTACAGTCCAGCAAGGAGTCTTGGGTGCTCCTGATCATCTTCAGTGCCAGTAAACTTTCCTCAAATCCTCCAGTTCCCTCTTCTGCCTCTCTCTGCAAACCCACACAGAGCAACAGCCCCTGCCTCCCCCTTCCCCTCCACCTAGTTACAGCCTCTCCTTATTCCCCACACAAAGTCACAAGCCCCAGTACACACAGCCCTAACAGCTCTGGATGACGAATACCGAGTCTGGCTCCAGTTTGTCCTCATGGTGCTCCTCCCATGGTGCTCTAACCTGAGTAGAGATTCCCCAGATACTTCAACCACAACCCACTGGTTTAGCTATAATAAAGAAGTTTATTAACTAGAGAAAGTTAGATTCTAAGTGATCACAGAATTGATTACAAAAGAAATAAAAAGATAAAATCACAATCTAATTCCTGAACTTTACCAAGCTAAATGAGGTTTGAAAGCAAGTTCTCCCACCCAAAATGTTTCAGCAATTCATACTAACGGGAAAACGTTCCAGCTAGGACCATTCCCCCCCACCCCACCCCCTGTTCAATGATGCTCTAATTTTACGTAATCTTGCTGCCCTGAGTAGAGATGGGGAGGAGAGATAAAGTGGCAGTCACAGTCCTTTATTTTATATCCTTCTCCTTGTTGAAGCTCATCAGATATTTTTGGCCCAATCTTCCCATTTATCTAAATCACTCTGTATCCTATCCCTGCCCTCCAGCGTATCTACCACTCCCCCCCAACTTAGTGTCATCTGCAAACTTGCAGAGGATGCAATCCATCCCATCCTCCAGATCATTGATGAAGATGTTGAACAAAACCAGCCTCAGCACCAACCCCTAGGGCATTCCACTTGTTACTGGCTGCCAACTAGACATCAAGCCGTTGGATACAAAGCTGGCTCAACGGGTTGTGATCCATCTTAAAGTCCATTCACCCAACCCATAGTTCTTTAACTTGCTGCAAAGAATACTGTGGGAGACCATATCAAAAGGACTCTGACAACAAGCAGGAAGTGGTAACAGTATCAAGTTACAACAAAAAGGCAGCTTCTTCACTGGCCAGGGAGGGACAACTACACAAGGAACTTCCTCCCAGCAGGCCTGAGCATGTTGTCCATGCATCACTTTCTCCCTGATGAAGCAAAAGACCATGGGAAGAATTACATCTACAGCTCACGCATGGGAGTGAAAGACAGTAGCACAAGGCAACTAATCTGACTTGAGTTCCATTTTTAGGGTTAAAAGAGATCTAAACGAGATGAAAGGCCTGCTTTTGAACCTGCTGGTAGATGCTCAGTATTGTCATCTCAAAGCAGACAAAAAAAATCACAGTCAGGCCCCCCAGAAAATCACAAAATGAGCTTAGCAATCATGACTCCAGGAGCTGGGGCTTCATAGAAAAAACACCAAATATCATGAGACTCTCTATACAATCACAAGCACTGGCAACACAGTAGTCACAAGATTCACTCGCTGCTAGCGGCATCTCTTGCTGGCCACTCCAGGAATTAGCTCTGCCAGGCAACGTGCTCCCCCTCTGGCAGTGTTTTCCCCTGTGCGGAGTCGCCCCTCTGACTCCAGAGACTACAGTCTCCCTTTCACGGCCTGGCCCTCTGAACAGGTCACTAAGGTCCTCCCCTTCTGGGGAATTCAAAGTCCTTCCAGACCTACTGTCTGGCTGGTGTCCAATGCTCTTGCCTCTTTCTAGTGACTGGTAAGGTAACCCAGGCCTGCCCTCTACACTGGGTTCCAGCCAAGGACCCTGTAACAAGTAGCCGAGGTCTCTTCAAGGTCCTATTTATAGGGCTGCCCCTTCTCTCTGGATTTGCCAACCTCCCAAAGCCCTCCATTCTGGGAGTGGCTACAAGCTGCTTTCCTGAAGTCCCCCTATCGCTAGCCAGCTTCCTGTCTTTATAGGCCCCATCTGTTCCTGCACAGGTGATCCCATGTGCAATCAGTTAATTCCCTGCTCCCTGGCTCCTCCTCCAGATGCAGGAAGGGGAGTTAATTGGCCAGCCTGGCCATCTTTACCCCTTCCAGTCCTGTGGGGGTAGACACCCCATCACAATAGTACATCATTTGCATGCATGTAAATGCACATCTATTTTTCATATATACCACAGTATTTTTGCACACACATATACATAGCATTCATGTGGCTATATATCCATATGTCACAACTATGAACACATATAAATTGAGGGTTTGCATGTTTTCAGCTGCATGCATAGTAAATGTGCCTGAAAATCAGGTCCTTGCTTTTTATATGCATAAATTGAGGACATCCCCCTGTCTTAAAACTTTTGCAAAAGCATAAACAAGTCTGGATACCTGGCCCCAGGTTCCTGACCAGGAAAGTACAAAGCCCATGCAGACAGCTTGTGTCCCTGGTGGGGTTTGTTTTTGTTTCTGCTAAGAAGACTATCCCTAGAATTACTGCACTGCTCCAAACACTGTGATGAAAAAACCCTTTGACTTGCAGTCGCTTCACTGGGGGCCCCGTGACTGACAGTCACAATGCAACATAGTCACTGGGGGGAAAAATATCAAATAAAACTCTTTCTGCAAGGACTTCAGGTCTAGTTGTGATCCCACTTGCACTGGTGTAAATCAGGCACATGCCCACTGAACTCAGCTGGGCGCTTACAGCAGAGTGCAGTTCAGTATCAGGCCCTTTCTTAAAAACCAAGCAATAAGGGGAAAAATGGCCATCAGTTTCCATTAAAACAAACTGAACTTGCATGACGGATTCAGCCATGGAAATATACTTCTTTTAAGGCAGAATTCACATGAAAAGCCTTTTTGCTGCTTTCCTCGTCAGCATTAACTATTCCAAGATGATTGGCAGCAAAGGGAGAATGCAAAGGCTCCTGCAGCATCCGCCCTCCCCCACCTCCTTATTTCCCACTCCAGCACTCCCCATCGCTGACAGATACCATTGTATTCCGTCCCCAAAATCAGCTGCACTGTGAACAAAGACATCAATAGGCAGGTGTTAGGGATTCCTGAAGTTGTGGTAGGAAACGTAAGCAAGGTGCTGGTGAAGCAAAAGCTGTTGATTTGTGTGCACGTGCCAGAACTGAAGCTGAAGAGCAAGGCTGTCACGTGAAATATCACCAAACACCGAAAACTATTTCCAAACACCCAGAACCGTGCTTTTCCTCTGATTATCTATCACAGTCGCCTTTTAGTGGCATCTAGATTACAGAGTTAATTGCATTGTAAAAGTAACAACCTGTGACATTTCTAATGGAGCAGATTGCTCTTACAATATTTTCCCCTCTTCTGTTAGCTGTACTCCGTCTTTCTCTTCTTATGGCATTTCTTTATGGTTTACAGTAGATTTGCAAATTAGCTGTCCCTCTCCTCATTAGAAAGGATGCCCGATGGAACATTGCAGGTCCAGTTTCCAACATGAATACCTTAGCAGGGCAGCCACATACTGCATATGCATGCTCCGAAAAGCACTCACTATTATTAATCATGTTTATTATGGCAATGCATAGGGACCAACCGGGATCCTGCCCCGAAGAGCTTACCATCGAAATAAGATTAAAGTGGAATTCACATCTGCACAGAGGGCCACCAGAGTTTTAAGCACCACTTAAATCCTATTTTGAGAGATTAAGTGGGAATGAAGTGGCACATGATCCTCATGAAAGTGATCTGCACAGGGGTGAGTTTCATTCCTATATGCCTAAAGCTGGTATTTAAGCACCTAAATGCTGATCCGAATATCCAAATACAGAGTTTGGGTGTCCTACTAAGAAGGTGCCCAGATATGAAAATTAGGCTTCCCATATGACTGGGATGTTTCTTTGTTGAGTTATTTTTATATAAAGCATTTTTAATTAAAATTGATTCTTGCTGAGGTTCTTCAGTAAAAACAGGATCAAAGCACCTAGATGCCAAGGGGAAAGGCACCTTAGCATTACCCAAGACAGTCAAGGCCAAATCTGGAAGCTGCGGGCACATTGGACATAAGGTTGGTTAGGCTGACGTGCTAAAAGGCAGAGAGAAGCTACTCAGCTTCATTTCTCCAGGACTTGTGTCCACCTACGCATTTGTTTACCAGTGTTAATAAAGCTAAAGCTTGAGACAGGTCAGAAACAAGACTCCAGCATTAAACTCTCTTCTCCCCCTAACCTTGGGATCCAGAGTCAGAGTGCCAGAATCTGTGCCAACCTGAACTTGGCAGAGGTTTGGATCTGGATCTGAATTTTGCATCGCGAGCCCATGCCTCTTGAACAGAAACAAAACATCCTTCATCATTGCAACGTGGAATAAGCAGCTTTCTGCAATCCTGAAGTATGGTAACCAATACTACAATGGCCCACCCCATCGCAACATTTTTCATACCATAAATATTCAAAACCAGAGTATTACTAGTAAAGCTGGTCAGGAATTTTCTGAGAGTGATTTTCCAGTGAAAAATCCATTTTCTGCATAACTGCCATTTTCCATGAGAAAATGTTGATATATCCTGGAAGTTTTGATTTTCCATCAGAATATCATTCCCAACTCCATGGCTTCCTCGTGGGCCGCCTATAATGCTGGGAGCCTGTGCTTTCAGCCTTCCCAGCTCTGGAGTAGCCTGCCAGGTGCCAGTAGTTTGCCAGTAGCCGAACCTGGGGCTCTTAGACTCCCAGCTCCTCAGTAGCCCAGATGCTCTGCAGCTCCCATGTCCCCAGGCTCCCTGATCTGCCCAGCTCCCTACATAGTGGGCTGCCAGGGCTCTGAGCAGCTCGGGGAGCCTTGGAAACCTTTTGAAAAAGTCAGAACAACTTTTTATTTTGATTTCTTTTAAATAACATGTCAGAATTCTTAATCCATGGGAAATTTCACTTTTCCATTCTATTGTATTTTCCCCCATTTCTGAATTACCCACAGAACAGGAATTCCAATTTCTGGCCAGCTCTAATTATTAGTAGTATTGTGGTAGCATCTAAAAGCCCAAGCCTCCATTGTGCTAGGCACTGTACAGATGTATAAGAAGGAGATGGTCTCTGCGCCCAAGAGCTTACCATCTAAGTATAAGATGAGAGGTTCGTAGATTCTAAGGCCAGATGGGAGCACTATGATAATCTAGTCTGACCTCTTTCCTGTATAACACAGGCCACAGAACAGCCTCAAAAGAATTCCTAGAGCAGATCTTTTAGAAAAGCATCCAATCTTGATTTTAAAATTCCCAGTGATGGAGAATACACCACAACCTTTGGTAATGGTTGTTCCAATGGTTAATTACTCTCAGTGTTAAAAATGTACACCTTATTTCCATCCTGAACACCTGATGACAGGTGAGTACAACAAACAATGGGGTGGGGAGAAAAAGATAACAATGAGATTAATAATCTGGGGAAAATATTTCTCTCTAATATTAATGAGCCGCACAGGACACCAGATCAAACTCAGTTTCTTTACTAAACCCACCCAAAAAACTGGCGATAATCAGACCTTTTCACCTGCACGCTGAACAGATTACTATCAGTGGAAGATATGACCCATATGCACTCGGTTATGCCATGCCCAATAATTCTAAAAGCAAGGGATGACTTTTAATGGCAGTACAGTAAAGTTTGCATTTCCTAATTCATGTAAATACACACCCTAGCTATATAAGAAGTCACGTTTTAGCCAGGACACTCCCCCAGATCCAAATTGAAAAAAAAGGCAGGACTGTATCACGCAATCTTGATTAGTTTCTTGGCTGCACTCAGCGCTGAGGAAGCCTGCAGTTAATTAGCTTTCTTTCTCCACTAACTGTCACTGCAAACAAAGGAATTAGCAGTGACGTCTGCAGGGAACACTGAGATAATTTGGCTGGTGGAAGAAAAGAGCAGGGGCAAGAAAGCAAAACAAAATTGTCAAAAAAATTTACTCACACTGACCTCTCCATAAATATTTAGATATAATCATCATCATAGAGTAAATTACGTTATAAACAGTCTTTGCAATTGCACATGACAAATGCCTGTCAGCACAGGAAAGCACTTTATTGCAAGTTAATGTGGAAACGGAGCACTTCAATCAATCAGGAGGCAGAAGTGCTGTCTGATGATATCAGCCCATAAAAACCTGTTCCTATTGGACAGCATATGCTCATGCCCATTCTGTACTTCTGATATTGAACAGTGATAGATAGTAACAGGTATGTGTGTATGATGCTGAAATAATGAATGGAGTGCTTACACCTCCTTAGGAGCTATTATTGTGTATTACACTAGCACCTAGAGGCCCCAAGACCAGGAGCCTATTGTGCTAGGTGCTGTACAGACACACAGTCAGAGACCATCACTCACATAAAGAGCTTCCAGTCTAACGGTGACAGTAAGGAAGAAATATCATTCAACCCTGTTTCACATATGGGAAATCCTTCCAGCATGCTTAGACATCACCAAATTCGGGCTATTTCACACCAGGGGAGGGGGAGGAGGCAAAGCAAGGTTGAGAATCTCAGACTGCTCACAGAGAACACTCTGCCAGCCCTTCTCTCCATCATGATGGGGGGATCCAGCTTGTGCACCCAGCTGACCACAGCTGTGGCATGATAGTCTGTGGGGAGAGGCCCTCAGGGAGGCTGGTCTCAAACTATTCAGGGCTTTATAAGTCAAAATCAGCACCTACCAATGGGCACTTAGTGCAGATCCTGGAGCACCTTAGTTCTGTGATCCCAGGATGATGTCCTGCCCAGTCAGGGAGCTGGTGCCGACAGTCTGTCTGTCTCCGAATGGTTTTAAGGTGTGGCCCCATGTAAAGAGCACTGCAACAGTCTCTTCTTCAGGTGAGGTCACAACTACCTAGCCGGACACAGATGGTAAAAAGCTGACTGGGTCACTGCTGTAATATGATCCTCAAACAGTGGCCGGGATCTAAAATAACTCTAAATTGTGAACTCTCATAATTATTAGCGGACATGCTCCTTGATATCCTCTCCACCACCGCGTCTCGCTGCTTTCCCCCAACCCATCATCATCACCTCTGTCTTGTCCGAGATGGAGCTTCAGCCACCTGGCTCTCGTCCATGCCCCAGTCTCAGCCAGACACTGGCTGAGGCATGGAACTGAATCAGACACTCAGTTGGGTGTCATCAGCACCCTGGAAACACCGAACCTCCTGGCTCTTTATTAACCCTCTGAAGGGCCCTCTACAGACGCTGGGCAGACGGGATGACACTGTGGCACCCTGTGGCACCGCACCCTTGAGAGAAGAGGAGCAATTGCCCACAACTATCCACTAAGATCTCTGACTGAAAAGAAACAAAGCCACTGAACAGCAGCCGCAGCCCCAGCCCTACTGCTGCTAGGACCCAGTGACCCCAAATCAACAGTTAATAATAATAATAGGAGCCTGCTACTGCTGCAAGCTAGTTATTTCTTTAGCCCAACTTGAGGAGACTCAAGCTTTCAGCTCTATGCGACCACTTCCAACCCTGCTGATAGTTCACGCAGAGCAGGTTACACGCTGAACTCCACAGCACCGGGGCCTGCATGAGGACTGACGTTAGGAGTTGGCCCAATCCGTCCAATTACAAAGAATACACTTCCCTTCCCTCACCCCCCAATAGACCCCCCAATAGACCTAACACAACATATAACATTCTCAAAGGCAAACAAAACATTGTCCCAAAATCAAGGGGAGTTTGTCTTATTCTGAAACTAACAGCAATTTCAATAGAAAATACCTCTGCCAAGGAGCATTTTCAACTACTTATGAAGGCCCTGAGTCACTCATGCACTGCAGCTTGTCAGCGAGTCTAAGAACTTCAATGGGACTACGCACTGGCTTAAGGAGTTTGCTGAATTGAGGTCTAAAAGTGTGAAGAGCTAGATGAAAGCTGCGGATTTCATAGATTTTAGGTCAAAAGGGATCATTAGATCATGCAGTTTGACATCCTGTATTGCACAAGCCATAGAATTTCATCCAGTTTGCCCTGTTTTGAAGCCAGTAACTTGTGTTTGGCTAAAGAATTTCTTCCAGGAAGGCATCCAGTCTTCATCTGAAGACTTCAAGAGATGGAGAACACCCATCGCTTCCCTCAGTGGTTTGTTCCAGTGCTTGACCCACTTGTTGTTAAAAACTTGTGCTTTATTTCTCATTTGAATTTGTCTGTCTTTATCTCCTAGCCAGTGCTTCTTTTTATGCTTTTCTCTGCTAGTTTAAAGAGCCTTTTAGTACCTGGTATTTTTCCCCATGAAGGGGAGAATTTCCATCCCCTAGGGCCTCTGCTGTGTTTGCTCAATCACCCAGGATGGTGGCTTTCCTAACAGCAGAACTAATGTTCATGGGCAGCTATAGCTTCAATCTGTTCGTTCATTTGGGTGAATATTGTTCTCTCCTGTGGCTCATCTCTCATCACATATAAAACTCATGACATCAGTTTCTACAGAGAAGCTGTAACTCTCTTCTTGAATTCACCATTGGGAAGTTAAAAAAAGAATCAACAGATGACAGACAGAGAAAATAATTAAGATAAATAAGATTCTTCTCACAAGCATATATTTAGAGAGAGAGCTGGAACATAGACAACGCAATGCTATCTACCCTCTGCCCCACTATGAAGTGAAAACTGAATATTCCTGTTCTTCCTATCCCATGAGACATCCTGAAGAAATAACTAACCATCCCTGCAACTGCCCTGCTAATCTCTAGCTGAAGAAATGGAACCTTCTAAAAAAAGAGATATCTTTGGATGTTTTTTCATCTCTGAAAACGTTTCACATGGCACACAAATCTGGAAGTTTCTTTTAATAAAATGCTATTTCTCTCCAACCCCATCCTTAGAGCTATAATGCAACCCATACCACAATAATCACTCCAGCCCACTAAATTATTGCAATTAAACACAAATTCCTGCCACACACCAAGGACAGAATCCCAACAGAGTTTGTAATGTATTTATGCGGATGGGCAAGCACAAGCCGAAGGCACATTTTGTTAAAGGGTGTCTCACTCCCACTGAGCTTTAGTGTGGCAGAGCAGGGGGAATAAATCACTAAATCTTTTGACTCAAAGTAAAGATTTCTATAGATACCAAAAAAAAAAAAAAAAATCTATTGACTGGCCCAGAAAGAGAGCTTTTTAATTGAGTGAACACGTTAATTAGGATAACTACTGACTTCTCCTAAATCCTGCATGACCAAGAGGGTGTCAGATTTCAGGTATTTAAGTAAAATCCATTCTTCAAAGTCTAGAGAACATTCCTCCACCCAAAACACCAAATATTCTAGCAATTAATTGCGGTTATTAGACTGACAGGGACATTCAGATGGCTTTATGGGAACCAGGCATTGCTCCTCTTTCTTTTAGGGAAATCCTAGGGGAATTATGAGGGTATTTTTTATTTTAAAGGTGTGGAAGGGTAAAAAGCACAAGGTGTTTCTAGAAAATAAAAAGATCAAAGCAAGAGCATTTGGATGGATAAAAGGTTGCAGAGATTATTACATTTTAACATATAAATTACTCAAATCACCCTCATATGTCTGAGCTCCACTGCCACATGAAAACAAAGAGACTGATGGCTTAATTCCCAATACATTAAATCCTAATAAATCCAGCTCTGTTTTAAGTTATAATACATGAAACCCTTTTCTCTGAAAATTCATCTGTGGTGTCATGGAAGCAGTGGCTGAAACTGTAAAATGTGTTTGTTATGGAATCAGAAAACAAGGGATAACAGGGCAAGGCAAAGGAAAATATCAACAGTTAGGGATTGCTACAAACGCAGAAACTAAAGAGTAATAACGGTGATATGAAGACAGGAAGAAGCAGAGTACTTAAGGGAACAGCCTTGCTGGGGAAAATACAGCACAGACTATGGTCAAGCAGTTTATTAGATGAGTAAATTGGTGGAGTCTTCTGGAGGGGAGGAGGAAGAATTTAAGAGTACGTCTACACTGCCGGTGGCATTGTTGGCAGTGCAGGATCGATTCCACGGGATCAACTGAGCAGCAGTGGAGACCCGCTCAATCAATCCCAGAAGTCGACGCCGCTCGTCCACTCCCCTCAGGAAGAGTAATGCTGTGTCAACTGGAGGGCATTTCCCATCAGCGCAGTGTGGACACCGTGGTAAGTAGAAGTTAGTAAGCCGATGGGAGAGAGTCAACTTTGGGCTGCACCATGGTTGCATGAATGCATGTGGGTGCACTAGAAAGGACAAAAGGTTCAGAGAGTCTTCACTACAGTACACCTACCCAGGGGGCAGCGGTAATTTGGCTGTCAGGGCTCTGGTATGCAAAGAGGGAGTTGACTGGTAGATTCGGTAACATGAGCAGCTCAGAGAAATCGTGTGTCTGGATGGAGGCACAATTACACACATGTGCAAACCCCATGACTACTCTGGAGGAACACTGGCTACACCTTTCTATAGGTTTCTAAACACTTATAGGCAGAGAAAGAAAAATAAAGCTTCACTCACCACTAATAGGCAGCCTCGTCTAGGGTGCAACATGGCAGCTAATTAACAGCACCCACAGCAATGCTATACAACAGATAAAGATGGGAAGGGAAGAATAATTTTAAGTGAAACTGAAGGAGGGATGTAGGTAGGCAGAATGTCATGACCTCCATCGGAATCTGGCCAGGATTAACACCCCTGTTGCCATGAGAGATGGCTTAGTATCTCTAATTACATTCGCCAGTGAGCGCATCCCTGGAATGATACATTACAGCAGCATGGCACCCCCTAATGGTATGCAGGGGAATTGATTTGGTACGGTTACCAAGGGAAGTGCTCCACAAAAGGTGAAGTAGAGCACTGGTAAGAAACTCAGCTTTATTTCCTGGCACTGGTCATGGTTACAACAGCTCATACCCCTGTCCCTAAAGGATCAGTATTCACAAACTCCAGTGGCCACTATCAAAAACACCACAGTGATAAGTGCCTCAGATGTACTTCTTGTAACACTTGGAAATGTCCCATCCAAGCACTAACCAGTGTCCACATACCAACTCTCACAAGCTATGTAAAGATCACAGCCTGAGGTGACTTGGCTGTATGCCAGGGATACACAGAGCCTGCTTTATCGGAATCCTTCCTATTAATTTGCTTGTTATTTTTGACCATAACAACAGAAAGCATTTATACATAGTTAGGGTTGCCAATTTTGGCTGCACATCTTCCTAGAGGTTTGATCACATGACATAATCTGTAATTAAAAATTAATCTTTAATTCATGGAGACTCCTGGACAATCCTGGATGGTTGGCAACCCAATTTTTGGTCATATGAATGTGACGTGCCAAAAGGTCTTGGCTGGCCAGTTTAATATAATATAGCAGGGGTCTCAAACTCGCGGCCCGCGGGCCAACTGCGGCCCGCGGGCTTGTGTCATGCGGCCCGCAGTCCGAATCCGGCTGCAGGCTTGTGCTGGCATTTTTTTTGAGCGGAGCTCCGGGAAGCTGTGGCCGTCTTAAAAAGGAAATGGTTGCCGAATGTGGGCCCCACAGAGAGATTTGACGGCGGACAGTGGAGCCTGCAAGTCCCTGTGAGAGCCTCTCTCTCCTATTGTGCTGCCGAATTTTACCCTGCGTGGAGATTTTTTCGGCGGAGAGTAGAGCATGAAAGGTACAGTAGAGTAGTGTGTGTCATGTGCGGCCCCCCTGAATTCCACTCAATGTAAATGCGGCCCGCCACAGCAATTGAGTTTGAGATCCCTGTAATATAGAGTTAAAAACACAAGGACAGTATTTCGTGCACTGGTTCTCAGCCTTGAATCTTACCTTACATTCTGCATGCCGTATGAGCCAACTGCCTGGCATGCTGGGGAAACAAATCCCTCAGTAAAATGAGCACATGGGGGTAAATTCATCCCTATTATAACAGCAATGGAGTTACATTAAGGGATGATTTTGGCCTGTTGCTTCTCAGAGGGAGAAGGTGGAATCAAATGGGATTCAAAGCAAGTAAGCCTTGATCAGGTACCAGGAAGAGAAATAAATGACTAAACCAGCATAGTTGCATTGCTTCATCTCTTTCACCAATAGAAATAAAATAAAAACTATCACCTCAACCACCTCGTCTCTAAAATAGCAAAAGCAGAAACAGAAGTGCCTAAGCAATATGCTAAAATGCATGGGTTAGACCACAGCTGTTGTAGTCACACTGTGTTAGGATTCAAATTACCACTGATCAGTTATGCCCTATCCAAATCCTTCCTCCATAAAAAAAAATCTTAAAACCTACCTTGTGTTATGCCTTCAGGGCAAATTTGCTTTTATGAGCATGAATAATTCATGCCTGTTCATTTATTATTAATTAATATACCATGAACATGCATGGTTTATTATCCCAAACAAAGCAGCTCACCCTTCACGCTCTTCCGGCTGCCTCAGATTAACCACCAGAGGTAGCCAGTTTGGCCAAAGCACATGGATTTATTTCATTTTTTACCCCTTTGTCTCTGTGAGCCAGTGAGATGGTTCTCGGTCCTTCTCACTTGTCAATGGCTTTCTCCATTCCTTTGTGATTACTGGATTTATCTAAACTTAAGCCTTTAGGAGAAGTTGAAAATACTACATTGCTGTTGCTACAAGGAGGAAAGAATAGGAATTATTAGTTTGCAATGTACTGTACATTTAAATGCCATGTTATGTATAATTTGACACTCAAGAATGATGCAAGTCAACTCAGGAAACAGCTGATTTGGCTACCTCATTAGTAGTCTTACTGTTCAGCAGTATTGCTGAGAGGGATTTATTCCTGAAATTCTACAAATCCACTATCACTTATGGGAGCATTTTCCAAATGAAAATATCTCCCAGCACTATCAAAATGCCCAAAAAGCTTCTGCCAATCATAGCCTTATGTTTATTATGATAATAAAAATTTGTACCGTCGTAACCAATTGAGATTAGGATCCCATTGTGCTGGGCACTGTACAGATCATAAGAGACAGTCTATGTCCCAAGAAGCTTACAATCAAAATGGACAAGGAAGTATTATTTCCTTCTTTTATAGATAAGGAATAGAGGCAAGGAGAGATTCTGATTTACACTACACCCCTGTACACCGCAGTAAAGTGGGTAAATTGGTTGAGTATTCAAGCCAAAGTGACTTGCCTAAGATCACACAAGAAGTCTGTGGCCAACCCAAGACTTGATGCCAGGTCTACTGTGTCTCAGTACGGTGCCTTACCTACAAGATCATCCTTCCTCCATTATCAGATACCAGTGTCAGTCCATGTGTCTTCTATTACCGGTATTGCTCAAGAAGTACAAACCGTTAGTTGATTTGTTTTCCCCCTGTATCTATGGCTCCAGTACAACAAAATGGCATCTCAGTTTAGGAAATTATAAACGAATTCCAGTTCAACAAAGCCATATGATTTGAGACCAACCATTCTGAAATTACAATACTAGCTTACGGGACAGCTCGCCAGCAAAACTCCATTCTTTATATGCTTAACTTGAATCCCTATAGGAAAGGCCAAGTCTGCCAATCAGCTGCTCTACACGACAACAGACACACACACACAGGGTAATAGTCTTTGGTCATTCCCATGGCCAAGGTCCAAGCAGATACAGGCCCATGGTGAATCCCTGAATGAACCAACTCTGCTGGACTTTGTGGAAGTCTGGATCCAGCCTGGTGTCCTGATCTGACACAGGCGCTCAGGAGGGTGGCTCCCAGCTTCACTGTGGTACTAGTTCCCATGGAAAAACCTCATGCACTGATTTGGTGGAACAGAGGTCAGTATGAGATGGCGGCTTCAGAGTCTCACTCTGCAACTTGGCCCCTCTCCAGCTCCAAGGAAATAAGCATCTGGTGAATGATGAAACAAACTAATTTGGTTCAACATGTTCAATGTCCCCAGCAATTGTGACTGGCATTTTAAATACTCCTTGTGTTGTATAATCAGCATGTAGTTTTAGAGCTTTAATCTTCACTTGTTAGGGGTGACCTGTCACAAGACACTCAGGTCTGTGCCATTCATGTACAGCATTACGATTTCCCTAACTTATAGGGACAGTCTCATATAAGACAGTAAGACACAGTACAGAGATGAGGAGAGACATATATTTTAGGGTCATTGTACTCTCACATACAACCCCTCATTTCAAGCATGAGGACCATGAAAAAGGCCCTTACAAGAATCACACTGACAAATAAACCGCAGCTGCAGATCAGGCTTCAGCAAAAGCAATCAGAGGAGGCACAGAGAAGTCCACTAACTGAGGCCCAGTCTATACAGAGAGCGAGGTCACAACAAGCTGGGGTGTAAATTTCATGAATGTTTCAAATAGCCATAGGTCGAAGTGCACTATGGAACTTTTAATGCACAACAGCAGGGCCCACAAGGTCAGTTAGTGCACGGCAAGCTGGTGCACTGTAGATTTAGACCCCAGCTTGCCACATACTAATTCTCCATATATACAAGCTCTGAGAATGGATGAAAAAGGCTTTCAGAGAGAGAGAGAAAGAGAGAGAGTGCAAGCAGGGACTGTCATTTATGACATTTGTACAGCACCTAGCACAATGGGGCCCCAGAAACCCCTTGTCTTGGTGACTAGATGTTACTTACAGCAATAGGAATAAAGATGGGGAAGGGGAGAGGAAGAAGGAGAAAAAAACAACAAGACCTAAACTGTTCAGTCGTATTAAATAGTGATGGATCCAAAGCACAACTTAATATCCAAACCTTCCTCCTCTTTTGAAAAGGGAGGGCAAGAGCAGGGGAGCTATCTGGAATCCAGCCCAGATCCGGGTACGAATTGTACAGTTCCCTATGTAATGATCTAAATTAAGACCCCAAATTCAAACTCCCCAGCCATTGGTGTATTCCAAATCCAGATCCGAATTGTGCATCTCCAGCATTAAATGCTTCAAACATCCTGCCATTAGGTCAGACTGCTTTACAAACAGAGAGATGTTCTGGGACACTTACACGTTGGAGAGTTACAGTCAATTTAACACACAGGGACTGCTCTAGGAAAACTTAACACTGTCATAATTCATCCTTCCCCTCCCCCCAAGTCCAGAGATGAAAGATTAAACCTCAGAAGATTTATTAAACTGACACTTTAATAGAATTTTTAGACTTTCTCTGTTAATAGTTTAAATTTAATTGAATTCCCTCAAATGCGGGGGAGGGGAGAGAATTGACATTCCCCCAGCCCAAGAACGTTCTGAAACAGACACAGAGTTCCAATGCATCATTTAAGTTTATTTGCAAGGCACTTAGAACTGGATTAAACAAACAACACAAATCTAATTAACAGTGACAGAAATGCCTCCTCAACCAAATTTCAGCACAGGTTCAGCTACCATGCAACAAACTGCCCCGAGTTACAAACACGAGACAGACGACACAAAGGAGAAAGAATAAAATAAGTCACACATCGCTTCTCAAGGAGACAGAAAGAAAGAGAAACAGAAGGAACAGGATGAATAGCTCTAGCATTTGACACAGCAACAATTAACTTGCTGAGGGCGGAATAATTCTTACAGTACGTCTTCAGCCTTGGCGCTCTCCTAACTTGGGTAAGCCATAGCTGTGATGAGTACAACGGACAGTAAAACAGTTTTCATAAATCCCCCCAGAAGTCAGCTTTGATTTATGAGATTTGTGTGAAAAAATTGAAAATGCCGGTTTCTCCGAATGCATATGGAATCAGCTGCCCCAGCCCTGCTGGTTTCCAGAGGTAACTCATCACACAGACAGCAGTAATCTGGTGCTTCACAATCATATTGAGTTTCTGCACTGCATTCTTAAAGGTTATACATTCACTCCTAATCAATACCTGACGCAGCAGGCTGCCCCCCTCCCCCGCCCAAGTGCATTGTGTTACAGTATTTACAACTCCTCAGCTTTGGCCAGTAATTACCTTCAATCGCAGCCTTTCCATCATTTTGGAAGGCAAGAAGCAGAGGCCCTTCAGACGCTGAAAAGAAGGGGGCATGAGGTTGGCACACCCAATCACTCTGTTCTTTATCGAATAAACAGTCACAGATGAGATGGTGGTACGCTGAGATTCAAATGTGTCTTGTTTTCCCATTTAGAAAGATGCTATAAAGGGATCTTAAACCCAACTTCCCACCAGAGTGAGCTTGATTTGGGTGCATGAAGGAACGTGCGTTAGGAATACAGAGACTATCTGCAAGCTGCACTGATGACTGACTTAAGAGCCTTATGCTGATGTGAATTGGAGCAGTTTGATATCGCAGTGGCAGGAGGACATTCTAGCAACAAGCTTTCACCCTTCCTTGTGTCCTGATGCACACCATGCTCTAAGGGGAAGCAGCAGCAGCTGGTATTACCCTGGTTAAGATTTTAACACCACTACTGCTGCTGCCCGACAGAACATGCAGGAGCCTGTCCTTCGAACAGACCAGTCCAGACAAATGTATCCTCCACTGCCATGCACAACAGAGCCATATGCGCTACCCCTCCCCCACTGCTGATACCACCCCAGCATACGCACAGACCCAGCCTTTGCATCATTTTTTTTGTTTTTGTTTGCAGTGTCTTTACATGAGAGCATGTGCACACTTTACCTACCTCACAGAGCTGTTGTGAAGCTGAATTAATTAGGGCTAGGCCAGAACAGGTGCGGCAGGTGGGGAATGGGCACGCTAGGCACAGCTTTTCCTGCAGTGCTCCTCTGCAAGAGACAGCCCTGATCCTGTTGCAACGTGTTAGGGAGCCCAAGAGGGAGGCTAATTTGTAGTGTCCGGTGATAGCCCAGAACTTAAGGTGCATCCAAGAGAGGTGCTGTATTCTGTGTCCGTTTCCCATGGCCTGTGATAACAAGAGCTTCAGAGGGCCTCACTCAGACTTTCTGTCTGGGAAGCTTAGCCCTTAAAGGCACACATCCAATTGCACAGCTTCCAAGCCAAACTTCACCAGTCTACGAATGGCACGTGCTGCTGGTGTTCAATTAGTCTCTGAGGTGCCCTTTGCTGTCACTTGGACCCGCGGGGCTCCCCTGGAACATCAGCATTACTGCTGTCAGGAGGCGGCAAGCCCTCTTCTGCCTATGCCTTGTCCTGGGCTCTGTCGTCTCAGCCTGCCCTTGCCTGCATGAGACCATCCCAGGTAAAGAGCAGAGCCAGTGCCCCTTATCTCCCAGCCTTCTGGGATTTGGAGAAGGTGTCTCTTATTTCTCTGTAGCGTGTGTTCATCTTGCGATGAACTGTTTGCGACCATTATAGAGAGACACGGCATCATTTTCATGAAGTGGTGGCAGCTCCCAGACCCCAGTCCATATTGATTTTTTGTTTTGCCTTCTGCCTCTATTTATCTGCAAGAGAATTCCTTCTTACGGTAATAGTAGGGGCTGAGAAGATGCTGTTGTGGCCACCCTGAGCTAAAAGCCTTAATTACTTTCTGGAGGGTGTCACCCCGAGTAGTACCTCTGGCAGTCTCAGTCCCTATTTCATCTGAGGCCTGGTCTATGCTGTCGGCGGCCGTACTGTAGCTTGCATTTCTCCCGTCGACTTACTAGCATTCCCTTATCGCGGCAGAAATGCCCTCCAGTTGATGCAGCCTTATTCCTTTCATGGGGGGGGGTGGAGATTTACTGTGTTGCCCGGAGAGCACTTCCAGGATTGATTGTGCCAGCCTCCACTGCCCACTCAGTCGATCCCACTACATCGATCCGTGCAGCCCGACTCAGCGCCTGGCCGCGAACACATAATCTGAGACTAAACGGATTTTTTTTTATCATATGGACATATTCATAATCTAGCTCTAGACTTTGCTCCCCTGCATTTACGTCTTATGCTCTAGACCAATGGTTTTCAACTTGTGGTCTGCAGACCCCTCAGGGTCCGTAGACTAGGTGTAAGGTTTCCATACGGGTCCACACCGCCACTCAAAATGTTTTAGGGGCCACAAATGAAAACAGGTTGAAAACCACTGGTCTAGAGCGTATGTTTGTAACCACCAAATCTCCCCCAGGTTTTCATTCACTTTGCAAATCACAAAGATGTAGCTGAAACAATCATCTCTGAGTTCTTGCATGGGGGTGTTGCCAGACCTCTTTTGGTAATGGCAAGAAGTGATTTATGATCAGTGTGAGCTAACACAGACCTCCCATAAATAAAGACACAAAACTCTGTACAAATATGGACTAAGACCAAAGCCACCACCTCCTCCATTTGAGCATATTGACACTTGGTTTTTGTTAGTGCTCATGTCACGTAAGCCCCAGTCTCCCGGTTTTGACCATGCTGCTAAGAGGACTGTGCCAATACCTTCCTTGGAGGTGTCTGTGGACAACTTAGCTTTTCATTACTGTCATAGTACCTTAGGACTGGGGCCTCTTTAATTAACTCCTTTACTTTCTCAAACTCTTTGTTAAAATTTGCCTCCCATGTCCATTTGGACATCTTTGCACAGAAGTGCTCTCGGGTTGCTGATTTGAACAGCTAGCTTGGGCACAAATTTCCCTACATAGTTCACCATTCCAAGGAAAATTTGTGCACCTTCCCCCTCTTGTCTATTGAGGCATTGTGACCTACCTCTACACCTTGCTGTGTTAACTCCCCTCCCAGAACCATTATTTCCATTACATGGAATTTACATTTTTGTTTGTTTACTTTGAGCGCGGCTGCTCTGGTTCTTTCCAGAGCCGCCCAGAGCCTCTGCTCATGCTCGTCTACTGAGTTTTCCCCAGATCAAAGTATCATCTTTGTAAACCTGAGTGCCCTCTAGAGCACGGGAAATGTGTTGTGTTTTCTGGTAAAACACCCGAGGAGCCAAAAACAGCCCTAATGGTAGTTTGTGGAAACTGTCTCCCCCAAGAGGGTGCTGAATGTGCATGTCATAGAGTGTACCCCACACTCACCCCTTGCACACTGTTGTAATAATCTTTGTACAAAGTATGCCTTATGTGGTATCATTTGAAAACCCATAATTTGCTGGTCATTATTGCCCTGGTAAAATATGTGTAGCAACATTGTATGTAAAGTTATAAGATTCCACTCTACATTGATACTAAAACATGTTCCAAGTCTGGGGAGTGAACAAATCAGTTCCTTAGATACAAAGGACAAGCTAACACCCCAGCCAAGTGTACGTAAACAAGGCCAATGGGCCATTACTTGCTAAATAGTCATTGTTTGGCAGGAAAGACGGCATGGGAGAAAAAGCTACTTTTTAGCAAAGAATCA
Source organism: Mesoclemmys tuberculata (assembly GCA_007922155.1). NCBI lineage: Eukaryota > Metazoa > Chordata > Testudines > Chelidae > Mesoclemmys > Mesoclemmys tuberculata. The sequence continues at coordinate 11,922,078 of ML675603.1, forward strand.
GCATGGAATTCCCGTCCACAGAAACTGCCGGTCACCATGATCCAAACTGAAGATGTTTATCAAAGTGGGGAGAGGACTATAAAAAGGGGAAACATCCCTCCTCTTCCTCTCTCTGTCCATCAATTCACTGCACCAGAAGGTACAAAGGAAGCAGTCATTATACAGAAGAAGGGGTCCTGGGCTAAGCAATCTGGCCAGTAAAACTGTTGAGAGCATGTAGTGAGAAAAACTTTACTTTGAATGTAACATAGTTTGTTAAATTAGGCATTAGCTGTGTTTTATCTTTATTTTTCTTGTAACCACTTCTGACTTTTATGCCGCGTTACTTGTATTCACTTAAAATCTCTCTCTTTGTGGTTATTATTGTTTTATCTAAACCAGTGTGTTTGAACTGAACTGTTTAGGAAACTCCATTTGGGATAACAAGATTTGTGCATATCATTTCTATTAATAAAATGACGGACTTTGTATAAATGTGTACTGTCCAGCCAAGGGCTGGACAGTACGAGACGCACATTTCTGGGGGGGAATCTGGGACTGGGTGTATGCTGGGGTCACCCTGCATTACACCTCAGGCTGGTCAAAGCCTGGGTGTGATTGGCCGGTTGCAAGTGCACACAGACATGGCTAGGAGTGATTAACATGCAAGTGGCTGTGAGCAGCCCAGGAGTGGAGGCAACAACAGAAAAGCAGTGTGAAGAGCACCCCAGGTCAGAGAGTAGGGATGGCAGTTACTCACTAGTCTAGATTGTACCTTGGGTATGTCACAGTACATAGACATGTGCTCTGTTTGTCTAAGAACTCTGCTGAAGCACCCACTGTAGACAAATATTTGGATCATCCATCTTCCCAAAAAATTCCCCCAATAGGAAGTGGAAAATGTCCCCTTTTCACATTTTTATTTAATTCTTTTGGATCTCTACATAGGCAAAGAGTGCCATCTTTTTCTCCTACAGTGACCCAGGAGTGTATGCACTCTGCTGGTTCTTCTACTCGCTCTGTGATTCCCAGAGTAATGAGCTGATCCAGCTCCAACCCTAGGCTCTGCTTTAGGGCAATGGGAGCTTTCATAGAGGTGGCTGGGCTCTTTCAATTCTTTGCAGTATGCTGTTGAGAGTTTCCCTTGCTCCAGGAAGACATCCTTAAGCCCTTCCTGAATTGTTTTGGTCCTCTTGTAAGGTCTGAGGCCTTGTTTTTTGGCTAAGCTTAGACCTTGTTCTTGGGCTAGCAGCCATATTAGGAGAGACAGAAGCCATAAGCTAAGTAGCATTGTGGTCACATCTTCACATCCCTGAAACCACATCAAGACACTGAGCTATCGGGCTGTTAAGAAGGTGCTATTGTCCTAAGAGTACCTAGCACCACCACATAAAGAAACATATCCTAAAAGGTGTATAGAAAACTCTGTTTAATAGCATTCTGTCTGGCAATAGTTGTGGTTCTAAAATCTACATTTCTTATTTTGTCTTGACGGTACCCAATTCTCTATTGTTTATCTGAATGATTTTTGTCTGGTTCTTTGATTGTTTCATAACTAGGTGTGAAATATTTAAATCAATTAAGGTGGTCATCGGGTATGATTGATCAAAGAATTATTTTGTAATATGTTAGGATTGATCCAGGATTTATTTTATTATATGATTGGTTAAGGTATGGCTAAACATGACTCACGTTTCACTATATAAACTAGAGTCCAAAAGGAAGCTCTTTGGAACCTAACTCCAGGACATAGCCCAAGATCAGAGCTGCCAGACCTCAAAACCCTTCCAATGATAGTGTGCAGAAGGTGGAGTCCCCAGATGATCTAATCCTGATTGGCTACCAGAATTTTGTCTGGCCTATTGGGATGGTAAGCATTGTATGCTTTGCGTGGGTATTCTGTTTTGGTAATTGTTAATAAATAGAGAATAAAGATATTACTGTATAAGGCTCCTTCACTGGTAAAAGACACTTCAAAGCCACAGAGAATTACACCTGGAGCCTTACGAATTGGGAATGGGTGGGCACTTCAATTAACCAGGTTATACATGGAGCCTTATGGCCTCGGAATGGGTGGCCCTGACCTCTAGAGTAGGAATTGGGTAAGGGTAGGCACCTTTCCCCCTGGAGCCCTATGGACTGGGAAAGGGTGGGGGTGCCTTAACTGGGTAATGCCTTGAGCCCTATGGATTGGGGTACAGATGGGGTACCCTAGTGTGCGGGTAACACCCTGCCCCTCCAATGAATGCAATCTCTTCCTGAGACCAAGGGCTTTACCCTTTTAATCCAATAAAGCGTGCTCTTTTCCCTGCTACTATTACAAATTGTGTCTTTTCCAGTTTGTTATTTTCCCATCCATTTAATTTGAATATTCCTTAATGGGGATAAACTCATCACTGTAAGCCCTGAGTTTACTTTTCACTGTCTGTGGCTTTTCTTTTAGTGTTAATAAAACTGTTTTTGGCAACATATTGGCTTATGCTCCAGTGCTCAACTTTAAATTAATAGATTTGCTTTCTGTCTTCTGTTGGAAGAGTGTCCATTGCTCCTATGAAAAATTCATCTGATCTAGCTGCAGTGTCATAGTCCTCTTTGACCATGTTGTGCACACTCTGCTGGTGCTTGCAGACTCTCACAAAGTGATATAACCCATTGCATGTCTTGCAGCTTTTCCCATGTGCTGTCATTGTGCTGGCTGTCATGGCACGTGCAGCTCCATGTTCCTACTCGATTCCAACTTTGAGCTCCACAGACCTTTCTCACTGAGGTCTTTTTTCTTGTGATATTTTGGATTCTCAGTCGTGTCGACAGTGTCAGAGCACTCTCTGCCTTCCATAAAGTTCATTACAGACTGAGTCACTTCTGTTGTTTGGTAAATTCGAATGGTCTTGTCAAAGATTAATTCTGGGTCTTCCTCCAGTCTTTTGCCTCACGTTTTTGGTTTCAGAATCATGATCTAGTCTCTTATCAGGGACTCAATTAGTCCCCTAAAATTGCAGGACTGATCTTCAGCCTCAAATCAGTCACAAGCTCTTCTAGAGTTTCACCTTCCTTTTGTGCCCTGTGGTTAAAAACCATCTTTCATATGTCCCATTTTTATCTGGAGCACAGCCCTCCTCAAATTTCTGTACCACAGTTTCATAATTAGCCTCCTCTGCCTGAGTTAACTGAAAACTGTCAAACATAAAGTATTTCTGAACTAGCCACTGACAAAAAAAATAAAGCTGCCTTTTGAATTCCTTCCTTTTTACTAGCACACATTGCTTGAAGATAATGAATGAAGTGCCATGTGAATGTCCTCCAGTTGTCCTCCATGTTTCCAGAGAGTTTCAGCTCTGGTGGAGCTTTGAACTGCTCCATTCATCCCCCCAGAGTATTTTCTTAGGTTATAACTATACTGAGTGTCAGTGTGGACTATGGGGTGTGAACTGCAGATCACACCAGTGTTCCATGCTAACTGCCCCATGTGGACGCTGCTGGTGCAAACTAAAAGGTTCCTAATCTGCATTAACATAGTCCTCTTTCAAACAGGACCAGGTTAATGTCAACTAGGTACCTCATAGTTTGCCCCAGCAGTGTCTACCAGGGCAGTTACCTTGGAACACCTTGGTGTGATCCACAGTTCACACTCCACAGTCCACACCGAGGCATGGTGTAGACAAATCCAAGTTCCTCTTTACTCTTGGAACCGTATGGTGTTCAGTGATCACTAAGTATTTAAGTTGCTTGCAAGAAATGTGCTTTATTCTGCCTCTGATTCCAACCGACTGTGCATAACAACAGACTCTGTCTGGGAAGTTCAGCACTTAAAGATACAGCCTCTACTATCACAAACTAGAGGGACCATATCTGGGCATGACGGCACACAGACACAGCCCTACCCTGCTGTGCACGGATAAACACTGGCAAAATAGCCTTTAGGAGAATGCTGGCCTGTTTTAAGGTATAACAAGCATTGCTGCTTATCGCAGTTCCAGGGTAACTGCACCTCTGGCCCTTTCATAGACTCCTTGAGGCAGGGGTGCTAGAATTAGCAGTGCTGTGGGTGCGGCACCACCGCCTGGCTTGAAGTAGTAATAACCACCAAATACGTGGTTTCTGTTATCAGCATCCCCACTGTAAAATTGTCCCAGCAACCCTGCCTTCAGGGCACCCCAAACAGATCTCAGGCCTCTAGCCATCACTTTCCTTGGGGCAGGAACCTGCGTTCCTCTCTTTCCGGACCGGGGTTTAGGCTACAGTTCCCTTGCAATTAATTGTGCTTATCTCAGCAGGTCTGACTTTAATCCAGCTCCTGCACTTCTGTGCTCTCCCAGGGGCTGTGGCAGCATTTACCAGTGACCAACCGCCTTTCACAGAGACAGTACATCTATTAGGACAAAACATTACATAAAACAGAGCATCCTAAAGCTACAAACAGTCTACACGCTTTCTGGCTTCCCAGGTATTACCCATCGTCTGCATGGGTGCCTGCTAAATTCATACACAAGTTTGTCAGTTCTTTGGTCCAGAGTGTGCCACTCCTGGGTCAGCTCAGGCTGACCCTTTACGCAGCTTGAGGCCTTTCTTTGCTGGCTGTCTTGAACCCAGTCAAAACCAGTACACGCAGAGGATTGTACTTCTATACAGCAACGAGTGAGTGCTATGCTTGAGAAGTGCCAGAACGTAAGTACCGGAAGTGCTGGGAGACGCTGTTCCAGCTCTCCCCAAAAGTGCCAGAACAGCATCCCAGGACTCCAGCATGGTTCTACAGCCCTGTTCACCTGTCTAAGATTGACAGTAATGATCCCCCTGTGATTCCAGATTCCACAGGGAACCCACCCAGCGAGCCAGCAATTCACAGATACATATGCCGCTTATTGATATTATCAACTCTGAAGTTTCCATAATTCCAAGGTCTAACACAGTGTTTCCCAAACTTTTCTCTGCCATGGCACACCTTGATACCTTGTAATTATTTTGAGGCACACCACCATATAGTCTCCAAATGAACTCATGGATATTCATGAGCCAACTCAACTCTTCAAGTAGTTTTTCAAGAAATTCCGTGGCACACCTGCTCAGGCCTGACGGCACACCAGTGTGCCATGGCACACTGATTGGGAAACACTGGTCTAACATCTGTCACACTGCTTATCTCATTATTACCCCCAGTGGTGTCATTCTGCCTTACACAGCACTTGGGGATGGACTGTGTAATGAAATGCTAAACTGTATTACATATTAAGCCACTAAGTGGCGCTGTGTATAACATACCATATTTAAGCTAGTCTTAGCCATACCTGGCAGTACATTAAAGGACCTTATAGTGAACACATCTGGTGTATTTCCCTGGGAAGGAAACTCTGTAGCCAGTACATAACTGCTACAGGAGCTCGACCTGCTAATAGCAACCCTGAAACCTACCAGGTACAAGGTGTACATGACATGGTGTCAGAAGTAAACTAGCCACAGAGTAGAACAGAAACTGAAAGAACGCAGCAACAAAGGTTGCAAACCGAAGGAACAAAGTAACAAAGGTTGCAGGATTGACCCCATCAACATGCCACTCGTCAATGACACTAAGAACTTACAGAATGGACAAACTGGAAACAGCATATTCCAAGATTTTGCCTTGCAGCCAAACTCCACAAGGAAGCTGGAGACATTCAGATATGCTCTTTAATTTATGCTATGGGGAAGCAGGCAGAGCACATCTTTAAATATTTTACCTTTACTGAAGACAGTCACAAAGATTAAAGGGTTCTGGTGATGTTTGATGCCTACTGTATACCTCAGAGAAATGTGATTTATGAAAGATCATGTTTTCACCAGAGAATTCAAGGACTAGCGGAAAACACTGAATGTTATACATACATTGGCTAAAACCTGTGTTTTGGGGACTGCAAAACATGAAAATATTAGAGACAAGCTGGTTATTAGCTTAACAGATAAAATATTTCATATCAGCTACAATTAAAAACAGACTTAATCCTAAACACAGCTACCCAGATAGCAAATAGACAGGACTAGTGAGCAAACAAAGACAGGAAAAACTTGAAAAACCTGAAAGTAGCTTAGAAGCAGTAAAGAAACTCAGCTAAATGTAATTATCATAAGACCCCTGGAGTTAAGATGGACACATTCCAGACAAACACCAAAGCCTTTCAGCCTCAGTGTACAAGGTGTGGTAAATTTCTCCTGTATCCAGGTAAGGGTAAAAAATTAAATAAATGCACAAAATGTGGACATTTTTCAGATGTTTGCTGCAGCAAAGCAGTCAGGGAGTTGACTAATATTATACACAATCAAGACTTGCCGTTTCTGGGACCTATCATATGTGATGACACAGAGCCTCCCTGGAGAGCAAAACTGAATATTCATGAAAGGACTATTGACTTAAACATTGACTCAGAGCAGATGTCACAGGCATCTCAGAAAAGAATTACAATCACCTCGACTCCTCCCAGACCTAAAATCACCTGACACAGCTCTGAGTAGCTCTGGAGGTTCTCTGAGATGCATGGGCCAGTTCACTACAGAAACTACGTACAAAGACAAAAGCTATATATTCAGCAGGCATGGGATCAAAGGGTCGAAGACCAATGACTTTCTTAGCCACAGCATTATAGCCATGATGGGCCTAATAAGAAAGGTGGGAAAACTCAGGGGATGTGATTATACTGAACTTTCAAAAGGAGATACAATGAAAATAACCTTACGAGACAATGCTGAACCATACAGAATAACAGCACCTGCACCAGACAGATCTTGAAAGAGATCAGCTGCAGATTTACATAAATTCAAAGGACATCATTACCTGATTGTAGTGGACCATCTTCCAGATATATAGAAATAATATAGTTGAAAGACATAACATATCACAGAGTTATCAAGAAACTGAAGTGCACTTTTGCTCACTTCGGTATTCTAGAAAACTAGTGATTGACAAAGGACCACAGTTCACTGCAGCAGAATTTAAGTCAGTCAGAATGAAATATGATTTTGCTCATATTATTAGCAGCCTACTTTACCATATATGAAAGGGGAGTCTGAGAGAGCAGTACAGACAGCCAAGAAAATCCTACTGCACAAGGATCCATTCCTTGCTCTTCTGTGTTACAGATCAACACCAACAGCAACTTCTGGATGTAGTCCAGCAAAATTCCTGATGGGAAGACAATTCAGAACTTCTGTTCTAACTTTGGGAAAGAATCTAAAGAATGTAAGTGGCCAGATGTAAACAGACTAGCCAAATCAGATAAAAAGACCAAAAAAAAAAGCTTACTAACACTTGTATAACAGACATCACTGAGGTAAAGAACTGTCAGGTCTAGAACCATGTTTGTGTCAAACTGAATGGAGAAAAAGGATGGGCAACTTCAGCTGTCATAAAGAAAAATAATTCAATCCCCAGGTCATATATGATTGAGACGGACAATGGAGAGTTTAACAGAAACAGCCAAGATCTACAGTTTGTTTTGCAGAAAGAATCATCAACAAAGCAAATTGTGCTGACGGTTGATGCAGAACAAGACGATGACCCTAGATAATCAGTCCTTTCAGGGATCCATTTTATCAGAGCACACTCCAAAGGAGCCTCCAGAGACATGAAGTAACTTGCTTCTCCAGTCCCCATCCCTGGTAAAGCAAGACTTACAAGCATTTGTGGTGTCATACCAATTCATTAGCAAAGAGGAGTTGATGAATATCCACTTCTGCTGAGTTAGAGAATCCCCTGACGGTTATAAAACATGAATAAAATTTTATGCAAATTAGTGACTGAGAAGGGAATTGTGGGACTGAGCTAAACTGGAATATGAAAGAGGCCATTAATATGGCACATTTAAAACATCTGTTGATTGTCTCTAGTTTAATGCTGATGGGGAAAATAGCTGTCAGAGCCCAATGAGCTTATCAGCCAGCAAGGCGTGAAGCTGTGGCTCACGTTTCACTGCTCAGATCTCCACTCTGATCTTGGTGTGATAAAACGGAACAACTGGGGGGAAATAGATGTGTCTCTGCATACAGTAAGGGCAGCACGATTCACACCATAAGCTGCTCGGTTTGTCCAAGAGTCTCGTTTTGTTATCGTACCTGTGTGAGTGGAATTGGCTGGGGGTGGTTTCGCAAATAGGAATGCTTTTTCCACACATGGCCAGTGTTTAACTTATCTGTTCAAGAAGACTTTCTATTATTGTTTTCATTATTGCCCAATATGTGGTAGGTGCTTCCCAGACATTCAAGAAGGGATGGTCCATGTCCCAAGGACCACATACTCTTAGGGAAGGCAGATAAGTAGACAGTTTAGAGGGAAAAAAGAAAAACAAGTAGGAAATGTTTATATGAGCGAATTGATTTCACTGCAAGCAGCGTGACAGAAGCGGGTCTTTAAAAGGACTTAAATGCAGGCAGGAGTAGGGCCTTGTATATATGTTTTGTCTGCTGAGTGCCTTATTATACCTATCCATTTCTTATGGTCCTGGGTGTTTCTTTAAGGCTACTAATAAGGAGCAGTATGTCCTAATGGTCAAAGCAGAAGACTGAGACCCTGGAACTCAAGGTTATCATGGCTCTGACACTGAGTCCTTGTGGATCTTGGTCACATTACATAACCCTTCTGCCTTGATTTCCCTATCTGTCAAATGGGGAGGGTTTGCAGGCAATTTGTAGCCTCCCAAAATGGAAGTGAGGACTGATTTTTAAAGGGCTTTGAGGAGGAAAAATGTTTATTGTTACAATATAACATGGGCTCTCAGAGTAACCAGGACCAGCAGAATATGAGCAATACTCAGGCCTGGTCTACATTGATAATGGAGGTCGATGGAATGTGGCTTGTGTCACATCTCCACTGGCATGTCAATTCGGCCCACCTAAATCACAGTAAAATTTGACTTAATAAAACCACCTCCGCAAGTGGTGAAATGCTGAAGTTGAATTCTGTGGATTGAATGAGCGTCAGTGTAGGCAGAGTGCAATGTAAATTGACGTCATTGGCCTTCAAGAAGTATCCCATAATGTTCTTGTGACTGCCCTGCACATTTGCTGTCTGCTGCACTGTGGCCATGGAAACAGGAAATGGCTTCTCCTCGCAAGCCCCAGGAAATTTTGAATTCCCATTTCCTGTTTGGTCAGCGTGGCGGAAGCTTGCCAGCACAACTGAGCATGGCGACTGCACTCCCCAAACGCTCTCCAGCCTGGAGTCGACATGAGATCTTGGATCTCATCGGTCTGTGGGGCGAGGAGTCTGGTCTGGCTCAGCTTCAAGCAAGCAAAAGAAATTTGGATATCTATAAGAAGATATCTCGCAGCATGTTGGAGACGGGGCACAACAGAGATGCGCCGCAATGCTGTGTTAAGATCAAAGAGCTGAGGCAGAATTATTAGAAAACTAGGGAAGCCAACAGTCATTCTGGCTCCTCACCCAAAACATGCCGTTTTTACGAGGAGCTGCATACGCTTCTCAGAAAAGACCCCAACACTATGTCTCCAAGCAGCGTTGATACCTCGGGGGAATTAGAGGCCAGGATGAAAGAAGACAAGTCCGTGGATGAGGAGGAGGATGAGGAGGAGAACAGGGGTCAGGCACAGGAAACCATGACTGACTGGGATGCCAAGGAAGACACATCTGGTGACTATATACTGCAAATTGCATGTCTTTGATTATATCCCCAGCCCAGAATCTTGTACCAGCAGGAAGAAGTGGTGTGTGTGGTGGTGGGGCTGTGCTGACTTGTACTTGATGTGCTTAAGCATTGGGTTCACCCTGAAAAAGATTATTTATGTGCACAGGGATGCTCCAAGAATCCTCCATGCATATCTCCAGGAAGCTTTCATGCAAGTACTCTGAAATCCTTTGCAGAAGGTTTCTTGGGAGGGCAGCCTTATTTCTTCCACTGCAATAGGACACTCTCCCCCGCCACTCTGTTATTAATTGTGCAGGCATCATAGCCGAACACAGCAAAGCAGCATAAGGGCCAGACCTGTAGCAAGATGCTTGCAGCAAATCCTCCCTTTCCAGCTGTGTGACCCTCAGCAGGCTGATATCACTCATGGTTATCTAGGGAAGATGGCGCACATTTACAGTACCCAACCAAGAAAGGTTTTTAAAGTGTGTGTTAGTGCACAGCTGGGGATGGTTTCTTGGTTCAGCACACCGCAAGTCCCTAAGCAGGACATTGTTGCTATGGCCTTTGGGCATCTGCAAATGGGTTCTTATTTTTTTCCTCCAGAGACCGTTAACACGCACCCACCCCTCACCCTTTTTACTACTCATTAAAAGTCTGATCAATGGAAGCCCAACATCGATGCTACTCTAGGGAGCATGGACTTGTGCAGCATGGGCCCCAGGGATTTCCCTAACATAGATGCACTAGCCCCTTACTTACCATGGCTGGAACGGTGCTCCGACCCCTGCAATACTTAGGCAATGGTATGCGGTTCTAGTCTTCCCTGGGGAAGGCTAAGGGGAATTATTTATAAATTGTAACATTGCTTTTCATTCATGGGATGAGTTAACAACGGGTAGCTTGTGCTTTGCTTCCCTCACAGTGGACAACATGGCCTTCAACACACCATCTCATACTCCTGCAGAGCGCCCGTCACAGATAAGAAGGCAGAAAAAGAAACTCGGATTGACATTTTTAATGAGCTAATGAACACCTCCAAGGCTGCTGACACAGAGCTAAGGGGGTGGAGGATTTCGTTATCTGACGAGCTGAACATGGACATGGACAACAGGCAGGCGGCACAGGCGCGTGAGTGCTCAACACAAGATGAGAGGCTGTGTATAATGTGTGATCAGTCAGACATGTTGAGGTGTCTGGTTCAGCTTCACAAAGCTCAGTGGCAAGAGAGACTCCCTCTGCAGCCCCTGCAAAACTCCGAGCTAACACATTCTTTCCTAGCCTCCACCCCAAAGTGGTCTAGGAGGAGGCTGAGCACGGTGCAGTACGTGCTGCACTCCTCACCGGCTGAGGGGAGCAGAAAGAGGCGACGGCCCCTTTAAGGAGTGGGGACGTGTGATTCTTTCGTGTGTGCATAGCCACAATGGGCTCTGTATCCCCTCTCAGGCCCCACACAATGCATGTGGAACTCTCAATTATCTTCCTTTCCTCCCCTCTGCAAAGGATCACCAATAAAAAAGTACTGCTTTACAGTTCATTACTCTTTATTTATTGATAACAAGGGAATAACGGGAGGGGGAAAGGCAAAGGGGGGGACTGGAATAGCGGGTGAGGGGGAAGAAGGGAGCTGGCTCGGTGTGGGATGGGTAGAGGATGTGATCAGACTTTGCCAGCGCGCCTTTAAACATCCAAATGCACATTCCACCACCATTCTGCACTCGCTGAGCCTCTTATTAAAACGCTCCTTCTCACTGTCCAGGTGCCCCGTGAGGGCTTCATTAGCCATGGGAGCAAGGGGGAGGCAAGATCCCCCAGGATTACTATTGGCATTTCAACATCCCCAACATTTATTTTCTGGTCAGAGAAGAAAGTGCCCGCCTGCATCTTTTTGAACAGACCTGAGTTCCTAAAGATGTGCGCATCATGCACCTTTCCAGACCACCCCACACTGATGTCGGTGAACATCCCCTGTGATCCACAAGGGCCTGCAGCACCATGGAGAAGTATCCGTTTTGGTTTATGTACTCTGGGGCCAGGTGGTCCAGGGATAAGAAAGGGATGTGCATGCCATCTATTGCTGCACCACAGTTTGGGAACACCATTGTGGAAAAGCCTTCCACTATGTCCTCCACGTTTCCCAAAGTCACTATCCTTCTTAGCAGAAGCCTATTAATAGCCTGGCACACTTGTATCGCAGCTGCTCCCACGGTGGATTTATCGATTCCGATTTGATCCCAACTGACCAGTAGCAGTCTGACATTGCTAGCTTCCACAGAGCAATGGCTACTCTCTTCTCCGCTGTCAGAGCTGGTCTCAAGTGAGTATTCATGTATTACAGAGCTGGGGAGAGCTCTCTGCAAAGTTCAAAGAAAGTGGCCTTTCGCATTCGAAAGCTCTGCAGCCACAGCTCATCATCCCACGCCTTCATAACGGTGCAATCCCACAGTCACTGCTTGTTGCCCGGGACCAGAAGCAGCGCTCCACTGACTGCAGATGGTGCGTGACAGCCTGCAGCAAACGGGAATTGTTTCGTTCTATGCCTTGGAACAAGGCAGCCTCTGTAACATCACAATTTTCAGTGCTGTGGCTCCTGTCTCACCCCTGAAAATATTGCAGAATAAGTTGCAAGGTGTTTGTGATGCTCACAATAATAGTGCAAAGCTGAGTGGGCTCCATTCCTCTCTGGCAATGGTGTGTGCATGGCAGAGAGTGAAGGGTTTGAAAAAATGGTGCGAAAAGGCAATCGTCTGGTTGGTTGGACTGGGACAAGAAGGGAGGGGAGAGGGAGTACATTGCATCATGGGAGGACAACAACCTTCCCAAACGCCCTTTGGGTAGTTGCACTGTGAGACAGCTAACCACAGTGCACTGCTTTGATTGTTGATGTAAGCACGGAGGGTAGAGATGCAATCCCCGATGCAATGAACAAGGTGTGATCACGCTTCTCCGACCTCTGCAGCTCAGTGGATGAAGGTCGATTTAAATTAAATCGACTTCACTTTGCAGTGTAGACATACCCTCAGCTACACAAAACTACTCTCTCACCTCAGAAGTAATCCCACCAGCCAGGGGAGAGACACATCTTCAGGGCAGCAAGTGGTAAAGTTTGCCCAACTACAGTCCGTCCCGTGTCTGTTCTTGGGATAAACAGAGGGCAGCAGTCTCCAGCAGAGCTGTACAGCCAGCCCTTCGGCCACTTTTAACAGTTATAAAAACACAAAGTCAAGCCAGTACCTTGGCAATGGGTCACATCAGCTGGTACAAATGCCACGTCAAGACGTGGTCATGCTGGTTCTGGGCTCAGCATCTAGATAGACCCGATGGAGCAGTCCATGTTTCTTTATTGAGGTTTGTTGCAAATGCTCCCCCACCTCCCATGAAAATGAGCCATCTTCTGTCTGCTTGTACAAGAAGAACAAATCCCACATTTGTCACGGTGGATGTTGTTTATGTTTAGGTTACGGAAAATAAAGCATAGAAAGTCTCTGGGAGAAACGGGCTCAATCTGTAACCTTATGCATCAGGAACTGAAACAAGACATCAGCTGCTTTAAGCAGGCAGGAAGTCTCTCTTACATTTGAAGGTTCTGTCAGAAGGAAACAGAACAGCCTCTCTTTTCAGTCACTTGGCTACATACACTACAACCATACTCATTGGGTGATGTTTTCGTTTTCCTCTTAAATATCAGTGCTTAGCCTCTGCCAGATGTCGGATTCCAGATTGGGCATAAGACTGATCCAGCACCTTTAGCCTATATTCTTAAATTGACCAGGGTGACAAAACATACCACCTACCAAAGCAAGTCATGAATATGACAGGAGGTGCAAATGGGATGGGGTAGAGGGACAAAACTCAGGGAACAATATTATCATAATGGAGATGGGCCCTGACAAGGGAGTTAAAAAGTGAACGTCCCAAAATTCAGGGTCATGGTTTTGGATCCAATGTTCCACTTTAGACCCATCTCTATAGAAAAGGGACATGAAGAGATGGTGAAAGGTGGGTTCCCATCCTTTATCCCTGTTTAATGTAACGCTCTGGAGCTAAACCCAGTGCAGGCATGATTGGGTGCAGGTCTGTCTATGTGGCCCTGTACCTTTTATTCTCTCAATGTTTGTAACACCCACCTTGTCTCTCCAATATCCTGGGACCAACACAGCTACAACACAGTAAGCTTTGGGGCTGTCCAAAGGTTCTGTGTCCTGGGAATTGACTTTGGCTGACCTCTCTCAGCAGCTGTCCCTCTCATCAGCCAGACAGTATGTCCAGCTACTATATGTTTATTTTCCCACAATGATTAAACATCTCTGATCAGCTCAACTAATTAACTGTGCACTAACATTTACTCACTGACAGGTATCTTCAGAGCCTTTACCGGCTGTTACCAGACGATCAAACAATGGAACAAACAAACTTAACTTGCTGGGAAAAAGACAAAAAAAAATTAAGAAATTCCGTAACGATTGCTACCGCCTCGAGGGCTGATGCAGCATGCAGACGAGCTAAGCAGCACCATGGTTACTTTTCAATGAATGTGCAGGACCTTCCTGCCACTCTGTTTTCCTGTGAAATGTCACAATTTGGGCTGCCTTTTTGACACGAATCCACACATCTGCATACAAGGCATCTGCACGTCTTTCATTTCAAAACTGCAGGGGCACTTTTGTAAACAAAATCAGACGCATGAGATTGCTCCTGGGTGATCTTACTTAGTGAGCGCATTGTGGAGATGAGGTTTCAGTGTGGAGGGGTTTTCATCACAGCTGGATGAAACCCCCTGAAAACGTGAGGGATTAGAACTGAATGGAAATGCGGACAAATTTAGATCCTTAACTCTAGTAGTGGATACAGCTCCTTTAGGCTTCTGATAGGAAACCCTTGGATCTATATATTTTCTATAGAGTTCTGTGGTCCAGCCTATAGAATTTAATAGAAAACTATATCTCTGTTATACAAGCCTAAAGAAAGGACCTTGCTTTTCATTAAATTTTACAGGTTTTTTAAAGTAATTTCTATATAATCCTATTAAATTTCCATAGAACCTCTATAGGTTCCATCTCTGTTTAATTTTATAGGATTTTTCCATATAGGAACATTTTAGGGTAATATTGTGGTGATGTGTAACATTTCATAAGGGGGTTCTTTTTCGAAATAAGGTTAACACTGAGACCCAACTACATTCCACACACTCCACTTAACTCTGTCTTTGTCTAACGAAGGACTCATAAAGGGTCAGTGCTCAAACTGAAGAATCTCATGTGGTTCGAAAGTTTCCTAGTAATGATTCCACAGCTCCATGGTCTTGAATTCTATGGAGTCAAGATACCATAGTGGTGGGAAGCTAATGAATGCACATTAACAATTAAAACTTAGACAACCCACCTGGATACCTTTGCCCCAGTCTATTCTATCAAGACTTAGCTAGGATCCTGATGTCAGCAGGAGATTGCTTGGTGTGCTATAGGGCAGCTTTATCTTTTGAAGAGAGAGGAATTTCAACAAAATAGGGATGAGCCTGAATCAAAAACCTGGAGGCAAACATCCTGGTTTAGCTATAGAATAGTACAGTTCTGAATCCAGATCCAAACACAGCTAAACGTGGAATGAACTCAAGCCCTCAACCTCACCCACCCACCCACCTACCCACCCACCCTCACCCCAATAAGTTCCAGCACATCCAGGTTTGGGGAAAGTCTGGCTCCAGATCTGAACTTTTGGGCTCAAGCCCATATCAGGGAGGAGAGGGGAAGAGATGTGGGTAAAGCCAGACAGGCATGTAATAGCAAACATTGGCACTAAGTCCCGAAAGAGCCACGTCTACCTCCACTAGCATCTTTTTCAACTGCCCCCACAAAAGAGCCAAGGCCTGAATAAGCCATGGAAACTGAAATTGCCTTCCTAGCCTTCCAGGCCCACGTTCAATCCTGTCAGTAAGGCAATGATTTGGAAGCTCGCACTCCTGCTTCTCCTCCTGTACCAACCTTATAGGTAAGGAAAGGTCTTCATTCTCCAGGGCACACAATCCAGGCGAATCATGGCTAGGACTTTCAGAAATGCCTATTAGTTTGGATGCCTCCATTCACGAAGGCCCATACAATTAAAGGGCCTGGCTTTCAGAATATGCTATGTACTCACTCTCTGAAAATCAAGTCCTTCCAAAGTGTCTCAAGTTGGGCTCTTAAAATCAAGAACCACTTCTGAAAATCTCAACCTAACTGTATACAAAAAAAAAAAGCCAAATGCTGCAGAGGACATAAATTGCAGGTCTCATACAAATCAACTAGCCAAACCAAAAGTAGCCGCAGATATAAAGAATGGAAGGGACAGTATAAAGCATGCTGAACAAAGAGGATCTCCCAGTATGTCCAGGAGAGCTCTGACGTGCCTGATGTAAAGCATCAGGTAGCTTCTTTCGTTTGTGCAAGAAAAGAAAAATACCCTAAATTGTACCATAAAAACCTTTTATTACAAAGAACTGATTAACATTTGACTCTGCTATAGAACCTGAACAATGGCCAAGGTTGTGAAGTGGCTGCCCCAAAAGGCTATGCAAAACAATACAATGATACAAAGAGCCCTTGTGCATGGCAGGAAATGTGATATCCTATCTTCCCTCCCCGTCACGGACAGTGCTTCAGCATTCATCTTGACAAACCAAGCCAAAAGAGATCATATGCTAGATATTTTGTTTAAAACATCTTTACGTAAAGGTGGTGCGCAAAAGTCACATTGCACATCCTAAGTATCTATAAGTGTTTCCTGTTAATAAACTGTTAACAGTGTGAAAGAGAACCGTGCCTGTGTTCCTTCTTCCTATCTTCAAAGCACTCCACATCCATCAACTCACCCTCACAATGATCAGTGAAGTCAGCCAATAGTATTATCCCCATCTTACTAGGAAACTGAGGCAGAGGAAAGGTAAGATGGACTCAGAGAGAGTTAGTGGCAGAGCCACAATTTAGTCACTCTCTATGGTTAATAAAAGGTTAAACAATTAAAGCCAAATTCTCCACTGTTCAAAATCAGCGTAGCCTCACTGACTTCAATAGGGATGTGCCAATTTATATCAGTTGAAAATCTGGTCCTTGATCTGTCTCCTGGGGATTCATCTGGGATTTAACCAAGATGAACTGTTAGTAATAGCACCTTTTGTCCCCATTTATGCAGGACTGCTTAAAACACTTCATGCCATCAACACTAGAGAGTGATTTTTATTTTGGTGGAGGCAGACCTGCAGAGGAGATTATCCTGTGAACTGCACGCGGTGAGATTTACTTTTAACTCACATGCTTTTGTAATTAAATTCAAAGCTGAAATCCATCTGAGGACAAAGTTGTCGTGTGTGTCTTGTGATGATTTACTCCATCATCTCTATGTCCATTAAAAGCAAATTTTATGTACACACATTTGGGTAGAAGGGGCATTTTCAAGCCTCACCACCATAGTCCCTTTCATCTGCGTATTTTAAATATCAGATAGTCCCCCTCGGTTTGCTGCAGGACTTTAAGAAGATTTGAGAAGATCTCAAGAGGGATGTCACATGAGGCTGTAACCTTAGATGCACATCCCCTTCCACTCCAGCTGAGCTCTTGGGGAAAGGCGGCGGAGCTGTAGTCTAGCTATGGCAGCTGGGGTGGGAAAAGAAAGCAGCAGTTTAGGGCACAGCCTCGTGCACCATGGCTGTTCTGATCCTCCAAAAATCTGGGTTTGGCCAAAGTACAGCAAATTGCAATAACCAGTCTCAAGGCAATAAAGTTCCAACTTCAGAGAGCAGCCTTAGGCCCACATCTGACAGCAAGGAGCATAGACTCTTGGCCAGATGAAAGTGGAAGAAGATATTCTGGTAGCTGCTGCTGCCTGAAAATCCATGTGTAGCGAAGAGTCTGGCAGGCCTCAAAGTTTCAGGTCACCTTGACAGTCAGAGTGCAAGTAGTGCCAATATCTGGTGAGGCTTTCTTTGGCCTTTAGGGTAATTTGTTTTATCTGGATTAATTAAACATGTGTTTTGAATAGCTGGTCCAGCAGCATCCTCTCCAAGCAGTCACTCAGGAGGCAGAGAAATCAGTTTCATGCATCCAGCTTTAAACTCCAGCCTGTCACACTGGATCCCACAAGAGGAGCAGCAGCAACTTGTAAACAACTGCCTTGAGAGATCCAATAGCACTAGCATGGACGTCCATCATCAAGGCTAGCGCAGATTGAAAGGAAATGTTGTAGTGGGGGAGGGGCTGCACCCTCCCAGTGATCGCATTCAGGAAGGCGCGCGTGCAGACAGGACAGGTAGCTGGTGACACTGGGTCCCGGAAGTGCTGGTTTTGAGCATGGGTTGAACCGTTGTGTGTTCAAGGGTTACTGGGAGTGTGCCTTGTCTGCGTGAAGCACCAACAATCTCTGCCAAGGGCGGTCCTTGGAATTCTGTGTTGGCTTCCACTAGTGACAAGGAGCATGTGTCTGTTA
Source organism: Mesoclemmys tuberculata (assembly GCA_007922155.1). Classification (NCBI taxonomy): domain Eukaryota; kingdom Metazoa; phylum Chordata; order Testudines; family Chelidae; genus Mesoclemmys; species Mesoclemmys tuberculata. Next base: position 11,940,119 of record ML675603.1, read on the forward strand.
GGAGACTGAGGTGAGCCCAGACAGGGGCGGTGATAACACAAGGAAGGGAACAGAACACACAGAAGTTCACGTGGGTGTTTTTCAGCACCAGGCTGAAATAGAGTTGAGGCCACTGGCTTTTGTGATTTCCAGGCATCAGATCATAGCATGGGACGAAAATGTAACAGGCTGTTTTGTCTCCATGTGCGATATTGGGCTTTTCACTTTGTGAGCATGTCTCCTGTGCAATGCATTTCTTTTGCAGATAAATATTTATGCTGAATGATTTTGATTTATATTTGGGGACTTAAATACTGTAGACCTGGAAATACCCAAAGTAAAACAACATAAAACAGGAAGAGAGTAAAAGGGAGGGACCCTCAGCCAAAGGGTTCTGCTTCCTCTGACAGCTGAATTTTTCCACAGAAATGACCCCCAGAATGGGTACAAACTTCATCCCCCTGGTCTGCGCTTTCTGACTGGGGCTCCCAAAATGTGTGCACCACACAGGCAAGGTGTTTGCAGCATCACTGAGGTTCCTGCCATGAAAGCATTGCAAACAGTATTTGCGTGATTGTACTTTCAAATCTCAACTTGTAGCACGAGCGCATTTTAAACGAAAGTGATTTGTAACTCCGACTGGCTTGCTAATCCTATTCCGGCTAACCAGATTTCTTTGTTCGGTTGTTGGTTTTTATCTTCGCAGACAATGAGCTGTGTTTGTAAAAAGGGAGGCAGCTGCGCTTCAGCCCCACCCCGCCAACGTTTTGGACTGATTCAAAGATACAGGAAGGTTGTCAACCAGTTTGCGAGCCACAGGCGAGCAGGCTTTAACCCTTTCCCTGCTGAAGGACTAAGGGTATGTCTTTACTGCAGTGACAGGGCCTGATTGCAGCTCGAGTAGACATACCTAAGCTAGCTTTAATGGAGCGAAAGCGGGCCCCAGAGCAGCAAAGCCACAGCAGCATGCACTTAAGCACAAACTAGGCACAGGACTCCGGGCAGCCTTGTACAGCCTGCGCTGAAGCGAGCGCTGCAGCAACTTCGCTGCTCTGGGACTGAGTTAGTTAGATTAAAACTAGCTTGAGCATGTCTACTTGAGCTGTAAGCACAGTGCATGACTGTAGGCCAGACATACCCTAAATCTAACACCCCAGCCCACTGAGCGAGTCCAAACAACTGTCATTTTTCAAAAGTTAACCAGCCACCAAAAAAGTCCACTGTAGACATCTACAACCTGCCATCTTCACAACAGCTGCAGAATTCCCAGCCCCAAAATACGTTGCATGTGGTGTAAGACAGGCAATGTTCAGTCCTGCACCAAAGATAGGCTTTAAGGTCTAATATCTTGCAACTAAGCAGAGCTGGAAATGAAAGGCAGATGCTCCTGTTTCCATTGAGATAGATTGTCCTGGAAGCTCCTAAGGTAGCTAACTTTACAGCCATGACACATCGATGTGGAGAAAAGCTCATTTGGATCATCTTTTGAAGGTGTATTGGGCCAGATCCTCAACAGGTCTAAATTGAAATATGCTGAAGATCTTGATCCTCAGTTTTAATTTCTCTCTATATCAGCCTCGTACTGTTGGACTCATAGTAACTAATCACCAAGCTTGAAAGGTGAAGGAATACCAGAAAGTTCTGGTACCATTAAAAAAGCCTTTAAAACATTTGTAAAATAGATTTTCTGTACAAGATGTGGCTTACAGGGAGTACACAATAGTGTGGAGTGGAAACAATGTCCTATCTGGCACTTGTATGGTGATGTTCGGACTGATTCTCTTATGGCTTTGTCCAAACTCACCTCAACAAAATTATGTCACACCACACTTAATATATACACACACACACACATGCACAATAATATTGATATAAAATATGTCATCCTGCAATCTGTCAGATAAATCTGACATAATAAATATGTCACTTTATTTAACAACTGATTCTGAAGAGAAATAGGCAGAGTGAAAGAAATCAAGACAAGGTTTAGGAAAAACACTGAGGAAGACAGAAATTAAAGCAATCAATCAAATCCTCATGGAATGTCTACATCACTTGAAATAATATTTTATTGTTGCCTATTGATTGGAGCCCACGAACAAAATTGCAGACAATGAATCTGGGGTTAAAAACAGGAGTCACAGCAAGAATAATTTATTTCAAAATCTTGGGCGAACATCAATTTGCGCTTTGTAAGATGTGACGATAGAGTCACTGGTAGCCCTCGGCTGCCTCACCACTTTAACCTTGGAAGCCATCACCATCTAGTAACGGTAGAAATGTTTTAAGGAAGCACCAGTAAAAATAAAAACCCATTCCTCCCCCCTCCCAGATTTAAACTTCAATCTGTGAAATTTCCAAACTTCTCTAGGATTAGTGTTAAGGCAAGGGTTGAAAAAGAACCGTAACATTCATTTCAGCCGGGGAGATTTCCTTTTGGGATGCAGAGGAGGAGGGAAAGATCTTGTCATTCACTCTCATGGCACCACCAGTGGGACTGACAGCTTGCCCAAAGCAAAATAAAATAAATCAGAGGTGCAAAGGGTGCTTTAGGAGAGATCTGAACAGCTGATGTACATTGCAGGCCCAGGAATCTTTGTGCAGCAAAGGGATACAGTTTCCATTACCCCGTGACTACTCCGTTCGCTCCAACTCTCCTGTCACTTGCATCGTTCTTACCCTGGTGTAACTTGGTTTACACTAATGGAAGAGAGGAGAATCAGGCCCTGCATTGTATCCCTTCCATGCTCAAAATTGAAACAAACCTTTCTGAAACATTTTCATTTCAAGTTGACCTGAAAAATGTTGTCTTTATTTCAATCCAGCCACTGAACCAAAACACTGGCAATCTGTACAGCTCTCATCGTGTCTATTCAGATGGTAAACTCTTTGGTGCAGTGACTACCAATTACTACCTACAGAACAATTCTCATTGGGCCCTGTAGGTGTCACTGTAATAATAGTAAAGCTTGGAATGTGTATCATTATTATTACTATTTATTATCTGTATTGCAGTGCACCTAGGAGCACCAGTCAGAGTGCAGGAGCCCATGGTGCTAGGTGCTGTACAAACACAGAACAAAAGAGTCTCTACCCCAAAAGGTTTACAATTTAAATATATCATTGTTCTGCGTCCCTCCCTTTTTTTGAGAATCCCTAATTGCTTGGGGGAAATGGCACAACATAGTATTCTTACCATCCCAAATGAAGACCTCCAGGGACAGGCTTGTGACGAGCCTTCCATTGGGCTAGTCTCCTAGTAACACCAAAGGTATAAAATTAAACCCAAGACAAGCAATTAATAGAGCAACATATCCAAAGAGGCAATTAAAGGAGGGTAATATAATTATAAGAATCAGCTTGGGTTTATGGAAAGTAGATCCTAGCAAACTGACTTGATAGCTTGGGATTGGATGTTTTTTTCTACAAAATATGTCTTAGGGATTATTTGGGGGGAATTTTGTGGCCTCTGTTACACAGGCAGTCAGAATAATCGCAAGTGTCCCTGCAGGCCTTGGAATCTATGACTCTATTAATGTTTTTTTGATGGGATAAGTTTGGTTGATAAACGTAATAGCGTCCAAGTAATATATTTAGACTTCTGTAAGATGTTTGACTTGGTACATGACATTTTGATTAATAAACTAGAAAGATATAAAATGAACATAGCACACATTAATTGATTAAGAGCTGGCTCCCTAATAGGTCTAAAGATGTAACTGTAAATGGGTAATCATCATTGAATGGGAGTGTTTCTAAAAGGGTCCTGCAGGGATCGATTCTTGGTCCCATGCTATTTTTTAATGACTTGGATGAAAACATACAAGTGTCACAAAAATGGGAAGAGTGGTAAATAATGAAGAGGACAGGTCACCGATCCAAAGCAAAGAAGATGGTTTGGTAAGCTGGGTGCGGCTAAATGTAAATCTATACCTCTAGGAACATCGGCCATTTCTACAGGAGGGAAGAACTTTATCCTGGGATTCAGTGACACTGAAAAGGAGTTGGGGGTCATGGTGGATAATCAGCTGACCATGAGGTCCCAGCGGGATGCTTTGGCTACAAGGACAATTATGAAACTTGGATGCATAAAGAGCAGCATCTGAAATAAGAGCACAGAGAATATTGTACCTTTGTATTTGGCACTGGTGTGACTCCTGCTGGAATCCTGTGTCCCGTTCTGGGGGGCACAATTTAAGAAGGATGTTGAAAGATTGGAGAGGGTTCAGAGAAGAGCCACGAGACTGATTAAAGGATTAGAAGACATGCCTTACAGTGATGGGCAGAGCTCGAGTCTATTTAGCCTAAGAAAAAGGAGGCTAAGGGCTGACGATTACAGCCTGCACGTTCTTGCATAGGCAACAAACGTTTGATAATGGGCTCTTCAGTCTAGCAGAGAAGGGTATAACATGATCCAGTGGCTGGAGTTGAAACTAGATTAATTCAGACTGGAAATAAGGCGTCAATTTTTAACAGAGAGGGTAACCAACTATTGTAACAATTTACCAAGGGTCATAATTTAGTTAGGGTTGGTCCTGCTTTGAGCAGGGGGTTGGACTAGATGACCTACTGAGGTCCCTTCCAACCCTAATCTTCTATGATCTATGCTGGATTCCTCCTTACTGGAAATTTTAAAATCAAGATTGGATGTTGTTCTAAAAGATAAGCACTAGGAATTATGGGACGTTCTATGGTCTGTGCTACATAGAGATCAGACTAGATGATCACAATGGTCTCTTCTGATCTGGAATCTATGAATTAATGGACAGGATGGAATAGGAAGATAAGGGTCTCTTCCCATTGGTTTATCATCATGTTGGCCAAGGAAAATGCCCATCTAGTCACCTATGTAGGCAAATAACATGAAAACATTGGGCCAAATGTTTCCATAGTGTAAATTAATTGATTCCAATGGAGCAGCACTCGGGGCTAATATAGCTTTAACAAAGTTTTCATTTACATTTTGACTGGGCTTTGCATCGCTCCTACTCTATCTATAATTTCCCTTGCAAGGGGAGAGAGATCATTAAGAGAGACACATTAAGCTCTGGTTGCAAGGACAATAGCAGAAACATGTTACGCAGTGTTTCTGCACCTGTAGAATATAGTCAATATAGCTGGAAGCAAAGCTTCAAGCAACAGTCCCCTATCAAGGAGATTTTTCCCCAGCTATTGCTCTTGGAGTCTGTTCATATTTCTTTTACCATTGGGTGGATCTCAATCTTTAATTTAGGATTTTATACTGCTGCACCATCCCCATAAAATCAATAATGCAGTCCCTACCAAGCTTCACAGTATCTCTGGTACTTCTCCCTCTGTGGAGTAAAATCTCTGCTTCAGATAGGAAGCTTTTGTTTTGATTTTTAGATCTGTATTCACTATTTAAATGATCCCCTCTGCTATATTCCCCCATCTACAAGTCCCTTTACATGTTGTAAGGTCTCCCCCCTACAAGGCTAGCAGTCCTCAACCTACAGGTTTTCTAGTTTCTATTCAGCAAAATGGAAGCAATTTTCACTGTGGTCGTTAACCCGTGGAATCCACTGGCCTCTAACCAGGACTTTTGGGAGTGCCTGCTGCATCTTCCGTCGCTGGGATGGCAAGATTCTTAAAAGGGCTCCTTCACCTACACCCTTTGGCCAAGAGCTGGTTTCTCTGTGGGACCTCAACTCAGTCCTAGCAGCCTTAATGGGAGCTCCGGTTAAGCCCCTGGCATCTTGTCCTTTTCTGCTTTTGTGTCACAAAACATGGCGTTCCTCGTAGTGGTAACATGTACAAGGAGAGTGTGTGAATAACACGCTGTGATGGCGGAGCCTCCTTCTACACAATTCTCCAAAGACAAAGTGACTTTACAACCGCATCCAAAACGTTTGTCTAAATTGGTTTCTCAGTTTCATCCGAACCCGGCGGTCTATTTATCTGTGTTCTTTCCCAAGCCACATTCATCTCTGGAGAAGCAGCGTCTCCATACATTAGATGTCAGGCAGTGTCTAGCCTTTCATCTAGACAGGACTAAACTGTTTTGTGCTTTGCCTCATTTGTTTGTGTCACATGCGGATCGCATGAAAGGTCAAGCGGGCTCTTCGCAGACAATCTCCAAATGGATAACATCCTGCATCAAGACTGCAAATGAAATAGCTTCCGTTACCCTCCCCCCTTCATCCCACCAGGTGCAAGCTCATTCTACCAAGGCATAGGCTCCCTCCCTAGCGTTCCTCAGTAACGTTTCCACATTGGACTTTGCAGGGTTGCTACACGGTCATTGAAGCATAAGTTCATGAACCATTACACCATCACTGCTTCTTCCAGAGTGGTAGATTGGCCCCCCGCACCCTTGTTTAGGTAGACTTCAAGCCCTGCCTCCTGGGGTGGGTACTGCCTATGCATCACCTCTGTGGCTGCGTCTATTGAAGAGATAGTAACGGTTACTTCCTGTAACTGTGGTTCTTTGAGATGGGATGCAGCCAGGTATTTCATGTACTTCCCTCCGTCCCCTCTGCATTGGAGTCTTGTTTCCAGGTGTTTGGGGTGCAGGAACTGAGGGAGTGCTGCGGCAGTGCCATCTCACATAGCCAGGAAGGGTCTATGACCATTAGGCATGAGGCTGCCCTCTACGGGTACTGCTAATCAAATTTCTCCAGCTCCAGTGCACTGGACACATGCCACCCCCTGCCCCCAGTGGAAAACACAGCTGCATCTCCTCAAAGAAGAACTAACTGACCACAGGGCAATAAACAGTTAAAAGTGACATGCTCCAGGCAGCAGGCTGATCAAAAGACCCAAACAGCTTTTAAAGGGGACTCTCCTTAAAGCAGGGGGGGAGAGAAATGGTTTGTGAGTTGAGGGACTAGACACTGCCAACCAGACCCTAAAGTTCTCATGGGGGCTGGAGGAAGCTTAGATCGCCCAGGATGCCCCTGTGGAAGATCTCTAGAAACCCAGGCACGCGTACAGACGGGGTTTATTGTTTTAAGACCTGTCTTCTTTTGTGCTAATAAATAATACTTCACTTTAAATAGTCTGTTTGATTGCTTTGTACCACTGCCCCTAGAGGGCACAGACTTGCAAAGGTGCTGGACTGAAGTCAACCCTGCTGAGGTAATCACAGCTGATACACAGGGGACTTCAGCCAGGGCCTAGTCAGAGCGGGAGAATCCCATGATTCCCCACCAAGCCAGGTGACTGCTAGGGGCCTGATCCCTGAGAGGGGTGCACTCAAATTGGTCAGGAGGGGTCAACGGTGCAGTTAGCGTCGTAAGTGTGATAGCATCCTTCAGCATTTCTTCCCCTCCCACCACACGCAAGGCCCCTGCCTCAGCAGCCCAGCCCAGGAGACCACTAGGTTTGGAGCCCATCAACGCTTCCTCAGGCACAAAGTCTGGGTTGGGGCGAGAGGGCGGGGGGTGCTTTCCTCAACATAATCAAACAAGGCACATCTCTGCTGTGAGGAGGCGCTCTTTGGGTGGACATGTCATAGACTTCTGGGCATTCACTGCCCTGCTGAAGCCCAGTTAGCAGTGGGTGATTAAACAATAATGCAGCTCATCCACTGAACACTTCCGAGGAGAGCAGAACGAGTGATCAAGCTGTACAAAGCCAATTCCTTCAAACATGGACGTGAGCCCTGCAGAGAAAGAGGAAGAAAAGAATCCTCGGAACAAAGCAATTGTGCACCCTCTAGTGGCACAAGCAGGAAGCATTCTTCCTCTGTCCTGTACTCTTCATCTTATCTCATCCGATTATATTTTACATTTACATTTACAAGCTTGCAGGGGTTACAGGCCCACAGGTTCAATCTCTTTAACCCACTTTACTCACCATCTACTGTATCAACACCTTGGATCCATTAGCGTGAGCAGTAACGAGTCGCTTGTGAGATGTTTTTATCATGAGATCATACCACACTCCAGGCCCGGCGTTTGGAGACACACAGTGAGGCAAGGAGGGGCCATGAGCACTTCAAAAAAAACACAGTAGCTTTGGGGGGGATCATATGCAGTGAAGACTAAACAAACATCAAAACTCCCCGTGCAGCTACCTAGAACCAGCAAGTTATTCTCTGTCACATGCAGTGACACATTTATAGTGAGGAAAAAAGAAACAGGGATGGTCAAGTGCCAGCTGAGGGGTGAAGTGTGAGCGATGGCAGCGCTCTATTGAGCGTCGAGGATACTGCTGTCCACTTTAACTCTTACAGAAACTAATCTCAATTTATGAGCAGCGTTCGAATGCACCATTTTGGCTGACATCGTGAGGAACCTCCAGAGCTAAAAGCACAACCTGCCACAGCATGAGTTAAAGAGCTACGCTGCCTTCAGCTTCGCCTCCACCTTGGCTGAGGCACAGAGGGGGACCATACAATCAGCTGCATAGGCACCCTTTATTAATATTTGAATTATGGCAGGGCCTTCATGCCCCTACAAAATTGAGGCCTCGCCCAGCAGGCTATGCATGAACCATGAGGAACAGCCCCTGCTCTGAAGAGCTTACAGTCTAAACAGAGAAACCTGAGAGAAGGTTGGAGAAAAGAAGCATCGCCATCTCCATTTTGACAGATGGAGAGCAGGAGAAAGGAAACAAGGAGCAAAAATGTAGTCAAAAACTTTTCTCTTCTTCATTTTTTCCTCCCTCTAAAAGCAGACATTTGGAAAAGTTTCAAGCAGCTCTAGCATTAACGCTGGTCTGGGAGATGGCCACCGGGTTCTCTTTAACATTTTAAAAATATAAAATCTTATTTTAAAAAGGAAATCATTCAGAGCCAAGCTCTGCATTGGACCATTGGTCTGACATCGGGTCTCATCCCTGGGTTAGTTGTGCTCCTCCAGTATTTGGGTTCCCCCCTTTCAGGGATCTTGCTTCCCGGCGAGTGCAGTGTGTATGGCAAACAACAGGCGTTCCAGCAACAGCAGGAGGAGAAAGAACAAGACAGGGCCAAAATCCTCTGCTGGTATTGCCCAAGCCACTGTGGGAAATGTACTGCTGTGCCTTTCTGATCAGGGCTGGAGGAATTCTGCCCTTCAGAGAAATCAGAATCACTGCTGGAAAAGAACATTTCTTCTTTTATTACTTGGCTCTCAATCTGTTAAAAGGAAAACAACTTTTTTCCTTCTTAATCACCTTCATCGAACTCCACTGAACTTTGGGATAATGTATGCTGTGTCATCGGTGCAGTGCCGCTCTGAGAATGGTAAATAGGCTCCCGTGTATTTGTCAGGATGACAGCTCACATTATCATTGAGACCAAGGAAGCACTGTGCAGCACTGAGCAAGAGGAAAGCAGAACACCTGCACACAGAGTGCGCCTTTCCCACCGAGGGGCTCAGACCCCATTTACAAACATTAATTAAATAAGCCTCACAACATGGCTGCAGGCTAGGGACACAAGATTATATCCCTGTTTCGAATCAGGGGTAAACTGAGGCACAGAGATTTGCTCAAGGTCAGACTGTAGTAGAGGCAGAAACAAAACCCTGGAGTCCTGACAACTAGTCCCTGCTCCCAGCCTGTTACTTGCTGCTGCATTGCAGTTAAGGTGCTCAGATGGGATGTGCCTCTGGCCTTCGTAAGGAATAATGAAGGAGGACAGGGTCCAATCCAAGAAAGTGAAGAATAAAAATTCTATTGGAAACCATGTTTTTACCTATATAGGGGAAACGTACAAAGGCACAAATGGGAGTTAGACATGTAACTGGCTTTCAGTGGGAATCGGGCTACTAACTATTCTTTGCTTTTGAAAATCTCCCCTCCAAAGGCTTTTTCCTTTGTTTTGGGAATCTTTAAGTCCCTGAGGACTCTTCTGTTTGCAGAGAGAGGTGGCCATTTTGTGTTCAGTTCAGGGCAGACCGTCACACAAAGATACACTGTGCTCTTACATCATGATTTCAATTGTGTTCTTTCTTGTCCTTTTAGTCTACAATAAAGGTAATTGTGTCAGACTGCTTTACGGAATGTACTTGCAATTTCTCTCATCCCTTCTTGTATCTCCAATAAGTCCCCTTCTGAATTTGTTGCTGCAGCTTTTTTCGTCTGACAGAAACTTTCAGTTAGAGGAAAAGATGTCAGTAATGTAAACCACTATTCATGTCCCTGCTCCAGTACTGGTTAGATCTTCATTCCCTTTATAAAACCCATCTTACAAGGAAGTTCACCTTCCTTGTGTGAGAGGGGAGGAACTTTATTACACGGATTCACTTTTTGTCTCAAGTTGCTGACGAAAGAGAGGGGCACACAGAGCTAGCTAGAGCCAGGATTGATGTAAGTAGGTGCTATGCAAACTTTTCCCGTATAGATCAGCCAATGTAATCCGTTGTTGATGACCTTTAAGCAGAGACTACCTGTCATGGTAAATTGTGTGGTCATTTTGTGATGGAGACACGTCCACATGGGACTTGGATGACATCATCGAAGTGACAGATTTCTCTTCACAAAAATAGCTCGTCTCCTAGAGACTTGAGGTTCAATATTACATGCAATTTATACTTTCAAATACAAAAACTAGTTAAACTGAATTTCTTGGGCTAACATTTTTGGAAATGGCCAATCAATTTGTGCCTTGAATATTAGGTTTACAAAGAAACATTGTGGATATGCCCATTAGTGGAAATGGGGAGTGAATGTCTAAACAGCTGAATTGCACATACAAGTCAGGGTTTTCTGCAAGCAGATTCCAGCTTTCCTTGTGAGTGTATAATTGGAGTTTTTCCTCAGTGACCACACAATTGCAGTAATCTTGTGTCATTTACCATCCAGATCATCACATAAGAAGCTCATGTTAGGCTGCTACTTAAAAAGAGGTTTGAGCACATTATTGGAACCAAAATGAAGGACCAGGACCCTATTGTGCTAGGCGCTGTACAAACACAGAACAAAGTCTCTGGAGCCCTCTCCTATTCTCCCTCCATTCCTTTTTAAATATTCTATATAACAAATGTGCCACTAGAATTATCACAAAATGACACACAGTTTAAACACAACAGGCAGTCTCTGCTTAAGAAGCATTTACTCTTCTAAGGTGTTGAGCCAAGGGGTTTTGGGGGAATTGGGGTTGTGGTGATGGGCTGGTAAGCCTCCCCTGCAACGTTAGAAACTCAAACAAGATGACTGAGTTAGTGCATGAGAACCACAAAGTTCAAACTCTCCTGTTTCTTATTGTCCAAGCTTTTCAGGGGGAAAAAAAAACCAACCAACCAAACAAAAAGTAAACTTCAAAAATAACTATTTTAAAATTTTATTAACACTGGCAAGGTTTTTAAGAAATATTTTTATATTCACGACATCCTTTTATTAATTTATTGTTTAACCATCAGTTAATTTAGGCCCTGATCCGGAAAAGCACATTAGCCCATGCTTAATTTTAAATATATGCTTAAGCCCATGTCTCTTCAGCAAAGCACGTAAGCACAGGCTTCATTTTCAGCCTGTGCTTAAGTCCCACTCAAGAGACAACCACAAACTTAAATGTTTTGCTCAATCCGGGCCCTCAATCTTTTAAATGCCATATTTCTTTTCAGTACACGGAAAACCCACAACCGCATAATCGAGCCACTATGTTATATCAGTGAGTCTGTCCGTCACGTGGCTACCAGAAAGAAAGAAAAACAAAAACAGAAGCGCAAAAAAGCATTCTTCCCCCAGCCTTGTCCCCTTCCTTTACAAACAGCCAACAGTGAAGAAGAGATATACTTCAGTGGAATGGTTGTATTTGTGCATCGGATTATTTTAACCGTCAGTTGAAGTTATGTCCTTGTCTTCAGAGCTGCTGGGTGTTACTTCAAAGTCAATCTGAGTCACTGCTTTCAGTCTTCATCTGCTGATGGGCCCCCAGGTAGTGATGGAAATATAACTTCCCTTGACACAGATAACCTCCAATAAGTGAGCAAGTTCCCTTTTGACATGATGATTATAATAAATGGGGGGTATTGCTCAGCTCTTTAAAGGGAAAGGAAATGGGTCAAGTTCTGCTCTGAGCAACCACAGGGTCATAGAGGTGTAACAGAAAACAAGATTTAAGCCAACATGTTTGCAAAACAGTAGAAATCTCATTCGTTTGTTGCTAGGACTACTGATAGAAAAGCAATTTTTTACCTGCAATATCTTATTCTACAGCAAGGGATAACACATTGGGACATGCCAGCCAACTGTAGGCTTTGGGGACCCTTACCTGTGGGTCCTAGCAGTCTGACTGCTTCACCTGGCCTTTCTCACAATCCAGTCAAAAGCCAAAACTTCTCATAGTCAGGAGATTAAATAATGGCCCCAGTTCTGATCTCACAAAGGTTTTACACTAGTGTGACTCCACTGACTTCAGTGGAGCCACTACTGGTGTGAGACCAGAATCAAGTCCCAAGAGTTCACAAGACATCCTTCAACCTGAAGATGGCTTTGTGCACCCAAAATTGAAGTCAGTATAAAAGGCCTGATGCAAAGCCCACTGAAGTAAAAAGAAAGACTTATTGACTTCAGTGAGTCAGAATGCAACCAGGACATCCAGGAAGTTTTGTCTTTGCTTTCTAAAGGGTTCATAACGCCAGCCAAACACTGCACTCAGAGCACAGCTCTCTGATACCGTGCTAGGAGTGTGACTTGATTTACAGCAGTTCGCCCTGCCCTCCTACTGATAGTGCCTCCACTTGGGGCATCTGGCCATGGTTTTTCCTTTCTCAGGGAGAGCATTAATTAATCCTCTCTCTGCTAGCCTCTAGATTAAGTCCGCACCTCCCCATCACGTGTATTTTTCAGATCCCACCAAACTCTGTCATTAACACACACACAAAGGGCTGAATTCAGCATTTTTTCTGTAAAATAGATGATGAATCCTTAACAATACTAATCTGTCCTTGGAATAATAAATTATGAGGACAAATGGCAGAATCATTATCAGATTCAATATCCAGTCATAAATAGTCTTATAAGAACACTGAAATGATGGTGTTTTATTGCACTAGATATCACTTGCCATTAATTACTGCAAGAAACTTTTGTACTTTGATGAAAAGCATTTTAGCCAGCTCAGTTATAAATTCAAAATAGTGTTAAAACAAAAGTCACCTCAGGTTCCCCCTCCCCCCCATAGATCTGAATACAAAATGGCATTTTAAGCCCATAATGACACAAAAATAAAGTTTTATAAAAGCTTTCTTATTGCAGACACATTCTGCTTCAGTGCTTACAACAGACATTGAGTACAGATGGCTTTTTATTTTTCCTATTTACAATGTTTTGTAGTTCTGCTTCAAGTATTTTATTTGGGCTTGGTCTTTTACGCTACACTACTCCAGACTATCTAGAACAGAGATAACTGCAGCACAAATCCGAAGTCAACAGGAGCTGTTGGGGCTCTGCACCTGTGAAAGGCAGGGACACTTATTTGCCCCACTCCTCCAAACCCTTATACATGTGCACTTAATCTGAGTCCAGCTGACTTCAAGGGGGACTAACCATATGAGCACGTGTCTGTCTGTAAACAAATGTGTTTGTGGGATCAGGACTTTGGATGCCAAAGGCTCTGATCCTCCACGCACACATGCACCTGACTGGCCTCTTTATGCACGAGAAGCTCTGCTGAGTCCAATGGGATTACTCAGATATGTATTTGCAGGACAGGGGCTGAATATGAATTAAGCCTTTAACTTCAGGCAGCCAGGTTTGAAAATGTTGACCTTTGTCTTTACGTTTGACTGCAAAGCACACCTTTCACCATCGTCATTATGTATTAAATGTATTATCACAGTGTCTAAAAACCCAGTCATGTGCCCCATGGGTGCCGTCCTGCAAGATGCGGAGTGCCCCCAGCTCCTGTTGAAGTCACAGCAAGTGACACTTCACAGGACTGCCAGCATCTTGCAAGACCAAGCCCAATAGAAACAACAGAAGCCTGGTCTGGTAGTATTACCATTTGCTTCTTGATACCTGCACAGGAAATTAAAAGGAAAAAATACTAACTGCTCATTTAAGCAACATGGTTTTTTCCTCCTGCCTGTCCAGTTAAGCCATCTGAGAGGTTAGCTCCCCCGTGTACTTGTTTAAAATTTACCAGATGGCCTCTAATAAGTAATATTGAAAAGTGCAAATAAGGTTAAAACAGTTTTTCTTTATTGAATATCATTAACTTCAAGGCTGCCCACTTCAAAATGCTAATTAATTAAACTTCACTTCCTTTTGTAGGGTCCCAGTGAAGAAAAATTGCTGTGGAGTAAATGAATCTTGGTTGCAGAAGATTGGACCAGAAGGTTGGACCAGATCTTAGTCTCTGCAAGGTTATGCGATACACGTTGAAACTTTCCACTGATCACACTTTGTCATACTAGAGCCTTTCCCCAAAGAACATGAACAAGAAGAGAGTTATGGAAGGGCCGGTATGAAAGTTTGCTCCTTTCCACAGTAGAGTCAAACTGGACAAACAGCAGCACTGTCTATAAACAATGGTGCTTCCAGTTCACCTCTAACACAGTTGCTTTGGCTAATGTGATGAGGATTTCTGAGAACTGTTATAACCTTCCTGTAAAAATCATGCTTCCCATCAAAGATACTTGGCCTCGGTCTCTAGAGCCACATTGCAGACAAGAAGAATGCTCTTGTGGTTAAGGCACTGGACTGGGTCTCATGAGATGTCGGTTCAGGTCTCTCTCTCGGTACTTACATGGCAGTCATTACCAGAGCATCTCACAATCATTAATGAAGTGTATCCTCACAACCCCCTGAGATGTTAGTCGGCGTGTTACCCCATTTTACAGATGGGGAATGGAGACACATGGCAGACTAAGAGGCTTGTCTAAGGTCACAGGAAATGTGACGGAGCAGGGAATGGAGCCCACTCTCCTGGCCCTCACTCCAGTCCCTGTTCACTTAGGCCAGTGGTTCCAAACCTGTGTCCTGCAGGCCATAAGTGGCCCACAGGGTCTTTCACAGTGGCCTGCAGCTCCCCTCCCACTGGCTGCAGAAGGGAGCTGCTGCCTAAGTACCCCGGCGGAGCGCGCTGCCGGTGCAGGTTTCTTGATGCAGCCAAGGGGACTGTTGGATGGCGGTTGTGCCGCCCTGATCGCGGCGGCCCGTCCGGTGGGCCCAACCGCTGGGGAAGGTCCTGGACTCCTCCGCAATAGAAGGGGAATTAGGGACTGGTCGGTCTCTAGGCTCAGCCCTCTGGCAGGGCAGGCGAGCAAGCGGTCCAAGCACCCCGGCCCTCTGGCAGGGCGGGCGA
>ML675603.1:11955303-12040297 GCA_007922155.1 Mesoclemmys tuberculata
GGCGAGCAAGCGGTCCAAGCACCCCGGCCCTCTGGCAGGGCGGGCGAGCAAGCGGTCCAAGCACCCCGGCCCTCTGGCAGGGCGGGCGAGCAAGCGGTCTAGTGGCCTGCTCCCCGAGCCGCAGGGCAGGCAAACGAGCAGTCTAGTGGCCTGCTCCCCGAGCCACAGGGCAGGCAAACGAGCAGTCTCCCGGCCGTCTGGCCGGAGGTTAGGGGTCTCCCCCTCTCGCCCACTCGCTGGGGCAAGTGCGGGTAGAGGAGGGGGGAGGGGGACGCAGGCCCACCCGTCTCCACTGCGTCCCAGCCCAGGGCCCTACCAGTGGCACTGTGAGTACCACTGGTGCGGCGGGGATCCGGCCGCAACACGCCGCGGGGGCTCTGCCCCCCCTCTAACCAGTAGGTCTGGTTGCCCCTGGGCTACTTCCTCTCCGTCCTCCCCGGAGCTGACCCCGAGCAACCCGGGGGCGGGGTGCGCGGTCCAGGGCAGGCTCACCCATCCGTCGGCGTCCGGAGGCGGCAGCGGGGGCAAGTCCTCAGCGTCCGGCAGCTCCTCGAGGTCTATGGGCTCGTCGGGGGGTCCGGCCTCGGGCAGCTCCTCAAGGTCGGCCCCAGCTTCAGGGGGGTCAGCGGCCAGCAGCTCCTCAAGATCTAGCCCCGCCTCGGGCGGTGGGACCCACTGGGGCGGACCGAGCCTCTCCGGCCAGGCTTGGGGTTCGGGGGGCGTCTGCCCTCTCGGGGGTCTCAACGGCCAGTCCCAATTGCCGGCAGCTGGCGGCCCTATCCAGTCCTGGTCCCGGGGTTTCCGCTGGGAGCGGCGGGTGTTCGGCCCGGGGCCGTTGCCGTTGCCTTCCCCAGCAGGAGCCCTGGGTGGCAGGTCTGCTTCCCACTGCTGCCTGCCTCCCACTGAGTCCAGGGGCCTGGCTTTTATACTTCCTGTTCCTGGGGAAGTCCTGCCCCTCAGCGCCTGGTTGGCCGTCCCCTGTGGTCCTATCCAGGCCGGCCTGAACGGTTGATGGGCGGCCCGGGGCGCTGGCCCAATCCCGGCCTGTTGCTGGGCAGGTTTACCTGGCCAGCTGTTCGGCGGGCCTATTGGCTGGGGGCCTCCTTCGCCTCCCCATCCCGGGGCATGCCAGGGTGCCTTCCTACAGGGACGCTCCCCTCCCCCTGGCTGGAGCAGGGACCATGGCAAAGCACTCTGCCTGGCTCCCTAAGCTCCGGGGTCCTTGCTGGAGCCAGAGGGAAGGGAGCACTGATCTTCATCCCCCTGGCTGCAGAAGGGAGCTGCTGCCTAGGGGCCCAGGTGGAGCACACTGTTTCCCTGCTGCAGCCAGGGTACAGGAGAGCCTCCTCACTGAATAGCTACCCTCTGGCTGCAGTGGGGGGGAGGGGAGAGGCTGCTGGTGGAGACTGATGGCCCTTCAGGGTTGTAAAAGTTATATTTGTGGCCCTCAAGCCAAAAAGGTTGGGAACCACTGACTTAGGCTGTACTTCCTATGCTCCTTGTCACCGGTGGTCCCCTGAGAATACTTTCAAGGCCTCAATCATAGAGCCAACCACCCCAGGTCTCCTTCACCACCACCACATCTTATTGCATTCTTCCACCTGGCCACAGCCGGTAGAGTTGTTCACATCTATTTACCCTCCCCAGCCAGCTTCTCCTCTTGTGTCTAGAAGGGAACGGTACTAGCAATGTCTAGTCCTGCCCACTTCAGCCCTCCTTCAGGCTCCCAACTTTTCCAGCACTTCCTTCCTGTCAGTTTAGATCATCCCACGTGCCAGGGTTGCTTCTCCCTCAAGCTGTAGCTTTACTCAGTTAATTTAAACCCTCCCTCATTTCCCAGTTAGGTCCCAATGACTATGTATGGGTGGGTATTAGAGGGACAGAGTGCTGAATTAACTCCTGACTCAGCATACTGTTACACTCCTCTCCAAACTTCCTGTGTGAACTTGGGCAAATCACTTAATCGCTATGCCTCAGTTTCCCAAACGTAAAATGGGAATAGTATGCCATTCTCTGTCTGGCCTATTTATTTAAAGCTGTTTGGGGCAGGGGTTTCTCTTATTATATTTGTGTAGCACCTAGTACAATGGGGCCCTGATCGTGAATGAGACCCACAGGTTCAACTGTAATACAGTCATGATAATAGCGTATCTATGGACCTGAATAGAGTTCCACACACTCTGTTAAGTCTCCAGCATAGTGAGCTGAGTGCTGCTCTCACAGGCACCCTCCTAGCCTGACGCACATGAATCTATGTGAGCAGAGCAAAAGCAACAAACATGAGTCACTGGGGTCCCACCCCATTCTTTGGTGCAAAGGGTAGTAGAGAAGAGAGAACCTGGGAAGATGAGATTGTGATGACAGAGAGAAAATATCATATCATATGGACTACAGAAAACCCAAGGTAACCATGGCAGGGCATCCTCGGGTGTATTAAAGCTATTAGAATGGCACCTCAATACCATGGAAACTGGTGCATATACTTCAAAAGACTCATCCATTAGAAATGACTGCAGCCGAAATTAGTTGGAGAGGGAACCAAAGAATGGAGTGGACAGGTTGCAATTTAAAAAAGATCTAATTCATTGTTGCTGTTATTCTCATCCAAAGTCATTCTGCTTCGAAGGCAGGAATGGTTTGTTTGGCTCTGAAGACGAAACAGCATGGGTTCAACTATAATGCGGATAGAGCCTCTGACTTTCCATACTGCAAAGGTACTGCAGAGGAGCTCTCTCTCCTCCTTTAAATATGTGATCCCCATTGCTCTGAGAAGCTTGATTTGCGTCTACATTTAAAGATTAGTGGCATCAATTGTAAACTTTGAAACAGGGAATTTGACATCTATTATCTGGCCTGTCTCACCGTAGTTACTTCTAGTTTAGACAACCAGACTGAATACTGGGGGAGGTCCCTCATGATTGGAAAAAGGGGAACATAGTGCCCATCTTCAAGAAAGGGAAGAAAGAGGATCCAGGAAACTACAGACCGGTCAGCCTCACCTCAATCCCTGAAAAAATCATGGAGCAGGTCCTCAAGGAATCCATTTTAAGGCACTTGGAAGAGAGGAAGGTGATCAGGAACAGTCAACATGGATTCACCAAGGGCAAGTCATGCCTGACCAACCTGCTTGCCTTCTATGAAGAGGTGACTGGCTCTGTGGATGTGGGGAAAGTGGTGGACGTGATAGACCTTGACTTTAGCAAAGCTTTTGATAAGGTCTCCCACAGCATTCTTATCAGCAAATTAAAGAAGTATGGGTTGGATGAATCATCAGGCTCAATGGGTAGTGATCAATGGCTCCATGTCTAGCTGGCAGCCGGTCACAACTGGAGTGCCTCGGGGTCGGTCCTGGGGCCGGTTTTGTTCAACATCTTCATTAATGATCTGGAGGATGGGGTGGATTGCACCCTCAGCAAGTTTGCAGATGACACTAAGCTGGGGGGAGTGGTAGATACCCTGGAGGGCAGGGATAGCATACAGAGTGACCTAGACAAATTGGAGGATGGGGCCAAAAGAAATCTGATGAGGTTCAACAAGGGCAGAGTTCTGCATTTAGGACGGAAGAATCCCATGCACAGCTACAGACTGGGGACCGACGAGCTAGGCAGTAGTTCTGCAGAAAACGACCTAGGGGATACAGTGGATAAGAAGTTGGATATGAGTCAGCAGTGTGCCTTGGTTGCCAAGAAGGCTAATAGCATATTGTAGCATTAGTAGGAGCATTGCCAGCAGATCGAGGGAAGTGATTATTCCCCTCTATTTGGCACTGTTGAGGCTGCATTTGGAGTATTGTGTCCAGTTTTGGGCCCCTCACTACAAAAAGGATGTGGACAAGTTGGAGAGAGTCCAGCGGAGGGCAACAAAAATGATTAGGGGGCTCGAGCACAAGATTTATGAGGAGAGACTGAGGGAACTAGGTTTGTTTAGTCTGCAGAAAAGAAGAATGAGGGGGAATTTGATAGCAGCCTTTCACTACCTGAAAGGAGGTTCCAGGGAGGATGGAGCTAGGCTGTTCTCAGTGGTGGCAGATGACAGAACAAGGAGCAATCGTCTCAAGTTGCAGTGGGGAAGGTCTAGGTTGGATATTAGGAAAATGTTTTTCACTAGGAGGGTGGTGAAGCACTGGAATGGTTTACCTAGGGAGGTGGTGGAATCTCCATCTTTAGAGGTTTTTAAGCTGCAGCTTGACAAAGCTCTGGCAGGGCTGATTTAGCTGAAGTTAGTCCTGCTTTGAGCCGGGGGTTGGACCAGATGACTTCCCGAGGTCCCTTCCGACTCTAATATTCTATGATTCTACGAATAACACATAATGGCATCCACCCCTCGCCCAAGGATATTCATTTCATGGAACTCCCACTACCCAACACACCAATTGCAAAAAATTTTTAACTCACAGCAATGCTTCCAGACCACCCATTGCCTCTATGATGGCTAGAGAGGCAGATTGGAAGCAGTGTTGTGACAATCATTCCAGGATTTATATGAAGTAATTGGAACAGTGGCAGATTTCTTACATTTACTGTGGAATCTACTGAATCAACTTCCCATGCCAGTTTGAGGTCACACCCATCCCTGTTGGGTTCAAGCTGGCTCGGGAAATTGTTAGCAAAAGATCTTTAAGTATAACTGATCCAATAATAAGCGCACCTAAAATGCACACAAAGCAGATCACAATGAGATTCTATTGTCACTGAGCAAAGGGCAAAATAGATCCATTCAGAAAGTAATTCTGTTTGTGATCCAACTGTGCTGTTAAGGTAAGGAGATAGAATGAAGAGAAACAATGTGTCCATGTTTCTTGAATCAACAGCCGTTCCCAGAAGAAATTGTTTTAACATCAAGGGATGTCTTGAAATGCAGCATAGTTGCTTATTTGTTTGGATGAACTGTCTGATTAAATTGCATATTGGATTAACTACATTCAATGTATTTTTTTCTCCGCCTGAGTAGGAGTTTCTTCAAAGGGACAATGATGGCAGGAACCAGAATAAGTAGGGCAAGAAAAGGAAATTGGGAAAACATATTGTCATCTTTCAACAATATTGTTCTTGATCAAAGGGGCATTTCTGCTATAAGTAACTCTCCTCCAACAGAGTCAGTTAGGGCAGGAATCTAACAAAAGGCATGACGCCATGAGTGACAGGGAATGTCCCACTCTGACCTAACAAGCTGCAGCAGCAGTAGGAAGAGATGCTCTCAGGAGGCATAAGCAGCAGCATCAAAGTTTTGTGAGCAATCTTTGCTTCTTATTTGTTTTCTGTAACTTGTATTTCATTCGAAGATAAAAGCCTGAGCTAGGAAATCATCCTGTGACGACTGTATCAGGCCTTTCTTTACATAGTATGGTTTATATTTTTTAAGAGTATTCCACCTGCAAATAAAGCAACGTTTACCAGACATAGAATGGTTGGAGTTTCCGACTGTCCGGCACCCTGCCCTTTTGACGAAATGTACCAGAGTAAGTCTTGTCTCTCAACAGCTGGTAAAGCAGAGCACATTGTATTATTCAACACCTGTCAAAATCTCAAGGGAGTCTTGTTTTACCTAACCCCAGGAACTGGGCTCGCAGACACAGTACGAATGTCTGGAGGAGTGCAGCTGAGCTGCAACGGTGAGCTCAGACAAGGACACACAGTAGAGAGACAGAGGACACGATGATGCAAGTATCAAAGCAACCTCTCTCTAGCTGCAGGATACCCCTGTACGACTATATTAAGAGGACTTTCTGATGGGAGTTTGAGACATGGCAGGTGAGCCTGAGGCAGGTGGGGAGCAAATCCCACCTAGTTCGGAGGAAAAATAAAGGTGTATCGGACCAACCAAGCTTTATGGCTGTACAGAATTAAGGGGAGGAAGGAAATATCTTGTCAGACAGAACTTAAAATTAAGTCTTTGGGACTTTCTGCACAGCTAGCTAAAGAAAATCCAGGTACCTCACAGATGGCTGCCTTCCGTCCAAGGCGTTCCTCTCCTGGAGACACAGGCACAGGCGGGTTTATTTCTGGTGAAACAAGTCAAGAGATATCTGCTAGCCAGTTGTTATTGTTAACAACATTGTAGACGTGCCTGGAGGCCCCAACTGAGATCCGAGCCCTGTGGCGGTAGGTGCCATTCAAGCACATAGAAAAAGAGACCCTGCCCTGAGGAGCCTGCAATTTAAACAGATAAGACAGAACAAGGGAAATACCATCATCTCCATTTTACACGGGGAAGCAAAGCACAGACAGATTAAGTAACTTGCCCAAGGACACCCGGAAGCCTACTGTAGATTTGGGAATTAAACCTCTTGCGTCTTGGTCCAACGTCTAAGCCACCAGACTTTCCTTTCCCTCTAAAGAGATGCTCCGACTTCTAGGACAAGCTCACATGCTTGGGATCTAACTGATTGCCAGATGTGGAGTCAGGAAGGAATTCCCCCCAGGTCAGATTGGCAGTGGCCGTGGGAGGGGGATTTCACCTTCATGTGGGTACAGGTCACTTGCCATGATTACCTAGGTGTATCTCACTTCATCACGCCCTGCCACGGCAGGGGCCTCAAGCACTTGTGCACCTCAGTTTCTCCTATACTCTTGCCTGTGGCACTAGTCTCCTGTGGGCTGTAATACTTTTGTCTAAGTTTATTTGTTGGGCTTAGTGTGCGGTTGCTGGAGGCCTTTGATATACCAGAGATGAGACGAGATGATCTAGTGCTTCCTTTTAGCCTCAAACTCTATGACTGTATAACTGTATGACTAAGTTATTGTCCCAGAGTGTACACCTCCTGTGGTTTTCTGGAGGATTTGGTCATTCATACCCAGTTGGGTCCAGCTAACTTTCCTCAAGGCCCAGAAGCCTTTATTGATCTATACACCATGTAATAGAGCTGTACTCAGAAATAAGGTGGTCAAGCCAGTTCTGACATTTTACCCAGATTTCCCACTTGCCCCAATAAACTAGAGAGAGAAAAGGAGCACATGGAGCAACAAGCCACACATATGATAAAGCTTTAAGATATTCCTTCAAGAAATATATAGTCCATTATAATGACTACATACTTCAAAGAAAACCAGTCAACCAAGCATCTAAAAGTGATATACAAACTTTAAACAAGCTTCATAATCACCATTGTACTTATGTGCAAACTGAGGCACAAAGAGGTTAAGCAACTTGGTCAAAGGTCAAAAGGTCATACAACAAACCAATAACAAAATTCCACACAGAGTCAAGGCATAATGACATCCAATCCCCCGTCCTAACCTCTGGGTCACATGCTTCAGAGGCACTGAACAAAACGAACTAGCACACACAGTGGTCAAGAAATAGCCCACTCAGAATAAAGAACAATTGCAAGAGTGTCATCATATTTGTCAAGGATTTGTTTAAGATACTACAGAACAGCAGAAAGACAAGTCAAATAAAAGTAATATCAAGAATGGTTCTTAACAGGAGACCGGTTCACTCAATGAAATGTCGAACAAAAAGAGGAGTCTTCTTTCCTGTGAAGAAGTGGAAGCAGCAGCCCATTTCCAGAAAAACCAAAAGGTGAAATACAATGGAAGAACGTATTTGCTCTCAGAGGCAGAAGTTGTGGAACAATTGCTGGACAAAATAAAACAGGTCTTTGGAAAGAAATCTTAAATTCTAATAGGATGACTCAAAGCTAAATCACTGTGGCTTACACAGGTCAATCAAAGAGCCCTGATTTAAGAAGTGTTGAAAGCAAGCAGGGTGGATAGAGGCTGTAATTATTGCTATCATAAGCCAAGAGAGGTACATTACATCGATGCCTCAGATAAGATGTGTTTAGCAATAGGTTTATTAAAGAAATACTCGGCCTGTTTCTCCACTGCCACATGTTGTCATTTATGCTTATGCAAATACAAAACAATAGGGACTACCACAGGAATTTGGTAGCATTTTATGCCCACTTCACACAGGTGTAAGTCACTAAGCTATAGGCCAGGTTCAATGTCTATGGGTATTCTTGTTGATATGGTGTCATTACTGTGGGACTTTAGTGACTTGCTTCTTTATATGTGTTTTGAATCTTTAAAATGTTACACATTGCTCTCATTCCCCAGCAACCTGGAGCACAAATAGAACTACACAAGTGATTTGCCTTAAAGTTCTCTTTTGACTTTTCTGCTGCTTTAGACATGTATCCTCCACTGTGTTACTGTGTAATCTGTTATATTTGCCACTACTAAAAACAAAATGTTAAAAGGATTAAAAAAAGGTGGTATTTGGGTCAACTATTTATTAAACCATGGACAGAAAGTAGATGTTTTCAGTTTGTTGTTTATTCAGTCAGAGCTCAATCACTTTGAAACTGATCGTTTCAGAAACACCAAACATCTTTGCCACTTGCATCATCACAAAATGGCTTAGGATGCAAAGAAAATAATGTTTCATCATGTCAGGTGTACAAGACAAGTTTATTGGGGTGTCTCACCTTTCTCAAATGGATTGAGATTACAATTAGGGGGCCATCCCACTAAAGGGCAAGGATCCACCTTGGGTCTTTCCCTGTACTCCATGACCCAGAAGGCTGCAACCAAGAGTGGCTTGGCATGGAAGTAAGAAGTATGCAAATGAAACAGCAACAAACAATTTCCTCACAGCTAACAAACTTCACAGTTGTTCCAATGGCAAGAATCAGTCTTCTATGTAAATCTCACTGGTTTCCTCCAGATTATTTAAAAAATTGTGGATTGGTCGAAGCTAATAGCTAATAGCTTCAATAGCTATATTCAATAGCTAATCCTGATTTTTCCCCTCCTTTAGATGTAGGTTAACATTTTGCCTGTATTTAGCTGGTCAAGGTCACTGTAGTGGAGGAGCCTGGGGTCAACGTCAACCAAATAAATCAAGGTAGACGGTGTCAATCTGCAGCTAGACTAGGAAAATGATTGCAGCTAGGTCAGAATTAGCTAATGTGTTAACTAACACTGACCTCCCTCCTAATCTGGGCAAATCCATTCTGATAAACAAGGACCCTGAACCATGTGAAATAGGAAATCTGGCTGGAAATTCAAATGCAAAGACCCATTAAATCTGGAGAAAAAGGTGCCACATTCCTGCATCACTGGGTTTTTGGGAAGAGGTGTGCGTGTGTGCTTGTATGAGACGCGTGAATCCTTGCCACACTAGACCGTATGCCTGGGAAAGAGAAAATAAAATGACGGACTGAGTCTTGTAACAGCATTTCTTTAAGGACTTTCTTGGAGAGATTTACCAAGTTTTATTCTGTCTGACTAGTCAGTGAATAGTTGTGACTTTGGTGAATTTGTTATACTTATAAACAATAGGATTTTATTCAGGGGGACAAGGCAATACGCCACATTAATTGTGAATACAAAAATTTTAAAAAGCAATTGCTTCTATACACATACACACACACAGTTCTACAAAGATGAAGTATAGTTACCAGCCTCGGTTGTTCATGTTAGTCCACTGGCCAGGTGGCTAAGCATGAGGGTGGGAGCAGGGGTCTGTCGGTGCGCACCAATGCTCCTGGAGGATGACTGTAGAACCAAACCCTAAGTCCTCATCTTTTCATCCCCTTTTTATAGGAGTAAGCTCTTATGACACTTCATGGGTTTTGCTTTGTCATGCTGCATCTGCATCCTGGTGTGATTATCAATCACTCGTGTTTTGCAAGCATGACCCTTGTTATTTTTTTATAGTTTATTTTGTTTTTGTTTTTTGAGGTGGATTCCAGTGTCATTAGGGTGGGCAGTTTTCGGCCGTCTAAGTCATAAAAGTTATTTTTACTCTTTTGAACATTCAAGGCTGGCGCCTTTTTCTGTTACTTTCTGGTCTTACATACACTTATTACTTATTTATTTACATACTCGTTTTTTAACATTTACTTAAAACTTATAACTGGAAGATACAAGTGTCTTTCAGAAACAATAACTTTTTTTAATGTAAAATATTTACTAACATTACACAACATCCTCATCCAGCACTGAATCTTTTTGTTTTAGAACATTGCTGATGTTACTTTAAGCAGTGATCTTAAAGCATGCGTACTTCAACAATAGCAACAGTTTCACAAAATGATCTTTGGTAATTTAAAAATCAGGATTATTAATGGCCAGATGTTACTTTCAGACAACTTATTAATAGTGAACAAATCACCCTACATATCCAAAATGCAAAGCCTTCAAGTTGGAAAAAAAAGAGTTTGTCTATAAATTCTTAAACTTCAGACACCAATCCTTAGAGGTCACCCCTAATAAACCCCTTCACCACAGCACTGCTCTAATTCAGTGGTGCTCAACCTGCGGGCCCTCATAACCTTATACATGCCTCTCTCTTCTCAGGGCTGTGTAAGGCTTCCTGCAGCAGCCTGACAACACAACAGTTGCCTTGGGGGAAATGACAATTTGAAACAAACACAGGAAGGCAGACGTACACAGGCACGTTGGAGCCAGCATTGGCACAACCAGACTTTTTATCCCAGGTGACATACATCAAATGCCAGGTCCCTCACTCACCCAAAATGATATTGCACAAAATGTTCCCTTTCGTTACCTACTTTAAGTTACTGATGCACAAGAAATTTTCTACGTACACTTCTGAACTCCATATATACTAATACGTTGCAGTTCTGCAGCACTTGCCATCACGGAATCTCAAAGCACCATCTGATAAATTAATTGATCCTCAGAATACCAGTGTGGAATAAAGCAAGTATTAACCCTCACCCTCAGAAATGGAGAAATAAAGTGGTTAAGCAATTTGCCCCATGCAACACAGCAAGTCTGAGGTAAAGCTGGGAACAAAACCAGTGACTTCTGATTTCAAATTCTATGTTTCAACTACAAGGCATTGCTTCCTCTCATGTATAATTAATATTTTTAATTCTTCTGCAGTGCTGTTGGATAACAAAATGGCTGTTAAAAGTGGAGGGCTATTGCTATAATAAGTGGTACGTGTTCTGGTATTGTACCTCGGGATACAGACTAATGAGCACATAAAAAAGAGGAAGCAATGCACAAAGACAAACGTGTACTTATGATGCTACTTTTTAAAGCCACCGCTCCAAAAAAAACCCCTCTTTTAGAAACATGAACATGTAACACTGAGCTTGTTAATATCAAGAGCAGTTCAATCACGAACAAAAAGGACGTGGTTCATATTCACAGATAAAGTATTTAAACACAAAAGTGAGAGTACAGTTCATTAAGCCGCCTCACTCAGCGGCAGTCCATTCAAATGAATAAAACAGACACATTCCTTTATAATGCACAATGGATAACATTTCATTTCAGTTGCTCTTTATACCAAAGTCAGACTCTTATGTGGAATCTTCTAGTAATGTTCTTGTATTACTAATATGGGGCCAAATTCAGGGAAATGTTTGGAATTCATTTAGGCATGTGAATTCATACTTAAAGATAAATACATGCTAAAGAAATGTCATAAATAAGGACGGCATCCCAGGATTCCTGCCTTTTTAAGGGGAGTCCAAGCCCGTACTACCTGTGAAGAGCTATTTTAAGAAGCCATCTAGACAGTTAATTGGGTAATGAGCACCAGGGCCTGATGAAAGGCATCCAGGGCTCACTTACTGGTGGTGCTCATGTCGACAGGAACTATCCCAAGGGAGAAGAGCTCCCAAGAGGCCCCAAGGAGGATGATCGTTCAATCTCAGAGTCAAAGGGAGAGTTAGTTCAAGTATATTTGGGATTTAATAAGTAGAATCCCAGCAAGGACACTGGGTCTTGCATCTATTTGGACAATATGGAGTTCTTAAAGGGCACCAAGAAAAGGAAACCAGAGGCAGGAGTGGCTGTAGCACCACGCTCGCTCAACAGGGGCTGTTCCAGGCAGGCACGCCTTATGATAGATGGATTTAAGCATGTGCGTAATGGCTCTGCTGGTCACACATGGCCTTAGATACTAGAACTGGTTTTGAAGCACAACGTCTGGGAAGGTTGCAGTTCTGGGTCCAAAGTGCAGAGGTGCTCAGTTTAACTGTTTGGCCCACTACAAGCATCTGGATTACAATTATTTAATTTAGGTGGGGGTTGGTAATGACACTTATTATTAAGCTTGCCTGACAGTTCCCTTTTAAAGTAAGGCCCTATATAAATCTCAGGGTTTAAAAAAAATAAAACCACAGCAAGATCAGGAGAGACACCACAGGAGTTGAAACCAGGATTCACCACGTGGGGCATAAGCAGGTGTGGGAGGGAGCCCTGCCCCCATGGGGGGAATCAGGGTGAGGCCAGGATCCATCCCCCTATCCTGATGAGGTGTGTGTGAAGGTATCAGGGTGGGGGGATGGATCCTGGCCTCACCCTGATCCCTCCCCCTGGAGCAGTGCTCCCTCATACACCTCCTTGCGCTGCAAGCCATGGATCCACATCTTAACTCCTTGGTGTCTCCCCTGGGCCTGCTGTGGGCCCGGCTGGGTCTCCTAACTGCAGCACATAGTCGGCACCACCACCCTCTCCTGGCCAGCTGGCCAGACAGGAAGCAGCAGTGGCATCCATACACCTCTGGAGCAGCAGAATTAGCCCAATACTGTGATTTTCCCAACCGCAGGGGGGTAGAAGCAGATAGTCCTACTTTCATCTCTGCACTATTGCAAACACCACAGCACCGGGTTAATTTCACAACTCCTTGCAGTCCGCGAAATCATGATTTACAAAAGGCCTTATTTATAAGATCCTGTTTTCAGTTGCTGCTAACTTTGCCAAACTTTAACCACTTGGGCTGAAATTTTCCATGACAGTGTCTGCCTCAGGCTGCATGTTTTTGGCTAATATCAACCAAAATGGTTTGGCCACTTCCATGGAAAAGGCTAGGCCCAGGGAAAACATTCTGCCCCATTAAAAAATTCCACTGACCTTTTCTTTGAAAAGTTCTAATGCTCCCCATGCTTTGAAGCAGGGACTTCACAAATTTAAAGGAGATGAACCTTTGTGTTGGGCATGTCTCTCGCAGTCCCCATAGAAATCCATCCCAATTTGGCCAAGTTATAAACCTTTGAAAAATAACAGTTGCCTGTGCTCAGCAAAGACATCTTTGATTTTAGCAGCTAAATTCCCTGAAGATTCTGTCTACACTGGGCACACTCCAGTCTGGGACTGAACAGGACTTTCCCTGCAGTAGCATCTCTGAGCAGGGCAAAGAGACTGGGATGGTGGGGGAAGACATGGAGTCTGGGGGGATGAGAGTAGGACTTGCAGGGACTGAAAGGAGAAGGCTGAAGTGTTGAGACTGGGCTAGATGAAGAAAATGGGACTGGGAAGAGCAGGGGTAGGGAAAACACAGGAATCACACTTGGGGGGAATGGCCAGAAGAGGCTGCCTACTAGAGCACTCTCTCCTGCCCAGCCTAGAAAGGAACACAAGATTCCTGAGCCTCACCATTCTATTGCTACAGCAAATGTCTGTTGATACCCTAGCTAAGTGTCCCATTCCCCTCCAGTGCTGGTCCACACGGAGAATGACAGCCTACTGTTATTTGTTACTCCATTAGTTCAAGCAAGAGCAGTATCTGCGGTGGACCTAAAGGTTCCAACTCTATTCAGGGCCCCTGGGGTGTCAATATGACGCCACATAGTGGAATTTGGCTTAAGCAGCATGCCTAATATCACACAGAGACACGGGCAGAGACATGGATAGAATCCAATTCTCTAGGGTGTCCGTCAACTACCTCAACCTTTCCTCTTCCTTTAGTCTCATTCACTACACTTCTGCAACTAAATCACCAGGGACCCTACACTATACAACCCTGATTCATCCCCAGAGGAGGTCCACCCTGTGCACTGAATGAGGCAGGGATCCTGTGGAAAAAAGGAGTATGTGATGATGCAATTGCAGATTGTATTACAAGACAAAAGGGCTGAACCTTAGGTTTGAACCTTAGTTCTGACATTTCCCAGCTCTGGAGTGCTTGATTTCACAATCTTAATGCCCTTTTAATCTTTTGTTGTAATATTTATATATGACAGTTGCAGTGCTGTGCACTTTACAAACACATGTCCTCAGAAGGGTCCAGGTGTTCAGATCCAATGCTCTGACTTGTGCCCTTCTCTTAGACAAAGATTTACTGGTGTGTATTTATCTGAGAAGATTGTATTGGAGTTAGCATAAAAATATTGGCAATGTAAGAGCAGTAGCTCAGATAAGTCAGTGTCAACGCAGTGTGACCCACACATTTTGGTGGGTGTCATCAAAAAGGGAAAGGCTGGTTGAATCAAGAATGTGGGAGACAGGAACTGGCAGGGCAGGGGTGAGGGTGAGCTGCACTGATCAGCCTCACCCTCTGACTGGAGTCTCAAGCAAGCCTCCCAACACCTGCTCAAACACTCAGAACAGCAAGCAGAGCTCTGGAGCCAGAACCGGTGCAGTAAGCACCAGGAAAACACCATTCCCCAAAGCCAGGGAGCAGGGGGAACACTCCCTCTGCTTTTAGGGAAAGTTCCACTTTACTTTAGCCCTCTCTCTCCTTTTGGAAACTCTCCTGCCACACACCACTCAGTACAGTAGAGATGATGAGTGCACCTCACAGCTCAAGTTCAGCCAACGGATCTACAAGGCAGCCAGCACCTACCCTGCTCTACAGGCTTCGCGACCGTGGGCAGGCCCAACTAAGAGAGACACGGCTGAACAAGTAATCGCTGAACAAGCCTGTCATGGCGTCCACTCACCACTGGTGGCACCTCCTCCTGGCAGTTATGGGATTAGCTCAGTCAGGCCAGCATATGACACCCTGTCACTGTCTCCTCTGCAGCCCCTCCCTTGCTCTGGGAACTGCAGCATCCTCTTCATGTCTCACCCTCCAGCCAGGTCCCTTTTGTGGTTCCCTTTCTGAGGGAGTGAGAGGGCAATCAAAGTTCCCGCTCTCCAGCAGTCTGCCACTACCCTGCCTCACAGGGTCATTCCCACAGCAGCTGGCAGGGGAACCACACCCATCTTTTACTCCAGGTTCCAGCTCAGCAACCATCTACACAGCAGCCAAGATGTGTTCCCTGCACCTTACTGCCTTTCCCTGAGCTGCTTCCATACCTTCTAGCCCTCCCCATTTCTCTGGGTTTGCCAGTCTCTTATCTCTACAGTCCTCCCTTCTTCCCACAGAGTGACTGTAAACTTCTCCCTACCACCCCCTCTGCTTCCAATTTCCTGTTTTTGTAGACACTCCCCCCCTCTTCACATGTGAGCTTCTCTCTCTAATTAGCTGCCTCTAGCCTAAAGCTCCCTCATTTGCAGCCTAATTTAGCTAATGGGGACCACCTGGTCCAGTTCAGCTCTTGCAAGGCCCGTGTGAGGAGCTAACCCCATCATAAAGCTGAAACAACTAAGGCCTTGTCTACACTAGCACTTATGCTGGCAAAATCTTTGTTGCTCAGGGGTATGAAAAAAACACTCCTGAGCAACATAAGTTTAGCTGGCATAAGTGCTTGTGTAGCCACATTATTATTGACGGGAAACAGCTCTCTGCAGACATAATAAAACCACCTCAATAGGCAGTGGTAGCTATGTTGGCAGGAGACACTCTCCGGTCAACATAATGCTGTCTACAAAAGCGCTTACGCCGGCAAAGCTTATGTCATTCAGGGGGGTGTTTTTTCACACCCTAGAGTGAGAAATGTTTTGCTGACATAAGTTCTAGTGCAGACTAGGTCTAACTGTTGTGACATGTTTATATTAAATAGGAAGGCAGAACTAATTCAACTATTCTGGGTATGTTTATAAACTAAGTAGGCACAAACATCCTGAACTGATAAGCTGCCTTATGCATTTTGCATAGTGACTAATCTTTACATTAAAGAAATACAGCGGCTAGTAGCTAGGCAAGATGTATATAAACTGTGTGGTGTGTGACATGAATTGGAATTGTGTACCTAACCCCCTTGTATCCAGACCCGGCCAGCATGGGCAAAGAGCTGTTACAGGCCTAATAAGTAATTTGAGTCACAAGCTGGAGTCAAACTGAGTTTTTGGATCCCAGAGACCTGAAGAAAGTGTTCTCCCAGAACTGGACAAGGTGTTCTAGAGATGTTTATGAAGGATAAGTCAATCAATGGCTATTAGCCAAGATGGTCAGCAATGCAACCCCATGCTCTGGGTGTCTTTAGTTTCAGACTGCCAGAAGCTGGGTGTGGACAACAGGGGATGGATCACTTGAGGATTGCCTTGTTCTGTTTATTCCTGGAAGATGGTATACTGGGCTAGATGGACCATTGGTCTGATTCACTATGGCCGTTCTTATGTCCTTATGATAAGCTGCATGGAAAAGTTCTCAGAGGGAAATCTAACAGATACATAGGTGCACTTCCAAGAATCTGCAGGTACCATTACATGATGCTCCAAGTGGATACAACTGGACTTCCAGTAACACCAATTAATAAGAATGCACTTCCTCCAAGGACCTCAAACAACTTCAATAAACATTAATCAGCCTTCTGCAAATATCTAAAAGGAATTAGATCCATTTTAAATTTGGGTAAGATGAAGTACAGGAAGGTGAAGTGATTCAGATCAATACCTGTATTCCCTTCCCATAGGGTCACAAGCTGTCATATCAAAGATATGAGATGCTACAATCTGCCCCATTTTCTGATAATTAGATCTGCCCCTCACACTTCTAGTAAGCCGATTGTAGCACTCAGCTAGACCCAGTGTGGGCACACCCTGATGTAACACACTGTAAGCACGTACAGGCACTTTCTACAAGAAGACTCATTTCCAACAGATCCTTTATTTGTTTTAACATTCTTTATCATCTGTAACACATTTAGCAAAGCCTCCTGTCTTTCAGAGACCACACCCTTTACTTACAGATAACTGCAAAAGCATCGAGTTCACATTTCATACACTGAGCCAAATTGCCCTCTTATTCACAACCAAACAACCCTTCAGTGTGCTTGCACAGACATAAGTTATGGCAGGATTTGATCCAATACGTCCAACACAGTACTTTGTAATAGCAGATAATACTCATTAAGGCATTTCCACAAATGGAAACAGAACATCACTAGGACTGAAGAGGAGAAAATTAAAAAATACAGTCTTGAATATTAATACCTGCTTTCAGAGGAACATAATTCCCTGGAAATTCATACACCACCTTCTGTTTCAGATCAGTCTAGAAGCTTCATAAAATACTTACATGCTAAGGAAAGGGGAGAGAGAATCCAAAATCAATGATGCTTAGATTTTTGTGAACTTTACTGTGTTGTCTTACAGAGATTACATAATGAACATGGTATAAAAACACTAGCCAGATTAGATACATACAGAAAGATAGTTGTGATAGACAGATAAAACAGATAAAATAGACAGCTAGAAAGATGGAATGATGCAGTATATTGCTGTGATACAGACAGACAGATACAGCAGATATATAGATAGAGACAGACATAAGTAGACAGATAGATAGAATTAACCTGACTTTTGTTACTCTCCTATTACAAAGTACCAATTACAATTCTGAAAAGGAGCTAAGAAAAAATGATGCTGTGGACACAAAGAACAATTTGAGTGGATTTAAGTAAGATTTCAATCTTTCAGTAACTTTTTCAATAACACTTTTTAAAAAACCATTTCAATATGTATTAGATCTTGTTTTTGGAACAAAATACAGAAGAATGCCTTAAACAACTGCAGTAAATTCTGTCAACTTTCTTCTGCTCTTCACCCTTGCAGTCAATTCCTTGGGCTAGGGTTAAATTTCTCCTTTTTTCTTTCTTTGCTATTTAGCCAGATGGCATGAGATTGAACTGCAGAGCACCTTTTGTTCAAGTTCCGCATATCTTTTCAGAAGGGGCTGGTAGAGCTAAAATGGAAGAGAAAGTTACATGTGTATGTTTAAAACATGGATTTTCAAACTTTTTGCATTTTAAATCACCACCACATATTTTAAACCACCAACCAAAAGTATTGGGAGTCTTTTAGAAATTTCCTCAAGAATATACACTACTATTCTTTGTTCTGTTTTAATAGCCCTAACAGTTCTTTTATAGCTATAATTTTATGACACTTTTGGATGGTTTCTATTGCAGTAGTGTGATAGGACGTGTACATGTTAGTTCAGTGTTCTTGTGATGAGCATAACTCATGATTTCAAGGGGAAGTAAGCAGTGGTCTCTATTAAAGTCACTATTTACTCACAATTTGACATGTCCTCATCTGTAATGTTTCTAAAACCTAACCTGGTCTTCTAGCCACACAGCCAAAACTCTTGTCCAGGCCTTCCTCATGTCCCTCAGTACTAATATCTCCATTGTTCTTCACCTCTCTGTCCTCCTTAACATCTGCATTAGTCCCTTCCTGCCCATTCAAAATAGTACCGCTAAGACAGTCAATCTTGCCTGTCTTTCTGCCCATATCATCCCCCTGGACACACACTCAAATACCCTCCCTCTCTTCTCTACCACACCTAATTCAAGTTTCTGGTCCTCACCTTCTAAGACACTTCACAACTCTGCCCCTCCCTACTTATCTTTTGTCACTTAGGGTATTGTCTTCATTCACGGCAGCACATTCAGCACTGCAGGATCGATTCTTCGGAATTGATTGAGTGAAAGTGGACACCCGCTCAATTGATCCAGAAGTTGACTGAATAAATCCACCCCCACAAAAAGATTAATGCTGCTTCAACAGGAAAGCATTTCCTGTCGGTGCAGTGTAGTGGAGACACCGTGCTAATTAGAATTTAGGAAGTTGACGAGAGATACACAAGCTACTCTACTTAACCTGCATATCTCCTGTCGAGTGTCTCCGAATTTTGCCATGAGTGTAGACCTGCCCTAAGTCTCTTCTCTGCCAATGGTGCTAGTGTTGTCCCCAGGCAAGCAGTAAGCCAACTTAAGGCCTTCCTTATACTCCCACAGCTACATCCTATCCTCTTCTGCAGCCTCATCTGCAGGATGAAGTGGTGGTGGCAGGGGCAAACCACACAAGAACCCTCTACTGAGATTGCTGAATCAGGCCCATTGCCAGTGGTCTTCAGGCAGACATGGCTTTCTCCTCCCTGATCCACTATTTCCTGTCTTCAGGTAGCCTGGCATCCAGTCAGCTCCTCCCAAGCCCTGAAGAAACTTTCATGTTTATGGTTTCTGGGCAGAGAAAATTCCTCAGGATTTTTAAAACTCAGGATTGTTGCAGAGTCAAATGGATTGAAATCCCTGGATCCAAATACACTTATGATTTTGGTTCTGGCAAACCAGGAAGAGGATGATAATTTTTTGTTCCACTTCATATTCAAAGCAGTGGGAATTGTGTCATTCTGCTCAGGAACCCAGAACTTTAAGCCACTGTTACCCCATTGCCTTAGCAAGAGATAGCTTTACGGACGTGAAACTGTGTGTCAGCTCCCTGCCACATCATTCTATCCACCTTACCAGCCACTCAAGACTCTGCCACTCACACACCTGCTGCAATGACCCATGTGGGCCACTATAGCTGGCCTAGACGCTCCCTGTACTGTGCCATTCACACAGTATTATGCCTGCTCCCGTCTAAGGGGCCATAGAGCCGTAATAAATAAGGCCCAATAACTGGAAACTCTTATCCATAGTAACCAATAAGTAAGACCCAGCATTTATGTGAATTTCCACTCCTGCCAAAACAAGGACTCCAGCTTGCAATCCTTACTCAGACAAAACTCTAAATGGCTTCACTCTGTGTTTTTCATGAATAAAAGCACAGGCTTTGTGACAGTATATAAAAGCAGGACTACCCTCTAATCAGTTAAAACAGTGCTTCATGGCATCAGTGTTTAATATACACTCTACTGGAATAATATAAAATCTCCCAGTATGATCTCACATGAGCAAACATTTAAAGTTTTTGTAGGATTTTATAACCAGAGAGAAAAAATTATGGTGTTTTGACCTTGTGTTTCAGCTCATTTCAAAATCTACAGTTTCTGAGTTCCTTTCTCCCTAAATAATTGTCTCAAATTGAGACTTTACTGGTCAGATTCTCTCTTTGTTCCTGGAATTTAGTTACGAATTGTTAACTAGAGAATTGAATTGTAGGACAAATTCAGCAACAGAGGAGCCGGGAGCCTGCTTTGATTAATTCTACCCATTGCTAATAAACCCTTAACAGCAGTTAAAGCAAATTCCTATACTTAATTAAAAATATCAGGGGGAAGTCTATAAGGAATATACAAGATAAGTTTACAATAAGTCTATGGTGTGTGAGAATATACATTGTACACTCTCTGAAGCCCAATCAAGTACAGGAAAATAAGTGGTGTTTTAAAACATGCTAGCTAACAAGTTTTAGTTAATATGTCTTTAAATATTATCTTCCAGTGATAGACCATCAGATCAGGAGATAGGAGACCTCAGTTATACTCCTGCCTCTACTGCTGACTGACTGTATGACCTTGGGCAACTTGTTTAACCTTTGTGCCTCAATTTCTCCTATCTGTAAAATGGAGATGAAGAGATCTATGGACAAAAAGGATATGAAACTGATTATAAGAGTCATTCAGAAAGTGTCTAGCCAATTATACAGTAAGGCCCAACATATGTCACAGACCAAAGTACTGATATTTGATGTGTTTCTTTGTTGGCAGCCATTTTTTCCCCTGTGCAGAACTTGTATGAGAATGTGTCAAAGTGAGTAGTCATTGAAGATTTGAAAAATGGAGAAGAATGAAATCAGATAGGAGATCAAGTACCTCCATAAGAAAGGCTGGATCCCAAAAGAAATCCATGAGGACATGGTTGCAACACTGGGGAATAATACCCATATGCTACAGTAAAATAACTGGGCTGATGAATTGTTGAATTTAAGTAAGGGAGAATCAGCAATGAGGCTGAGCCAAGGTCAAGACGCCAGAACATCAGAAAAAGTTGATGCAGTCCACAGGATGATGATGAATGACAGAGAACAGTGAGGCACATAGGTGAAACACTGGGTATCAGCAGTGGGTCAACACATGCCAACCACACTAAAGACTTGGGCATGAGAAAGATGTGCCCAGAATGTTCAGTGTTGATCAGAAAAAAGTGTGACTTGACATTTCCAGGGAACTTTTTGCTTCTCTAGGACAGTGCATCACCCTATACATCCCAGACTATAGTGACCACAGCAATCAAATTTGGCTTTCTGCTGCTTTCCCATGAAGCCTATTCACCAGCTTTGACTCCCTCAGACTTCTACCTGATCCCCAAGGTAGCAAACACTTATGGGCTGTATTAGCAGCATCAATATGTCAGACAAAAATAGATTGTTTATTTACTGAACCATCTATAGTCGAGCCTCACTAATTCTTGTTTTGCTAACCCATGAACTTGATAAACCCTGGCTGCTTTACCAGACTCCTCAGCAAAGATTTAATAGCAGAGTGCTAAAATGCTAAGAGTGCTGTATTACTAAGATAGCAGTTCTCATATTACTTATGGTGCATTATTTTTACCATATAGTCTATTGCACATTTAATAGCACAATATGAAGTATTATTGTGAATATATCACTCTAAATTAAAAATTGTCAAAATAAATGAACAGCCATGTTAACCGATAGAGTGTCCTTAACTATTTTATTGGCCTTGAGCACTTAGCTTGCAAATTTGCAAAATTCAGGCATCTGCAGTGCGTCTCCCAGTCACCAGTGTGAGTGAGTGTTGTAATATATACTGCATGCACATGGGAAAAATCAAGACCATTTTTCCTACTGTATTTCTGTTCATCTTGGATGAAATTCACCCCTATGCAGAGACCCAGCACAAAGTATGTGAACTATATATGTTCTTCTTACCCCCCTTCTTTGACTTCACTAGGGAGTTCTATTTAACTGCTAGTGGCACAGCCTGGTCCCCTACTACTGCAGGCTGTCGTGATGGGTATTTTATATACAAACACACACAGTGGTTCAGAACTTCAGCTGCTGTAAGAAACGGTTACTTACCGTAACTGGTTCTTCGAGATGTGAGTGTGTGTGCACGCCGAGCACACCAGAGGCAGAGAATTTTGCCTAGCAGTACCTGTAGAAGGTGGCATTCACTCCTTGTGCTCATAGCCCTTCCCCAGCTATATCAGGCAGCGCCACCTTGACACCCCTCAGTTCCTTCACATGGAACGCCTAGAAATGAGACTCCAATGCAGAGGGGACTGTGGGTGTGTCGTGGAATACCCATCTGCATCACATCTCAAAGAACCATAGTTACAGTGACCATTACTACTTCTTGAAGTAGATGTAGCCACCTAGGTGGCTCACAAGCAGTACCCACCCAAGGAGGTGGGGCTTGGAATCTATCTGAACAAAGATTGTAGGTCCGTGCTACAAACATTTGCATCTGCTCTGGAAGATGAGGTAATAGCATCATGGTGCGTAAACGTATGTATCGACAAACACATGGCAGCCCTGCAAATGTCCAATATTGAGATGTCACTGAGGAATGTTATTGGCGTAGCCTGCACTCTCATACAATGAGCTCGCACCCGCTGAGGAGGTGTGATTGAAGCTATTTCACATGCAGTCCTGATACAGGAGGTTATCCACCCAGAGATCATTTGTGAACATTTGAGCTTGTCCTTCATATGATCTGCATATGACACAAGCAGACAAGGCAAAGGATGAAACAGCTTAGTCCTGTCCAGGTAGAAGGCTAGACAATGTCTGATATCTAACATATGGAGATGCTGCTCCTCCAGAGATGAATGTGGCTTAGGAAAAAACATTGGTAAATATACCGCCTGGCTCAAATGAAACTGAGAAACCACTTTAGATTAAAAAAATTGGGTGCAGCCATAAAATCACTTTGTCTTTGGAGAATTTTGTATAAGAAGGCTGTGCCATCAAAGCTTGCAACTCACAGACTTTCCTTCTGGATGTTATTGCCACCAGGAACAACAGTTTTCTGACACAATAGCGAAAGGGACAAGATGCCAGAGGCTTGAATAGAGGTCCCATTAAAGCCACCAGGAACATGTTAATGTCCCACAGAGGAACCAGCTCTCAGAACAGAGGATGAAAGTGAAGAAGCACTTTTAAGAATTTTGCTGTCATGGCACTGGAAAATACTGATCTTTCATGAACTGGGGGATGAAATGTGGAGAATGCTCCCAGATTCACCCTCAAAGAGCTAAGTGCAAGGCCAATGACTGAAGATGAAGCTAGTACTCCAAGATGTCCTGGATCGCATCGGCTGACCACAACAGACGAATGACCACAGCCAGAACAGCTTCCATTTAACCAAATAAGCCATTCTGGTAGAGGGCTTTCTACTATTGAGTAGAACTTGTTGAACAGCAACTGAACAACATTCTTCCTCCTCTTTCAGCCACAAAGTAGCTATGCAGTGAGATGCAGAGAGCTGAGCATGGGATACAAGGTACACCATGATTCTGTGTGAGAAGGGAAACGGGAGGCCAAATTGACAGTGCAAGAAAAGTTGGAGAACCAACGCTGCCTTTGCCATGCTAGGGCAATGAGGATGAGCTTGGCCTGATCCACTTTCAGCTTGAGGATGGCCTGTGGAATGATCAGAATCAGAAGAAAAGCATACAATAGAGCCAACTACAGCTGAGATGGAAGGCATCGGTCAGGGAGACTGGACTCTGGCCCCCACAAAAGCAGAATAGACATTTTCTGTTGTCCCTTGTAGTGAATAAGACAGTTGTCAGAATGCCCCAAGCTGCAAAGATGCCATGCAGGACACTTGTCTTCAGGGACCACTCATGACTCACAGAAAAATTCCTGATAAAATGGGTCGTGAAATTATTCTGGACCCTAGGCAAGTGATTGGCTACTGGAGTGATACTCTTCTTGATGCAGAACTGCCACAACCTAATTGCCTTTTGGCAGAGCACCCTGGAATGTACTCCCCTGTGCCTGTTCACGTAATATGTCATGGTGGTATTGTTGGTAAGTATGTGAACCACTGAGCCCCTGTTATTGTCCAGAAAGTTGTGACAAGGATTGTAGATGCCGAAGCTCCAGCATGTTGATATACAGTGAGGCCTCCTGCTCTGATCATAGACCCTGAACTTTCAGCAACCCCAGATGTGCTCCCTAACCCATCAGGGATGTGTCAGTGACAACAGACCTGGTTGGTACAGGGCGGATAAAAGGAACACCTTGACATACATTCTCTGGAAGCATCCACCCTTGTAAGGAGACCAGGACCAGTAGAAGGAGATGGGGTGAAGAGTTGGATGGCAAACTATCCTGAGTCATCGCTGAAGGGGGCAAAGATGCAAGTTTGCAAACTGGATCACCCGTGTGCAAGCAGACATGTGGCCCAAGCGCCTCAGGCACACCTAAATTGTCATAGAAGGTTCAAACTGCAAACCAAAGCAAAGACAGCAAATCACCTGAAAACAGTTAGTTGGCAAAAATGCACTCAAAATCATAATGTTTATTAGAGCCCCAATGAACTTTCTTTTCTGAATGGGAACCAAAGCTGACTTCCCAGTGTTTAGAATGAGACTGAGATAGTTGAGTAAGCGCAGTGTAGTGTATACATGAGTCAGAACTTCCTCTCTGGATCTGCCCTTCAGTAGTCAGTTATCCAGATTCAGGAAGATATGGAGTCCTTTCTTTCTGAGGTACACCATCACCATGACCATACACTTGGTAAAAACACAGTGGGCAGAAAAGAGGCTGAAAGGAAGTACTATGTACTGAAAATGGGAATCCTCTACAATGAACCAGAGGAATTTTCTGTGGCTCAGCAAAATCACCACATTAAAAAATAGGCGTCCTGCAGGTCCAGAGCTGCACACCAGTCATTCAGAGATAATAGGGTGGCCATATGGAACCTTGTGTATCTGATATACTTGTTGAGGCTGTGAAGGTCGAGAATGGGACTTATCCCTTCTCTGGATTTGGGAACCAGAAAGTACCAGGAATAGAACCTCTAAGCCTTGTGTTCCAGAGGAACTTCCTCTACCACTCCCAAAGCCAGTAGAAAATTGACCTACACAAGGAGCAGGAACTTATGAAAGGGGTCCCTGAAGAGGATGAGGAGGGAGGGTGCGGCAGAGGGATGGACTGGACAGCATGAATGGACTGATGGTGCTTACCAGCTGTCAGTGGTAATTGAGCCCCAAGTACTGTGAAAGCAAGCGAGCCTGTTCCCAAACAGAGTAAAGGGATTGACAACTGGACCATTGCTCTGGACAAAGAAGTCAAAATGGCCACTGGGGGGACACTGAGGCACGTGTTGACTGGCCAAACCCAGATATCTCCTCCTCCAGGACCTCAGCCCTTTCAGGGGTAGTCCTGCTGTCTGACTGGAGAGAAACATCACCCAAATGTGTTGTGTAAAGTATTGCTGCTGCTGACCACCATAGTGGTGCCTTTATACTGCCCCCAAGAAATATAGGGTTGCTCTAGAATCCTTGAAGGAGAGTAGAGTCTCATCCGTCCTGTCCAAAAAAAGCACTTGGTCGTTAAAGTGGAAACCTGTAGCCTGCTGCACGCTGGGAGCAAAGCCTGAATTCTGTAGCCAAGACATCCTTCTAATGGTCACAACAGAGGCCATCACTTTGGCTGAAGCATCTGCAATGTTCAGTGCAGACTGCAATGATGACTTGGCCATCAAGCAGCCTTTGGCAACCAATGTCCAAAATTCCTCCTTGGAGGCTTCGGGAAACTGGTCTACAAGTTAGACATAGCCATCTACTTCACAAAGTCATATTTAGACAACAATGCCTGCTGTTTCACAATCCATATTTGCAGGAAAGAGGAGATGTAGATCTTTCTACCCATTAAATCCATCCTTTTAGATTCCTTGTTCTTAGGAGCAGACTTAAAGCAGACGTGCCAGGCTCTACCATTCACCACAGTTCTGACCAGGGAATCTGGGGTCAGATGGGAGAGTAAAAGTTGTTAAATTCCTGCACTGGAACAAAGTAGCATTTCTCCATGCACTTTGCAGTAGGCGGTACCAAAGCCAACATGCACCAAAGAACATTTGTAGGCTCTTCGAGTGCATCGTTAATAGAGATGGCCAGTCTCCCAGGGCAGATAGCTGCAGGATATCCAACAACATATTGATATTCTCCTGCAACAACTCTGTCTGAATGTCCAGGGAAGCAGCCATGCACCACAAAAGGTCCTGATACCCCTTAAAGTAGCCAGGCACTAAAGAAGAAGAGCCAGGTACCAGTGAATTGCCCAAAGACGAAGAAGAGGCAGTTAATTGTAGCAGGGACAGATCCCACTCCTATACTGATGAACCTGGATGGGACAACTCTGGAGGTTCCACAAGGGGAAGGTTCACTGGTGACTGGACCTGTGATGGATCGATGGACCGACATGCTAGGTGATCTCACTTTAGAGTAAGATGAGTGCAACCTCTGTTACAGAGGAGTGTCCCACAGGACCCCTGGAAGCCACTGGGGATAAGGATGAGGTATTGGTGGCCAATACACACCAGGCCAAGGTCCCCCATCCTGACCACAAGACAAGTGCTGATCAGCTTCCAATGTGGGCCAGGCAATGGAGAGTGGGAGGTGGAACATCCCAACCTTGATACCAAGGAGTCTTGGGTTTCAGGGATAAGGCTGGAGCCAGCTCCAAGGGTGCAAGTAACTATTATGACTCATCCTTCACCCAGAACAAGGGAGGGACTGGTGCCAATGGTGGAAACAGTAGCACCAGCACTAAGGATGCCTCTGTTGTTTCTAAACACAGGAGTGATGTCAGCCCTGAACTCAGCAGCGATACTGATGTAGCTAACAGTGCTAAAGTGGAAGTCAGTGAGTGCCGCCGTGGTAGGCTGACCAGGTGGCAAATATGAAATATCAGGATGGGGGAGGGGAATAATAGGCACCTATATAAAGACCCTGAATATTGGGACTGTCCCTATAAAATCGGGACATCTGGTCACCCTACAGCATGGTAACATTGGCGGCACGGAGTGCAGTGGCACTGAGGAGTTTCCCGGTTCCAAGGAGATCCTTGCACCGAGCCCAGCACCAGTCCCACTTCCACAGACTGTGGAAGGGAAACTGCAGGGTGTGGTGCTGACTCACCCAAAGATTCAGCAGCCTACCCAGCCAGTGGAGCGATAAACAACATAGACCTGGCAAAGTCCTGGACCAAGAGAGAGATTGAGATGGAAAGGCAAAGGAGGTCCATTGCCACCTGATACACAGCTAACATAGAAACAGCTGGTGCCAGCATCACCCTTGTCAGTACTGGACTCAATGGGTATTTCAAGACTAGAACTGGAATTGATGGTACAGGATCTCTAGTCTCCCTGCACGGTGTTGGGGAGTGGTTAGAGGGACGTGCTCTATCCTGCATGCCAGCATTAACACCTTGTTTGTCCAAGCTCTTACTGGAGGAGACAGAACAGACTCTACGAGGCCTGGAGTGGTCTCGATTGGTCTTATGCAAACTTCTCTTTGTGGCACTCAACAGGGAACGGCTTCTCCATCTCTTTGGAGAGGCACTAGTTCCAGTGCACAAAACAGCAGAACTCTCAGAGCCCACAGGCAACCTCCATTTTGACATAGGGCTTGGTGCCAAAGCAGCCCACAAGGCCTGTTCAAGTAGGTACTGCTATAGACAAGAATCCCTAGCCACCTGAGTCCATTTTGTGAACAATTTACAAATCAAACACAGTTCTTTTACATGGTCCTAACCCAAGCACAGCAAGCACCACATGTGAGGGCCATTGTTGGGAATTGCTTCCCTATGCTATGGACAATGTTTAAACTCTGGTGAGGGCATCACCAAGGAAATACTCAACTGAAGCTAACCAACATTAAATCATAACTAACACTAAAACTAAGGGTAGTAACTAACTATACACAACTAGAAAATGTCACTAAAAACAGAGATAGATTGCGAGGATAGGAACCACACAGAGCTCTGACTCCAGCCACAGACAGTAAGAAGGAATT
This sequence comes from Mesoclemmys tuberculata, assembly GCA_007922155.1. NCBI lineage: Eukaryota > Metazoa > Chordata > Testudines > Chelidae > Mesoclemmys > Mesoclemmys tuberculata. Next base: position 11,983,124 of record ML675603.1, read on the forward strand.
GAGGGAGGCTGCCTCATATAACCAGGGGAGGGGCTATGAGCACAAGGTGCAAGTGCCATCTCCCACGGATACTGCTAGGCAAAATTCTCTGGCTCCGGTGCACTGTGTGTTCATACACCTAAGTGGAATACATGGCTGCATTTACTCAAAGAGGAATTGAAGTAGCTCATTTAAGTTCACAGAGGACAGCTGATGATCTGGCCTACTGTATGCATATGGTTGTATATATAGAAGATTACTCTAAATTTCTAGTAGCTGGTTTCCACTGAAGTTACCTTGGATAACATCTCCTAAGTGATTTCAGGAGTATTTTTCCAGATGCAATTATATGAATTTATTTTTTAGAACTGATGGCTAAAGGGAATAAAGAACACTCAGTGATGCACAAAAGCTCAGGAACATAAATGCCCTCTTTGTAATACCCTCAAAACTTAATGTATCAAAGAGAGATATTTTAAAAAATAATTACGTGTCTTACAATATGAAGTGTGTACTTGCCTATAACATAACTGTCATCACTACATTCCTTACTATCCTTCCACATATCTCTACAGTTTACCCTTTACTATTGAGATGGTCTAAAAATGTTACTTTGAGAACTCATTTTCCAAATCTTAAACTTCACAAATGGAATGTTTGGCCACATACTGACAGTCTCATACTTACCTGTACTCAGCATGTAAATAAGAAAACAAAATTTAAGAGAAGGTTACTCCTCTTGTGCAGTAACTGATGTTCTTCGAGATGTTTGCCCCTGTGGGTGCTCCACTTTAGGTGTCTGAGCACCCTGCAAGTGAGATTGGTGATTTATGGTAGCAGTGCCTGGTTGGGTTGCACATGCGCTGTCGTCGTCTTGCGCTGTTTTCGGCAGTTACATAGCACTGTGTGACCAACCGTCCCTCAGTTCCTTCTCTACCATGGAGCATAATTTTTATCTACATAATCCGAAGTAAAGAGGAGGAGGAAGGGTAGTGGAGCATCCACAGGGACAACAATCTCAAAGAACCTCAGTTACTGCACAAGGTGAGTAACCTTCTCTTCTTCTTCAAGGAGTGTCCCTGTGAGTGCTCCACTTTAAGTGACTGTTGAACAGTGCTCCTCAATGGATGTAAGGAGCTTCGGAGTTGTGTTATGTACCATTGAGAATTCCGTCAGCCTGAATAGAGCATCTGAGGCCAATTGTTTTTCTATTGTGTCATGTTTTAAGAAAGTATATATTGATGCACAAATAGCTGCTTTGCAAATGTCTATAATAGATACATTATTAAGGAAAGCCACCAATGTTGAGAGTGCTCTTGTAGAAGGTGTGCAAATCTGAACTGGGGCCTGCTGGTGCATTTTCTGGTAAGAGAGGTGATCACACCCCAAAATCCACTTGGAGAGTCTTTGTTTGGCCTGTCTTTTTTATCATTCTGTGGTGGAAATTAATAGTCTCGGTGATTTTCTAAAACTTTTTGTCCTCCTAGGTAGAAGGCCAGTGCTCTTCAGATGTCAAGAGTGTGAAATGTTGCCTACCTTTTGTCCAAGCACAGCTTTGGAAAGAATACAGGTAAATAAATAGGTTTATGTGAAAAGAAGACTTTAGGTAAGAATTTTGGATGTGGTCTCAAACTTGTCTTTAAGGAAGATCGTATATGGAGGATTGGTCATTAATGCACCTTGCTCGCCTACCTGTCTAGCCGACGTAATGGCAATAAGAAAGGCAACCTTCATGGAGAGGTGCAATAGGGAGCACGTGGCAAGTGGTTCAAAGGGTGGTCCCATAAGTGTGTGCAGAACAAGGTTGAGGTCTCAGGTAGGGACTGGGATTTTGGTCTCCAGGTAAGTATTTTTAATGCCCTTTAGGAATCATTTAGTTGTTGGATGGGCGAATATGATAGTCCCATCTACTTTGTCATGAAACGCTGTGATGGCTGCCAGATGTACTTTAATGGAGTTTATGGCAAGGCCATTTTTTTTCTATGCCAATATGTAATCTAGTACTCATGGAAGCTAAGAAGAAGCTGGGTTGAGGCATTTGTTGTTGCACAGGTACAGAATCTTTTCCATTTGTAGGTGTACATTTTTCTCATATTTCATCTTCTGCTGTTTACTTCTTCTGAACAGATTAACTCATTTTCTGTGACCCATGGAGTAGCCATTCTTTTAGGTATAGGATCGTCAGGTTGGGATGATGAGTATGTTCCGAGTCCTGGGAGAGTTGAGGTATTTCTGGGAGGTACTGTGGATGGCTTACGTCACCTGGAGAAGGTAGGGAAATCAGGTTTGTCTGGACCATGTCAGTGCTATAAGGATGACCTTGGCATTGTCCTTCTTGATTTTATGGATGACCCTGGCTAGTAGTAGTATGGGTGGGAATGAGAACATTAGGGGTGCTTCCCACCTGATGAGGGGAGCATCGCCTAGTGAGTTCGGACCTAGTCCTGCTCTGGAGCAGAATTGTGGGCATTTGGTGTTCTGTGCCATGACAAATAAGTCTATTGAAGGGAAGCACCATCAACTGAATATCATGTTGAGGACTACTGGCTCCATTTCCCATTCATGGTTCTATACAAAATCTCTGCTCAGTGCATCTGCTGTTCTGTTCAATATGCCTGGAAGATATGATGCCGTTACGTTCACGTTGTGGCTGATGCACCAACTCCAGAGATGAACTGCCTCTGTGCATAGGGAGTGTGATCTTGCACTGCCCTGGCAGTTTATACAAAACATGCATGTCATATTGTCCGTTAGGACCCTGATTAATTGATTCTTGATCGTTAGGAGGAAGCATTTTCATGTATTCCGTACTGCTGTTAGCTCTAGTAGATTGGTTGGTCTCTGATTTGGACTACCAACCTTGGATCTTGTTGTCGAGAAGGTGCGCTCCCCAATCTATTAAGGCCTCTATGGTGATTTTTAGTGTCGGAGTTCTTTGGGAAAAAGGGACTCCTGAGCAGATATTTTAGGGAAGAGTCCACCATTTTAGAGATTCTTTTATTTTGGATGGTACTGTAAGGAGTCTGTTGAGACTGTGCTTCTGAGGAATGTAAACCATTCGAAGCCATGCTTGAAGGCTTCTCATATGAAGTCTGGCATGTTTGACACGAAATCTGTTGCAGACATGTGGCCTAACAGTTGCAGGCACATTCTGGTGGATATCTGCAGGCTGTCTATCATCATTATTATGAGATTGATTAGGGTGATAAATCATTGTTGAGGAAGTATGGCTCTGGTCTCTAAGGTACTGAGGTAGGCTCCGATAAATTCTAGTTTTTGAACAGGTTTCATTGTCGACTTTTGTTCCTTTATTTGTAACCCTAATTTCTTGAACAGGGTTATCGCTCCTCAAGTAGTCTCCATTGCATCTTTTTTATTGCCTTTATCAGACAATTGTCTTAGTATGGAAATATCATGATTCTGTGTTTTCGTAAGTGTGCTACCACCACCAACAGAACCTTTGAAAAGATCCTCGGAGCAGTCGATAGGCCAAATGGAAGCACCTTGTACTGAAAGTGTTGGCTCCCTAAAGTGAATCTCAGGAATCTCCTGTGAGATGGGTGAATTGTAATATGAAAATATGTGTCCTAGAGGTTGAGAGCAGAGAGCCCACCACCCTTTTCTAATGATGGAATTATTGTTGCTAGTGTCACTATCTTGAAATGTTGTGTTCTGATAAATTTGTTGAGTTTTTTAGCTCTAAGATGGGTCTCTATCTACCTGTTTTCTTCTGTGTCAGAAAATAGCATGAGTAGAAACTGTGATGGTACCAGTTCGACTGCACCCAGTTGTATAAGGCAATGCACTTTCTGTTGTAACAGGAACTGTGAGAGGAGTCCCTGAAGAGGGATGGGTGGATGGGATAGGCATAAATGGGATGGGATAACCATTCTCTATGATTTCTAGAACCCATCTGTCTGATATGATGCTTCTCCAGATGTTCTGAAATGGTGACAAGCAGTTTCCGAATGGTGTGGAGATGGTATTTCCTGTGTTAGTATGTTGGTGGGGGGTTCATGCTCTTGACTGGACCTTCAAAATTGTCATCTGGATGTGGGTTCCTAGCTTGTTGCAGGTTGATTTGATGTTGGCCGTCTTCTGGTCTGACGCTGTTTACGCCTCTGGTTGAACTGTCTATGAGGTTGGGCATAAGGTGGTTGGAATCTTTGAGTGTAAAACCTGCTCTGTTTCTTTTTATTTGCAGGTGTGTAGATTCCTAAGGATTTGAGAATTCCCAGGGAGTTTTTGAGGGAGTGAAGAGACTCATCTGTTTTCTCTGCAAATAGCATCCAGCCTTTGAATGGCAGGTCTCCTATTGTTGACTGTATTTCTTTCGGGAAACCTGAAAGATGAAGCCATGATGCCTGGCTACTGATGTGGCCATGGAGCAAACCGCTGTATTGGCCGAGTCAAGTGAGGCCTGTGATGCTGTGCATGCGACGAGGTGGCCCTCAGAGCTATTGGCTCTAAACTGCTTTTTCTTTTCCTCTGGTAAATTATCAATAAAAGTTGTCACTTTAGAAAAGATTGCGTGGGTATATTTTGACTATAACGCCTCATAATTGGCTATGTGGAATTGAAGTGTAGCAGACAAGTACGCTTTGTGTCCAAAGAGGTCTAGTTTCTTTCAGTTTTTATTGTAATGTGTTGGCTCTGCTGTGGTGCTATTTACCTCTTTGATTCACAGCCTGTACTACCAAAGATTCGGTACAGGGTGGGAAAACAGGAACTCATTATCCTTGGAAGGGACATAGTATTTTTTATCTGAGTGTTTACATGAAGATGGTGCAGTGGTGGGTGTCTGCCACTCTGTTTTTGCAAGTTCCATAACTGCGTCATTAATGGGTAATGCAATCTTAGAGGATGCAGCATTTTGTAATATGTCGCACAACTTGTGGCATGCTTCAGGTAAAGCATGCATACTTCTTCTAGGGATATTTCGAGAGCCTCCAACACCCTTTTGAAGAGGTCCTGGAATTGTTTGAAATCATCTCCAGTAGTGGGTGGTGGAGGCATTTTAGTTTTGTCTGGAGAGGATGACGATAACTCTGGAGGAGCCATGTCCTCCTGATCAGATGGTACACCAGATTCATCACTTATCTCTTCATGTAGTTTAGAGGGAGGTGGAGCCATTGTTGTCATGGTAGAGTGTAGTGCTCTTGACCTTGATGGGCTTAAGGTCCTTGAGTGTTGGGTCCTGTACATGGCCCAAGGGTCCCAATACTGCCACGGATGTCTGTACAACTGGATGCTTAAGGTGGTGGGACAGTCCCGGTTTGGGAGAATGCACAGGAGGGGAGTAGTCAGGTGAATGTATTTGACCTTCTTCCTCCTCCTTCTCATCATTACTGAACAGTAACTGGTCTGCCATGGGTTTTGTAATAATGTGGCTCGGTACCAAACATGTTGGTGAAGCACTGGCACCAGAGAGGGGATTCTGGCGTTGCTGAGACTACCAGATCACCCTGCCTGAGAAACTGCCGTGGTGACGGGAAAGTCAGTACAGGCACTGGTGCAGCTGGGGTAGGTATTATTGCCATTGGTGCCAAATGTTTCACCAGTACTGAAGGCGGCAGCATAAGTTGGTGTGCTGTTGAAACAGTCAGTGCTGGCTATCTTTTCAGCTCCATAGCTACTGGGGCTATGTGCTTTTCCTTGCCCTTAGTACTTTTGTCGGGGACTGACCTCTTAGGGTCTGTAGCTCTATAGGTACTTGCAGTATCTTACGGTACTGAAGTCCCAGTGTCTGAGGTGCTCAGTGCCGTTGGTACTGAAATGGTTTCTGCAGCCGAGGGATGCTTTTTCTTTGATGATTCTCTCACAGGTGAGCTTGCAGAGCACTTTTTGGTGGTCTTTTATTTTACCAGAATCCTTGGTAGCTTTTCTGTGGCTAGCCCTCTGTCAGAGGCTGCCGAGAGTGACCACTGGCTCAGAGAAGACCCTGGTTCAAGCTCCAATGCAGGTTGCAGTGATTTCTCCATTAGGAGGAGTTTCAATTGAAGGTCTCTGGCCTTTCTTGCTCTCGCCTTTAAGTTGTGGCAATGAGAGCACTTCTGAGGGATATGTGATTCCCCCAGGCACTGTGAGTGACCATCTGAAAACGGAATGGAAAGCCTGCAGGTCAGGCACCTCTTGAACCCTGGGGAACGAGGCATGCCTGGGATTTTGTCCATTGTGTATATTCTTATTTTATTTTCCAGCTGTATCTATAGGCAGAAGCAGGGAAAAAACTCCATGGAAAACAGGATGGGAAAAAATACTTTTTTCTTTCTTTTTTTTTTTTAATATAGGGAGGAAAAAAGGGGAAAAAATCCAGAATTTTCTAGGTTTTGTGGTACGCCAGCCCCCCTTTTCCGGCGCTCACCCACTGGCAACAGTCTCTGTAGGCCGGGGGCCTAAGGTAGTCCCAGCCCAGTCCGGGTAAATCTCTAGGACTTCCCCTCTTCTTCGGCCCCTCCCCACGGGCAAGCAGGTGCAGGCCTCACTATAGGCCTGAGGGCTGTCTCCCCAACCTCACTGGGGAGGGCAGCTAGCCCGTTTGGGCTGGTGGCCCAGTGGGGGTACCTGTTCTTCCTGTAGACTGGGGACCAGGATCAGGGTCTCCTCTGCTCTGTTTCCCCAACAGTAGAAAACTTCTGGCTCCAACTCACTCTCTAACCACTCCTTCCTCTCCTACCACTCCTTCCTCTACTCCTCTCTGTCTTTAGTGCAGGGCAGGGTTTAAGTACACCTGGTGTGGTTCTTAATTGGTTCCAGGTGCTCCTGATTGGCCAGTGTGGGTTTAAGCACACCTGGGTTGGTTCTTAATTGGTTCCAGGTGCCCCTGATTGCCCAGCTGTAACCTCTCTCCTGCCTGTAGGGAAGAGGGCTTTGATCATTCTAGGGCTTACATATTGGCCCTGAAGTACCCTGCCGTAGCCATCTGGCTTGACTTTACCACAGTTTCTAAGGAGAACAACTAACTACTAAGTATCAACTATCTAAGAAGAACAGCGTTGCTGTGGGCTCTTACTTAAGCCAAAGGCATAGAGAAGGAACTGAGGGACAGTTGGTCACACAGCACTATATAACCACGGAAAACAGTGCGAGATGGTGACAGCACATGTGCGACCCAACCAGGCACTGCTACCATAAATCTCTGATCTCACGCACAGGGCACTCGGACACCTAGAGTGGAGCACCCACAGGGACACTCCTCGAAGAAGAACAAATTACAATATAACCAAGAATGAGACCACTACCTTCCATGCAAGAAGTGCTCACATCATTCTTACCTTGTGTGACAGGGTATGCAAGCCCTGCACTGGTCTAACCAGGGTTAATCCCATGGCCCTCAGCTTTACTGGGCATGCTCCACCTGCAGCCCCAGTACTAAAGAATGCAGTCCAGCTCAGTTGGGGTGGACCACTGAGGATAGAGGATGCACCTTATGGGATCCAGCCCAAGAACCACCAGAGCCCTAGAATGCGCAGGCTGAGAGCACCGCAACCCAAGGCAGCTGCCTCACCACCTGAAGGAGGCCCAGAGGGAACAAAGCTCCCGGCAACCCCAGAGACGAGAGCTACAGATTTTGTTACCGGGGAATGGGGTAGGAAGTAGCCCAGGTGACTAAATTTTTTTTTTACAGGGGGCAAATCGGGGAACCAGTCAGCATGTTTCAGGAGGACTCCTGGTGACTCGGTGGTGAGTACCCCCGCCGCTGCCAGGGCCCTGGGCTGGGACTTGGAGGAGCAGGGAGGGCCAGATTCCTTTATACCCGGTGCCACACAGCCCTAGGTGGCATCCCAGTCCCCCAACACATCATTAGGCCATACTGCCCTGACTGAAAGGGCCACTTTATTAATTCCAGCCATTGCGCCATGCTACCCTGACTAGAAGGGCTGCTTTATTGACTCTGGCAATTAGGCAATGCTGCCCTGCTCAAAAGGGCCGCTTTATTGATTCCAGCCACCAGGAGTTGTTGTCCTGCTCACCTTGGCCACCCCTAAGGACTCTGGTCACGATTCCACACGGCCCAGACTGCAAGGGCAGCCATACTGACTCGGGCCAATAGGCCAAAGTGCCCTGAAATGCAGGGTGAGAAGTTAAGACCCAGCTGTGGGGTCACAATGCCCTGCTCCCCATCCCGATACTGATTATCAGTATATTATATAAATAGTATATTAATTAAATAGATGACGCAACAAAAAGCTATACACTTACATGAAGTGGGCTGCACTACACCTTCCCTACACAAATCCTATATAACAGCACTAAACCAAATGTTATGCCACTGCATAGGTACATGCCTTGTAAAAACACCACAGATGTGATTATCTCCAGATAATCATATTCTTTCTCATGCCTTTTCACCTAATTAGCCAATATGCCAAGCATCTCCATTTTTAATAGACTACTAAAATTGAGCTGCATTTTAATGCTGTAATAATGGATTCTTACTGTCTGTTAGCATATACTTATTGTTATAAGGTCTGTTGGTTATTTCTGTCATACCTAGTGGTTGTGTCAGGCTGTAACTTAGGAAAAACATAGTTACTTACCAGTAACTGTTGTTCTTCGAGATGTGTTGCTCATATCCATTCCACTTAGGTGTGTGCGCGCCCTCGTGCACGGCCAATCGGAGAACTTTTACTAGCAGTCCCTGCAGGGGCCGGTCTAGCGACCCCGTAGTGCCGCCACCATGCGGCGGCACAACCGTCGCTGCCGGCCCCTCCCCTCTTCAGTCCCTTCTTTCTGCTGACTCCGACAGCGGGGATGGAGGGTGGGTGTGGAATGGGTATGAGCAACACATCTCGAAGAACAACAGTTACTGGTAAGTAACTATGTTTTCTCCTTCGAGTGGTTGCTCATATGCATTCCACTTAGGTGAATAGCGAGCCTTACCTGGACTGCTGGACGATAGCATAGTGCGTGGCAAAGGTGTGCACGGAAGACCAAGTGGCAGCCCTGCAGATGTCTTCCAGGGGAACCCTCTCCAGGAAGGCCGCCGACACGGCCTGGGCCCTTGTCGAGTGCGCTGTCACTGGTCCGGGAAGCTGGACACCTGCGCTCTCGTAGCACAGCCGGATACAGGCGGTGATCCACTTGGCAATGCCCTGTGATGACACTGGGGAGCCTCTCATCCTTTCTGCCACCGCGACGAAGAGCTGGGTGGTCCTGCGGAACGGTTTCGTCCTATCGAGGTAGAACGCCAGAGCCCTCCTCACGTCGAGGGTGTGTAGCCTCCTCTCGTCCTCGGACCTGTGCGGTTTTGGAAAAAACACAGGGAGGAAAATATCTTGGTTACAATGGAACCTAGAGACTACCTTAGGCAGAAAGGCTGATGAGGCCTAAGCTGTACCTTATCCCGGAAGAACACTGTATAGGGGCGTTCCGAGGTCAGGGCTCTCAGCTCAGAGACCCTCCTGGCGGAAGTGATGGCCACAAGGAAGGCCACCTTCCAGGACAGGATCAGCAGGGGGCAGGTGGCCAAGGGCTCAAAGGGGGGCCCCATCAGTCTGTCAAGGACTAGGTTCAGGTCCCAGGGAGGCACCGGGTCATGGACCTGCGGATACAGCCTCTCGACTCCCCTGAGAAACCTCACCGACATGGGGTGAGAGAATAGGGACCTCCCCTCCACCGGCTGGTGGAAAGCCAAGATGGCTGCCAAGTGGACCCTTAGGGAAGCTAACGCCAACCCCTGCTGCTTGAGCTGCAGCAGGTAGTCTAGGACCGCCTGCACGGAAGACGTACCGGGGGTTATGCCCCGCGACTCCGTCCAGCAGGTGAACCTCCTCCACTTGGCTTTGTATGTGCTCTGGGTGGAGGGCCTCCTGCTCCCCAGGAGCACGCATTGGACCTGCTCCGAGCAGGTTCTCTCCTCCTCCGTTAGCCAGAGAGCCTCCAGGCCGTCAGGTGTAGGGAGTCCAGGTTGGGGTGCAGCAGGCGACTGTTGTCCTGGGAGAGGAGGTCCGGTTTCTTCGGGAGCTTGATCGGGGGAGTGACCGACAGGTCCTGAAGCAGGCAAAACCAGTAATGTCTTGGCCACGCTGGGGCGATCAGGATGACGTCCGCTCTGTCCCTCTTGATTTTCAAGAGGACCCTGGGCAGGAGCGGGAGGGGGGGAAACGCATACAGGAGGCCCCCCGTCCATTCGATCAGGAACGTGTCAGAGAGAGAGCCTGGCTCGCGACCCCTGAGCGAGCAAAATCTCGGGCACTTTGCGTTCCAGGCTGATGCGAACAGGTCCAGGTGGGGAACACCCCACTCGCGGAAGATCATGGCGACCACCTCCGGGTGAAGAGACCAGTCGTGTTGGGGAAGAAATGACCTGCTGAGGCGGTCTGCCTCGTCGTTCCTGGCCCCCGGGAGGTGAGAGGCGGTTAAACAGAAGTTGTGTCTCACCGCCAGGTCCCAAAGTCGAAGCGCCTCCTGGCATAGTACCGAGGAGTGCGCTCCCCCTTGCTTGTTGATGTAGTACATCGCAGTGGTATTGTCTGTCAACACCTGTACCATTCTCCTGGATAAAGCGTGGCGAAACACTTTGCAAGCCAGTCTGACTGCCCTCAGTTCCTTTACATTGATATGGAGGGCAGTCTCCCTCCGGGACCAGAGGCCCTGTGTGGTCAGACCACCAGTGATATGGGCCCCCCACCCCAGGTCTGAGGCGTCCGTGATCAGAGTGATCGAGGGGGTGAGCGCCCTGAAGGGAATTCCTTTCAACACAGTCCCGGGGTCCAGCCACCAGTTCAGTGACCCCAATACCGCAGGGGGAACTGTTACCACCTTGTTCAGGGCATGCCTGCTGGGCATGTACATCTTGGTCAACCAGCCCTGGAGGGGCCTGAGTCTGAGGTGGGCCAGCCCCGCTACATAAGTGCACGAGGCCATGTGGCCTAACAGCCGTAGGCACTGCCTGGCTGTTGTCGTGGGGCACCTCTGGAGTTGCGATATTATCGCCGTCATGGCCTCGAACCTCAAGTGTGGGAGGGAAGCTTTGGCCCGCACCGAGTCTAGGTGGGCCCCTATGAACTCTATGTGCTGCACTGGATATAGTGTTGACTTCTGCTCGTTTATGAGCAGCCCCAGGGTATGGCAGGTGGTCTGGACGAGGGAGACCGCCTCGCGCACCTGCGACTTGGTCCTGCCCCTTATCAACCAATCGTCCAGGTATGGGAAGATTTGGACCCCCTTGCGCCTCAGGGAGGCCGCCACCACTGCCATACACTTCGTGAACACCCTGGGGGACGAGGCCAGGCCAAAGGGGAGGACCGTAAACTGGTAGTGGCCACCAGCTACCGTAAACCTTAGGAATTTCCTGTGGGCGGGAAGGATGGAGACGTGAAAGTACGCATCCTTCAGGTCGAGGGCGGCGAACCAGTCCCCTGGGTTCAGTACTGGGATGATGGACGCTAGGGACACCATGCGGAACTTGAGCTTTTTTATGAACCTGTTGAATTTGCGCAGGTCCAGTATAGGCCTGAGGCCCCCTTTTGCCTTGGGGATGAGGAAATACCTTGAGTAAAATCCCCTCCCCACCTCGAGTGGTGGAACCACTTCTATGGCTCCCTTGGGAAGGAGGGTGTGAAACTCCTGGCGGAGTAATTGCTCGTAAGATGGGTCCCTGAAGAGGGATGGGGGGGGTGGGGAGGGGTAGCCAGCAGCTGAAGGGCATAGCCCCAGCGGATGGTGCTGAGGACCCATTGGTCCGACGTTATCTCCCGCCACAGGCCGATGTACGGTCTTAGCCTGTCCCAGAAAGGCGGGGGGTGGCCCAGGGAACGTAAAGAGGTGCCACCCTCGGACGCAATGTCAGAACTGTCTTTTGCCCTTGGAGCCCCGGGAGGGGCCCTTGAAGGAAGACGAGGAGGTCACTGGGCGGTCGCGCCGTCCTGCGCCCCTGTTTCCGTCCCGACCCCTGGGAGGGGGGAAGGGCCTAGGCGGCGGCCTAGTCTGCTGCTGGTGTCGCTGTGGCGGTTGTTGCGGATGTTGGTGGGCTTGCAGTCTTGCCGCCTGGGGTGTGTAAAGGCCCAAGGAGCGTAGCGTCGTCCTTGAGTCCTTCAGGGCGTGCAGCTTCTCATCCGTCCTCTCCAAGAAGAGGGCGGCTCCATTAAACGGCAGATCTTGAATGGAGTGCTGCACCTCCTGTGACAGGTCAGTAGATTGCAGCCATGCTGCCTGCCGCATAGCGATGGCGGAGGCCATCGCTCTGCTGGCCGTGTCCGCAGCATCAGACGCAGTTTGCAATGCTGCACTAGCTACTGTCACACCTTCCTCCAGGACCATGGCAAAGTCGGCGGCCTGGTCTGGAGGCAGGGACTCCGTGAACCTTTTCAAGGAGTCCCACAAGTTCAGGTTATATCTGCCCAGGAGAGCCTGATGGTTGGCTACCCTGAACTGGAGCGCCCCTGTGGAGTAGACCTTCCTGCCGAAAAGGTCTAATCTCCTGCCCTCTCTGTTCTTAGGGGAGGCGCTCTGGGCACCCTGCCTGTCTTTCTGGTTGGCAGCCTCTACCACCAAGGTGCCCGCGGCAGGGTGCGCATATAAGTATTCGTGCCCCTCGGCTGGCACGTAATACTTCTTCTCGGCGCCCTTAGACGTGGGGGTGACCGAGGCAGGGGTCTGCTATACTGCCTTGGCTAGGCGTAGGACCCTGTCATGAATGGGGAGGGCCACCCTGGAAGGGCCTTGGGTCCCCACACGTCCAAAGAGGGGGTCCACCTCTTCCTCTAGAACCTTGACTTGTAAGTCTAGGTTCGAGGCCACCCGTTTCAGGAGTTCTTGGTGGGCCTTAAAGTCGATGAGTGGGGCCCCTTGGTCCCTTATAGCCGCCTCGTCTGGGGACGACGAGTAAGACGGGTGGCGGGGTCTTGTGGAGGGGCCTTCCCCAGGGTCCTCCTCCTCGGAGGAAAAGGAGTGGTCACCCTCCTGCACCGAAGGTGCCCGTTGGGATTGGGTGACCGAGGCAGGGGCCGGCATAGTTCCCTGCCCCATCTGAGCCGCCCACTGGGCCCACATTGGCCACTGCCAGGGTCCCTTGGGCCCAACTCAGAGGCAGCGCTGGTGCCGAGGGCAACGCTGGCGCCGCCGCAGACGGTGCTGGCACCGCGGGGAGAGGTGCCTGCGGCACCGGGGTCTGTGGCACCGGAGGTTGCAGTGCCGGCTGCGCCGGTGCCGGCTGTGGTGCCGGCGAGGGTTCTCGCTCCTGGCGGCGGGTCCGGGATCCCGAGCCAGGGGTGCGGGGACAGCGGCGACGGTGTCGGGAGGAGACGCTCCGTGGTTCGCTGGACGAAGAGTCGGAGGAGCGACGTCGTCTGTCTCGTCTGTGGGGCGATCCCGAAGACGATGATGAGCTGCGCCGGGGCGGGGAAGCCTTCCGCCGGGCTGGAGCTGGAGCTGGAGCGGTGCCGGGAGCGGTGCCGCGATTCCTCCGATGACGAGGGTGGAGAAGAGCCTCCGGGCTCGGTCCTCCGGTGTCGAGTGATGGTGATGGAGGGCGGCTGGACGTCCGGTGCCGATGCCGCCCACCCTTCGGGGACACCCAACGTGGGTTTGCCCCGGAAAACAGGCCCTGAGCCCCTCGCACGAGGGGGTGCCGGAGGCGTGGGCAGGGTCAACAAGACGCGTGCCGCCTCGAAAGCCTCCTGCGTCGAAGGGGCTTGTATGGTAGGTCCCCCGCTCACAGGAGTCGGGGAAACCTCCTTGGTTGGGGTCGGTGCCGGTCCCGATGCCGGGATCGGGGGCCGATCCAGGGGGCGCATCTCTGAGCTCGACCCCGGCCGCTCCTGCGGTGCAGGGGAGCTTTCCACAAGCGGGCGGCGCTTCTTCTTTCTCTTCGGCACCGTGGTCCCCGGTGCCGGTGGTGCGCTCCGCACCAAGGATACGCTCGGTGCCGTGGTGGACCGCGTGGGCTCGGACGCCGGACTGAGCGCGGTCTCCATTAAGAAAGCCTTAAGCCTCACTTCTCGGTCCTTTTGAGTCCGAGGCTTAAAGGACTTACATATTTTACATCGGTCTCTCCGATGCTGTTCCCCTAGACACCGTAAACAACGGTCGTGGGGGTCGCTAGCCGGGAAGGCCTTCCCGCAGCTAGCGCATGGCTTGAAACCGGATGCGCCGGGCATGGCCGCGGGCGTCCCGAGCCCTAAGGCTCCCTAACTATTCTACAAAACCTCACTAACTGTAAAACTAACTTAGTTCGGGGCGAACTACTAACTAAATACTCACTTTTTAAGGCGAAAGAAAAAACCTGAGAAGAGCAGGGTTAGTTCTCGACTGACCGTCATGGGCGGAAAGAAGGAACTGAAGAGGGGAGGGGCCGGCAGCGACGGTTGTGCCGCCGCATGGTGGCGGCACTACGGGGTCGCTAGACCGGCCCCTGCAGGGACTGCTAGTAAAAGTTCTCCGATTGGCTGTGCACGAGGGCGCGCACACACCTAAGTGGAATGCATATGAGCAACCACTCGAAGGAGAACTTCAGTGTCCAGAGCTCTATTGTGCCTTTCCTGCACAATCCCAGTTTGTGGGTGATGCAGAGCCACACTTGCCCCAATAGGAACTATGGAAAGCATCATGCTCCCCAGTGTGCAAGGGGTGCAGGTGCTGCTGCTAGTATGGCCCCAAGCCAGTGCTGAAGGATAGGCAAGTCCAGGGCCCATGCTCATCCCTGCACCTCCTCCTCCTCTTTGGGACAGCTGGCAGTGCTAGTACCACATAGTCCTTCTGCTGAGGTGAGTGCAAGGACCAATGATGATTTTCAGCCCCTGTATGGGAAGCAGAAAAGGAAAGTGGTTGTGTGCACTGCCCTCTCCACATCCTTCACATCCATATGGGAGGTGGGTGAAATCTGACCCTACAATAATAAAGAACACATTAGGATTAAAATTGTACTTTTGATTCTTGAAATCCTATTGTGCTTATAGACCTTCACATTCAGGATTCAAATATAGCAAGCTGTAATGTTTTACCCCAGTCAGAAGCAGGCTTTCCTTACTCAAGTGATCTGGCCCTTTTTGCTTCCAACGTACACCAGCAAAAGGAGGAAACCAGGCTAGATTCCTGAGCACAGCTTTCCCAACACTGCCAAGATCTGGCCCTAGCAGTCCAAAAAGGTAAGGAAGTGATATGGGATGCTTCACATTGGTTAGCCAAGCTGCTCTACAAGAGCTTCTCAGGAAGACAGAGCTTAACCTCAGGATGACTTTGAAGTTTATAAAAAGAACCGTCATTTAAGTGAAAATCACTAAACTCAACAGAATGAAATCGGATGAACAGGGAGATGCAGCCCTGTAAAAAACAGAACCAAACTGACTCATCACATTATGAATTTTTACTGCACTGTTCATGTTAACACACTGTATTACTGACAGGCCCTCTGGCTTTCTGCAGTTTCACTGCCATGAAACTAGTCAAGGAATCCACTATCAACTGTAAAATTATAGAACAGGAGATAAAAAATATTGTAGTGGAATTTGTAATTGAAAGAAACTGCTTTTAATGGGAAGCAGCTGGCATGCTAAGCAGAGATGCAGAAATGGTCATTCCTTGGCATGTTGTTTAGCTGCTACCATCTCTTTCAGGATTTAGTATCAATTGGAGGAATAATTCACTGCCTCTGGATCATTTAAGATAATAAAAAGATGTGCAATGACAGCCAGGTATAACCAAGCAAGAAAGGAGGAGGAAAATATTGAGACAGAGACAATTAATTATTGTTGTCGTCAGGCTATTGTATGCTAGTATAATATGTAAAAAAGACAAAAGAATTCACCATTGATACTTTCAGCTAGGTTGTGCCTAGTCCTGAGTGGGGCCAAGAATCCTACCCTCCCTTGTACACTTTTGCAAGCAGCACCTAGAAAAGCACTAGACAGCCCAAAATAAGTGAACCCGTGTGTCCAGCCCCGTTCCACACAAGCCAGCAGAGACAAATTTTACACAGGAAACAAACATTACACACTTTTAAAGGGTGTCACATCTCTCACTGGTATCTTGTCCCACACTCCTGCCAGAGACATCTGTGTCAGATGTCACTGTGGACTGCTGCTGAGGTGGAGTGTTTCTTCAGTCCTCCCATATCTCCTGGCAGCTTTCATTATAAAAATCAGAACACAGCTCTTTATTGTTATATATCTTTTAAAACAAGGGGAAACAGGTATCACAAAGTTGAGCAAATGAGATCGGATCATCTGATTTTTAAATTATTGACTGGATTAATATCCTGAAGAGAACTTGTGTTTGATCAGTAAGATTTTTGAGTTCTGTTAATAATTAAATAATATGCTGGTAGGTACTATGCCACTATGTAGCATAATCATTTCCATTATTACTGTTGGTTATGTCTGGTGCTCCACTACCCTTTTAGCTGGAAGCTAGTAATTTTGGTAGTTTCCACGAGTTCAAATAAAAGCTTTAAAACCTTAATGTCTGCAGTTATTGTGCATCCCACTTATAGAATCATGGGACTGGACGGGTCATCAAGAGGTCATCTAGTACAGTCCCCTGCTCTCACGGTAGGACTAAGCATTATCTAGACAGTCCCTGACACGTGTTTGTCTAATCTGCTCTTAAAAATCTCTAATGATGCAAATTCCACAACTTCTTTAGGCAATTAATTCCAGTGCTTATCCATGCTGACAGTTAGGAAGATTTTCCTAATATCCAACCTAAACTGCCCATGCTGCAGTTCAAGCCCATTGCTTTTTGTACTATCCTCAGAGGTTAAAGAATACAATTTTAATTCCTCCTCCTTGTAACAACCTTTTATGTACTTAAAAACGGTTATCATGTCCTCCCTCAGTTTCCTGAAGCATGGCATCCAAAACTGGACACAATACTACAGTTGAGGCCTAATCAGCGCGGAGTAGAGTGGAAGAATTACTTCCTGTGTCTTGCTTAAAACACTCCTGCTAATACATTCCAGAACAATGTTTGCTTTTTTGCAACGGTGTTACACTGTTGACTTATATTTAGCTTGTGATCCACTATTAACCCCAAGTTCCTTTCCGTAGTACTCCTTCCTAGGCATCATTTCCCATTTTGTATGTGTACAGCTGATTGTTCCTTCCTAAGTGAAGTACTTTGCATTTATCCTTATTGAATTTCATCTTATTTACCTCAGCCTATTTCTCCAGTTTGTCCATATCATTTTGAATTTTAATCCTATCCTTCAAAGCACTTGCAACTACTCACAGTTTGGTTTCACCCACAAAGATTATAAGTATATTTTCTATGCCATTATCTAAATTATTGATGAAGATATTGAACAGAACCAGCTCCAGAACTGATCTCTGAACTGACCCAGAACTGATCCCTGCGGTACCCTATTGCTTATGCAACATGCTGTCAGATTAAATTAATGTAAAGGAAATCTGTACATAGTTGATGTTAGTGGAGGTAGAAGGTATTTAGATCCTAGATAGCTACAACTAAGTTACTATTTTATAGTATTCTTGCTGTATTATACTGTTCATTTATTACATGACATTAAGTTATATGTAAAAAGCTGTAATAGAACTAAAGCCTTTTGGAATTCCAAATGGGAAAAAAATGCCTTTAATGGGAAACTAGAAGTCCTGAGAAAAATGTTTTCCTTGGTTTACTTCAGTTGTGTGGCTCTGTTGCCTAACTGGCTGCTTAGCCATGTGGCTCCACAAAAAAAAAACATGGTTATTGACCTTCCATAACTGTTGTTCTTCGAGATGTGTTGCTAGTGTCCATTCCGATGTAGGTGTGTGCTTACCCGACCATGGCCGCTGGAAGTTTTCCCTCAGTGGTATCCACTGTGTTGGCTCTGATGCCCCTGGAGTTGCACCCTCATAGTGCCAGTATGCAGGGCCACGCCAACCTGCCACCCCTTCAGTTCCTTCTTGCTGGCTAACTCCAACAGAAGGGAAGGCGATGGCGGGGGAGGGGGATTGGAATGGACTTGAGCAACATATCTCATAGAACAACAATTACAGAAGGTCAATAACCATTTTTTCTTCTTCAAGTCCTTGCTCATGGCCGTTCCAATGTAGGTGATTCCCGAGTAGTTGTGCAGGTGGAAGGTTTGGAGTTGATTGGCATGCTGATTGTAGTACCGCTCGGCCAAAGCCTGCATCATCTCTAGTTTGCTGAGTGATGGTGAAGTGTGATGCAAATGTGTGGACTGATGACCATGTCACAACTCCACAGATGTCCTGAATTGGAATTTGTGCCATGATGATGCCTGAGCCCTTGTAGAATGGGCCGTCAACCAAGGAGTGGGATGTTTGCTAGGTCATAATGTGCGGATATAGGAAGTGATTCATGATGACATTCGCTGGGCCGAGACTGGGCAGCCTTTCATCCTGTCTGTGATGTCTATGAACAGCTAAGTGGACTTCCTAAAGGGTTTAGTTTTTTCTATGTAGAAGGCTAGTGCGTGCCTCACATCCAGTGAGTGGAGCCTCTGTTCCTCCCTGTTAGCGTGTGGCTTAGGATTAAAGCCTGGTAGAAAAATGTCTTGGTTGCTATGAAATTGTGAGACCACCTTTGGCAGGAAGGATGGGTGTGGACACAGCTGTACCTTTTCCTTAAAAAAGACAGTATACGGTGGTTCAGAGGTGAAAGCTCTGATTTCTGAGACCCTTCTAGCTGATGTGATGGTGACTAAGAAAGTTACCTACAGAACAGATAGAGCAGAGACCTCGTTGCTATTGGTTCGAATAGGGATCCTGTTAGCCTTGCCAGTACCAGATTGAGGTCCCAAGGAAGTAGTGGCTGGCATACCTGTGGGTACAGTTGTTCCAGCCCCTTAAGGAAATGGCCACA
This sequence comes from Mesoclemmys tuberculata, assembly GCA_007922155.1. Taxonomy (NCBI): domain Eukaryota; kingdom Metazoa; phylum Chordata; order Testudines; family Chelidae; genus Mesoclemmys; species Mesoclemmys tuberculata. The sequence continues at coordinate 12,001,874 of ML675603.1, forward strand.
GATGGAGCTTGAGAAAACCAACTCGCCACTCACCCCAGGTGAAAGGCTGAGATTGTAGCTAGGTAGACTTTTGTGGATAACAGCACTAGGCACTATTGATTTATGTAGAGTAGATAGTCTAGAATGAAGGCCAGTGATGACTCGGTAAGTGAAACGCCCTTTTGTCCTGACTAGATTGAAAATCTCCTTCACTTTGTCAGGTAGGTAGCTCTAGGAGGTGGCTTTCTGCTCACTAAAAGAACCTCGCGAACAGGCTCAGAGTAAGCCAGTTCTACTGGTTTCAGCAATGGAGCTTCCATGCTGTAGGTGGAGAGATTCAAGGTTCAGGTTATGTAAGCAACCATGATCTTGAAAAGATCAAGTCCAGAAACAGTGGCAGGCTGACCAGTGTGTCCACCAAGAGATCTGGGAGAGTGATGAACCAGTGCTGGTGTGGCCAGGCCCGGGCTACCATGATCAAACATGTCCTGTCCCTCTTTACCTTCAGCAGGACTCCATGTGTATGAGTGGGGTTGGAGAGAATGTGTAGAAGAACCGGTCCTTCTAAGGAAGGAGAAAGTCCAGATTTGCTTGCAGACGCTTGTGGTATAGAAAGGAGCAGAACTGGAGGCACTTCCTGTTGTACCTTGTTGCAAACAGGTCTATCTGGGGAGTCCATCACTTCTGGAAGACAGTGTTCATGATGTCTGGGCAAAGGGACCACTTGTGATGATTTGAAAAGGATCTGCTGAGATGATTCACTAACTCATTTTGCAACCCCAGGAGGAAAGAGGCTTTAAGATGAATCGAATGGGCTATACACAATTCCCAAAGATGAATAGCCTCCTGGCATAGGGGAGAGGAGCTTATTCTCTCCTACTTGTTTATGTAAAACATTGTTGTTGTGATATCTGGTCCACGGTTGCCATCCAGATAGAAGAATTGCCTGGCAGGCTACATGCACTGACCTCACATTGATGTGTAACAAGAGCTCCTCCAGAGACCATAGGCCTTGAGTTTTGAGGGACCGCAAGTGAGCCCCCAATCCCATCACTGATGCATCTGTGATGAGAGACATCGAGGGCTGTGATAATGAGAATGGGACTCCTGTGCATACTAATCCTGGATCCAGCACTGAAAGAGGATGCTGATTGCTGACAGAGGAAGTGAGACCATCTTGTCCAGATGATGTCATCCCAAAATATATACTGATGCCAGCCAAGACTGGAGAGGTTTGAGTAGCAGTCTTGAGTGTTGCACCACATAGATGCATGGTGTCATATGCCCCAGGAGCTTTAAGTAGTTTCTTTCTGTGGTGATGGGGTGACTCCTCAGGCTCTCTCTGAGTGCCCCTAGAACTGTGAACCGATTATCCAGGAGGAAGGCTCTGGCCTGGGTTGAATTGAGGACCATGCCAATGAATTCTATCCTTTGAACTGGGAAAAGTGTGGATTTCTGTGTTTATCAACAGCCCCAGGACTTGGAAGGTTGACTGTATTAGCTTTACATTTTCCTCCTTTATCACTCCCACTTGCAGGAACATTTGCATATCCTGGACTACAAGTCTCTCATGAGAAGGGTCCCTGAAGGGGGAAGGTGGAAGGAGGGAAATAACTGAATTGCAGGATGTATCCCAGTCCTATCATATGTAGCTCCCAGTGCTCTGAAGTGATATGGGCCCATGCCTGATAGAAATGGGACAACTGATCTACAAAAATTGGGGAGGGTGGATCCAGATGCTGTCCTGGTACGCCATCCTTGGGCATACCTTCAAAAGTCCTGCTTAGACCCCACTGAGTGGGGGCAGGTGCTGGGGCAGATGAGGAGTGAGAAAGAGGCATCCTTCTGAAACCTCTGTTCCATCTCCTGTTATAATCCTGCTACTGCTGCAGTGGGTAAAAGCGGCCTAGCAGCTGGGGCTTGTAGTGCTTCCTAGTGGGGGCTGACATACGCAGCCCCAAGATTTGAGTGTGGCCCTTTAGTCTTTTAAGCTATAAAGTTTTGAATCAGTTTGCTCTGAAAAGAGTGATTTCCCTTCAGAAGGAAGGTCCTGGACAGTCTGCTGGACTTCACATGGTAGACCCCAACATTGGAGCCATGAGTTTCACCTCATGACCACCGCAAAAGTCATGGAGCAAGCAGCAGTCTGCCTCATCCAGAGCTGCTTGGCAGGATGTCTTGGCCACTGCTTTCCCTTTCTCCACCAGGGCCAAAAAACACACACCTAGAATCCTATGGCAACAGCTCCCGAAACTTGTCCATTCCACTGCAGGAGTTAGTCATAACAGCCCAGAAGTGTCAGGTGGCGGGCGAGTCTGAGCTGGAGGCTGCCTGTGAAATACAGCTTTTTGGCAACCTTAGCCTTCAGAGTCGGCCCCTGTTGTCCCTGCCTTTCCCTCTCATTTGCGCTGAAACCACCAGTGAGCCCAGTGGAGGGTGTGTATATAAAAATTCATACCCTGTGGGAGGAACAAAGTACTTCGTCTCCATCCTCCTAGCAGTAGGCTCAAGGGATGCAGAAATCTGCTATAAGGTTTTTATGGGTTCAGTGATGGCATCATGGCCCTGAGGCCATCAAGAAGTTGACTAGCGTGTATGAGGATTCAGAGATCTCCTCCACTTGAATACCCAGGTTCTGAGCTACCCTCTGGAGAAGCTCCTGGCGCACCTGTAATTGTCCTGGGTGGGCGTCAGGGCTGTTCTCTCCCACACTGCCTCATTGAGCGAGGAGGAAGAAGTCTGTGCAGACACAAGTACTGATACCTCTCCTTTGGCCCTGAAGGGGTTTGCGGGGGGAGAGAGGGGGGAGTTCCACAGTTCAGTAGTGTTCGGCACCAGGGATCAATCATCATTCTCAGGGGGATGGTGGGAGGGGCGTCTTGACTCCAATATAGTGGAGAAGACCTTCTGGACTGGGAGCCCTGGCATGATTGGAATGCCCAGGGACTTCATACAGGTCACTGCAGTGGTATTTGACTGTATTTGTCGGTGGTCAGACCGACAGCACTGTCAGTCCTAGTGCCTTCCAAATTCATCCATTTTATTGGAAAAAATAACCATTTTTAAAACAGACAGAAAATTAAATTAAATTAAAAATGATGCAATTCCAAAGATTGCTCACCTCATCTGCCCCAGCAGTTGGTGTAACAACTAATCTAGGTTCCGGTGCTAATTTCACTACATCCGCGAAGGACACACTTGTTTCTGCCACAAGCCCTGCAGAGAGAATCAGAATCTTGATCAATGTACAAAAACAAGATGAGGGATGCGCCTTGACTCACTGGCAAATTAATACATTATATTGATCCTCCCGCGTCAGGTCAACATTCAAAAGTGAAGGATAAACGGCAAAGGTCTTACATTCCAGTGCACTAATCTGGAAAGTAGGGACTCTGAGATTGAGTTTTTGTCAATCATTCAATTTGTATCCTTCAGTGGGCTAGCAGCAGAAATGCAGTTTCAACAGTATCAGTAATCATTTTTGGATACCAATAATACAGTAAACGGCAGCAAAAATACGCAAAATCAAGGGATCCAAGGAGAAAGTGTAATCAAAATAAAAAGCACAGCTAGAAAGGGAGGGATGGGATGTGAAAACAATATCAAGAAAATGTGTACTACAAATAGTCATTAAACTCTGATGATGTATGAGGCAGCTGAACAATCAGAGGGAATCCCACTACTACAGCATTCTCCCTTGCAGAGTAAGCTACAGCGTTTCAGGTATTCTTTGTTATTCCTGGCAAACAACCTAGACTAACCATGGAATACTGTATTTGTAGCTACAAATTATAATGTTGTTAAAGGGCCCTTATCATCAATATCTCATTTATATTAGCAAGTCTTCATTTTTACACAATTCCTCTGCTCAGCCAGAGGAGTGAGCCAGCTGAATGGCATCAATCAAAAACGCCACTGAAAAACACACAGCAAGCCTCAGGGGCTTGGGCAATAGTGTATCTAAGCAAAGATTTCAAGTACAACACTGACAAAGGGAATTCCCCTCGTCTGACATATGAAATAGTGCATAAATCTTAATGGAGGTTGTGCACCTCAAGTTGTATTCAAGGGCAGAGAATCTGCCTCTAGCATATATTGGAAAAGTTCAGGATGACTCTGAAGTATAGGGCACGTTCTGAGCAAAACTGAGGAAGAATTTGATTCCTAATGTGTAAAAATGTCCTCAGCATGCTTCATTCCTACTGTTAGTCTGGTGCTGCCATTTCCCCACTCCTAAATGCTCTGCTGATGGTACGATTGCATCTTCTTTGGAAACAAAGGGGTGGAAGCATATTTTGTGTGTTAAAATTGCTGACTCAGTTCTCTGCTGCATATGAGTGCAGTCAATGTGAGTGCATCATGTACCTGAAAGCAGAATTTGTTTCTGAAAATGAAACCTGGCTCCTTTTGTGATTATCTGTGTGGTCTTCACCATGCTTCTGTCTCAATGTTATGACCCTGCATGAACCTGGACACAGGCTGTCCGTTGCTAAAGTAGCTAATCTTGAAGTTTTCAATCAGACAAAACTCCCATTGAGGACTATGGGAATTTTGCCTGAGTAAGGACTTAAGGACTTGGCCCATAATTTTGAATTTGTTTAACAGTAAAATACTCAGGAAACTATGCCATCGTCTATTAAAGCAGTCCAAAAAACCTGAAGAAAGACCTTTCTGGGATTCAATACAATTAAACCTCTGAGAACCTGTCATTAGCATACCAGTTTTTGCATCAATACACAAATTAATTGACACCTTTAATTCTGGTATTTTGGCTGTTGCATTACAACTGGTGATGTACTGCAGAAAATGAAATGTCTGAGCAAGAGATTTATGCATTCACAACATGGAACATACACAGCTTGAATATGGAGCACAGCACGGCTTGTATACACTGATAGATGGTTTGTCATTTAAAAATGCCAAGATTTACACAGAAGATTTATTTTAATGTCATCCATTGTGGCAGTATTATTACTGGGCTGGTTTTCTCCAATCCCTCCCCTCTTCCTTTGTGGGTTCAGTCAGGGGAGGGGAGCTTTAATTAACAGCTAGGTATCTGTTGGTGAAGGATCAGTTCATCTAAGCCGCATACCCTTCTCAGCATACCTCATCCATTTCCAGAGCTGTACCTGCCATCTCCCCAGACCCATCCCTGGCTTAGAGGGAATTGCAGGTGTTTTGTGCTGCTGTGTCCTACACTTCCATCTAGGCAGGCAATCTGACACTGGGAGCCCAAGCCTAAATTCTGCTGCAAGAAGTGAGAGTGAGTGAAGCCCTAGAAATTCACCTTTATTCTTATTGGGCATGATCCGAAACCCACTAATGTCAGTGGAAATACTCCCTTTGACTTCAGTGGGCTTTGGATCAGGTACACTATGTTTTATTCTCTCGTCACTTATTTTCAGTAACTTTAACCATGGATATTCAGTGCATGAAAATTAAACGTTCAGGTTGCTAAAAGAACTTTACGTCCTTACCATGAATTGCTCTATAAGCACATCCTAAACAAGCAGAGTTGGCTGTGTCAATAGTATACACTGGTGCGCTAAACACATCAGACAGGACCTGGGAAGTATAAAAGCATCTGTTACACATGACCGTGAAATACAGAGCAATAAGTGATTCCTTATAATTGCTGAGGCAAGCAAATGGTTCCTGCACTTGATAGCCAAATGTTTGTGCAGACTTTGTAACAATGACCTCTTGGATCAATGTGAGACAGTACTAACCTTTGGCAAATGTGACCAAGGTCAGGTGACATGAGTCAGAAAATTACAGAAAGTTACATTTCTTACTGTGTTGTCACTCCTTTATTAGACACTTAGAGGGTTCTGTATGCAGTCATTAACTCTCCATCAAGTTCTCAGAATCAGCACATCCCCCAATACATGTAAGGGACAGAGATGTTCACTCTTGAAGCAGGAAATGGTGGGCTTGATTCTCTGCTTCACCAGGTTTATGCTCAGCAAAGTAGAAGGAAGGAGGGGAGAAGTAAGGGAGTCAACTGCAACTCCCCAATTCTCTGCTCAGATATAGCAAATGTCAGAGCAGCCTGGAGGCCCAAAGCACTCCTCCTCTCTCCCCCCAACATAGCCCCTAGCTCTAGGGTCTGCAGGGAGGGTGGTGTAGGAGTCCATGTGACCATAACAGAATCCCAGTGCAAGAGGGCAGGGGACTCAGTGGTATATGGTACTGAGTTTCAGCTGGTCTGACCAGTTCAGTGTACCCCAACTCACTAATGTTATCACCCATATCTAAAAACATATCATGTATAATATCAATAGTAAGTTAACAACATACTGATCGTTAATATTATTGCATGGTGCATGCATAGGGGACAAATTCCAAATTTCAAACATACTACATATTATGTTCGTAAAGTGTGTCTCCTGGGAAGGTCTGAAGTTACCCCACCCTAAACAAATGAATGTGATTCTGCCACCTTGAAGGTACTTCCAAGGTACATTAAGAGACAATGGGAATGCAATTTACATAAAAGGTCAACAGAACTATCATGGCAACAAGGAGAAGAGATTACCACTCAGCATCATGGCAAGGAGAGGAGATTGCAGGAAACAGATTAATTTGCATTTTACCAAAAACCAGCGAAGAAAGAAATGAGCATGCAACTTCCCTTACTCCAGACTCCATGTTGCCTTCCTCACAGGTTGAATGAACTTTGGTTTGGGGGATAACCTTCAGAAGAATCCATTGCAAGGGTTCATTGCACTATAAAAGAGAGGGGCAAAGAACCCCAAGTTTTTTTCTTCTAAGAAGAGAAAGGAACCAAGCACTTTGGACTTGGTGGAAGATCCTGATCTGAGTGGTGGTCAGCCATTTTGCTGGAAGGTAGATTGATAAGGAAATTATTTTCAACAGAGACTGTAGCTTGTTGTGTTAAGTCCTAGCCACTGGAAAGTGTTTTTCACTTTTATTTGCGTGTGATCATATGTAACTGTATCCTTTACTTGAACTCACTTCAAATCCTATCTTCTTTTGTTAATAAACATGTTTTACTCTCAATCTAAACTAAGCCAGTGCTGTGCTCCTTCAGGTAGCACTGTGAAGTAAGCATCTCTAGCATCCACCCGTATCAAGCATTATATGAAACTCTGTTTTAAGGGACAAATGAAAAATTGATTAAGACATCCTTTTAGTGGCTTGGTGATTGAATATAAACTTATTCATAAATTCATATATATATTAAACCCTTTGGAATGTGTAATTTCTTCCTCCTGAGTGACTTCAAAAGTAACTGATAGGCATTTTCAATGTCAAAAATAAAGAACAAATATTTCAGGACGTGTTTCTTGCTGTCATTCATCAACAGCAAGAGATGTAAAAGGGAAAACTCCCTACTACAGATATTAAGGTCTTTATTTTAAAAGAAGACTATAGAAAGGAGCATAAACTCTGGCAAATCAAGTGTAAAGGTATAATTAGGCAGGCCAAAAAGGAATTTGAAGACAAACTAGCAAAAGACTCAAAGCTAACAGCAAAAAAATGTAATATATCAGAAACAGGAAGCTTGCCAAAGAATCACTGGGGGCATTGGACATTGATGCACTAAAAGAGCACTCAAAGAACACAACAAGGCCACTGCAGAGAAGCTAAATGAATTTGTACCAGTCTTCACTCCAGAGGATGTGAGGGAGATTCCCACACCTGAGCCATTCTTTTTAGGTGACAAATCTGAGGAACTGTCCCAGATTGAAGTGACAGAAGAGGAGGTTTTGGAACAAATTGATAAATTAAACAGTAATAAGTCACCAGGACCAGATGGTATTCACCCAAGAGTTTTGATGGAACTCAAATATGAAATTGCAGAACCACTAACTGTGCTATGTAACCTATCACTTAAATCAGCTTCTTTATCAGATGACTGGAGGATAGCTAACTTGACACCAATTTTTAAAAAAGGCTTCAGAGATGATCATAGCAATTACAGGGCAGTAAGCCTAACTTAAGTACCAGGCAAATTAGTTGAAAATATAGTAAAGAACAGAATTATTAGACACACAGATTAATATGATTTGTTGGGGGAAGAGTCAACACAGCTTCTGTAAAGGGAAATCATGTCTCACCTGTTTATTAGAATTCTTTAGGAGGTCAAAAACACGTGGACACAGGTAATCAAGTGGATATAGTATACTTGGGACTTTAAGAAAGCTTTTGACAAGATCTATCACCAACAGCTCTAAAGCAAAGTAAGCAGTCATGGAACAAGCTGGAAGGTCATCTCATGGATCAATAACTGGATAAAAGACAGGAAACAATGTATAGGAATAAATGGTCAGTTTTCAGAATGGAAAGAAGTAAATAGTGGTGTCCCCCAGGGATCTGTACTGGGACCAGTGTTGTTCAACATATTCATAAATTATCTGGAAAAAGGGGTAAATAGTGAGATGGCAAAGTTTGCAATGATACTAAGTTACTCAACATAGTTAAGTCCAAAGCAGTTTGTGAAGAGCTACCAAGGGCTCTCACAAAACTGGTTGACTGGGCAATAAAATGGCAGATGAAATTCAATGTTGATAAATGCAAAGTAATACACATTGAAAAACAATCCTAACTATACATACAAAATGATGGGGTCTAAATTAGCTGTTACCACTCAGGAAAGAGATCTTGGAGTCACTGTGGATAGTTCTCTTAAAACATCCACTCAACGTGTAACAGCAGTTAAAAAAGCTAGCAGCATATTAGGAAAGGGATAGTTAGTAAGACAGAAAATATCATAATGCCGCTATATAATCCATGGTATGACTAGGATATTGTGTGCAGTTCTGGTTGCCCTATCTCAAAAAAGATATATTAGAAATGGAAAAAGTAAAGAGAAGGGCAACACAAATGATTAAGGGTATGGAGCTGCTTCCATATGAGGAGAGATTTAAAAAACTGGGGCTGTTTAGCTTGGAAAAGAGATGATTAAAGGGGTGATATGACAGAGATCTATAAAATCAAGAATGGTGTGAAGAAAGTGAATAAGGAAATGTTATTTATTCCTTCACATAACACAAGAACCAGGGGACATCCAATAAAATTAATAGGCAGCAGGCTTAGACCAAACAGAAGGAAGTACTTCTTCACACGACACACAGTCAACCCAAGGAACACATTGCCAGAGGATGCTATGAATGCCAAAATTGTAAATGGATAAAAAAAAGCATTATAAATTCACAGAGTATAGGTCCATCAATGTCTATTAGCCAAGATTGTCAGGGATGGAATCCCATGCTGTGGGTGTCCCTAGGAATCTAACTACCAGATGCTGAGGCTGGAGGACAGGGGATGGAGCACTTGATGATTACCCAGTTCTTTTCATTCCCTTTGAAGCATCTGGCACTGGCCACTTTCAGAAGACAGGATACTGGGCTAGATGGATCTTTGGGCTGACCCAGTCTGGCCATTCTTATGTTCTTAACAGATATTCGTAAGTGTTTAAAATAACTTTTGGTATGTAAAAATGAGGGATTCTGAATACCAGTTAATTAAAAGGCAGTTTTCTATAGCCCCAGAATGAATTATACAAAAGTGATGATAATAAAAGGTGGAAGTCATGTTACTTTTAATGCAAACGATTTGCTTCCTGAGGTTTTGATGAAATTTAAAAGGATCCAATTAACCAGTGATTGAATTAAATGAATGGCACTACATTGATCATATTATTTTAAGACACTTCTAACAAGTTTTAACAGCAGCTTTATTATACTAAGGTTTTGTCTACACTCGAAAGTTTTGTCGATGCAAGTTACAGTGATGATCAAAAAGCACTTTAATTACAATGCTTGTGCCTGTTCCCCACAGTACTCATTGCGTCATTGAAGCACATCAACATTGAGAACAGTGCACAGTGGGCAGCTATCCCAACTTGCTACTTTGTGCCGCTAGAAGTTGTGGGAAGGCAGAGTGGGTCACAGTGCATCAAGGGCTCAATACCCCATGAAGCAGTGATTTCCCTTCCGTCATTCCATGGGTTTCTAACTGTGTTTCACAACAGCTCCAGTTTCCTGAACATATTGCGGCTGGTCATAGAGTATATCATCAGCTACCAATCAGAACTCGAATCCAAGGTGCCTGACCTGCTGTGTGCAATGCAAACAAACAACGCTGGATTACTGTTTGCATTCACAGAGCATCTGCACATGGTGCACCACTGCTTTTGGTCATGTGAAACAAGCACTAAATGGTGGGATCACATCATTATGCAGATCTGGGATAACAAGCAGTGGCTGCAGAATTTCCGAATGTGCAAAGCCTTCTTCGTGGGCGGAGCTCGCCCCTGCCCTGCAGCACAAGGACACCAGATGAGTGCCCTCTCAGTGGAGAAGTGCAGGGTGATTGCCGTAAGGAAGCTGGCAACTCCAGACAGTTACCAGTGGGTCACTAATCAGTTTGGAATCAGGATGTCCACTGCTGGAGCTGCGTTATCGTAAGTGTGCAGGGCCATTAATTGTATTCTGCTACGAAGGACTTGGAAATGTGCGTAAAATAATGGATAGCTTTGCAGCGAAGCGAATTCCCTAATCATGGTGGGGCAATGGATGGCATGCATATCCCCATTTTGACCCCAAGCCATCTTGTGACAGAATTCATCAATAGAAAGCAGTACTCCTCTATGGTACTGCAGGCGCTTGTGGAGCATCATAGTCATTTCACTGACATCAACGTGGGTTGCTCAGGGAAGTGCAAGATGCATGCATCTTCAGGAATGCTGGCCTGTGCAGAAAACTGAACTTTCTTTCCAGACCAAAAGATTCCAGCAGAGGATATTGAAATGCCCATAGTGATCCTGAGAGATTCAGACTGCCCCTTACTGCCATGGCTCATAAAGATTTATACAGACAACCTGGACTGCAGCAAGGAGCACTTCAATAACAGGTTGAGCATTTATTGAATGGCACTTGAACATACATTTAGCAGATGAAAATCTCATTGGCAATACCTTTATGGCAGGTTAGACCTAAATGAGGAAAGCATTCCCATGGTTATAGCCGCCTGCTGTGTACTTCATAATATTTGTGAAGCTAAGAGTGAAAAATTTCCCCCTGGGTGGCATGCAGAGGTGGATCATCTTACACTGAATATGAACAACCAGATATCAGGGCTGTTAGAGGGGCACAACAGGGGGCCATTCAAATCAGGGAGCCCTTGAGGAACTATTTTGACAATGAGCACCAATAAATTGTCTTTGTAAACAGCACAGTGCCATGTTATGACTGCTAGCCAGCTTGCACTCTGTATCAATTTGAAGTGCAACACCATGTGCAAAAGACAAAGATCGCTTATTCTTCACAGAGTATGTCTTTATTATATAACCATTATTCACAACACAAATGAAAAGCTGTGCTAGAGAGGAGAAAACAGTGAGGTGCAGTGTGAGCTATGAAAGCTGAGTGTAAGTCCAGCTACCATTCTGAAAGCCATCTGAAAGGATGGAGTGAATGGGGTACTGAGACAGGCCGGGAGGTTGGTAGGAATGTGTGGGTGGAGTTTGAGGAGGGCATGGAAAGTAGTTCTGGCTGCAAGGGGTCAAGCACACACGAGTTCAGTGTGCAGCATTATGAGTGACTTAAGCAGCTCCGTTTGCTTTTCCATGGCTTTTATCATGTGCTCATGACCTTCTAGCACTTGCTCCTGGTTTTCTCTCCTCTCCTGCCTATCAGTTTTCTGATTTTCGGACACAGTGTGTCTCCATGCCCTATTTTCTTTCTTTTTTTTTTTTTTTTGCCTCAGAGGATTGAAGTTCTTGGAACATCTCTTCTTTGTTTCTCTGTGGTCATTTTCTTAACAGCCTCAGGTGCTCAGCAGGCCTGGGGGGCTTTCCCCTCAAGGGCACATCTGTAGAAGCACAATAAATTAACAGAAAAATTATTGTGAATGCAATAACAGCATTGTAAAATACACCCCTTTCTCAGTGTATTCTCCTGGCAAGCACTCAGCTCGATGATCAGCCAGGACATGATGAGTTGTGCCTGGGGGAAAAGGGGGCAACTCAAGCTGAGGAAAGGGTTCTGAGTGATTGTTTGGCATATTGATGCAGATAGATAGCAAGGGCAGAGGGCACTGGGAAAGTTCTAGAAGGGCACTATGTAAGTGCTACAATGCTCCAGGCTTTATTCCCTGTAGACTAGCCAAAGGGTAATTAGAGTCAGCTGACACCAATTAAGGCCCCACCCAGGTGCCTATAAAAACCCTCTACTCTTGAGAGACAGTGTGGAGTGGAAGGAGTAGGTGTGTGGTGAGCAGAGGAGTGTGTGAAGTGGAGGAGAACAGAACGGAGTACGGTGGTGTGTGGAGTTGTGAAGAGAAACAGGACAGAGTACAGTGGTGTGTGGAAGAGAGGCGGAGTCCTGAAGAAGGTACTGGGCTCAAGAAGCCAGAAAGACAGAGGGGGGAGAGTGGCCCAGGGGAAAAGCCTGCAGCTGCGAGTGAGGTGCCAGCAGCACATAGTTGCTACTCAGAGGGCCCCTGGGCTGGGACAGGGTTACCGGCGACACCCTGGCCCACTGCGAGAGGCAAAAGTGCAAGACACACTAGGGAGAAGCCAGCCGTTTGCCACAATAGGGATAAAATTTCAAATTGTGCCACCATTTTCCATGTTGGGGGTCACAGAAGCTGCTATCTCACTTCTGAGAGTGGATAGGGAAGCTAGGGTGCATCTTCTCCATGCGAGCATCTTCAAACTGGTTCCCTATGCTGCTCGCCTGTGTGCCGCTTTGGTCCCACAAGTGATTGCCAGTTGGCACGGGAAAGTTTCTTACCATTGGGGGGAAGAAACAAAGCAGGTCTGCTGAGGAATCTCTGGCAGAAGATTGGCAAGTACCCCAAGGAAAGTTTTCTAGCGATCTTTCTGGAGGATTCCCATGTGTGGCAAATGGCCAGCTTCTCCCTAGTGGGTCTCGCACTTTTGCTTCTTGTAGTGGGCCAGGGCGTCGCTGGCTACCCTGTCTTCCCAGGGAGGGGGTAGGGGCCCAGGCCCACCCGCTCCTCTGGGTCCCAGCCCAGGGACCCTATGAATAGCAGCTATGTGCTTCTGGCACCATACTTGCAGCTGCACTCTTTTCTCCTGGGATATTCCCCCTCACCCCCATCCTTCTGGCTTCTTGAGCCCAGTACCTTCCTCAGGACTCCGCCTCTCTTCCACACACCACTGTACTCTGTCCTGTTTCTCTTCACAACTCCACACACCACCGTACTCCATTCTGCTTCTCTTCATAACTCCACACACCACTGTACTCCTTCAGCTCTTCTTCACCACATACTTACTCCTTCAACTCCCACACTGCCTCTCAAGAGTAGAGGGTTTTTATCAGGCACCTGGGTGGGGCCTTAATTGATGTCAGCTGACCCTAATTACCCTCTGGCTAGTCTACAGGGAATAAAGCCCAGATCATTCTAGAGCTTACATACCACCCTTCCAGAACTTTCCTACTCCCCTCTGCCCTTGCTATACCACAACATGAAATCTCAGTGTGTATTAAGACATTTTTCGCTGCACTGCTTAGCTGAACAGGGGAATGGGAAGCACACGCAAACACAGCTACTATTGTGCATTTCTATCCATTCAGCCAATTGTATAATGCAACAAAGTAAAGGGCAGATGTACCTCATGTAACCGAGTAGCATCAGCTGAAAAAAATCAACTTACCTGAGTTTCCTGCTCCTGTACCCTGCATGCCAGAAGTGTAGGGCTGGGATTGGCTGAAACTCTCCTGGGTTGAGAAGAGGTCCTGGCTCCCCGTGTCAGCAAACAACCCAGTTCCCTGCTCCACATCATCATCCAACTCGATCGTCTCGTCCACGATTTCTTCGTTGGGGTTCAGTCTGATGTCCACTATCCATGGGTCTCTTGTTGGTACAGATGGGGTCGCCGCTGAGGATGACTTCCAGCTCCTTATAGAAGCAGCAGGTCTTTGGCTCTGCACCAGAGCGACGGTTTGACTCCCTAGCCTTTTGGTACCCCTGTGGCAGCTTCTTGATTTTCACATAGCACTGCACTGTGCCCCATTCATAGCCCTTCTCTGCCATTAAATGAGAAATTTGACCAAAGGTATCCTAATTCCTTTGGCTGGAGTGGAGCTGGGACTGCATATCCTCCTATCCCCAAATGCCAATCAGATCCAGAAGCTGTGGTGTGCTCCAAGAGGGAGAGTGGTTGGTGCATGGAGCTGTCATGATCAATTGGGAAAATGAGATGTGAGCTCTCAACGCCAACCAAGCAGGAAGTGGAATTTTAAAATTTCCTGGGACTTTAAAGGGGAAGGGATGTATGGCTGCAGAGCAGCATAGCTCAAACTGATGGCCAGAGTGGTCACAATGGGCACTGTGGGACACTTTCTGGAGGCTATTTACTGTGACATAACCAAGTGTAGTGTCTACATTGATGTTTTATCGCTGAAGGTTTAGCACAGAAAGCTCTATGCCTCTTGTTGAGGTGCTTTTATTTTGTCGCAAAATCAGGGGAGTTGGGTCGGCGACTGTTGCAGTGTGTACACCACCACTGTTTTGGCGCAAAAAGCTGACTTTGGTCGACAACATGCTCTAGTGTACAGCAGGCCTTAGACAGCAAGTTCTGTCTAAACTCTCTAAACTTGTTTCACCTGTGTACAATTGTGTTGTGAAAAACACCCAGCTCCTATATGTTACAGTAAAGAGGCTCTCCAAATGGTTCTAGCAGGCATATACAGCTTTAGAAACTAAGGTTTCACTTCCACTAAAAGTAGTGGCCCAAATTCAACCTTGGTGTTGCCTTAATGGAATCAATATGGCCCATAGTTTTTAATCTTCCCTATATCAAGTTATTGACTAGAATAACCAGAGCAGATGTAATAGACAAGAGACATAACAACAACAAGCAACATGTGTCAAATATTTTCTCTTGTTCCAATCCACTTTAAACCCTATTGTCACATAAAACTGAGAAAAGGGATTCTGGATGAGTCAGGAGATATGGAGCCTTTCATTTCTAAGTCATGAGCTCAAGTCTGGATCAGTTCCGTAATGATCAAAACTGTGATGGTACAAATCCTGTAACAGGCAAAAAGAGCCTATAGAACAATTTTGGGCTCAGGCAGCCTTGCCCCACCACACATGGGAAGCATGCCAATCCTGAAGGAGCCCAGTTCAGATGGTCCCAGCCCTGGGAGGTGGACAGACCTCTCTTCATTGGCTCCCAGAAAGGGAAAAAGAAGCTAGCAGAGGCTTCCTACAAACACTGTGCAGTAGTCCTGAGGATACTGAGCCAGGCTATGGCTCTTCCTGTTATCTCCTGAAAGGAGGGAGGCCAAGGACATGTTTGGACTATTTTTGTGTTGTGTTTTTCCTCTGTTACCTTTCCTAGAAAGACCTATCCTCTGTGAACTTATCTAATTCTTTTTTTAATCCAGTTATAATTTTGTCCTTCACAACATCCTCTGACAACAGAAGAAGGCCTAGAAGAAGGAGGCCAGATTGCTATTACAAGAAGCCTAGGGAAGAAGCAAGAGGTCTGAAGAAGCAGATATTAATAGCCTGCTACAGGGGCCCTGGGCTGAAACCCAGGATAGAGGGATGCACTGGGTTCCTCTACAGGCCACCAGAGAAAGGACTGGTGAAAGCCCCAGACAAGGGTCATAAGAGCTAGTGGGCCTTGAATCAGGCTGGAGCTCTGGCACAAGGGTGCCAGACTGTATTTGGACAGGACTGTTACTTACCTCAAAGGGGATGAGACTAAACTGGCCTGGCCAGAGGACTGAGTCACAAAACAAAGGGGGCAACCAGCAGACCTCAATGATGTGTTATTGAGACTACCATCAAGAAAACCCTAACACTGCTGCACCCAGCTGCAAGGCAGCATATTGGCTGGTGAGTCATTTTGTCACAAAGACTCTTTGTAGTCTCAATCAAGGCTGTTCTGTGGTAGGTGTGAAATAAGTGAGCAATCTCAGTCGAGTTCCTACTGGACATTTGTCCATATCACAAATACAACCACCACCACTGGCACTAATTATCAATTTCAGGAGAGACGTTGAAGATTACCTGGGCTATGGAGATTAAACTACTTTCTCATCACCTAGAGGTGGTACCTTCACAATGGGACTGAGGTGCATTGGTGGGGCAGTCTGCAGTAGATTGTACTGCCACTGCCTATGTGGTATCTGATTTGTGGGTGAGCAAAGGACTTCAGCTTACAGGACTCTCATAAACATTATGGTTGAGATTTTCAAAAGTGTTCAGCATTGGCCTACTGCTGCTCTCATTGAAATTAATGGTCCAAAGTTGAACATTTTTTAAAATCACACCTTAAATGAACTATTACCAGCAACTCTTTGGTTTTGTTGCTGAAATGATGTGACTTGAGTTATTAAACTTTAAGGTCATCAGCATTTAAGATACTTTCACAAAATTAGTCAACTGTAAATACATTTCAGAGAGCTCAACTTGAAATTAACATTGGATTAACCTGTAAAACATGGGGACAAATTATTATAATTTTGCTAACACTTTATCTCAAAATTTGAAAAATATATCTTAAAAACTCAAATATTTGAAGGCATATTCTCAATTTTATGTGCAGCTATAGAGGCTGTAGACTCAGTATACCAAGATAAAACTCTATTGCTAAAGCTGTTAATATCCAGTGCAATGAAATTTTCTTAATAAATTCAGCATTCTGCACTTACCTGTAAAATTTCTTTATTATAAGATGCTCCACCAGTGGCCAAAATCCTGGTTCTTGGCACTGTAATGCAATAGAAAGATCAGTTGCATAAGTATCATCAAGATTTGTGCTATTTAACTGGGCAATTAGAGCACTCAAGTGGGAATAAGATGACATGGTTTTTTTCCCTGACTTTACTACTGGCTCACTCTGTGACTTGGGCAAGTCCATAGCCTCTCTCTGCCTCAATTTTGCCAGCAGTAAAACTGAGGATAGCACTGTTTAGTCACTGTTATAAAGCATGTTATAATCCTTGGATAAAAGAGGCAATGTAAATAATGTAAGCTCTGCTGAAGAGGGATACAGTAACAAAGGCAAGATGATATTGTCCTACAGTTCTGATCTGAGGTCAACCTCAGTATGGATCTGTTATGTAAGTGCAAACTGACAGACATCTTGCAAAATTCTCAAAACGAATCTCTTTGTGATGTTCACAATCACTAATCAGTGAAATCGTGGCAAACTCCGTATGCCTGAATGATAAGAATGTGTTTCAAAGAATAATAATTAGGGAGGTACTAACTCACTGCTAAAATAAAAGTCTTCCTGAATCTTCACCCAAAGCAGGAAAAATGGTTAGAGCACATGTGCCCCATGCATGCAAGAAAGCAGTGTCAGTGGAGGCTGCACCTGCACTGAGTTCCCTCTAACTTCCCATAGATGAGAGCATAAAGGGCATGGCATCTTCAACCTGCACTCAATTCCTTTGCCAATAAGAATCACAGAATCCTCCAATTTGTTTAGGTCACTCTGTATCCTATCCCTACCTTCCTCTCCCCCTAACTTAGTGTCATATGCAAACTTGCTGAGGGTGCAATCTACCCATCCTCCAGATCATTAATGAAGATGTTGAACAAAACCGGATCCAGGACCGACCACTGGGGCAGTCCGCTTGTGACCGGCTGCCAGTTAGTCATGGAGCCATTGAGCATTACCCATTGAGCCCGATGATCTAGCCAGCTCTCTATCCATTTTATAGTCCATTCATCCAATCCACACGTCTTTAACTTGCTGATAAGAATACTGTGGGAGACTGTATCAAAAGCTTTGCTAAAGTCAAGGTATATCACGTCCACTGCTTTCCCCACATCCACAGAGCCAGTCACCTCTTCATAGAAGGCAGTCAGGTTGGTCAGGTATGACTCGCCCTTGATGAATCCATGTTGACTGTTCCTGATCACCTTCCTCTCTTCCAAGTGTCTTAAAACGGATTTCATGAGGGCCTGCTCCATGATTTTTCCAGGGATTGATGTGAGGCTGACCAGTCTGTAGTTTCCCAGATCCTCTTTCTTCCCTTTCTTGAAGATTTGCCTTTTTCCAATCACCAGGGACCTCCCCCAATTGCCACGAGCTTTCAAAGATAACAGCCAATGGCTCTGAAATCACATCAGCAAACTCTCTGAGCACCCTGGGATGCATTGCATATGGCCCCAGGGACATGTGTATGTCCAGTCTTTCTAAATAGTCCTGAACCTGTTCCTTCAGCACTGAGGGATGTTCACCTCCTCTGTGCTTCCCAGTGCAGAAGTCTGGGAGCTGACCTTGTCTGTGAAGACTAAGGTAAAAAAGGCATTCAGTACCTCAGCTTCCTCCACATCCTCTGTCACTAGGTTGCCTCCCCCATTCTGTAAGGGGCCCACACTTTCCCTCATCTTCCTCTTGTTGGTAATATATCTGTATAAACCTTTCTTGTTCCCCTTCACGTCCCTTGCTAGCTGCAACTCCAATTGGCCTTCCTGATTTCATTCCTACATGTTCAAGCAGTATTTTTATAATCTCCCCTTGTCATCTGACCAAGCTTCCACTTCTTGTAAGATCCTTTTTTGTGTTTAAGCTCACCAAAGACTTCTTTGTTAAGCCAAGCTGGGCGCCTACCATATTTACTATTCTTTGTGCACATCAGGATGGACTCCAGTCAGTGGGGATGAAAGGCAGGATTCTTTGTGAATCTTTGTGGAAAATCCATGTGAAAGAACCATAGTTACTGCGAGGTAAGTAATCGTTTTTTCTTCTTTGAGTGATTGTACACATAATTTCTACACTTGGTGACTAACAAGCTGTTAACCCAGTGCTAGGAGGCTGGTGAACAGAGGCCAACTTGAAGAGTGATTGTAGGATACCTACTGTGGTATAGCAAGGGCAGAGGGCAATAGGAAAGTTCTGGAAGGGCAGGATGTATGTGCTAGAATGATCCGGGATTTATTCCCTATAGACTAGCCAGTCATTAGAGGGTAATTAGGGTCAGCTGACACCAATTAAGGCCCCACCCAGGTGCCTATAAAAACCCTCTACTCCTGAGAGACAGTGTGGAGTTGAAGGAATAGGTGTGTGGTGAGCAATGGTGTGTGAAGTCGTGAAGAGGAGCAGAACGGAGTACAGTGGTGCGTGGAGTCATGAAGAGAAGCAGGACAGAGTACAGTGGTGTGTGGAAGAGAGGTGGAGTCCTGAAGAAGATACTGGGCTCAAGAAGCCAGAAGAACAGAGGGGGGAGAATAGCCCAGGGGAAAAGTCTGCAGTTACAAGTGCGGTGCTAGCAGCACATAGCTGCTACTCAGAGGGCCCCTGGGCTGGGACCCGAAGGAGTGGGTGGGCCCGGGCCCCTACCCCCTCCCTGGGAAGACGGGGTAACCGGCGACGCCCTGGCTCAATACAAGAGGCAAAAGTGCAAGACTCACTAGGGAGAAGCCGGCCGTTTGCCACGCTATCTAAACTAGTTGTAACTTCACTTTGCTATTCTACATATCTCTGCTATGGAGATGCTACCCAAGCAAGTTGTGGAGGCCAGCCACCTGAACTTTGGTGGAATGAACTCTAATCTGTCCAGGTTGCTCTTTCTTAGCCAAAACAGAGCAAAACCCACTTAGTCTCTGTGAAGACATAGGCTGCCCCTTAGCCCTTTCAGCAAAAGTCACAAAGGGTCCAAGTGTACACCTGAATGGACTGGTCCTATTCAAATAAAAGGATAATGCTCTCACAATGTCC
This sequence comes from Mesoclemmys tuberculata, assembly GCA_007922155.1. Taxonomy (NCBI): domain Eukaryota; kingdom Metazoa; phylum Chordata; order Testudines; family Chelidae; genus Mesoclemmys; species Mesoclemmys tuberculata. Next base: position 12,021,537 of record ML675603.1, read on the forward strand.
AACATGTGAAGTCTCATTTCCCTTGCCGTGGAATGTGGTTAAAAATAGTTAGGCTACAAGGGCCACTTTGCAGCCATGGGTGAGGTAAGAAGGAACTGAATGAAGACTGTGGCTGCTCTGCCCTTTATGCCCACTGCTATAGGGAACAAGAAGGCACTGAGAGCACAGGCATTGCCTCCAACAGACACTGCTGTTGAAAATAATGCTGACTTATGCTCATGTGCACAAAGAGCTGAATCTGTGTGGACAGTCTCCTGAAGTATTGAGCCCATATCTTTTGGGACATTAAAAATAGCAGAGTTAAACGTTCGTCTTTGAATCAACATTTCAAGAAATGCCTCTTTTCTTCATTAATAATTCCCTCACTCTCCAGTGTCTTGTCATTTGTTTTTATGCTTGTCAGAGCACAAAATCTGTCTTTATGTCCATAACCCCAATTCAGCAAGGTACTTAAGCATGTTAGTAGTAGAGTTTGTTGCTGGATGTGGGAGACCCAGGTTCAATCCCTTTGTCTGAAACAGGCAATGCAGGGACTCAAACCTGGGTCACCAACTTCCAGGTGAGTGCCCTAACTACTGAGCTATTCTGGGAACACCTTATGTTTTTTTTCCACAAAACATTTTTTATTAAGGTCTCAGTTTCATCCCAATGCAGAATGGGAAAATGTTGAGATCTTGAAAATGTTCAATGGATAGGAAGACCATTTCCTGCCCAGATCTTGTGGGTAGTCCCATTGACTTCAAAAAGACTATTCATATGCTTAAAGCTAGGCATATATTTAAATACCATTGCTGAAGTGTGGCCCATGTTTGTAAAGTGCAGCATGAATTTATGGCTTGTTTTGTAATAATAAATAGTAACTACTACAGTTTTGGTACAGTAAAATGCTATAATACTGAAGACCCCTCCCAAAAGAGATATTTCACTATTTACATCTATATTAGATCAGCCTCATTTTGGCTTGGCCTGAAGACAAATAAAACACAATGGAAAAGGTTGTCAAACAGCTCTGGAGGCTACAAACAACTTCTTATGGTCTCTCTTTTAGAGAGTCTATAGTCAAACATAAAAACCAATAACAAAGTGAAGATGTAGATTGCATAGGGTCTTCATACAATTTCTCAACCTACAGTGACTTGCTCAGATAGAGACTATATGACACAGCCAAAGTACAGCAAGTAGGACCTCACTTTACCAATACATTAATCTTATTTTCCTCTTTGGAGGATATTCCATGATGCACAAATTGAGTTTTAAAAGCTATTAAGATCTCTGTCAATGTCACTAAACAAAACCAACCAAATGGCAGTGATTCCCAGGGGAAGCAAGTTTCAATTATACCTACATGGAGTGACAGATCCCTGCCATGATTATCAAAACAATGTAACGCAAGTGAAAAATAACCAATAAACCACTGTGCCTGGAAACAAATCTCAACTCTTTATGGTTTGCCTAGTTGCTGAATTTCTCTTTTACTACACCTTATTCTGGGCATGATGCTCTCAAAAAAGCATCATATCCAAGATGAAAGCACCGCATTTGAAAGTCATCCTGGAAAACAGACACAAATGAAAAGCAGAAATAGGTTTACCTCACTTTGCAGCATGACAGTGACCAACTCAAAGAATGAGACTTGTTTCTCTCTCTAGCCACACAGGGAATGCATCATACAATGCCACTATACCAAAGTCAGGGAAGAACAACGTAGAACAAAAAGGTGATAAGGGCAAATAGTAGGAGTCCAAATAAAAATTACAATCCCTTCCTGGCTAAATTGCTTTTTTCAACTACTTCTTCCCACACACACTCCAGCCTTTTGTCCTTTTATATACTTTTATTATGAAAGCATCCAACTTTTGATCATTGGAATATGTTGCTGTATAATTTAAGTGGCCCTGGTAAATGCTGGGCTACATATAGCTTGTTTTGTGTGTTCTCCGGATTTGTATTAAGTGACTTCAGCATCCATACAGAAGATAATTCTTTTGTGTTGGCTCAGGGTCTCATGTCTATCATGACTCATCCCTGAGTTACCTCTAAGCCTGAGCCTGTTTAAGTTCAATGAGTCATCAATTACTTGCAGGGTTCAGCCAATCCACAGGTGAGGTCCTACCCTGATGATCCCAAGGCAGGTATATAAGCTGCTAAGGGAAACAACCTCTCCAGTCTGCTCATCAGTAACTGACCAGGAACACTCCCCTTGCCAGTAGTTTCAGCAGATTGCCCTTCCTCCTGCTCCTGCCAGACCCTATTCCAGCCTACATCTGCTTCTGCCTCACCTGGTCTCCTGGCAACTATTTGAGTAGACTCTCCTTTACATGCTTGATCCAGCAGCTGAGATGGAAACCTCTCACATCTGCAACTGAGATGTCACAATTAATTCAGTGTCTTCAGAGCCAACTTTCCCAGCTGCACTTGTAGAACACTCTCTCTGCTCATTCTGGACCCCCAGTGCAGCCAGATGCAGTACCTTTAGAACAAGGCCCGAAGGTACAGCTGCCAGAGAAGTTAGATGGGAAACGCCAGAATTTCTGCGGGTTCTTCAATTAATGCCATCTGCTGTTCCTCATGTACCCTGTGATTCAACCCATTGGTCAGGCCAAAGTGAGGCTTATTATCATTTTATTGACTGATGAAGGTCTAAACTAGACCTTGCCTCCTAGAACAGGCAAACCTGGTCCTTGGCAATTTGGACAAGTTCATCCATTTCTCTCTCATATTCAATGGTGCAAACCATGCTCATACCGCTGGTGCTGCCTTGCAGTTTCTTAAACAAGGTCATTGGTCCATTGCGGCATTTGCCACCCAGATTCAATATCTGGTCACTGATGTGGAATAAATGAGGAAGCACAGATCTATCATCTCCATCAGAGTCAAAGTGATAACACAAAAAATGAGTTGACCTGGGTAGGCCCCCCTCGCCTCTATGATGTTGAAGTACTGAAGTATGCATACACAATGACAACCAACTATTCAAATAGCATCAAGGGAAAAAAAGGTATATGTTTTACCCCAGCCAAGTCTGGTCCCATTCCAGCCATAGTGAGACTCAGGGCAAGAGCCTGTGAAGATCAACATGATGCACAAACATCTCACAGATTGGGAAAAGGAGTGTTGCTGACAGAATGATCTTTGCCTATACTGTTGTAAAGACAGAATGGCCTTTGCCTAAACTCCTGGTACCCAAGACAACAAAGGTGCACCCAGTGTTCCATGCAACCCTGCTGAAAAAGTGCAATGACAACTCCTTTCCTGAACAGATGGAGCCACTTCCTCCCCACCCTCGCCCCCCACCATCATGGTCCAGTGGCAGGAAGAATATCTGATGAAGCAGATCTTAGAATCCAAGATTCTCTAGGGAAACTCATATACCTCACTGATTGGGAAGTCTATGGCCTAGCTGATCACTCCTGGAAGCCTGCCAACAACATATATGCACCAAGCCAACTCTGGGAATTCCACTGGTCACACCGCACAAACCAGGCCCATCAACATCTGCTATGCATCTTTTGAGGGAGATGTGATGGGATGGTAACTCATTTCTGAGTTAACTCTCAGCCTGCATCTGTTTAAGTGCAATGAGTCAACAGTTACCTGCAGGATTCAGCTAATACATGGGAGGTCCAACCTAGATGATCCCAAGTCATTAGGAATAAGCTCCTAAGAGAAGCAGTCTCTCCCAACTACTCAGTATCACCATCTGGCCGGGAACAATCCCCTTGCCAGTAGTTTCAAGAGACTACCTTTGCTTCTGTTCCAGCCTGCTCTTGCTTCTGCTCTAGCCTGTGCCTGTTTCCATTCCAGCCAGCCCCTATTTGAGTCTGCATCTGCTCCTGCCTCAGCCGGCCACCCAGTGAATCTGATACTCTGTATAGAGAGCTGGTGATGGAGAAAGTAAAGGTTACACCTTTATAATGGTCAGACTGTTATCTCCTGCAATTTGAAGTTAGCGCAAACCTCTACTCCTTTTAGATCAGAAGACCTATTTCACTTGCAGAGACTGATAGATTGGACTGGGATTCAGCCTTTAAAGGAAAACACCCTTCCAATAGCGATCCATTCTATTAGTGACCTGGTAGGATATTATAAGGACCTTTGGGTTTTGATTAATTCAATAGTTCAGAAGCTCAGCAGGTTGACATTTTTCAAATGAATTTTTTTAAAACAAAAAAAAGGCCTTTTCCAAAAGTACTTTTCTTTTTTAAAGTGGACATGCCAATTTTTTTTATTGTTTTTCCATTTAATATTTCATATCTTTTATGTCTTTTCATATTTTTGTGAATTTTTTCCATGTTATTTCTATTTTTGGCTTATAAAAAACCTCCAGTGAAAACTGTTAATGTCTAAATGGTTGCAACAATTTTTATTTAGGGTTTTCAATAAGCCAAAATTTAATTATTGTTTTTGAAGAAAATATCAATAAAAATATTGTGAAATTTTAAAAAGAAAAATGATTCTTTTTCAAATACTTCAAAATAAAAACCAGATCAAAATTTTTAATTTTTTCTGAAACTACTTTTGGATTTTTTTACCTACTCTGTTTCAAAGAGTTCTCTCAGATCACCTTGACCAATGTAATGTATTGAGTGAAGTTTAGAGTTCATGTGGCACTCATCAGAAGGTTTCTAGGTAGTTGACAGCCTGGTAAATCGTCGCTGTCTCCAACAAAGTCTGATCTACTTATCTTATCTATATCACAAGCAAGATGGATCAAAGTCAAATGTGGTTGGCTACTTTTGTGGAAGATGTGTGTGTGAACAGTACAGAGGCAATGACTGCTCTTCTTGAGTTTCTGCCAGTTATGTTCATTGAGGAAGTGGATGTTCAAGGGAATGGGTCTGAAAAAGCCTGAGGTTGATGAGTTCTAGGTTATGGTCCATCTCTTCTCTGAGTCTCTCTTTCTGGATTTTAAGGATTCTCCTTTTTTATTTTTACAAACTTTGTGTATTTTAGTGAATGATATACATGTAATTGGGCACATATTACAAATAAACAATTATCCAGTAATTTATGTACAAAGAGGCACAAAGACATCATTCATCCATCATTATCAACTATTTTCAGCTGACTGTGTTTGTACTTGTCAAGAGCTGCCATCCATCCCTTATGACAATGCACAGAAAGTACTTAAATGCAGTGCTGCTGAAATAACCTAACAACTGTAACAAACATAATTCATGGATTAAATCCTCTGACAGTTCAGGGAATTGGTTTAAACATCTTTTTAATTAAAGCCCCATCTACAGTACACAAACAACAATTATACTGGATTGTTTGTGTTTTGTAAAGAGGGGGGAGGTCTAAAATGAGCATTACATTGGTGTGCAGAATTTTAACTTTTTAAAGGCTTGATACACATTTTTCCTCCTACTGTGTGCATGCTAGTGCTGATGGTGTAATGGAATATCTATGACAAGAAGGACTCCTGCAGGGTACACATCTGCTACACATATCTTATCTGCTGTATGAAAAATACTGATTTTGCTTTCAAAGAATTGGTTAAAACAGATATTGGCGCATTTTGTAGCACATGCGTGACCCGAGCCCCTTGGTTCCTTCTCTACCATAGAGTACACTGTTAGAACTCCGAAGTAGAGGGGACAAGGGAGGGTAGTGGAGCACCCACAGAGACACACATCTCAAGGAACAGCAATTACTGCACAAGGTGAGTAATCCTTTCTTCTTCTTCGAGTGATGTCCCTGCGGGCGCTCCATTTTAGGTGACTATAGAGCAGTGCCCTGTATGGAGGAGGGACTTCGGTGTTAATTATTTTGTGCAGATGACAGTACAGTTAAGCATAATGAGGCATCCTTGGCAGATGCCTGGTCAATAGCATAATGTTTTATAAAAGTATGTGCTGATGCTCATGTGGCAGCTTTGCATATGTCCGTTATAAGAACATCATTCACAGAAGTGGCTATTGCTCTCATAGACTGAGTTCTGATCCCTGAGGGAACTTGTAAACCTTTTTGTACACAACATAACTGAATACACGTTGAAATCCATTTGGTTAGCCTTTGGCTGGAGATGGCTTTGCCTTTCGAGCATTCCACTAGAGATAGGAAAAGTTTGTTTGATTTCCTACATTTTTTCATTCTCTCCAGGTAGAAGTCTATGGCCCTTCTGACATCCAGAGTATGGAGTGCTGCCTCCTGTGGATTGTTATGAGGTTTCAGATAAAAGGTAGGTAGTTGGATAGGTTGGTTAGTACAGAAGTGCGAAACTACCTTTGGCCTAAGGTAGCTGAGGTAACTGTTCAGCACTGTAGTATAAGAAAGTAGTTTGGAAGTAGATTGGCTGTGACAGTTACCTCAACAGATGTGGTAAACTTGGTGGGGTGGGGAGGGGCATTGTTCTGCTGCCAGTGACTGATAGGTTTGGTTCTGCTCCCATGCTACAAGCATGCTGAAATACCTATTGCAATGGGCATATAGACTTTATTACCTAGAGAAAGGACATTTCTTCACCATTTGTTCCAAAGTCGTGTTTACCACCGAGGTTAGACTTAACAGTGGCCTAAGGGTGATTTTATCTTTATGAAATATCATGAAGGAGGGATAAGCCATCAACGCACTAATCTCCCCAATCCACCGAGCTGATATAATAGCAATTAGGAATGAAACCTTCATGGACATGTGGAGGAGTGAATGTGTTACTAGAGGCTCAAATAGTGCTCTAGTAATGGATCTGAGCAGTAGACTTAGGTCCCATGATGGTGTGGGTGCATGAACAACTGGAAATACTCTCTATAGACTCGCTAAGAATCTTTTCACCATCAAGTGAGAAAATATTATTATATTGTTTACTTTTTCGTGGAAGACAGTAATTGCTCATAGATGAACTTTTAAGGAACTAGTAGATAAACCTGATTGCTTTAGTTCTAATATTCAAGAATTATCGAGATAGAAGATGTTGCCTTGATTTGTCTCCCTTTGCACCACAATTGGAACCTTTGCTATTTCTGTAGGTAAGTCTTTGTCAATTTTCTGCTGTTTATTAATATCTGTCTAACCTGTTCTGAGCACTGTAACACCTCAGGACAGAGCCACATATTAATCACACTATGAGATGAAGCTTTTGTATTTCTGGATGATAAATTCCACCTGCTTCCTGGTAGAGGAGATTGTGTCTCAGAGGAAGCGTAATCTGTTTTCATATTGCCATGTTTAGGAGATCCAAGAACCATGTTTGTCTCAGCCAAGCTGGTGTCATCATTATGGCAGTTGCCTTGTTGTTTCCGATCTTGTTTAAGGTCTTGTGTACCATAGGTATGGGTGGAAACACATAAAGTAGTCCCTTGCCCCATTTGACTAAGAAAGCATTGCTCATTAATCCTAGTCCTATTCCTTCTCTCGAGCAGAAAAAATGACACTTGCGGTTCTGTTTTGTGGCAAAAAGATCTATCACTGGATGCCCCCATAGGTGAACAATTTCCTTGAGGACTTCATTGTTCAATTCCCACTTGTGAGTGAGTGTGAAATGTCTGCTTACATTGCCTGCAATTGTGTTCTGCTTGCCTGGCAGGTATGCAGCCGATATGTCAATGGTGTGTTTTATATACAAGTTCCATAGCTTCACTGATTCACTGCAGAGGGAGCAGGATCTTGCTCCTCCCTGGCGGCTTATGTAAAACATACACGCTACATTGTCCATAATTATTTTTATTGATATGTTCACTATATGCGGTAGAAAGTGGCGGCAGGCATTGTGCACTGCTTGATGTTCTAATATATTTATGTGATGGTAAGTTTCTGCTTCCAATCAACTGCCTTGAACTGTGTGCTCCTGCATGTGTGCTCCCCATCCTAGGAGTGATGCATCTGTAGTAATCATGATTGATGGCGGGAAAACTGAATTCCCGTAATCATGTTTTTGCTTGAGTCCACCATGTAAGGGATTCTTTTACTTCATTTGGTATTGTCAACAGTCTGCCCACACTGTGTCTGTTTGGTTTGCATACTGAAGCAAGCCATCCATGGAGACATCATATGTGAAGTTGTGCGTGTCGTACCACAAATATTGTAGCTGCCATGTGACCCAGAAGCTATAGGACAACATGTGCTCTAACAATATGTGCATTCCTTACTAACGATGTAGGTCCATAATAGCCCTGAATCTCGGCATTGGTAGCGATGCCCTGGCTATTGTTGAATTCAAGTCTGTTCCTATGAATTCTAGACATTGTGTCATTTTCAAAGAGGACTTTTCCATGTTTATTTTTAGTCCCAGCTTCTGAAATATTTTCATGGTTCGATTGGTAGCGTGCTTGGCTAGGCTTTATGAGGAGGCCTTTATGAGACAATTGTCCAAATATGGGAAGATGGAAATTCCTTATCTCATTAAATGTTGTCACAACAGTAAGCACTTTGGAAAACACTCTCAGTGCTGTGGAAAGGCCAAATGGTAGAACTCTGTGTTGGTAGTGGTTGCTGGAGACCATAAATCTTAGGAAACACCTGTGCACGAAGTGGATAGTAATGTGAAAATATTCCTTGGAGGTTGAGGGCTGAGAACCCGTCCCCTCTTTGCAGTGTCGGTATTATTGTTGATAGAGTGACCATTTTGAATTTTTGCCGCTTCACAAATTTCTTCAATGCCCTGAGGTCTAATGGGTCTCCATCTCCCACTCTTTTTCTGTAGCATGAAATAATACATACTGAGGCAGTATATGTTCTATAGACCCTATAGAAGATGGTCTATTTCTTGTAGCAACCCTTGCATGTGAAATGGGTCCCTGAAAAGAGACAGAGAAGGGTAGTGGGTGAGGGAGGGGAGAAGTGGATAGGAATGGGATGGTATATTCAGACTTTATTGTTTCCAAAACCCATTTGCGTTGTTATTGATAACCAATTGAGATGGAACGTTCTTAGGCAAAATTTGAAGTTTTCTTTTAGTGAGGCTGGCACTGCATGGTGTTTGGGATTTCTCAGACCCTCGACTAAACCCTCAAAACTGTTGTTTGGACATCACAGGTTGAGAAGTGGTGGATGATTGTTGTGGTTGTCTTCATCACTGTGATCTCTGTTTTCCCCTTTGGGGTTCATATTGCCTATACTGTGGTTGGAAAGGACAACTGTGAGGGAAGACTGAAACCTGTATGTTTCCTCCTCGTTCCAGGTGTATGTATGCCTACTGTCCTGAGGGTTGCTGTTGAGTCCTTCTAGAATGCAGGACTTCATCCATTTTGTCAGCAAAAAGCTGGTTTTTTTCGAAGGGAAGGTCCTCTATTTTCATCTGCAGTTCCCTTGGAAGGCCTGCACAGTGAAGCATGAAGCTCTATGCATGACAACAGCCATGGCTGTTGTCCTTGCCGCAGTATCAACCACATCTAAGGCCACCTGCAGGTATGTTCAAGCTGCGAGTTGTCCCTTATTAATCAACTTTCTGTATTAGTCTCTCTTGGCCTCTGGGATGTCATTGATGAATTGTGATAACTTTTCATAGATGTTATGATCATAGTTTGATAGTAGTGCTGCGTAATTAGAGATACTCATTAATAAGGTGGAGGACGAATATACTTTTCTGCCTAATAAATCAAGTTGTTTCCAGTCCTTGTCGTGGATTTATAATTCCTCTGTTTTCCTCTCTGGTTGGCCGCATCTACGAATAGTGAATTCAGCAGTGGATGAGTAAATAGGAATTCCGTCCCTTTGGCTGGAATATATTTTCTACCATCCCTCTTGTTGGTGGGAAGAATGGTTGCTGGTGTCATCCATATATTAGTGGCTGGTTCCATTAAAGCCTCATCCATCAGAAGGGTGATTTTTGAGAAGGTTGTGGTATGCAATATCTTCAGCAGCTTATGGTGTGACTCTGTCATATCTTCAAAAGGGATCTCTAAGTCCTGAGCTACCCTCTTGAAAAGATCATTAAATTGCTTCAGATCATCTACAACAGTTGGTGCAGGGGAAAATCACAGCTTCATCAGGTGCAGATGATGACTCATTTGTGTGAGAAGAGGTATCCTGATACCCAGTGGAGATCTCTGCCTGAGTTTCTTTCCCTGCTTCAGCCACTGTAGCTGAAGTTGATGGTCTCACTCATCTTGTTGTACTCACATGGGAGTTGATAGGTCTTTCAAAGGTCTAGAGTTGGAGAAGTAAGTATCCCAGTTATGCCACTGCATTTGGTATGACATTGGAGGGCAAACCACGGTGCACCATAAGGAGATGGTTTGTGCCCTCTATGGTAGGCATAATCACTGGATTCTAGTGAAGGTCTGGTGGGGGAGAAGTACTCAGATTAAAATTGAGCTTCCTCTGCCTCACTATCATCATCACTGAGACAGTGCACCGGTGAGAACGCCTCATCATGTGCAAAGTGTATTGGAGAGCCAATGGTGTCCTCCGATCTTGGAGATGAGGTGTGGATGGGTTATATGTGGTGTGTTTGCACTTTCTTTTGCCTGACGGTGCCAAGGTCAGTGTCATGGTCCCAATCAGCTCCGCAATGGTAGTCAGTGCTGAGACTGGTACAATATCGGAAAACGATGCTGCGATCAGTGCATCACTAGGAGTCGGTGCTGCTGTCAGTGCCTTCTTGGTCACCAGTGCCATGGCCAATATATTCTTTATCTCTAGTACTGTGGTCAGTTTTGGTGCCAGTGTGGATGCCATAATTTCTCTTAGCACCATACTCTTCTTTGGTGCTGTTGGACATGGCGGTGCTGTAGTGACTGTTAACTGTTGGCCAGGCGATTTCTCCACCGTATTTTTATGTGGTGTCATGCTGAAGAAGGATAGCTTTTTTTATATCGCTTAACTCCTGGCAAGGATGTTTTAGGTTCTTGAGTGTCACTGACCGTGCTATACCTGAGGATCCTTTTGCCTCTCTGGTACTGCATTTAGGGGACAGCCTCTTAGGTGAACGCTTTCTCTTTGCTGCAGGACTAGAAGTTGGAGATGAAGCCCTTTCCTTGACAAGCATTCTGTGTTAGGCTTGTCCAGTCCCAAGACAGACGAGGGTATGAGGGATTTTTCCATTAGAATTAACTTCAGCCTCAGGTCTCTGGCCCTCTGGCCCTCGCGTTAAGATTTTTGCAATGTGTACATTTTTGAGGTACATGGGTTTCACTCAGGCACTGTACACAGCGTGAGTGTCCGTCTGACACTGGCATAGGCTCCCTAAAGGAGGTACAGCTTTTAAAACCAGGGGAACCAGGCATATGCTATTCCTATAAGATCCGCTACTCAGAGAAATAAAATAAAATAAATTTGGGGAAAAAATTACTTTTTTTTAAACAAGTAAGTAACTAAGTGACTAAAGCAGACTTAACTATGACTAAACTAAACTAATAACTAACTCTAAAATATCTAACTATAAAAAAAGTTTGACTGATGGTAACGCTCTGTCTCAGACCATGGATAGTTAAGAAGGAACTGGAGGGCTTGGGTCGCATGTGCACTATAAGATGCTTCAACAGCACCGTGAAACTGCACCCATACATGCACAGTTCAAATGAATACTGCTGAGAAGATCTCCAATCAAGAACGTTGGATGCAACGTCATCTAAAGTGGAACACCCCCAGGAACGTCACTTGAAGAAGAACAAGTAAAACCAGTCACAGTCCCTTCTCCCCCAGCGATCAAGCCCCAAAAGGCTGGGTATCTCCATAACCAGCTTTGAGATTTTGCATTAATCACCTTCTAGTGACTCCAGGTTCGTCGGAAAATCCTCCGGTGAATCAGAAACACACAAAAGCATACAACCTGTATTGAATATTCTAAAGGCTCATATTGTCTGGCTCATCTGAATACAATAGTCTTTGAAGTTTTCAGTGCTTACAAAGCTGGCTCAAACATTCAGATAACATTCATAGCATTAAATACAATAGTCTCAGGATAGGTCTTGTGATAAAGACAGGCCAGATGGCTTTTAAAGGGTGTACTGGGGCCGGTATGAGGGCCCAAAAGGGTTAAAACCCTCTGCCTTGAAGACAGAAGAGAGAGCACAACAGGGCAATTAAAGGCACCTGGAAGGGTGGGGCCAGGGGTATTTAAACCCTGCCTTCCCTAAAGGAGGCAGAGGGAACAAATGCAGAGGAAGTTGTCAGAAGGTGTGGAGCAGCTGCAGGAGCAGGTTCCCTCCCAGGCCAGGAGACAGAGCTCCTCTACAGCCAGGGGAGAGGAGGTAGTTGGGGCACCCTGGCCACAAACAGGAAGGTAAAGCATGAGACCCACCAGGGCAGGCTGGCAGTTTGCCACAGCCTGTATTCGTTATATGAGTCACAGTGAGCAGATCATTGAATTAACTATTACAAATACGCACTATGGGCCTGATCCAAAAACAACTGAAGTCTATGGAAAGACTCCAGTTGACTTCACTGGTCTTTGGATATCAGGCCCTATTTCATTTGAGGTACAATAATGTGTCCAAAGTATGTCCTAAATTATGCCCATGAAATCTTAATGGAGTCAGAGGGAAGAATCTGACCCAACATTTTAAAGTTTAAAACCAACTTCAACTCCTGAATATAAATTTTGTAGTTAAGATTGTTTTCATCCCAAAGTCCACACCCACACTGTCTTTTGAAACTCTGGAGAAGACAGTTTCTTTTCCTTGGACCAAGTAGCTCAGCATATATACACATTCAAAAAAGTTTTATGGAGCTAGAACTTTCTCTTCCTTCATGAGTGGAAACCTGAAGAAAATAGCATGACGGAACAAGCATTCAAGATGCAACATCACCTCATTCCAGCAACAAATGTAATTTCAAATAATTGCAATTTATGATTTGCAAGTAATGGCAAAAATCAATCCATTCTTTATTTCCCTGATTAAACACTAAACTCTGCACTTCAAAGAAAACAAAGTTGGCTTTTGATTCCAAAAAAACATGACTTTATATTTGTATTATTTTGTCTGATTTTCAAAACAAACACTCCAGAATTGTTCCTACAAAAGCTAAATATGAGTCAAAAGTGTAACACTGTTGCAAAAAAGCAAACATCATTCTGGGTTGTATTAGCAGGACTGTTTTAAGCAAGACTTTTTAAGTAACTGGCAACGCCCTGGCCCACTAAGAGAGGCAAAAGTGTGGGACCCACTAGGGAGAAGCTGGCCATTTACCACACTGTGTAGTAGAAAACCTTCTTTGCATTGATCAGATTCATAACCTTTTCCACTTAGCCAGGTATGTGGCCCTAGTGGATGGTTTCCTGCTACTGAGAAGGACTTCTCTGACAGGTCCTGAACATGTCAACTCCATGGGGTTTAGCCATGGAGCTTCCATGCCGTGAAGTGGATAGACTCAAGGTTGGGGTGTTGAAGGCTGGAACTAGTGGTAGGTAGATAGGGGTCCAGTGACAGGTCAAGGAGCGTGGTGTACCAATGTAGATGCGGCCAAGCTGGAGTGATCAAAATCATGGAAGCCCTGTCCTTCCTGACCGTCAGCAGTACTTTATGAACGAGTGGAATTGGTGGGAATGCGTACAATAGCTCATCCCTCCATACGAGAAGGAACACATCCACTGCCAAGCCTGGACCGTGATTCAAGGAGCAGAACTGCAGGCACTTCCTGTTGTGTCTTGTTGTGAACAGGTCTGTACCAGGAACTCCCGCCATGTTGGAAGATGCTGTTCACAATATCCTGGTGAACAGACCACTCGTGATTGGAGAAGGACCTGTTGAGATGGTCCGCCAATTTGTCCTGAGATCCTGGAAGGTAAGATGCCTGTACATGTATTGAATGGCTATACAAAAGTCCCACAACTGGAGGGCTTCCTGGCACAGGCACAGGAGCATGCTCCACCCTGTCTGTTTATATAAAATACGGCTGTTGTATTGCCATCATGACTGATACACATTTGCCCTCCAGATGGGTTTGGAAAGTCTGACGGGCCAAGCATACTGCTCTCAGTTCTCTGACACTGATGTAAAGCGAGAGCTCTGATTGGGACCAGAGACCCTGGGTCCTGAGTCCACCTAGATGAGCTCCCCAACCCATCACTGAGGGCATCCGTAACTAGAGACAATGAGGGGTAAGGTGTGGAAAAGGGAACTCTTGCGCAGACTGACTACGGACTGAGCCACCAATGAAGGGTTTCAATCACCGACGGAGGAAGCAAGTCTACCCTGTCCAGGTGGTCTTGAGTCACATGATACACTGAAGCTAGCCAAGCCTGGAGAGGCCTGAGGCCTAGTCTTGCATACAGAACAACATACGTGAATGTTGTCATGTGCCTCAGCAGCTTCAGGCAGTTTCGAGCCGTGATGGCGGGGAAACATCTGATGAAGGCTATGGCCCAGAAACTAGACTCCAGGAGAAATGGCTTGAGTCCAGCACTTCTCCTATGAATTCTATCTTCTGAGTGGGGGTGAGAATTGACTTCTGCATGTTGACCAAGAGAGCCAGCTTGTCAAAGGTTGATCTTATCAAGTTTACATCTGCCTCCACCCCTGCATTGGTGTGACCCTTGATCGGCCAGTCGCCAAGGTATGGAGATACCTGCACCTTCCACTTCACCAGGAATGCAGCAATGACTGCCATGCACCTTGTGAATATGCATGCGGCTGCAGACAGGCCAAATGGTAGGACTGTGAACAGATAGTGGGTATGGTTGACTACAAATCGGAGGAACCTTCTGTGACTCAGGATGATAAACACATGGAAGTACGCGTTCTTCAAGTTGAGTTGAGGGCAGCATGCCAATCCCCCGGATCCTAGAAGGGTATAATGGAGACCAAAGAGACCATGCTGAATCTCAGCTTCTTCATGAATCTGTTGAGGTTTTGCAGGCCAAGATGGATCTGAGACCGCCTTTGGCTTTCGGGATTTGAAAGTAGGAGTAGTAAAACACTTTGCCCCTTAGCTCCTGAGAAACCTCCTCCACCACTCCTAATTTTAGGAGCATCTGCACTTCTTGGATAGAAATTGCTTATAAGAAGGGTCCCTGAAGAGAGACAGGGAGGATGGGAAGGAGGGAGGCAACTAAATTGAATGAAATATCCCAGTTCTACCATACGTAGCACCCAGCAATATGAAGTGATCTGGGCCCATGGCTGGTAAAAGTGGGTTAGCTGGTCCAAAAAATAGAGGGGGATGGAGCCAAGTTCCAAATCACTATGCTGTCCTCAGGCACACCCTCAAAATTTCAGCTTGGAACTGGAAGACTGCATTGCATATCCAGATCCATATTGCAGATCCTTGACTAGAATAGGGTGGAGGAGCCCGTCTCCTATAGTTCTGCCACACTTTCAATTGTAGTCCTGCCTGGGTTGGATTGATAAAATTGAGGCAGGGGTTGTGGCTTAAAATGCCTCCTTTGTGGGGCAGCAGTATGAAGCTCCAGGGACTTCAAGGTAGCTTGAGAGAGCTTGAGACTATGGAGTTCTGAGTGTGTCTGTTCTGAGAACAGCGCCAGTCCTTCAAAAAGGAGGTCCTGAATGGTCTTTTGGACTTTGTGTAAAAGTTCCAAGGCTTGCAGCCAAGAGCTCCATCTCATGACTACGGCAGACAACATGGTGTGGGCCACTGCATCAGCCATGTCTAGTGCTGCCTTTAGTGAAGCCTTCACTACTACTTTGCTCTCTTCTACTAAGACTGTAAACTCCGTCCTGGAGTCTGAATGTATCAGCGCCATGAATTTGGATATGGACTCCCAAGAGTTAAAGATGCATCTACTAAGATTTACTTGTATATTGGCAATGCGAAGCTGGAGCCATCCATTAGAACATACTTCTCTACCAAATAGGTCTCACACTTACTCGTTGCAGCTACTACCAGTGATCTTGGTGGAGGATGAGTGTAAGTACTCATGCCACTTGGAGGATACAAAGTACTTTATCTCCACCCTCTTTGCGGTGGGAGGCGAAGAGGCTGGAGTTTGCCATAATGTTTTCGTTGTGTTTCGAAGGGTCTTTATCAATGGCAAGGCAACCCTGGACAGTCCTGCAGGGGTTATGATGTCCACCATGGGATCAGTGCTCTCAGACACCTCCTCTATCTGGAGCCCCAAGTTTTGTGCCACCCCCCTCAAAAGCTCCTAATAAGCCCTGCTGTCCTCCTGCCACTGCTTCATCCAGAAACAAGGATGAAGAAGCTCTTGCAAGCACAAGGCATTGCTCTTGACCTTCTGCCTCCAAAGGATTGTGCAGTACCAGCTCCTCAGGCTCGGTGCCGTGCAGCTGTTCATGAACCAGCTAAGGTGGGCAAGCTCTGCTCTCAGAAGCAAGTGAGAGTGACCTTTTAGAATACGATTCCTGAGCCTGTTGGAAAACCTATGGGGTCTAAATTGGTCATTGAGCTGGCACTTACCACTGTGCTGGCCACAGCATGAGGAAGATCTGTCCCGCATAGACCCTTGGGTTCTGTCCCTTCTATTGGTGCTGACTTCTCTTTCAAGAATAAGATTACACTTCAGAGTCGGAGGCAGAAGATGCAATCTGCATCAACCAAAGCAGTGCAATTCCAGATGATGCCAGGGCATAGTGCCGGGGGGGATGGAAGCGACCAACACAGCATCATGGCTAGTCCTGCAGGAGGAGGGGAGGAGTCAATGGAGGCGACAACCAGTATGAGCCCTAGGAGGATTGTGAGGGCAAAGATGAACCGAGAGGACTTGCGGCCAGCTGATGCCGGGGATGGACTGGAGAGTCATACTGTCGCCAGGAAAAGGCAAGTCTACGTGATAGGAGACTCTTTACTGAGAAGAATAGACAGGCCCGTAACTAGAGCTGATCGGGAGAACAGAAGGGTGTGCTGTCTGCCGGGGGCTAAGGTACAGGATGTGGACCTGAGGCTGAAAAGGATCCTAGCGGGAGCGGGAAAGAATCCGTTGATTGTCCTTCATGTGGGAACGAATGATACGGCTACTCACTCCCTGGACTGTATCAAGGAGGACTATGTCAGACTGGGGAAGACGCTCAAGGAAATCGAGGCTCAGGTGATCTTTAGTGGAATTTTGCTGGTTCCTAGAGCAGGGCAGCAAAGGAGCGACAAGATTATGATGGTTAACAGATGGCTCAGGCAGTGGTGTTATAAGGAGGGCTTCGGGATGTACGGTCATTGGGAAGCGTTTACGGACAGACAACTGTTCGTTCGGGATGGACTTCATCTAAGCAAGGAGGGAACTAGACTTCTAGGATGGAGGCTTGCCGACCTCATTAGGAGAGCTTTAAACTAGGAAGTTCGGGGAGATGGTTGGGAGATGTTCAGGTGATCTCCACGCCGGAATTTAACCTAGAGAGGGAAGCAAATAAAGTGAGAAGGGATATCCTTGTGGACCGAAGAATTGACCAAACGAGGAAAAGCGGAGTTGAAACTAGCCTAACGGGTGATGCTGGTGGTAGAAGGTCTGTGCATGATGGGGGGAAGAATGTCACTGACGCCAAACGTCAAAAATTAAAATGTCTGTACACTAATGCGAGGAGCCTAGGGAACAAGATGGAGGAACTAGAGCTACTGGTGCAGGAAGTGAAACCGGATATTATAGGGATAACAGAAACCTGGTGGAATAATACTCATGACTGGAGTACGGGTATTGAAGGCTATGTGCTGTTTAGAAAAGACAGGAAGAAAGGCAAAGGTGGTGGAGTAGTTTTGTATGTCAATGATGAGGTGAACTGTAATGAAATAAGAAGTGATGGAATGGATGGGACGGAGTCTGTTTGGGTAAAAATCACACTGGGTAAAAAAGCTACTAGAGCTTCCCCTGAGATAGTGCTTGGGGTGTGCTACAGACCGCCAGGGTCTGATTTGGATATGGATAGAGACCTCTTTAATGTTTTTAACGAAGTAAACACTAAGGGGCAATGTGTGATTATGGGAGATTTCAACTTCCTGGATATAGACTGGAAGACGAGTGCTTGCAAGAATAACAGGGGTCAGATTTTTCTGGATGTGATAGCGGATGGATTTCTTCATCAAGTAGTTGAAGTACCTACGAGAGGGGATGCCATCTTAGATTTGGTTTTGGTGAGTAGTGAGGACCTTGTAGAAGAAATGGTGGTAGGGGACAACCTTGGTTCGAGTGATCATGAGTTGATTCAATTCAAATTAGATGGAAGAATAAACAAACGTAGATCTGGGATTAGCGTTTTCGACTTCTCAAGGGCTAATTTCAAAGAGTTAAGGAAATTAGTTAGGGAAGTGGATTGAACGGAGGAACTTGTGGGTTTAAATGTGGAGGAGGCCTGGAATTACTTTAAGTCGCAGCTGCGGAAACTGTCAGAAGCCTGCATCCCAAGAAAGGGGAAAAAAACTATGGGCGGGAGTAGTAGGCCAAGCTGGATGAGCAAGCAACTCAGAGAGGGGATTAGGAAAAAGCAGAAAGCTTACAGGAGTGGAAAAAAGGCGGGATTAGTAAGGGAAGCTACCTTAGTGAGGTCAGAATGTGTAGGGATAAAGTGAGGAAGGCTAAAAGCCGCGTAGAACTGGACCTTGCAAAGGGAATCAAAAACAATAGTAAAAAGTTCTACAGCCACATAAATAAGAAGAAAACAAAGAAAGAAGAAGTGGGGCCGCTATACGCTGAGGATGGAACGGAGGTTAAGGATAATCTGGGCATGGCTCAATATCTAAATAGGTACTTTGCCTCGGTCTTTAATAAGTCTAGTGAGGAGTTTAGGGATGATGGGGGATGACGAACGGGAATCTGGATGTGGTGGTGGATATTACCGTATCTGAGGTAGAGGCCAAACTTGAACAGCTTGATGGGACAATATCGGAGGGACCGGACAATCTCCACCTGAGGATATTAAAGAAATTGGCGCATGAAATTGCGAGCCCGTTAGTGAGAATTTTTAAGCAATCGGTAAACT
>ML675603.1:12045297-12089370 GCA_007922155.1 Mesoclemmys tuberculata
TATTGGTCCCTTCTGACCTATGAGTCTATGAGTCTATGAGTCATAGTGCCGGGCAGGATGGAAGCGACCAACACAGCATCATGGCTGGTTTGCCTCTGGATGGCAGTGGATGCTTTTGTGTTGCCTGTGGTCTGGGAGCTGGAGCTCGATCCCATCTGGAGGGGAGACAGTGGTACCATGAGCTCTATCAACTCCCTACCCTCCTCAAAAGTTTTCAGCGAGGAGGGAAGTTGTAATGCCTCCTCACAACTCTCCCTAGGCAGGTAGTCCAAAGGTACCGGACTCAACAGACCCCTCCATGGAACAGAACTTGACGGTACTACACCCAAGGGCATGGAACTTGCATGGCTTGGCACGGGTCACCCCCCATTCAGGCCTTTACACCCTGCTGGATTCAGCATCAGTGCCAGAGATCTTGACATAGAGTATTTCCCTGGCACCACAGTTTCTCTCATTGATGCCGGCATGCTCTGCATTAAAGCTGATGTGCTGAGTGTTGCTTCATCCAAACCTGGCTCTGAGTGCTGTCAAACAACTGCCTCCATCAGGAGTAACTTTATTCTTTAACTTCTCTCCTTTTTTGTTCTGGGGTGGAATCCCTTGCAAATGGTACAGCTATCCCTCTGATGGGTTCCTCCCAAACACATCAGACAGGTCATATAGAGATCACTCCTAGGCATAGGCTTTTTGCAGGCCCCACATTGTTTAAACCCAGTGGGCCAAGGCATGCCCTTGTCCCAAGAAAAGGGAAGAAGGGAGGTGATCCCAATAAGTGGGGTCCTAACTACTCTAACTATACTAATCTATAACACAAACAAACACTAATTTTCTTAACTATTTACAGGTAATTTAAAAGTCCACTGGGGAACTGCCAAAGTCAGAGAAGACCCATGTTCCAGTGACCATCACAGGTGATAAGGAAATAAAGAGGCAAGGGATTGGTAGGGCCCTATATACTGCACCATGAGGGCAAGACTGTAGGGGCACCAGAGCCGACCTGATGGATACCACTAAGGGAAAAGCCTTCCAGCAACATTGCACGCACGCACACACCTACTTGGAATTGACGAGTAAGCACTCGAAGAAGAAATTTGGGCTGCCCAACCCACTAGTCCTCCCCCCAAAAAAGAAGCTAAAACACAGCTTTTCTCCTCTAGATCTCCAATTTTAAATCTATTTGGTGATTATATACAATGAGTTTCATAGATTTTTAAGGCTAGAAGTGAATATTAAGATCTTCTAGTCCAACCTCCTAAACAACAGAAGTCTCAGAAATTTATCCAGTGATTCCAACATTTAGCTCAACAATTTGTGGATGAACTACATTTTTAGAAATTTTAGAAAGAGATTTTATGTTGATTTAAATACAAAGTGATGGAGAATTTACCAGATACTTTGATAATCTGAGCTAATGGTTAATTACCCTCACTGTTAAAAATTTGTATCTACTTTCCACTTTGTGTGTTGTGACTTTAACTTCCAGCCACTGGGTCCTGTTATCACTTTTTCTGCTAGATCAATGAGCACTCTAGTATCGTTTTCTCCCTGTGTAGAAACTTCTAGACCATGACTAGTTTGCTTCTTAACCTTCTTTTTGATAAGCTAAATAGATTGAGCTCCTTTTGTCATTATAAGGCATTTTTTCCAGACCACAAATCATTGGTTTCTAGTAGACACGTCTTCGCCATTAACAGTGTCATGCCCCAATCTATGCAATTCCTATTGAAGTTTGTGGGAATTGTTCATGCATTTTACTTCTAGTTAAGAAGTCAATGATCAAATTGACATAGAACTTCAAATTTCTCATTAATAGCATTGGAATGTAGCCCTAGCTTCATCAAAATATTCTGTCAAATGAGAAATGTATGCTTCAATCTGAGTGAGAAAAATCATGCTGAACGTATAGATAGATCACTATAATTCTGGTATGTATACACAAGGGACACAAAACATTCTAGAAGTCTTTTTTCTCTACATGCCAATATACAATTATTGTTGTTTAAACAACTCACTTGCTTCTTTAAAAACATAACATTCAACATCGCATTATTTTAACAACTCTATTTTATTTTTCCCATAAACAGGCATATTCAGCCCTGTGAAACTCAAAAGAGAAATAAAAAGAATACTGGCACACATTCATATAACATCTTCCTACTGGGATCTCAAGGCACTGCAGGAAGATAAGCATGGTGGGAAAAGTGAAGCACAGAGAAGTTAAATGACTTTGCCAATGTCAAACAGAGTCAGTAGAAGAATCATGAATAGAACCAGGTCTCCTGATTCTGTTTTCTAATGACTACAGCACAAAAGCATGAGGTTCCACACCAGCTACTCTGCAAGGCTTGTGCTGCATGGAGAAGGCATTCCATAAGGAGAGGGGGAAAAAACAGACCCAGCTTCAGTTTCCTAAAACCATAAAACTAAATTAAAAAGTTCATAATGGAAATGGCGTGAACTTGAACACCAGATCTAAAGTGGTGAGGGCAGAGAACATACATCAGGGAAATTTAGATTCAGATCTAATTCCAATTCAAAATATCGTGGTTCTCCACTCCAGGTGAAACTGGAACAACAAATCCAGAAACAATTCCAAACTTTGGGAAAAGTTCAAGTTGGAATCCAATCTGGGATCTAAACTTCATTACTTGAGTCTATATTAAATTTGCACAAATGTCTGCAAACCAAAGCTTCTGTGTTTTTCCCATTTTCTAGTCTTTGGTTGTTGTGATACACATACCTATCGATATATCAATGCCACAAGGAAAGACAAAAAAAGGGTGTGATCCAGATGCTCAGATTTTGATTTGTGTGCTCAGGATCGTCTACAATGTGTGGAAAAGATGCAAAATACCAGGCTTTAGTATGAGAAGCTTAGAATGATACATAACTCAATTATTTTGCATAAATATCGTCTGTAAACCTCAATTTCCTAATTCAGCATTTCTGATGCAAGTAATTTGAAAGAATATAAAAGAGAACTTCAAGGGCCTCATCCTGATAAGCTCACCCAGGCAAACTGCAACTGTATAAAAGGGAAACAGCAAAAAGCAAGGTTAAGGAAAAAGGAAATCTATTTGTTTTCCCATTTAAACAAAAAAGTTTCCCATGAAGCACCAAACATGGAGGCAGCACCATTGGGCAAGCAAACATTAAGCTGGAAACACTCATTCTTTGTTTCCGGACAACCTGTGGAATATATTGATAGCATAACACAGTGTTCATCTCTTCACTAACCTGATATGTGACCATGGGCAAGTCACTTCACTTCTCTGTGCCTCTTATTATGTGTACATACAGTACCTAGTACAGTGGAGTCCCGATCTCAGTTGGACAAACGAGACACTACTGTTCTTCTCTAAATATTAATACCTCCTCCACACACATACATGCCTTCTCTTTGAAAGTGAATTTTTAACATGGATCTCTAATGGGCCCCAGGAACTCCCTCCATCCCATTACCAGTAAAATTAAGACCTGTTGATGGATATGATGTTTTCTCTTTAATTGAAAAATAAGCACAGGCAGACTAATAGAATGATTTTTTTTTAATTTTTTTTTTTTTTTTAAAGAATTGCCCTAAATCAGTTTCAAATTGTTCTGGCACTTCAGTGTACCTTAACAGGAAAGTTCTAGGTAGCTAGCCATTCCCTAGGCTGGGCTCTTGTAAATTGGAAGCTGTTGCCAAGCAACAGTAGGTGCTAAAGAATAAAATACAGTCTGTAGAAACCTGATAGCCTGAAGAAAAACAGAATCACAATCTAAGATTTATGGCATTTTTAAAAAGGAGACAGACAATGTTACACACACCCATACACAATTAATTTTTTGTAAACATAATTAGTATGTTTTCATAATGCATAATTAACTAGGAAAACAAAGGAAAATTGATAGGTGATTTGCTTTATATTTTCCTTTATTAAGCTTAAATAGACAGTTAAAAGGTTCTTAAGAAATTAATCCACTAAAACCAAGCCATGACATCTATTATGAAAAGATTACAGAAAAAGAATGCTGTGTTGACAGAGAGCACTGCAATTGACAACAATCTATCTATGCTATCTATCTACCTGTGTTTTTCTGCCATGCTCATTGGCATGACATCTGATCATCAGAAAATTCTGTGTAAACTTATTAAGATTTAAAAATATTTTTAGCAAGTAAATTAGAATACATTAACACAGCTCATCTGTGTTCACCCGTCATGCATATTTTATACTACTCAGGCAAACAGCCTTTAAATAATATACCAGAGCTATTCAGGATACACTGTGGTGCAGTGAAAATGTAATCCTGTGCTAAAGATTGCTGTTTCCATAGATTTAACAGTTTATTTGATGCTGACAGAAAGTGTGTTTTACCCTGCAAATACAAAGTAAGATTTTGGGCCAAAAAATTTGGTTGTAACCAACAAAAGGGACTAAACTGGAAGTTTAACATGACAAAGTTGATCCAATAAAAACAAAAGAAGCTTTTGCTGCAGCAGGATTACAACTTTTAGGACCTCCTTCCAAGTCTCAATTCCATAGCCCAAATACTTCCCTGAGTTCGGGCCACTTTAGTCCTTTCCACTTTTGCAAAGTGGCCTTAAGTGCTGCATACTTGGCCACAGACAGATACAGGGGCAATTCTGGTGGCACAGAATTGTCTTATTGGCTCTTACATCACCATCTATCTGTAGCTGTACTGGGGGTCAAGGAAAGTGGGTATGACAGGATCTTCCCTGTACCCCAGTGATCCTTGGAATACCATAATGGCCTCTTTGAGTCACTGGCCATCAGTATAATTTATGGCAGTTCATTAGAATTCTAAATTACAACAGGGGATCAAATTGGTGCACAGCCAGACCTGGATATCTGTGGCTTAAAGGCACCTTTCTCTGCACCTCAGGTACAGATACAATAAAACAGCTTTTCAATTTAAATGACACAGGATCATTATGTCTTATATTGACATAATCTCTACTAACATCTTTCCATGTTATGAAACCACCCCAATTAGCAATCATTTTTCAACAGAAGCTCAGGATTGACATAACAAGGGTTTATTTCAGGTCTGGATATAGGTACATTTTGCAGAACTTAGTGGAAAAGCATATATGAAACAAGCCTGAAATACCCTTGGCTTTAACTAGTACTTATAAATTGCTTGTTTTAAATGTGCAATAATGTCATCAAATTCAATCATGCAGAATTAAACAGGGGTTTACACAGAAAAACGGAGACAGTGAAATTGCCTTTGTATATTTTGGGTCCATATTGTACCCATCTATAGAATAGTCACAAAAGGACTCAACTGATGAGGCACTGTTAACTGATAGCAAAAAACAAGAAGATACTCCCGGGTTCTGCAGAAAGAACAGTTACTTACCTTTGTAACTGCTGTTCTTCAAGATGTGTTGCTCTTGTCCATTCCCAATTAGGTGCATATGCGCCACGTGCACCGATGCTAGAAATGTTTGGATCTATAGAAATCCTGTCGATGTAGAATGCTAGAGCCCTCCTGACATCAACAGTGTGGAGTCACCTCTCCTCATTGGCATTGTGGGGCTTTGGAAAGAAGACAGGGAGGAAAATATCCTGATTTACATGGAAATGGGGCACTACCTTTGGCAGGTAAGCCAGTTGTGGACAAGTTGTACCTTGTCCTTGTAGAAAATTGTATAAGGGGGTTCAGAGGTCAAAGCCCTGATCTCTGAGACTTGCCTTGTCGATGTGATAGCCACCAAGGAGGACACTTTTCGTGACAGATGCAGAAGACAGTAGGAAGCCTGGGACTCAAAAGGGTGGCCCATGAGCCTGGAGAGGATAAGGTTCAGGTCCCATTGGGGAATTGCGTCCTGCACCAACAGAAAGAGCCTTTCTATGCTCTTGAGGAATCTGGCTGTCATCTCATGTGAAAAGACCCTACCCTATACCGGGAGATGGAAAGTCGATATGACCACTAGGTGTACCTTGACTGACGACAAAGCCATATCTTTTTGCTTCAAATAGACCAGGTAATCCAAGAGCCACATCCATGGTGAGATGTTGTGAAAAGCCACTCAGCAAGTGAAGCATTTCCACTTGGCCAGGTAAGACACTGTGGTGGAAGGTTTCCTGCTTCCCAACAGGATCTGTAGGACTTGCGCCAAGCAAGACTACTTTTTCTAGGCTCAGTCATGGAGCATCCACGCCATCAGGTGCAGGGATGCGAGATTTGGATGAAGCAGCCAGTTCTGGTCCTGGGAGAGAATATCTGCTCATGATGGGAGTGCCCAGGAGTGGGCTACAGACAAACTGAGGAGCATCCTGAACCAATGCTGGCATGGCCATGCAGAGACCCCCAGGATGACCTGTGCCCTGTCTCTCTTGATTTTTATGAGGACTTTGTGGATCAGCAGTATTAGCAGAAAGGCATACATGTGGTCACCTGACCATGGCAGAAGAAAGGTATCTGACAGTGAACTGTTCTCGCACCCCTGAAGGGAACAGAACTGATTGGACTTCCTGTTCCTCCTGGTGGAAAATAGGTCCACTCAGGGAGTGCCCCTCCTTTGGAAGATGGATGTGGTTACTTCCAGATGCAGCAGCCAATCACAGTGAGAGCAAAAAGATCTGCTGAGGCAATCCGCTAATGTGTTTCTGATGCCTGGGAAGTGCACAGCTTCCGGCTGAATTCCGTGATGGATACAGAAGTTCCACAGACATAACGCTTCTTGACAAAGGGCCAGGGACTTGGCCCCCCCTTGTCTGTTGATATAATACATTGAGGCTGTGTTGTCTGGGAGAACCTGAACCACCCTGTTGGTGAACTGGGGCAGGAACATTTTGCAGTCCAGCCAAATTGCCCTGAGCTCCCTGACATTAATATATAATGTTATCTCATCCCTGGTCCAAAGGCCCTGAATCCTGAGGAAACCCAGGTGGACTCCCCATCCTATCTCCGAGGCATCCAACACCAGCAATAACGTTGGATGCAGGGCTGTGAAAGGTACTACTGTGAACACATTCTGAGTCCTTGTCCACCACAATAGGAAGGTAAGTATGTGCGAAGGGACCATGATGACTGTGTCCAGGTGATGTAAGGATGGGGAATATACTGACACCAGCCACATTTGCAGGGCCCTGCAGTGCAGTCTGGTTTACTGGACCACATAGGGGCAGACTGCCATGTGACCCAGCAGACTGAGGCTTACCCTCATTGTGATGAGAGGGTGGGCTGACATATGGGCTATGAGGTCCAACATAGCCAGGAATCTGGCTTTCGGTAAAAATGCTCTGGCCTGAGTAGAGTCCAGGACCGCACCAATAAATTCTATCCTCTGGACTGGTATGAGCATTGATTTTTTCTCATTTATTAAGAGGCCTAGCGTTTGTCAGGTGGCCCGAACAATCTCAAAACTCTGCTGGACCTGCACCTTTCATCCCGTGCAATCTAGAGTACATCTGTTCCGCAAACAGGGCTGCAATATTGAAATGGAGGTCCTGGATGGAACTCTGACTAGAGATCAAATGATTGGAGCCACAAAACCCTTTTCGTTAACACCATGGATGCCATGGTTCTGGCCGCTGAGCTGACTGCATCGGAGGCTGCCTGGAGAGAGGCCCTTCCGACTACCTGGCTTTGTTCCAGAATGGCCTCGAATTCTTCCTTGGAAGCCTTTGGCAAGGAGTCTGAAACTTTGCCCAACAACTGCCAGACGTTATAATCATACCTACCTAACAGAGCTTGTTGGTTAGATATGTGCAGCTTCAGGATAGCCATGGAATAAACATTACCTCTGAAAAGGTCTAGCTTTTTAGTGTCCTTATTTTTTAGGGTGGAACCTGCCTATCCCTTTCGTTGGCAGCTTGCAGAAAATCTCACTGTAGGGGATGGCACTGGTGGCTCTTCCTCAGTATCAATCCCCAAGGGAGGCCACACCTCCTGGCGTCTACACCCTTCGGGAGTCCAAATTAAAGGGGCCACCCCTGGCCCTTAGCAGGGTGAGCCTTGGGTTCAGGCCACTCCTAAATGGGAATAGTTTCTTGACCTCATGGGCAGGCAAACAGTCTAGGGCCCGGCCCTCAGCAGGGATGGGTCAGCAGCGGGAAAAGTAGTCTCTAGCTCCAGAGGGCGAGGAAACAGTCTGTCACCTAGCCCTTTGGCAGGGCAGGCCAGCAAACACAGGCTCGAGCCCTTGGCAGGGTGAGCAGCAGTCTATGGCTCAAGAGGGCAAGGAAATGGTCCCAGGCCTTGGCTCTTAGGAAGGGCGGGGCAGGGCAGAGGGGCAGCTGTCTCTAGCCCCTAGCAGGGCAAATAGCTAGTCCACACCTGGCCCTTTGGCAGGGTGTGGCAGGCAACAAAGGACAGGCTCTGGCCCTCAATGAGCATTCACCCCCAGGTCAGGGTAGGAAGGGGGGAGGAAGACGCAGACCCACCCGTCTCCACTGCATCCCAGCCCAGGGCCCTGTCGGTGACAGGGTGTCCCGTCACTGGGTCAGCAGGGCTCCAGCTGAAACACACTGACTCACAGCAAGTGCAAGCTCAGCTGGACCATAGTCAGCTTCCCTGGGCTTCTTCTTCCCACCCTTGCCCTAGAGTATCTATGGCCAATTGTCTCCCTCTGGGTTGCTGGGGTAGACAGCGAGTGGGAGTCCCTCACTGTCGACCGGCAGCAGGTCCGGACACTGTTTGGGGTCATCTGCAGAGGGCAGTTCCTCTAGGTCCCAGGGTCTGCGTGTCCCTTCCGGCTTACCAGGGGATGGTAGCTCGGGCAGGTCCTCAGGGCCCCAGGCAGCAGGCAACTCCAGTAGGTCTTCCAGGTCGTAGGGTCTGGGGATCTCCTTCAGCGCGTCCGGTCCAGGCAGCTCCTCCAGGTCCTCAGGGCCCCATGCCGTGGGTAGATCTGGCAACTTCTCCTCTGGGTAGCAGTTGGGTGTGGCCGTAGGTTCGAGCACCAAGGGAGAGGCGTCCTTCTCCCTCGCCCGCTGGGCTCTGACTGAGCGGGCAGGCTTGGTTTTTATAGGCCTAACCCTGCCTACCTGCTTCTGGTCAGCTGTTGCCTTCCTGGATTCCAACCCCTGGAGGGGTTTCCACCAATGACCCCGGGAGGGATGGGTATAAAGATATTCAAATCCCTTTGTGGGAACATAACATTTCTTCTCTGCCTTCTTGGAAGTGGGAGGTAGGGATGCCAGAATCTGACACAAAGTCTTTGCCAGTTTTATCACTCCCTCAAGGACCAGAAGGGCCATGCTACATGGGGTTGCCACTGCCAGGATGCCAAATAGGTCATCCGTGGGCTCTCTCAGCTCCTCCACCTTTAGTCTCAGGTTTGATGCCACCCATTTCAATAGTTCTTGGTGGGCCTTGAAATTGTCCAGTGAGATGGCAAAGAAGGGTCTTGCCACAGCTTCATCCAGCAAAGAGGAGGATGAGAGTGATAGAGGTTGAGGGATAGGGTCGTCCTCTCTGGTTGGTGTAGCCCCCTCTGGGGCCTCTGTGAGGACTTCCTCTTGGTCTCAGTCCCCATCTACGTTTTGTGCCAAGTGGGTGGTTGCCAATGTGTGCGGCACCAAGGCTCCAGAAAAGGAGCACCTTTGTGAATCTGAGGTTGAATGAAGACCCCATGGGTTCCAAAATTGCCAGGGCACTGTCCATTGACCTTATGGCCATATTCCTATTTGGGGTGCCATAGGGAAGCCCAGAACTGCGGTGGCAGTCTACCCCTTGGGCAAGACCACTTCCTCTCCCTCTGAATCTGAACTATCTCACAGCCATTTGCTCTTCCGCACCATGGCGGGAGCATGGATGCATCATTGACGGGAACCTGAACGTCATTCCTCTCGCAACCAGCAATTGTCTTTGGGCTTCTTGTAGGGGCTTGGCAACAGGGATTCGGACACCGGAGATCTGTGCTGGGGCTCAGGAGACCAGTGGCACTCCAAGGACCAGTGCAAAGGGTTTAGAGATCAGTGCTGGGAGCCCAACCACCCATGGTGCGGTTCTACAGACCAATGCCACGCATCCAGAGACCAAACCAGAGACCAGTGCCTCGGTATCAGGGATCGGTGCGGAGGTCTCATTGCTGGTTTCCCTCTGGACAGTCCTGCAGATGACGGCGGTGCCAAGATTCTTCCTTCTCGGGGCGTTGGAGGCATGGGAATGGCCAAAAGGTTCTCCATTGCCTGGAAGGCCTCAGGTGGTGTGAACACCATCAGATGCCAAGAGCCATTGCAACTCCCCCGAGTCAGCAGTGGGGCTGATGACGGGCTCGAGACTGGATGGGTGAGGGCACCTCGTGGGTCGGTAGGGACCAGTGGCCCAATGCAGGTCTCGCCTGATCTCCTGTGCCCTTCTCCTCCCTTCTCAGTGCCAGTGAGCACCCCTGATCGGCAAGTGCCTTCTTCTGTTTCTTCTTAGGCACCGGAGATGGTGATTGGTGCTGGGAAGACAACAGCACCAGAGGGATGCTCCACACTGAAGCCAACATGCTTGGCACTGAGTCCAACCGACTCAGTTCCGATGCCAGTCTAACTGCCGATTCCATTAGACATGCCCAAAGCCTAATGTCTTCATCTTTCTTGGTGCAGAGCCTGAAACTTTTGCAAATCTTGCACTTTTCCTGCACATGAGCCTTTTCCAAGCACTTCGACAGCTCTGGTGTGGTTCGCTGACTGGCACGGGCTTCTTACATGAAGCGCAGCATTTAAAACCCAGAGACCCATCTCTGGGCTCAACTCTAACCTAAGCTTTTCACTAATTAACACTTAACCACAAAGAACTGAATTACGTACACTAAGAAAACAATGAAAAATCAGTAGTTGGGAAAGCTTGCTGTAGCAAGAGAGCATTCCAGCATGGTCATACACGGTAAGAAGGAACTCAGAGGAAGGGGGGCTGGCAGCGCCCTATATACTAGCGCATTCACACATCGCTGCAGAGGGCACTAGAGCTCACCCTACAGATACCGCTAGTGGAAAAATTTCTGGTACCAGTGCATGTGACACACACACACCTAATTGGGAATGGCCATGAGCAAGCACTCGAAGAAGAACACTGCCATTCATTCACTCAAGTCCAATCAAATCCTTTCTGTTCTATTTCTAATTGTTTCAGTCTCCTTTTGAGCCCATCCCGTGTTCCTAACCAATGAATACTGGATATTCACACTATGTTTATCAACAGACCTTTATGTTTAGCAATATTAGTTTTAAAGGTATCGTTAAATTAAAAAAGAGAAATTTGTCACTTTTCCTGGTTGAATCAAATTTTGCAATCTGTAACAAGCTGTCCCACCTCATCCCATCCCAATTAACCTGTTACAAATTGCAGAGCTGATGTATTTGAGTCACAGAATTAAAAAAAACCCATCTTTTAAAAAATTAGATTTTATTCTTAAAACCGCATAATATATAGCTTATGGAACAATGTGCATCAAAATTCAGATGTTCTAGATTTCAGTCATCTGTCATAAACTTTGATGACGTGTCATATGCATTGGCAGGTATGAAGGCTGAGAGGTATGCTCCTACTTATAAATCTTTCTACAATGCTACAATGCAATACCGATGTTCTAGATATTTGTTCTTGTAATCTCGTCTCAGATGTCAGTCTCTTCAGGCCTTAATCATTTTTGCTGCTGTGCTATGAATTCCTTCAGTTTTTGCTACATCATTCTAATGTTGAGGTGCCTGGAACTGAATGTATTTAGCTCCAATGTACCTGGCACAGTAAAGTATAAACAAAGCTGGGCAATTCAAAGATAGGCTGTTCCAAATGCCAAAATAAAAGAGAACTACTGAAACAAATGAAAAATGCATGTAAGCAGGTAGAACTCTCACCCTTCTCTGAGTAAAATCCACATATATTGTATTGAGTCCAAACTTACCCTTTCCTGGGCTTTACTTTATTGGTAACAACAAACAACAAAAGTATAAACATCAGTATGAGCTTTAACCCCAAGCTTGATTGTTCTTAGGTTCTTTCCCTGCACAGACATCTTTGTTTCTGACCAAAGAGGATTCCATCTCCTTATATGTAGGATCAGGTGAACAAGCTGCCAATGCCACAAAGTATTAGCCAGCATCTTCCTACAGGGTTCCAACACATGTTACAGGGTAAGTCAGCCAAGGAGACCTGACATCCTCTCATAGGCTATTAAAGAAGAGAAGATATATTAGTTTATTTTGTTACATTGAGGCAGAAATGTGACTTATGAAAGAAAGCCATCTAGCTACCTCTGTAGAGTTCTAGTAACAGCTATTAGACGACTAATGGAGTTTAGTTGAGCCATGAAGGAGAAAACTAACATTCCTAAGAGAAGTAATGTAGTGACCAGAAATCCTAAACTGTATCTCTCCATGAAGAATAGCCAACACCAAAGGAGAGAGAAGGAGGGTACCAGTCAAGACAGCAATAATAAAACAAAGGGATATTTAACAAAAAGAGTATTTTGTTATTAAACTACCACAATGAATCCAGATTACTCCTCAAATGGAAATGGTGACTGGATTATCCATACCTGTTGCTACCCATTACCATTCCCCTTTACCTTCCTTACTACTCTTCTGGCCGAGGTAACAGCAATCAAGAGAGCCACTTTCATAGATAGGTGTAATACGGAACAAGTCACTAGTGGCTCAGAGGAGGGAACCATCAACTGTTAGAACTAAATTCAACCTCCACTTCGGAATCGGGCAGTGGATCTTTGGGTATAACCTGTCTGAACCCTTTAGAAATCTGATGGATATATGGTTTGAAAAGATCAATTGTTTATCCAGTAGAGAGTGGAAAGCTCAGATAGCTGCCAGGTGGACTCTGAAGAAACTACAGGTTAGTCCTTGCTATTTCAGGAACAGGAGACAGACCAAGATAAGGGGAATTGAAACTTGCAAAGAGGTATCCACTCAGCCCATAGATCAAATAGAAAAATTCTTCCATTTAGGAAGGTAAGTAGAACTACTTCAAGGCTTCCTACTTTTAGGAGAATTTCTTGTACTCCTTTAGAGCAATCTCATTCCAAGGACATCAGCTGGGAAGCATTCACACCATCAGGTGGAGGACCTGTATGTTGGGATGGAGGAGGCAGCCATTGTCCAGAGAGATCACATCTGCATCTCTCAGGAGTGACAGAAGTCTTGCTGATAAGGCTAGTAGAGTTGAAAACCAATGTTGATGCGGACATCCTGGGGCTATTAGCATAATGTGAGCACAATCTTTCTTCACTTTGGACAGGAGGGGAACTGGAGGGAAGGCATACAGCATCCCTTTTAACCAGGTCAGGAAGAAACCATTTGTTAGAGACCCCAGGATGTGATCCATACAGAAATAAAAAAAGATTACTTTTTTTTTTGTTTTCTTTTGTTGCAAATCGGTCCACTTAGGGAGTTACCCACCACTGGAAAATGGTCCTGGACATATCTGGACAAAGGGACCACTTGTGGTGACCTGTGAACAATCTGTTCAGGCAGTCTACCAGAGTATTTTGAACCCCAGGAAAGTAAGCCACTTTCAGGCTGATGGACCTACCTATGCAGAAGTTCCAAAGCAAGATCGCCTCTTGGCATAACTTCATCAATTGGGCTCCCTCATGTTTGTTTACATAAAACATAGTGCTCACAGAAAACACAGCAGCCAACAAATTTCACCCTGTGGTATGCAAGAAGAATGCCATCCAAGCCAAACAGGTTGCCAGAAGATTCCTGATATTTATATGCAGACTTAGATCTTGGGAAGACAATAGCCCCGGAATCTGAAAGGGGCTTAAGAAAGTTCCTCAATTTAGATTCAATGCATTTGTTACTCAGGTGATTGTCTGTTGAGGAGAAGCAAATGGGGACTTCTGTGCAAACATTCAATGGGTCCATCTAGCAGTCTGGGAAGTACAAATTTGAGCAGGTACCTGAACCACCCTATCCATATGATGGCAGGCCACAGAATACACTGAGGTGAGCCAACCCTGTAGCTCTCTAAAATGCAGTATGGCATGTTGGATCACATCAATGCATGCCGCCATGTACCCTAGAACTTTGAGGCAGTTTTGAATCATAGTAAGAGGATGTGTCTTTAGATCTAGTGTAATAAGTCACACTGCCTGAAAACTCTGCTGCAGTAGGAATGCCCTGGCCTATATAGAGTTGAGGACCACCCCAATCAGTTCTATTCTTTGAACCAGAATCAGGATATATTTTTCTGTATCGATTAAAAGCCCTAATACATGAACAGCTGACAGGATAGCAGCTATTCTGGAGAGTATTTGAAACTTGGATCAGCCTTTCACAAACCAGTCATCCAGGTACAAAACACATGGATTCCCAACCTTCACAGGAATGGTGCTACTAATGCCATGCATTTTGTGAACACACGAGGCACTGCTAAGAGGATGAAAGGCAGAACTGTGAACTGGTAGTCGGATTCACTGACCATGAAGTTGAGGAATTTTTTGCAGCTCTGATGAATTGCCACATGAAAGTAAGCATCCCTCAAGTCAAGAGCAACATGCCAGTGCCTGGTCTCTAAGGATAAGATAACAGAAGAAAGAGTAACCATAAGAAATTTTGTTTGCTTTAGAAACTTGCTTAGTTCCCTTAGATCTAAAATATCCCTGAGGCCCTCCCTTTGTCTTCAGGATTAGAAAGTATCAGGTGTCATGCGGACTGGATTGGGAGGGGGGGGCATTTGTGTTATTTGACATTAATATGTCAAAATCATAGCAATTCATGTAAGACACGCCATGTCAGGTACTGTTAGAAAGGTTATGATATGCTGAATAAGATGATAATATTTGTGTTCATGTGTGATATGTGTGAGAAAAGTTATGGAGATCTTTGATATCCTGTATTTCAAACTGTGCTGTAGAAGACACACCCCAGACAGAGAGGCCGCAGGACAATAGCCCGCTTAATGGCCCATCAAGACCTTTACAGAAGCCAAAGGCCTAGGAAGAAACTAAAGGCATACCTGAAATTTACCAGGATTGGCCCATGTGACTATGGACTCCATTTTGGTTCCTGTAAAGTTCCATAAGCCACATGGCCAGTAACAGAGGGTATATAAGATCAAACCACAGAAACCATTTTGTCTTTGTCTTGTTCTACGTTCCTGTCCAGCTGCGGACACACCGCTGGATCAACACACTTTGCAACTGAACTGAAGGACTTAGACCCATCCACGTACTGGATGTATACCAGAGGAACTATACAACTCCACAGTTGTTCTAGAAACCTGATGTATATGGACTTTTAAATCATTTGTATGATCTGATTGCTTTAAGCCTTTAACACTTCTCTTGTTGTTGTTTTTCTTTTATTAATAAACCTTTAGTTTTAGTTACTAAAGGACTGGCTGGCAGCGTGGTATTTTGGGTAAGATCCAGACTTATAGTGAACTGGTACTGTGGCTGATCCTTTGGGATCAGAGGGAATCTTTTAGTAAAGAGCATAGAGTTTAAATGACTGGTCTCTTTACTGGACCTAGTGTCAGTTTGGGAGCCAGAGACTGAAATGCAGTAAAGGGGGCTGTGTGTATTTGCACAGTGGCTTCTTGATAACCAGTGTGGGGGAATCAGAAGCACTGTTTGTGGCTGGTTGGGAAGTCTGACTGCAGTGCCACCCACCAGTGCTGGGAGAATTTGCTCTCCTTTTGCAGCCTGCCCTGACCCTGGCATTATCAGTGGGCTACCCTGGGCACGGACGGGTTACATCAGGAATAGAATCTCTTCCTTCAGAAACACATGGAAGCTTCCTCTCTGGGCCCCACAAGGAGAGGCTGAACCTCTGTAATAGCATGTTCTCATGAAAGTGGTCCCTGAAAAGGGATGGGCAAGGGGAGGGGAAAAGGAACAGAAATAAAGTGAAGGGTGTATCCCAGTTCCAACATGCTTAAAACCCACTGGCCTGTGGTGATATGGGACCAAGCATTTAGGAAGTGGGATAGGTTCCCCTTCCTTGCAGATTTTGAAGGCCTCAAGGACTTATGAAATCTCTCCTTCAATACAGAAAGGAGGGTCTACTTATAGATTCAGCTAGAACGGGCAGAGCACTCCTGACAAACTTAGACATGCTCAATACCCTTTTCAAGAGAGAAGGTTCTGATGGAGGGTGGTGAGCAGAGTCCATGAGTGAGTATTTGAGCCTGTGAGCCCTGTCCTTTTCAGAACAAGGATTGAACCCTCTACAATGGTGATATTTGTCACCTATGTATGCTTCCCCCAAACATTTAAGGCAGCTGGGGTGAGGGTCGCTCACTAGCATTGGTTTGCTACAAGAGTGACAGGCCTTGAAGCTGGCAGAACTTGGCACGAGTCCCACACTGGACCTGGTATCCAACAGGAACTGGAGACCAAGTTTCACTAAGAACTAAACTAAATTTACACTAGTCAGTAACTATGTACAAAATACACTATTCTGTGCTAAACTAACATGACAGGCACTACATACACAAGAAGGTAGGGAAGACTTGCAAATGCAAAGATCATAGCTTCCACAACCACCACTGGCAGGAAGAAGAAACTGAGGCAGGTCAGGGACAGCATGGCCCTTTATACCTACAAGACATCAGAGGGTACTCACACTGCCCCAACAGGTATTACTGAGGGAAAGATCTCCAGCAACTGTGTACAACATGAGCACACACCTACAGAGGAATGGATATGTATAATCGCTCAAAGAAGACCTTTATATTTTTCTGTAGAAGCAAACATCTTCAGTCAGGTGGCCTGCTTCCCCAAGATTGTGTCTTTGGAAGTTTACTAATAAGCCACTAACTCCACCAATCTATGGCTAACATCTTTACAAAGAATGAAACTATTTACCTGCCCTCTCATTCAGCAACAGGAGGACTAAGAAATACTTCCCCAGTCTTGTTTCTGCCTCTTTAAAACCCCTTCCACTTTTTCTGGGGATCTGGTACACACCAGAGTACACAACATGTTACATTCCCAGTTCTCTACTTTCCAGTATATCCAATTGTGTATAAGTGAACAAAAATGTACCACATCTTTTCTAATTCCTCACAGGTAACACATTTAGCAGTAATAGAAGATACAATGACTTTTCAAGGACATATACATGCTTAATTATTCAAAAGAAAATTGACTCAGGCACTGTGGTATGAAACAGTAAAATATGCAAACAAGGTAAATTATGGGGGAAAGTGGCAAAAGAAAAAAGTGGTTCATGGTGGAAAGAACACACGGGACCAGACCCTGATCAACTTACCACTCATGCTGCTCCATTTACTTCAATGTAAGCAGAAACAGATGTGCCATTTCAGGTGAACTATTCTCTATAGAACTCAGCAGCTAGCTAGTGCTATGAAATAATCTGACCAACATTTGGCCACCTCTAGAGCACCTACAATCTGCAATATTTTGACTTAATGAGGAAGGGTGTTTAAGAAACAAAAACATGGAACTTTACATAATTTTAAGGGGTCAAATCCCAGTGCAAGAAAAAAATCCTTGACTTCAATGGAAGTTTTGCAAGAGTGAGGACTCAGTGAGACAGGCATTCAGAATTTTACCCTTGTGCAACTCTTGGCTATCCCAAATGAAGGATCTGAACTGATGGAAAGTAATAAAAAGGAGGGTAATAGAGAGACATTGCAACACAGAATTTTAGCTACTTCTCATAAAATACATATAGTCCCCCCAAATAATGAGCACCTGATTTTAGCATGGACCAAAGGAAATGTCTTTCCAATCAAGACATCTATTAAACTGAATGTCTCTTGTAAGCAGATGCTACTGTGTTATATTTTTATCACAACTGCTGAGAATAAGCAAGAGAAAATGACTAAGTGAAGTGAACAAGAAAGTGTCTGATCTTGATGAATAATTCAGAGATGAAATGTAACAAATGCTGATTTGTTTTTAAAGGCAGAAGGCAGGATACAACTGTCCTTGGGTTAGAGAAATGACCTTTTCTTTGTAATGATGCTCTTGTCTGTAGGCACTGAATCACGAGCTCAGCATTTGTAATTCCAGTTCACTGCTCTGCTGTTTATCTCAAAGCTTGCCACTCCTTGCAATATAATCTTTACTTAATAGGGGAAGCCAATTACTGCAGAATTTCAGCTATAATACTAGGCAATCTAGTCAATCGTTTGATTGTTCTACATATATCTTCATCACTCTACTTATATCATTTTAAAAACAATTCATAACACTTTGCTAGTATTCCTGAATCCAGGTCAGTGAATCAAAACCCTTACCAGGACTTGGGCTCATAATCCTTGCAATGTAGCATACGGAAGAAGACAGGAATAGTGCTACAGGGATGCTGTAAGTCTGGATGAAGCATTAAACTAAGGTCCCTTTTGCCCCTCTCTGATGGCAGAGAACATGGAAGTTAAAGATCTCATGACATTTCTATCACAAGGAATAGGGCATAATTTCAATATATTAGCCAACATCCGCCTCCTTAATGAAACATATGTCTTCATTCAAACCTGTGTGCATGTGATCGCTAGATGTGTTGTGGCTACTATATTTGGCCACAGTCTTCCCTTCCAACATGTAACTCATGATGCTGTTAAGCATTTTGGAAGTATATAAAATCTAATGAAAAACACATTTGATCTACTTTGTATTCGGTACATTTTAAATAACTTATGATCTGGTAGTTACAGCAGGCAAGTATGGTACAGCACTCTTCGATTCTATTCATGATTTTGCCAGTGACTTGTTATGTGGCCCTTGGCAAGTCACTTAACCCCTCTCTGCCACAGTTTCCCTATTTATAAAAAGAGAATAACAAAGATAATACTTAGGCCTGCCTTAATGCAGGGGACTGGACTAGATGATCTATCAAGGTCTTTCAAATCCTACATTTCTATGATTCTATGCTTACCTGTTTCACAGTACTGTTGTAATGCTCAGTTACAATTTTCAGATGTAGATACAAACTGTTTATTACTACTACAGTAATACCTAGAAGACAATAAATAACTGCAAAAAATATTGTCGTTACTGTACCTATATGCTTCAGTTCTGTGAGTAAACTCCATCACTGTGGGTCAGATGCACTTCCAGTTTATGCTAGCTACTGCAGTGGTGGAGAGGTGGCAGTGGTACAAGGCAGCATGCAACTTCTTCTGTACTGGGCTTGCAATAGGTTAGCACAGTTCCATTAATGACTAGTTATGGCCTTAGTAGCCAGAGGATCTGCCTTATTCAGTGCATCTTTCCTGAATCCTCTCACTTGCGCACCCTCCAAATCATGTCTTCTCTGTGGTCCTAAAGCTTCTCCTTTGTGTTCATCTGACCACAGCCCATTATGAAAAGCTTACAGGACAGGACACTTTTTTCAGTGCCTTCTGACAAAAACCACAAAATGAGCGTACAGTTGCACAAATCTTTCACCACCTCTTCTTGGATGTTAGGGGATTTTTTATCTCTTTGGGATAGACTATGAGAAATTACTCAAACAATCTATGATTCATGTTTTATATTAACAAAACCAAGATTAAAAATATGGAGAACTGTAGCAAAACAAAACTATTTGCAGATCATAACTACATTTAAACTTCTAATATGATGAAGGGAAGATATGTTATCTAACTTTCCCTTATGACCCTTTTGGTCAAGTAGCATGAGATACTCTTTCCTTTGTGTTCCCAATGATCTCACCTCCTTCTTTGACCGAAGAACCTAGTCAGGGATTAGATTAATCTCACAAGTTAAAAATTCATTGTTGTAACAGGATGAGGCTGTATCAGCATTTCTACAGAGTACTGTCTGGGGGAATACAATCTCTGTTCTCCATACAATGATTATTGCCCCTTCTTTCTGCTAACATCCCCTCATCTATCTCTGGAAGAGTAGTCTATTTTCCTGATTCCAAATTCATTAGTGTATTTCAAAAGCCACTATGATCTTCAAAAGTCAAGGTGACTGAATTTTGATTTGCATGTCCATGTCTGTCTGTATTATTCTGTATGTTGGTCCTTCAATAAAACAGACTGTATTTTCCTCATTATAAATACATTTAATTTATAAATTTTGCTTTCCATGGAATATAAATTACTGAGATATACCAAGTTCTGTCACAGCTTTGCTGGTGGGGTTCCCGTGGAGCCCCAGAGGAAATTCAGCTACCATCACCCTGGGCAATAGTTAAGAAAGGATAGTAGCTGTGATTCCCTTCATCAGTGCAAGGGGCCAGGCTGATGTAAGAAGGTGCAGTTTCAAGCTCCCTGCAACAACTAACAACCAGGGTGAACTTGGCTCAGTCTTCCTTAAATTTTTAGCACACTAATTCACACACAATAGTCAAGACTCTGTGTGACTCATGCCTGAGATACCAGTATTGGGGGCAGGGGGAAATAAGTGCTTATTTTATTATGAGGTCATGATTAAAAAATTGCTCAGTTTTCCCATTCTCAGCTTCTCCATAAATTGTGTTGTAAACTCTTTTCCTGGATTTATAACTTGATTACATCAAAGACGTGCTGAAATAAATCCATTTGAGACTAGATGATCACTCCAGACAGATAAAAAACAAAGGGGAAGAAATAAACAGCCTACCTAACTCTGTGATACTAAGCAAACAAATAATAAGAATGGCTTAAGTACTGATAGAGACCGAGCACTAAGATGTATACTTTCTGTCTCCTGCAAATCCACCAATACGCCTTGCTCATGAATACTCAGATGGCATTTGGCTAGTTGGCAACACTTCCTACCACCTAACTGTAAAAAACAAAAAACAATTTTAAAAAAGTGTTTTTTCTGTGCTAGACAAATCTGCACACCTTCATGCCCACTTGTTACCTATAAAACTTACTATTTATTCAAGTATTTTATTTGCAGGATAATTAACCTTTTCAATATCTGAAACCTTCTGTGCCTTTTAAAGTATTAATGAACAGAGAATGCTTTTCTGAGCCACTGTTTAATACTACTTCTGGGAATAAAGAGGATGATAATAATAGAGAAATATATATATACACTATATGTAATACAGGAAGGTTTTTAATTTCATAGCATGATGATGGCTTTGCATGGAATTGCATTTTGGGCACTTTCTGACCTCTGTATACCAGCAAATGCGCTCAACTTAATGGTTAATTTAGATTTACATTAATAAACAAGAGATCAGAATCTGACCTACACGATCATGAGAAAAGATCAAGTCCCACTTGCCGCAGTCCCTTGCAGACAATGGGATGGCTCACAAGAGTAGGGGAAGCAGGATTTGGTCTCATGAATTGCAGATAAAAATGCAAAGAACTTCAAGCTTATAAGTAAAAGCAAGTTGTGGGAATGAGTCTGCTCTCACTCACACTGACACAACTTCATGGATGTCAATGGAGTTATTTTCTATCTTACATTCATGTGAGATCAGAATCAGATCCTAAGGCCCTGATTTACTATTGCCTTGCACCTTCTGTCAAATCAGAGCAGTAGCATTTTACATCCACTATGTCCTGCACCTTGTGTAGTGATTTACACCAGTGCAAAAGGCCTGTATATCTTTAAATCCAGTTTAAGTGAAAGAATACATCCAATTCCTCAATAATCTAACTGATGATTAATCCCCTGTAAGGTAACTGAAGTCTTATACACGTCAGATATCAAGCCTTAGTTACCAAAAACTATCTTCAGGGAGTACAAACATTTTCCCTCTGGCAACCTGTCGGTCACAGAAAATCTGTAAATAAACTGTCAAACTCTATTGCAATCATTCTTGAATATGCAAGGGAAAAACTAGTAAAATTGGTGAAGCTAGCTCTTGTCTCTGTAGAACTGGACTGATTTCACAGCTTTCGTATGGTTCACTACTTCACAGTAAATCCAATCTGATATACAGTGTGCATAAATGAGTGGCACCTTTGCTAATCATTTTCTTAAGCATATAACATTTGACGGTAATAAAGGATGCAATGACTTTTCAAGGCCATGGACTGGTTAATTTTTCATAAGTAAATTGATTGCAGTTCTGCAAACTTACAAAAATCCACTAAAACATACTGTAAAGCCATCTAAATTATGAAGACTCGCATGTAAAAGAA
Source organism: Mesoclemmys tuberculata (assembly GCA_007922155.1). Classification (NCBI taxonomy): domain Eukaryota; kingdom Metazoa; phylum Chordata; order Testudines; family Chelidae; genus Mesoclemmys; species Mesoclemmys tuberculata. The sequence continues at coordinate 12,067,276 of ML675603.1, forward strand.
AAAACAAAGGCACTGGTACCAAGAGGGATGATGTTAAACTGTTTCCTTATCTTGACAAATGGAAAGTGGGAGTAACAAAGTTGCAAACAATCCAAGGATCTAGTCAGGGATGCTGACTGTAAGAGAAATTAGATATAATTGCAAACTGGACAAACTATTAAACAGAAGGAACCAGCATCTTTGGTTTTATAATTTAATGGTGCAGATTAAAGCTTGAGATTCACATCCCTCCCTTACTTCATGTACTTAACAGAATGGCAGCTAACCAGCCCAGCAGGGTCTGATGATGCAACCTTATTGGATAGGCATGAACCAAACATCTGGACCCACAAGAATGGGGATGTGCAACAGGCTTATCTGAGAAAGACAGCAAATCTCATAATAGTTTTGGCAATCTAAAAATATCTTTAACTGAGGGCTCTGCACAGTGCAGTTGGAATCACTCCAGGAGGTTGCGCTGAAGAAGTGGTGTCCAGGAGGCAATTCTTGGTGATGCTAGATGGAATAGTGACAAAGAGACCAGGAAGAGCAGCAGCAACTGGAAATAAGGGCTGCCCCCAAATGCTGCCTCTAGAGAGTGAAGCCTCCTTCCTGGTGGTCCTGAAGAGGTAGAACAGAACAATGGGAGGATCTCTCTCTTGTTCCTCCACAGTGGACAAAGCATAGGACATAAAAGGGTGCCCTAAGAGCTTATGCTCTGAGCTTCATCAGGATAGCCTTCCAAGCCTACAACGAAGAGGGACTTCCACACTGTTGCCTTGTCACGTCCTCCCCAATGGCAACCTGGCTTCCTTGATAGCCATGCTTCCACAGTCTCTCTACTGGCAGCTGTACAAACCCACCCGGAAGTGGTTGAATATACTGATGTAAGCAATTTAAATAATGCTGAGGTCAACATGGTCTTACTCTCGGGTATCACAAGGGACTTGAAGGGAGGGAAATGATGCCACTTCCTGATGCTTCCTCTTCTCAATCCATGGAACTCTAATCCCAGCTGCAGAGAGGCTTTTGCAGGAGAGATGGTTGCAAGTCTTTCCACTGACTTCAACGGGCTTTGGTCAGGCCTCTGTAGGGGAGGGATATAGGGTCCTCAGCTAGGAGACGACCTCATCAAAATATTAACCACATGATAAACTGAGTTATTTCTTCAGACATTCTGAGTTACTGGTGTGGGGGGAGAACCCACCAACAGACCTTAATCTGATCTCCCTTACACTGGTGGTGTATGTTTATAGGTCTCTTTATGGCCCCAAACAATGAATTTATCCTCAACACCCTTATAAAGGTACAGAATTATTATTGTCCCTATTTCACAGATGAGGAATTGAGGCACAGTAGAGATAGATGATTTGCCTACATTCATCCAGGAAGCCTGTGTTAGAACCAGGAACAGAAACCTTATCTCCTGAGTTCTAAGGCAATGTATTATCAAAGACCATTCTACCTCTCTGGTGTGATTCAGGAACTAGTGCATTTACACTGGAATAAAACCATTCTGAAATCAAAATGAAGCCTGTGCATTTCTTTTCATCTGAAAAAATGACTTTTTTTCCTAGTCTTCCCTGACACAGAAATAGCTAATGGAATTTTCCTCCCATTATAAAGAAAACAATATCACCTCTGGGTTGAAAGCATCAGCCCCACAAGTGATTCTCTCTCTCTTTTTTTTTGTAAACATTGTGGACATGTGAAGGAAAGAGATAACAGATGTCTGAATGTGAAATCAGCTTCCATCCTCTGGCATGCAATACAGCAGAGCAGCACAGAATAAGACAGGATATGAAGCCTAAAACTGTGTCCAATTGAAAGAACTGGGGGATTTTAGGTAAAGAACATAATTACCCCAACTAGAGTTGCTCCAGATCACTAGTGTTAATTCCCTGGCTCTTGTGAAAAGCACTGCAAGCTCTTTAAAAGCTACAAGAGTAATCAGGTCAACAGGCTAAAACCTGCAAAGTGTTCTTAAGGGAAGTATTTAGGGTGTAAAATCAGGAGATATACAACAACAATTAACAACTGAAGAAAAGGTGTACTATTGCCTTTGTTTTCATCCAGGCTGAATTTCCCCTGAAACTGAATTGTTGGGCAGGGGTAGGGAAGTTTGCTAAAGTCCTGAATCACAGGAAAAGCTGCCTGGGAAACGTGAACAAAACTCACAAATACATTTTTTCAGGTAAAAAACACACACACACAATATAGCTTGTTACTTCTACCATAAAATAGCACATTCTTAAAATAATTACAATCTAACCCAGCTCAGAAAGAGAAAGTATACTTAAGCAATGACAAAAAATCTTAATAAAAGATCACATCCCTGTTTGCTGAACCAGTCTATATAGTATAAAGTTTTCTTCCACCCCATTCTCCCATCTCAGGGCACTGAAGTTCTGCATAGTCAAATAGTTGAAAAAAATGATCACCTACCTTTTGTAACTGTTGTTCTTCAAGATGTGTTCCTCATGTCCATTCCACGTGCACAGCTATCAAACAGTTTTTCCCCCAGTGGTACCTGTCAGGTCGGTGCAGGCGCCCCCTGGAGTGGCAGCCTCATGGCATTGTATATAGGACCTTGCCGACCCACCGCCTCCTCGGTTCCTTTTTGCCACTCAGCTTTGACAAGAGAGGTAGGTGGGTAGGTCTTGGAATAGACATGAGCAATGTATCTCAAAGAACAACAATTATGAAAGGAAGATAACCGTTTTTTCTTCTTCGAGTGTTTATTCATGTTGATTCCAAGTAGGTAACTCCCAAACTGACCCTAGGAGGAGGGTCGGTGCTTACGGGATAGCTAACTGAAGCACCGCTGCATCATCTCTAGCCTGTTGGGTAGTGGCATAATGTGAAGTGAACACATGGATGGAAGACCTTGTTACAGCTTTACAGATCTCCTGTGGTGATTTGTGCCAAGAATGCTGCTGAGGACGCCTGGTAGAATGCACTGTCAAGCCCGGAACCTTAAACAGGTCATAGCAGGTTCTCATACAAGAGGTAATCCATGATGAAATCCTCTGGGATGATACTGGCAGGCCCTTCATCCTGTCCACCGCCGCTATGAAGTTGATTCAACTTACAAAATGGTTTAGTTTGTTCTATATGGTATGGCAACACTTGTCTGACATCCAGTGAATGGAGACGTAGTTCTCTGCTGTTGGCGTGTGGCTCTGGAAAGACTACTGGCAAAAAGATTTCCTGACCTGTGTGAAAATGTGAAACCACCATAGGAGGAAAGCCTGGTGGGGACGTAGCTGTACCTTCTCCCTGTGGAACACTATACATGGTGGGTCAGAGGTTAATGCCTTAAGTTCCGACACCTTCCTTGCTGAAGTGATTCGACCACGAAGACCACCTTCTAAGAGAGATATAAAAGAGAGCAAGTTGCTGAGGGCTCAAATGGAGGCCCCGTCAGTTTACTGAGTACCAACTTAAGATCCCAAGCCGGGATCAGGTGACGAACCATGGGATAAAGTCTTTCTAGATCCTTGAGAAACCAGGACATGATAGGATTGGCAAATACTGAGCAGCATCCTTCCCCCAGCTGGAAAGTGGAGACTGCTGGTAAGTGCACCTTTATCAATGATGCAGCCAGCCCTAACTGCTTCAAGAGCAGCAGGTAATCCAAAATAAGGGGCAGCAAAGCCTGGTTCTGGGGACTTCCCCTCTAAGATGACCACATGGAGAATCTTTTCCATTTAGCCAAGTACACCGCCCTAGCAGATGGCTTACTGCTACCAAGGAGGACTTCCTGTACCTGCTGTGAGCACATTCCTTCCCTAGGATTCAACCATGCAGCTTCCATGCCATGAGGTGAAGCAATACTAGGATGGGATGATGGAGCTGCCCGTGGTTCTGTGTGATTAAGTCTGGAACCAAGGGCAGAGTAATTGGAGTGTCTATGGAAAGCTGAAGTAGGGTCACGTACCAGTGTTGTCTGGGCCAAGCTGGGGCTATGAGTATGACCCAGGCCCTGTCTCTCATGATTTTCAGGAGGATCTTGTTCATGAGATGGTACGGTGGGAAAGCATAGCACAGAAGCTGGTCCCACGGAAGAAGGAATGCATCCACCAGGGATCCCGGACTGTGATTCAGGTAGGAGCAGAATTGATGACACTTCCTGTTCGATCACGTTGCAAAGAGGTCTGCTTGGGGAAAGTCCCACTTTTGGAAGATGTCACTCATTATATCCAAGCAGAGGGACCATTTGTGGGTGTTGAAAGAGTGACTGAGATGGCCTGCCAGCTTGTTCTGAGAACTAGGCAGGTAAGATCATTCCAGGTGGATAGATAGGGTGATGCAGAAGTCCCATAACCAGAGGGCTTCCTGGCACAGGGGAGAGGAGTGTCTGTTTATATAGAACATCACCGTGGTGTTCTCCATCATCACTGACAACTCTTCCCTGTAGGTGAGGCTGGAAGGATTGGCCGGCCAACCGGACCGCTCGTAGCTCTCTGATGTTTATATGAAGCAGTAGCTCCTCTGGGAACCACAGGCCCTGCGTTCTCAGCAAACTGAGATGCGCCCCCCATTCCAACACCGAAGGGTCCGTAACTAACACCACAGATGGCTGCAGTTTAGAAAATGGGACCCTTCTGCGAACCTGCTGCAAGTCTAGCCATCACTGGAGAGACGCTAACATTTGAGGTGGGAGGGAGACTACCTTCTCAAACCTGTCCCTGTTGGGCCAATAAACCGATGTCAGCCACAATTGGAGAGGTCTGAATCTCAACCTCGCGTCTTTGACCATGTATATACATGAAGTCATATGACCTAGAAGTGTCAGGCAACCCCAAACTGTGGTAGTGGGAAACTGCCTGAAGCTCCTTATTATCGAGCCCATGAACTGAAAACAAGCCTCCTGTAGCAGCACACTGGCCTGGACCAAGTTCAGGACTGCTCCAATTAACTCTATTCTTTGCGTGGGCTCAACATTGATTTGCTTGTGTTCAACTGGAGACCCAGACTGATGAAGGTTGCCTGTATTAGGGCAAAGTGAACTTCTACCTGCTCCTTGGAACAGCCCCTGACCAACCAATCGTCCAGGTATGGGTACACTTGAGTGCGATGCCTTTTTAGGAATGCAGCAACAGTGACCATACACTTGGTGAAGACTCTCGGAGCTGATGAGAGGCCAAACGGGAGAGCCGTGGATTGATAATGGGTGCACCCTACCACAGATCTGAGGAATCTCCTGTGAGGAGGTATTATTGAGATGTGAAAATAGGCATCTTTTAAGCCAAGGGTGGCATACCAGTCACCCGGATCCAGAGAGGGGATGATCTAGGCAAGGGAAACCATGCAGAATTTTAGTTTCTTTATGAATCTGTTGAGATTCCGCAAGTTGAGAATAGGTCTGAGTCCCCCTTTTGCCTTGGGGATCAGGAGGTATTTGGAGTAAAGCCCCTTTCCCTTCAGGTTCTGAGGAACCTCTTCCACTCCTCCAGCATGTAGCAGTTGCTGCACTTCTTGCATCAGAAGTTGCTCGTGAGAGGGGTTCCTGAACAGGGACAGGGAAGGGTGGGGGAAGGGTGAGGTAGAACAAAACTGGAGGGAGTATCCCATTTCTACCATGCGCAAAACCCATCTGCCTGATGTCATTCAGGTAAAGGCTCAGTAGAAATGGGATAAACGGTTTAGGAAAGGAGGGCAAGGATCCAGGTACTGTCCTGGAGTGTCACCCTTGGGTGTAGCATCAAAAGTTCTGTTTTGGCCCAAGGGGCTGTTTGCCTGAGCGTCTACTTGGGTTACACAGTTGTGGTGTTCTATATTATTGTTTCTACTCCTTCTTGAAAAGTCCTGCCTGGGTTGAGAGGGGTAGAACCTCTGTCTAGACTGGAGCTTAAAATGCTTCCTCTGGGTGGAAGGCCCCAAGGATTTTAATGTCACCCTTGGGTCCTTAAGACTGTGGAGCTTAGAGTTCGTTTGTTCCAAAAGCAGACCCCCTCCTTCAGAAGGCAAGTCCCGTATTGTGGACTATACTTCTAGCAGAGCTTCATCTCATAGCCAGGCCCAAAGCCATAGTCCTTATAGCTGAATCAGCTGCATCTAGCACGGCCTGGAGCGATGTCCTGGCTACCGCCTTGCCTTCCTCCACCATGGCCCCGAACTCAGTCCTGGAGTCAGATGGGAACGGATCTTTAAACATCAGCATTGCCTCCCACAAATTGAAGTTGTACCTGCAGAGAATTACCTGTTAACTGGTGATATGCAGCTGGACTCCGCCAGTGAAAGATGCTTTCCTCCCAATTAAGTACAGTTTTTTGGGCTCCTTTGATTTGGGCATTGGGCCCTGCTGGCCTTGTCTCTCCTTTTCATTCGCCGCAGACGCTACCAGCAAACCTGGCTGCAGATGAGTAAACAGGAACTCATATCCCTTGGACAGTACAAAGTAATTCCTCTCTATTCCCTTAACCGTCGGGGAATCAAGGCAGGGGTTTGCCACAAAGTTTTCATTGTGGTTTGGACTGTCTTGATCAGAGGCAAGGCTACCCTTGAGGGCCCCTCACATGTCAGGATATTGACCACTGGATCCACTGACTCCCTGACCTCTTCTGTTTGCGACCCCAAGTCCTGGGCCACTCAACTCAGGAGCTCTTGGTGGGTGTAGGGATGTGGGTAACTGTTGATCCTGCCACCGCTTCATCCAGGGAGGAAGAGGACAATGCCCTTGGTATGATGTCAGCTTCCTGAATGTCCTGATCACCAGGGTCCTCCCTATCTGGCATCCTCTTGTCTGCTTCGGGACACTCTCTGATGCTGGGGTCTTCCCCAGTACCGTGCCCCACATTGGCCACTGCTGGCAGCTCTGTCTCCCTGCGACCCCTAACTTCAGTGCTGCATGGAGGGGCTCTATGCTCTGGGGTGCAGGTTGTTTGGGTCTCCAAGATGACCGAGTAGGTGCCTCTTGGCTAAGACCCTTGGGCCTGATGGTATGCCCATGGGTTCCAGAAGGGCCATTGCTGGGGCATCTGTTACTGCACAGACCATGACCCCATATTGGGGCCCTGCCCCTTCTCCTCTGCATGGTGGCACCTTTCTGATCTGCACCTACTTCGCCTGGAGGAGTAGATTCTGCCTCCAAGTCCGATGACCGAGATTCCATTCGTGGAGACCACGGGGGAGCCAGAGAGCAGTGCCGAGACACAGGTGATTGGTGCTCAGGAGACTGGTGCTGATGCGTGGGAAACTGGTGCTGGGTTGAGGCTGAATGGTGCCGATCCACGTCAATCAGTGTTGGGGGGAGGCTGAATGATGCCTGGGCGAAGAAGATGGGCGCCAAGGCACAGGCGACCGGTGCCATGGCAAGGACGACTGCTGCTGCATCATTACCAGCTTGCCTCTAGACGGTAACACAACATGCAGTGCTGGAGATCTTAGTTTGGGCGCCCTTTCTACTGAGGCGGGGTAGTGTTGGGCTGTCATGACTATGAAGTTCCTCGCCACCTAAAAACATATCTGGCATGGAAGGGAGATCCAGCTCTTCAACCTCATATTCCTTCACTGGAGAGTCCATGTGTGCCAGACTCACAGGTGCCCTCTGCAGGGCTGACGTGGATGGCCCTGGAGGTTCCTATGTTCAGCGCAACTGGGGACACAACATGATAGTGTCCTTTCCCGTAGTTCATACTGTAGGCGAGCAGCCTCTAACAGCCCTCTGCTTCTTGTGGGGCACCGGTGAATGGGAACGATGCCAGACTGGTCTTTGGGCCAGCGCGTGGTGCTGGAATTCCCTCGGCGCCAAATTCTTCTTTGGTGCCGGATCTCGAACAGACACCGGAGCACTGTGCACTGACGCATCAGGTGCCGGGTCCAGAGGTTGTGGCCGGAGAGCTGCCTCCATGAGGATCTGCTTGAGATGAGCACTTCTCTCTTTTCTGCTCCTGGGGCGGAAACTATTGCAGATCCTGCAGCGATCATTTTGGTGCAACTCCTGTAAGCACTTCAAACAGGAGTCGTGCGGATCGCCTTTGGGCATAGGCTTGTGGCAAGATTCACAGGGTTTGAAGCCTTGGGCCTGAGGCATGCCCCAGTACCACAGGAAGGGGAGTACAACTAAGGGGGAAGAACCCCCTTAACTAACACTTTATAAACACCTTTTTAAAAAAGTTTTATAGTTAACTAAAACACTAACTAACTAATTATTTTAACTATTACAGGAACCACTAGTCAATAAGGGGAGAATGATTGTACTAAGGAACTGAGGAGGTGGTGGGTTGGCAGGACCCTATTTACAATGCCAAGAGGGCGCCACTCCAGGGGGTGCCTGCTCTGATCTGACAGGTACAGCTGGGAGAAAAACCTTCTGACAACTGTGCACATGGCGCAAGTGTGCACCTACTTGTAATTGACATGAGCAAGCACTCAAAGAACAGTATACACAATATAAAAAAACTCCATAAAAATCTCCAAACCAAACGGTTAGAAAGTGGACAGTCAGACAGAGAGAGTTGCAAATACAGTGGGAAGATGGTCACATTCTTCTGATTTAAAATTCATCTTCAATAGATTTTACGAAGTGAGGAGTGACCAAGCTGAAACACATTACATTCTGTACTCAAGAGGCCACCACAGTGGAGCTTTGATCATATGCTGGTTGTAGGTATGATAGTGGAATCCCTAAAAACAAGCAGTGACTCACTGGATTGGGGTTAAAGAGGAGGTTGTGAATACTGCCAGCTGTTTGTTCAGTAACACTAATCCAGCTCCATCTGAGGTCAATGTAAAGACTCCCACTGACTTAAATGGGCATTGGGCTGGGCCCTAAGGGAGAAACTGCAGTTTTACAACCTGTCCTGAGTAAGGGGCAGCATGTAGCAGTGCTGCCCCAGGGGTACAGCAGAGAACTAATTGTGACTTAGGCCCTCCCCTATTCTTGATTTACAGTGGTTGAGGAGTAATTTACTTCACCTCTTCCCATGGGGCAGTTTACTTCCCAGAGCCAGCAAGCAGAAAGAATGGAGCTATGGCTCCTTCCACAAACTCAGTCCTTCTACACCAACTGCATTGCAAGAACAGTATCTGGTAAGTAGCTCCTGATCTCCCAACTCTGGACACAGTAACAATCTGCACAAAGAAGTAAATGGGGATTATTCCCTGTTACTCCCTCTGTAGGCAAGTAAGGGACATGACAATCTAGCCCTACAGCCTTTAAAAAAACCCAGCAGGTTCTAGCTTAACCAACAGGACCCAAAGGCAATTTATTTACACCAAAGTGGTTGAAATCAACTCTCTAACTATCCTTCATTAGAACCATGAGAGTTTTCAATCCCATATAATTTCTCCAAAAACATTAATTCAGCTAAATTGCACATTTTATATGTATTATGGTATAGCTTAATATCATAACAACTATATGTTCAACAAGGAAAAAAAGGAATAAAACCTGGTCAAGTTAACTTTTGGAATCTCCTGATTTTTGAGTGCCTGACATTGAACATTGCATTAATAATAGGGGAGGATGTGGGCATCATATTTGATTGCCCTTATTATTTAGCAGGAAAAAAGAAGAGGAAACACTCAGATACTAGAAAGAGAGAAATCCAGAGTTATTTGACATGTACATTTACAAGCTCTGCAGCCTTCATCAATGGTGCTTGTAAGTTCTTTGAAGTGTAACTATTGCACAGCTTGTAAATTTACTTGCTCTGGAGCTAATGGGCTTGTGAAGCTATAAGCTCCTTAGTCTAGACCTAAGCCAATAACTTTCTATGTTGCAAAAGCTTCACTACTCCTTGCTCTGAAGTTAAGCTTCTTAGTTTACACTCTTCTCCTGCGTCAGCTTGTAAATTCCTGTAATATGTACCTGTACTGAATTGTACTGTACAAATACCATCCCCTGCACATGCATTGCATCTACCTTTTGGTCCTTGATCCTGCAGGGTGCTAAAAGGCCTCAATTTCTAATTAAATCAAAGGGAGTACAGAGCTGTCAGCACCTCCCAAGATGAGGCCCAAGTCAGAAGCTAAAACCTGAATGGAAATTGCTCATTGCCTCACGATCCACCTGCATTTTCCAATGTCCAGAATTTTATTGTAAACCTATTTTTTTCTATCCTAGCAAATCCCTGACTTCTCTATAAAACCTATTTCATACCAGCTTTGAACTTTCAGTGTAGGATTTTCAAAAATGTTCAAAAATGATCTAAAAAGATCAGCCTAACATTGCTACCACTAAAGTCAAAGGATGTTTTACTATTTACTTTTGTGGCAGCAATGTTCAACCAATACCAAACATTCTTGAAAATCTCACCTTCAGAGTTGTCATTTTTTAATTACATCCATGAAAATAATGTTGGTCAGAATTCCCCCCCTCCTTTCCTATTCCAAAATGAGTAAAGAAAAAAATTCACATTCACGCAATAATGAAGGGACAATCCTAAACCTTGCACAATGGGTAATGCCAATGAAGTTGCACCCACTTACACCAAATTTGGTTTCAAGTATGGAAATTTTTATCCTTGAGTACTACTATTCTGAGAAGTTATGAATTGACAATTGAAATTATCGTGGTAACTTTGATTATAATGATCATGACTCTAATGTTATAAAAACATTGTACTTTTTTCATATGCAAATGTTGTCTCAAATTAATCTGTACTTTTTACTAAGAGCTATCAATTGCATCACTGTTGTTTGGTTGGCATGCAAGTTACCTGCTTTGACTGCTGAGAAAACAAGTCTTTCCAGGAGAGCACTTAAGCATGGCCTTAAATCCTACTGACTTCAATAGGACCAAAGCACATGTTTAAGTGCTTTCCCAAATAAGGGCCTTAAACTTGTCTTCACTTAAGGGTAATGTGAGTTGCACTTCTGCATTTGAGAGCTGTAACTGTGCCCCAAGACCTCATAACACAGCATCCTAATCAAAAAGCTGCTGGCAAGGCCACAGCTCTACGCTTCTGCTATCATGAAGGGCATAATGCAATATAGCTAAAAGACTTAAGCATTTTCCATTTGTCAAAAGCAATTAAAACATGTTACTGACTTTCTGCACAACTCAAGAGCCAGCTGGGAAAAGAGAAGTATGTCTCCAGATCCATTTGAGTGACAAGGTCAGATCATCCCTCTCTCCCTTAGTTGCATCTCCATCACTGAGTGTGTTCATCATGCTGTAAATTAATCCATAAAAATTTGAATAGACTATCTAATGTAATTAGCTCTAGCTGTCCAAACAAGGCAAAATAACATGGGCTGGCATCTGAGGGTTCAGATTGACTTGTAGCCACTAACTGACAGAAATAGGTTAATATACAAATGTTATTCAAGAGAACATAAAATTGGGCTTCGTTTAGTTGCATTCTAGAAACTGGAGAAAAGATTTCAAGACCTTCAAACTGCAGGTTGAAGAAATGCTACATGTGCTTATTAAGAGCCTGATGCTGAAACGACATATCTGCTTAAGGTTGGGTTGTTTTTTTCTTCTGTAAGCGACATGAGAAGCTCATAAAATGTAATTTTTCCCCATGTAGCTTACAAGAAATTGCTATTCAATTCATCAACAGAAGCTACTCAACACAAGAGGACACTCAGATGATTGGGAAAAGAGTTAAGCATGTAATAATGAGGACTAATTGCCTGGAACAGAGATTAGTAATGGGATATAGAGCCTATTACCTCTAGATGTTTTCCCTCCCACTCTTTGTCTGTCATGTCTATTTACACTGTAACCTCTTCAGGGCAAAAGACATTCTCTGACTATATATATGCAGAGTATCTAGGCATAATAGGACTCCAATTTTGAGTGGTGCTCCTAGATAGTACATTAACAGACCATTGATATGAAGAACCTGGCTCAGGACAGTGGTGGCCAAAATTTGTTAGTATCCAATGATAGCTGTTCAGTGAGGTGTCTGAAATAAATTGGTGGACAGTGTCTATATCACAACTGACACAGCTCAGTATTCTTGCTGGCTCTCAGCAGAGAGGCCAACAACTCAAATCACAAAATTCAGCAAAGCTTTAAATAATGTACTTAACTTGAAGTATATGAATGTCCCACTGACATCAGTGAGTCAATGGGACTACTCATGTCCTTAAAATTAAGCACGTTCTTAAAAGCTTTGCTGAAATGGGGTCTAAACTGGCAGAGAGAATGAACCACACTCACTTCTACAGGAGGTTCCTCAAGGTCAGGGTTGAGACACAGTGGTATAGCAGCTTTCACTGCTGTGCCTATGCAGTGCCTCTTCTGCAGACAAAGAGGATTTCAGTTTCTATTGGCCTCGATGCTGCAATAAATCTGTTTTGTCTTGCTTTGTTGTTTTTTTCCCTAACCTTCTGTGAGCTTTTGAAAGAAGCACAGAAGCCCTTCCCACCACTGGTTGAATCAAAGGGCAATGCTATGTTAAGCAATAAATCAAGCCCTTTTTTAAAATTAAAGAAGCCCAGAAGAATGATTGTATGAGAAGGGGAAAGTAAAAACAGAACTCGTGACAGGATGTGAGAGAAATTAATAAATTTATTTTGCAATAAACTGAGTATGTAAGTTAAATATCTCTGAAGATACAATAGATTTCACCCTAAGACCAGTTCTTGAAGGCACCACTGGCTTCAGCAATTTTAAGGGTAATGTTTTCATTCCAACAAACTGTTTGAAACAACTTCTTTAATGTACTACATTAGGCACACATGCTCCACAACATCAGACATAAGTGCCTTTTTTTTTTTTTAAACTTTTTTATTATAGCTATGTCAAAGCCAACCCTACTTTTAACATTATGTTTGAATTCCACTTGTTTTTCTTGGAAAAATCACAAATTATTTATTGAGTAGTTAGAAATATTCTTCCATAAACATGCATTTCTTTCTGATTCCCTTTCAAGGCCACAGTGGCACAGAACAACTAAATTCAGAAACCTAGAAATGCCCCTGGGCTTCTCATGCATGGGATGCACGGGGAAGCATTACAAAAGGTAAGCAAAGGAAAAGGAACATAGATATTGTACTTTGATGGATGAATAAGGTATACTAGAAAATGATGGTGGGCAAGAGTCTAACCACTTTCTTCATGTGGCAAGGAAAGTAGCTTACTGCATGTTCCCTAATTTAGCAAACTCACTTAATTTTGTAATCTTCAAATGTGAGGAAGCCTCAGAGGGAGCAATTCTCAGTGGGTGTGTGTTGGTAGAGAATGAGTAATTGTCTTCAGAAGATCTGAAAAAGCCAATCTTATGCTTCGAGAAATGCAGCAGAACAATTTCAAACACAGGGGTGAAGGGATATTTATCCCAAGCCTGCCCTGAAGCTTGTTCCTATGTTAATCAAGATCTGAGATGTAAATTTACCTCTCACACATCTTTTACTTCCCTTGCCCATAATGTGGATGTCATCTCACTGGTTATTACTGAAAAGTATTGACACTTGAAATGCCGAATCATGAAATTGAGGCTGTACATTAGCCTGTTCACATTAAAGCAACTGATCCCACATCATTTCAAGATTCCTCTTCTGCTGTTTTTCATTGTGGTCTTCACCCTGTCCTCTTGTCACACTGTGGCAGGGGCATGCTCAGGTCCTGCCTCTTTCCAGACAAACTATTTGGAAACCTTCAGGTACAACACCCAGTGATTTATTTACATAGTTCATTCCCACCATCTTTACAGATTGTGCAGCAGCTTTCACAGCATCCTGGAGCTCTAGGGCTCCCAAGCCCAGGAGAGAGACTTCCTGGGGTCTTAGTTTAGGGTGACCTTATTTCCCAAAGAAAAAATGGGACACTGCATGGGGCTCACCCAAGCCCCTTCTCCCCCCACATGGGGCTTGCCCAAACTGCCTGGCATTGCCACTCACCCAAGACCCCTGCTCTCCATGTGGGATGGGCCCAAGCCTCCCCCACTCCAGCCCAAGCCCCCAGTGCAGGACTGGACCAAGCTGACTGGCAAGAGTAAATGGGACTAATGCCCAGTTTTGCCAAAAAAGTCAGGACATTTGGGACTGGTCTTAAAAAGGGAACTGTCCTGGCCAAAACAGGACTTATGGCCACCCTACCTTGGCTCTACTAGCCTATAGGTCTTTCATCTTCTCACCTCCTCCTTTGCACTTCCTTCTTGTTCCTTTGTACCTTCTGAGTTAAGGAAGTAATTAGCTTTTAACTCTCTCCAGTATATCCTCAATCTGTCAGTCTCATTCAGGTTTGCATGAGGCAACTAATTGAAGTTGCAGCAATCAGAGTCCCGGATCAGTTGCTGTTGCCCAGCACTCTGTCAAACACACACTTAGACTGGTTGAGAACTATAAATGAGCCGCAATGAACATAAGGCCAAGTCCTGCACACCTCTCTCAGAATATGCTCAGGCAACTGAAGCGGATTTCAGTGGAAATGTTACCTGAGTACAGTATGTAAGATGTGTCCCACAGAGATATTATGAAAAGTGGATATAAATGCTAAAGGACTGAGTCACATATGGGTCATTTGTAAGATCCTGGAATCGGGACACCTATTCTGTTCCCGTTTACACAGACAATGAGCCACATTCTTCTCATAGTTACACTGTTCCTCTCAATTAAAAAAAACAGAGTGTTACTGGTGTAACTCACAGCAGTTTGGTTCTAACTGTTTTCTATCACCATTCTGGTAGTGTTAGAAGAAAAACACATTCGTTTCCAAAAGAAACAGGGATTTGGGTACAAATGAGTCCCTTAACCATTTTGTTCAAGGTACAAAATGGTATCACCCGTGACTGGCACATATATTTTTATTTGAGAGGCTCTGAGATGTTGAGTGCCTTCAACTCCTATTGATTTCAGAAGTTAGAAAACCTGGCACCCTGCAGGAGGTGCTTAACACTTCACAGGACTAAGTCTTAAAAATATAAACTAAGGCATTAATATCAATTTGGTATAAAATCCACTTCTCATATTAGAGTGCAGGCTTTATTTATTTTAGGTGTTTTGGTCAACTATAGATTTATATCACGTCAAATTGGCATTCCCCTTTACCACCTACTAGTATTTAAAGTTGGCATAGCAGACACCTCTGGACATCTATTCAGATGAACTGATATACATAATGGAGTTGCCTCTGGCAATTCTCCTAACCTCATAAAGTCTCCTGTGACTGTTCCCCCTAAAATTCACATTTAGCTTCCGCTGATGATTCCAGCTAGGTATGACTTCAAATCTCCAAACCTGACATCTCAAAGCCTGCATAATTACATAGTGCTGATAATCCAAACGTCTATTATGACCAAAAACCAGAAGAGGCAAAAGGCTTCTAGTAGTGGTACTTTCTCCTGTTTTCTCACTGAGCAAAGCATTTAATCTAATGTATTGCATTTAATGAAGAGTCAGGAACTTGTACTGACAATAACAGATCAGATATAATTGGAATTTGTTCCACCCCACTAACCTACAGTATATCAATAAAAACAATATCCACACTGGATTTTGGGTTCACTTCATTTGCATTTCTTAATTTAGTGTTTAACTAATTTAACAATTGTAATGACTTAATTCAAATTAAAATCTAAAGGCAAAAATAAAAATTTTAAAAAGCCATTAAAGATTTCATTACATTCAATCTAAATTAATATTAGCCTTCTTAATATTTCCAGTAAATGTTTTTTTATCCTCTCCCCACTGAAACAAAGTTTTCTCTGTGTAGCCATGCTTTAGACAAACCTTGTTAGATTTATTGGCATTATTTCAGGCAATTAATTAATATACATTAGATTTTTTTAGGAAAAAGTGCTTGTGGCAGTAAAATGGATTAAACTGTTTTTTAAAAAACACTGCATTCAATTGAGATAATTGCTCTTATTCAGACACATTCAAGAATGGAAGCTGGCTAGGGATATCCTTTCTATTTCCTAGGCATTTGTGGCATTGCTCTTAAGTACTGGAAACTCAAGTTGCACAAACTACAACAATAGAGCAAGATACATCTTCCTATTTCTCAAACCGTAGTGGTAGATTGGATGGGAACATTTGTTAATTATCAAAGAAATTAAAATAAGGTTGTAAATATGTATCCATTGATTTAGAACAATATTATCAAAATTCTATAACTATTAAAGAATGTTTGAAAGCCACAACATTTGGAGTTACGGTTCTGCAAACTACCTCAGCTCTAAACTTGTGCCCACTCCAGTCAGTCAACAACCCTAGTGAGGGTACTTGTGTAAACACAAGTATTACGACAACTTTAGAAACTTTACCATATTAACCAATAAAAACTTAATCCATTCTATTTCATGCCTCAGCATGTTTCAGCGATTGCAATTCCTTGGTATTGGCAGCCAATTTTTATACTGTGGACGTGGTTAAGATGGATATCCGCCCATATGGAGAGGATCTATGGATGAAGCAAATAAAGTGGAAAAAATTCAGACCAAGTGTAAGTATGCACAACTCAACTGCCTCAGTGAAGTTACACCCATTTACTCCACATCTCAGTTTAATGCACCATGTTTTCTAGTCCATTTATAGAGAGGAAATAAAGTTCCCTGAGGGGGAGCTGTGTAGCAAATTTTTCAAGCCTGCTCAATGATTTTGAAATTAAAGCCACAATCCCATACACTATCATTCATATGAGAAAGTGGTCAAATCAGTGGGAAAACTATTGTAACAATTACTCTTCTGAGTAATAGGTTGGCAGAAGTTTGTAATTTATCGTGTGTTTGAGCTCACATCAGAACTTATAGCTGAAGGAACTTCAAAATCCTTGATTATGAATCAGAAAGGCCTAAAAGCCAAAAACAAGATAAAAATCCACTATGTCTTAAGAAAAGATTACTTCCATGTAAATGGTGTTCTTTGAGAGGAGTTTCTGCATATTCCCACCTGGGGATCAAGGCATCTGCACTGCAAGTTTCCATAACTTTCTGGAAAATAGTGTCCATCAGGTCCATTCAACTTTCTCTTCCCCCGACACTTAAGGATTCAGAAGGACTAAAGGGGGAGTGGCTCCAACAGCTCCTTATTATGTCCATTAATTTGGAAATTCCTTACGTGATACTTCAAGAAAGTGGAGAGGTGGGCAGGGAATGTGAATATGCCTAGGCTTATGTCAAAGAACTCACATTATAGGAAAGTAACCTTCATTTCTTCTTCGAGCAGACTTTGCATATTCCCACTTGTGCGAGTTTAGTGAGCAGTACCATCCCCAGAGAGATGAACTGAAGGATTCAAAGTAAACAAGGACAGCAGAACTTCCAAAAGAAACATCAGTTCTGAAAGCCATATCAGAGTGAACAGGGGAAAGGTCTCAAGTTGCAGTGGGGGAGGTCTAGTTTGGACATTAGGAAAAAGTTTTTCACTAGGAGGGTAGTGAAGCATTGGAATGGGTTACCTAGGGAGGTGGTGGCATCTCCATCTTTAGAGGTTTTTAAGCTGTGGCTGGACAAAACCATCACTGGGATGATTTAGCTGAGGATAGTCCTGCTTTGAGCAGGGGGTTGGACTAGATGACCTCCTGACGTCACTTCCAACTCTAATGTTCTATGATTCTATTCTAGGATTCTAAGTCAACTTCTTGCTCTACAAAAATGAAAAAAAGTCTTAATGAGGGAAACTTTTTTGCCAGTGCTCGTATACAGCTTCAGTATCAGTCACATAACATGCTGTGATGAAGACAGCATGAGGGTATGCAATGGATGCTGCCTTTGTCATGGATAAGGACTAGTAATTCCAGAAGGTTGAAGTCCTGTCAGGTGCTGAAATTGTGAAACACAGTGCATTTTACACGTACAGCCTCTGGATGATGATGAACTGACTCCTCCATTGTCAGCTCCATTACTCCAAGGATTTGGGGAACTTGCAGCTAAGTTTGGGACCCATATTAAAATGCAAGTTCTCTGCATATGCAAAGTATGATACCTGCCTCCCTGAATGTAAGCAAGGCTCAGGGATGGACAGACATTCCATCACTTTCAGACCACTACTAGAAAATCCGAACACCTTAGACAGTTAGACAGTAGGCAAGACCATCTGTTCTGTAAGAATGTAACTAAAAAAGAGGATAGTCATTAGGCTTGTATCTCAGTAACCATATGCTATCAAGAATGACATCTTCATACAGATATAGTACAGAGACTCCAGTGGCAGAATAGGTATACTTGAGGACTTGTCAGTTCTCTGTGGCTCTGAAGGTGGATGAGGGCTGCAGCAGGACTTCTCTGCCACCTAGTCCAGGACTCCACCCTGTCATGTTTCATGAGGTTGCTGCCTGCACACCAGCTCCCCTGCATTAAAAGATTTCACAAGTAGGCCTCTGCCAAAGGTGTTATCTCCCACTAACACAGTCCTGTGGCAATGGATGAGCAGTGGTGGGGACAGGAGCATGATCTCTGGGATTTCCCGGTCCAAAATCTGCACACCGGCAGCAGGCACGTATTGGTCATCCTGCACTTGGACTTATGAGACAAAAGCACAATTTGGCTCCTAAGGCTACAACTAAGCAGTCCTTTTCAGGATCCTCTCTGCTCACCCTGAATGCAGAAGAGATCAGAAAAGCTGCCCTAAATATAAGCTGTTTCAAGTCCCCTCCCCCAGGACTGGATAGGCATGTCCAGCAGGATCACTCTACCTACTATACAAAGCAAAGTAATGAAGTTTGCCACTTGGAACATTCGCACTCTCATGGATTCCCCAAACAGTGACTATATTGAAAGAAGAACTGTCATAATAGCTAGAGAACTTGCAAGATATGACATCGATATTACTGCCCTAAATGAGACCGTCAGACAGATGAAGGCCAATTGAAAGAAGATGGAGGTAGGTATACCTTATTTTGGAAAGGAAAGCCATCTGAAAAGAGGTGTACTCATGGCGTTGGTTTTGCCATCAGGAACAAGATTGCTAGCCAACTTTTAGAATTCTCTATGGTTATTAGTAAACATTTCATGACTGTGTCTTAAGCTTAGTAACAACCAGTATGCTACAGTGATCAGAGCGTATGCTCTTGACACTGATGAAGACAACAAGAAGCAGTGCTAGTGTGCTCTAGATGCAGTTTGCACTGCCACAGTCAGTCAAAGAAGACAAGCTAATCCTCATAGGTGATTTCAATGCAAGAGTTAGGTGACATCCCGAACTCTGGAGAGGCATCATTGGGAAAGGAGGAGTGGGGAAAGCTAATTTTAATGGCATTCTTCTCCTAAGTAAATGTGTGAAGCATGATTTCTCTATCACATATACGATCTCTAGACAGAAAGACAAATATAAAACCACTTGGAAACACCCAGGTTTGGAACACTGGCATCTTCTTGACTATGTCATTGTCACAGCCTGTGATCATACTGATGTCCACATTACATGAGCCATGAGAGGTACGGATGACTGCTAGACCATAGTTTAGTCAGATCAGTCATGACACCACACCATCATAAACTACTGAAAGGAATCAGAAGAGATTGAACATCAAGACACTTCAAAATCATGATAGTTATGAGACTCCTCAACAACATCTCATTAAGAGGCTTTCTGATCTACCTGACATGAATAACATCCAAACATATTGGGAGGAGTTCAAGACTATTATTCACATGGCATGTGCTGAATTGATTGGATATTCCCTCCAACATTGCCATTAAGATTGGTTTGATGAGAACAACGAGGAAATCCTAGCACTTATTCAGCAGAAGAGAGACATTTTCCACTTGCCAAAATGAACCCTCAAGCCAGCAAAAACGAGAAACTAACCAGCTTAAAGCTGTAGTTCAAAAGAGGCTGCTGGAATTTCACTCTCTGGCTTTGCTGTTCTGGGGTCTGGGATGGAAGCCTCTGCAGATCTTACAATGATCCCACAGGTGTGAATTTCCCAAGCACTTGAGGCAGGAGGAGTGCACATCATCCCTGGGCATAAGCTTCTTGCAGGACCCAAAGGCTTGAAGCCAGGCATACCCTGTCCCCAGGCAAGAGAAAACAGTTGTTCCAGCGACCATCACAGGCAGTAAGAAGGAACTGAAGAGGCAGAGGGTTGGCAGGGCCCTATATAAGGTGCTATCAAGGCATGACTCCAGGAGGCTCCAGAACTGACCCTATGGATACCACTAGTGAAAACTTTCTGACAAACTACACACCTATTTGGAATCAACATGAGCAAGCATTTGAAGAAAAACAATTTACATCTGGCATCATGAGAGATTAATCCAAACATTGCACAACTGTGACGTCTGAAATAGTGCCATTCTTCTCACTAAAATTGTAACGTGTCCAAACATGCCAAAAAATCCATATTTTCAAATTATAGTTTTTAAAACCCAGACCAAATCAGATTATGTAATTAAACAAACTGCATGTAGCTGAATAAAGTCACAAAACCATCCAAACTCTAGTGACCATCTTGAGCCTAGTATCTCAAACTCCTGAATGTAATGCCCTGAGTCAGTTAAAAATATATATATATATTTGGTTGAGGAGAGCCACCAAGTTGTAAAATATCTCTAAGGCAGCCATAGCATTAAAAATTTGGGAACCACTGTGTTAGACAACTTAGTCCTTAGAGATGGGCTGGAACCTCAAAAGTCCCTACCCAGAACCAAGGGGACTGACAGTTCCAGAACCAACTAAAGTGGATTCTGATCGTAAGAGAGTCTAAGAACGGATCTGTCCTTCTCTCCTCATATAAAGGGCAAGGATCTCATAGATGGAGAATTGAAAAGGGGAAAATCCTCTCAGAGATTAGCAGGGCACTGTGAAAATGGCCAACAGGACACACGACATTAAAACATTATCCACTATCCAGTTCTGATCTGATCAGAAACTTGTAATGCATTTCCCATTTCAAGTGTTGTAAGGAGCTCAGCATTGGATCTCCTTGCTCACAGTACTTTGCTGAGCACAGAATCAATAATGCAAGCAGTTCTGCAAAGATTATGGTGTTGAAACTTCAGTACCAGATTCCACTGACCTGGGTAGATCAGATCAGTGATAACAGAACCACTAGAAAAGTGGCTGAATAATCAAAGGTGTCAGATCGTCCTGCTTATTAGATCCTAGGTAACCTGATCCCTTCTTGGCAAAGGTGCTTGGCTGTCGAATCTGCATCCAGGTTCTCACAAAGGTTGGCTGGCTAACTAGCTAGATCCAGACTGGTCAATGGATCTGTATCTATACTTCTCAGTAACAGATCCATACTAAAGCTTTTTTAAAATAAATAAATAGCTCCTGATCCTTGCTTTGTTGCAGATCAAGGTTCTGCAGCTCCTGGATCCATGCTTGGCTGTCAGACCAAAATTTTGCAGCTCTGGACCTATGTGTGGTTGCTGGATCCAGATTTGGGTACAGTAGCCACAGATCTGTGTTGTCTGAAGGTTCTGGACTCTGCAGATTCAGATCCTTTGGAAAATGGATCCAATGGCTAGAGAACCATGTTAGGCACATAGCTGAGTCTCCTAGGTCAATCTGGACAGGCCCAGGGATGTTGACAATGGACAGCATGAGGAGCTTCCTCTGTCATTATGGGTTAGCCTTCCCATTCCTGTGGGTCCAGACAAACCCCGTAACAGAGAGGCTTCTACTCTTTTCTTTTAAAAAACAAACCTGACAGACTAAATGACAAACTGTCAACAAAAATTGACTCAAAAGGACAAGACAGAGAGAGAGAGAGAGAGAGAGAGAGAGAAAGAGAGAGGACAAAAGAATAAAATGAGGAAAGCATTGAGGCCATTGTGCCTGATCCAAGTTCGCTGCACTCTTTGTGGTTAGAAGGAATTAAGGCCACTTCCCTTTTTATATCCTCAGAACCTCCAGTATGGGTTGGGGAAGCAGACATGAATGATCTCAATGGACACTGCTTTCCAGAAGGTTCCAGAAGCTTGTTGTCTAGTCACCTTGATCATACAAGTGGGAATATGCAGAGGTCACTTGAAAAAGAATGTGCAATTTGTCTAAAACCACAATTCATTTTCTTAAATGAACATTCCAGCAGTACTTCATTCTAGCATTCCACTTTAAGGGCCAAATTCTGATCTCAGATGCTCATCTCAACTTCTGTGCATACCCAGTATCCACATTCAAGAGCAAAATTCAACATGTAGTGTGGCAAACTGCCAGCTTCCCCTTCATGAGTCTCATGATTTACCTCTGCCTCATGCAGTCAGTGCTCCCCCAGCTACCTCATCTCATAGACTCATAGGTCAGAAGGGACCAATATGATCATCT
>ML675603.1:12089770-12109786 GCA_007922155.1 Mesoclemmys tuberculata
CATTTGCCCCCACTACTTCCCTCGGAAGGCTATTCCAGAACTCCCCTGACTGTAGCAGAGCTCTGGCTCCTGACCAGGAGAGAACTATCTCCTGCTGCTACCCCAAACCTTCTGGCAACTTTTCCTACAGGTGTTACCTCTTCCTCCTCTAGGGAAAGCAGGGTTTAAATACCCTGGCCTGGCCCTTCATGGGTCCAGGTGCTGCTAATTGCCCTGTTCTGCTCTTCCCTCTGCCTACGAGGCAGAGAGTTTTTAACCCTTTCAGGCCCTCATACCAGCCCAGGTATACTCTTCTGTAGCCCTCTGGCCTGACCTTACCACAGTAGTAATTAACTTTGATGTCAATCTATCTGGAGCACAAGTCCTTGGTAAATTTAAGTTATTTATCTAGAAACACTCTTAATTTGAAGAGATCATTCAAGCACTTCTCCTTTTTCATTACCATTATAATTAGAACACAATACTGGAAACCAAATTTTGGCTCTACTTCAAAACTATACAAAGTTCAATTTTGATCAAAATAAATCCAGAGATAAAATTTTCAAAAGTGACTAACTGACATAAGAGCCTAAATCCCATTGACTTCCACTTGTGAAAATGGCACTTATGTGCTTTCAAAAATGTTACCCCAGATGTGCCTTTAAGCATCTCTATGTGATTAGCAATCACCTTCTCTCACATACTGTTTACAGAGCTGCCATTATATAGGTTGATTTTGGGCATTAAACTGCTGTTTGTATGTTTCAAGATGATCACTGAATGGACAGAAATAAGTTACCTGATTTTCATAAGATCTGTGCATCCAGCAGCTCCAAACAGAGATCACTTATTTATGTGTCTGAATAAGGATTCGTACATAAGGAATAAAGACTCACTGCCACTTCAGCCCCTGAACACTTGATAAAGGGACTGGAGCAACGAAAAAGAGCTCAAGCAACCCTGTTTCTGACTGGAGGAGAATCTCCACCCCACTCCAGGTCACAAGAATTGCCACAGGTTGTCTTCTAAGCACCCCACTTCCTGCAAACCCTGACAGAGAGGGAGTATTGGGGGAAAATACAGAAGAGGGTGGGGTGGGAGTAGAGCCCCCAAACCCTGCATCAGCTAAAGGGATTCTCATTTACTGCAAATATACTGAGCAGCCCATTACCTGCCCACAGGGGAATGCTGTAAATTAGAGCAGCTCTCAAAGATGGTGGTGTCTTTCTTTTTACAAATTAATATTAAACATAATTAAAGATTCTAAATAATAAACATTCATTATAAATATAAATATCAAACACCATTATATGTTGGGGAATAGATTAATTGACTTGAATGTGATTTGGTTATGTCTAGAATCTAAAAAGGAAGGTCAATTGATTTATCATTTAGTAAAGCCCCAGAATATTTATATATGTGCCTTATCACTGAAAGAAGCTTTCTGCAGTGTTATTCTTCCAATATGTTGTGTTCAGCAGGTTAACAGAGACTCAGGGAAAGATATCTAATCATTTTATAGTTGCTAGTTTGTCAGGGATAAATCAATTTTTAGGACCACCACTCTTCACTGATGTATGCTTACAGATTACAATATCTGGCATGGGCAAAAAACATCCTAAAGACTCTTCTGACCTACTCCACATTGCAAATGTGACAACAGGAAGTCTGAGCCTGTTACTGAACACAACATATTGGAACAATAACAATGCAGAAGACTTCTATCAGTGATAAGGCACATATATAAATATCCGGGGGCTTTCCTAAATGATCAATCAATTGACAGTAATTTTGGGTTCTAGAGATACCCAAGTCATCTTCAGATTATTTAATCTGTTACCCAGCATATAATCATATTTGTCATTTATGTTTATTATTTAGAATCTTTAATTATGTTAAATAATAATTTGTAAAAAGAAAGACACCACCAAATATTCATGTGTAACACAACAAAAGTTTCTTGTACAATATTCAGTGCACTATGATCCCCAAGCAACTGTTCCTCTTTTAGCTTATCCTGAATGCAATAAAGTAAATAAGTAAAACTATATACTGTTATATCATGTGGAAAAGCTAGTTAATTTGTAGAGATAGGCTCTATTTAGAAGCTGATCCAGCATAAGGTACCTTTCAAATGCAGTTTGCATTTTACAAGAACCAACACAGTTGATGAGCGTATCTCAAAGTGAATGGTAAGAAAAGCTAAACCACAATTTAGTGACATACTCAGCTAAAAATTGACAAATGCATTTATCAGTTTATTTGCATCATATGTACCTTCTAAAAATTGATTTATCTCTGAAAAACCCTGACAATTATAAAATTATTAAAAATCTTCCCCCTTGTGTGTGCACACATGCATGCATGCACACTTCTCTTCTTCAACTTAACTGCAGCCTTCAAAATTTCTTAAAATTATTTTATTAAGTACAGTGCTTTTACATGCCAAATCTTTTAGAGCCCTTTTATTAAATGTTATAGATGCAAAAGTAGCTAGTTACAAATGCACCAACTACATGGACAGTACCAGATGTATGAGGTTCAGTAAGGGCTCCCAAGTTTCCTAGAATGATATATTCCTTTTTTTTTTTTTAAAGAGTACATGCACTGGTACCTGGAGTAATGGGTGGGCCCGGGTTCCCCTATCAGCCACTAACAAGGTGGCACAGACCAGGCAATGGAGCAGAAGACTGCCTAGGACAGTCATCTACTAGGACTTTGGTACTCCCAGAAGGGGAGGACTATGGTGAGCTCACTGGAGGGCCAAGTCATGAAGATAGAGTGTGCTGAGTCCCAGCGAGCAAGAAAACAGAAGAAGGCACAAGACCAGCTCAGAACTGATCCCAAGAGGAACCACAAGGAGGCTCCATCTGCAGTGAGTGGATCCCGTTAAACAAGTGCAAAGTACTTATTCTTAGGAAATAAAAATCAAATGAACAACTAGAAAATGAACAATAACTGTTTAGGCAGGAGTACTGCTGAAAAGGATCTGGGGATTATGGTGGATCACAAGTTAAATATGCATCAGCAATGTGATACAGTTGTGAAAACAGCTAATATTCTGGGGTGTATTAACAGAAGTACTGTATATAAAATGTGGGAGGAAATTGTCCTATTATACATGGTACTGGTGAGGCCTCAGCTGAAGTACAAATTGGATGGAGTCAATAGGAAAGCCACAAAAATTATAAAGGCTCAGAAAACTTGATCTATGAGGAAAGATTAAAAAAACTGGACATAGTCTTGAGAATAAAGACTGGGTGGGGGGACAACTGAGAACAGTCTTCAAATATTTTAAGGGCTGTTACAAAAAGGACAGTGATCAGTTGCTCTCCATGTCCATTGAAAGTAGGACAAGTAGCAATGAGCTTAATCTGCAGCATGGGAGATTTAAGTTAGATATTAGGAAAAATTTTCTAACTATAATAGTTAAGTACTAGAACAGGTTCTCAAGGAAGGTTGTGGAATCCCCGTCACTGGAGGTTTTTAAGATCAGATTAGACTAGCACCTGGTAGGGATGGTGCTTCATCAGCATAGGGGCTGGACTAGATGACCTCTTAAGGTACCTTGCAGCCCTACATTTCTATGATTCTATAAACTGCATCCCAATCTCAGGGAACAAAACCACAAACTCATCTACATTCCAGTTTACAGGTAAGGAAATACAGCATATGGGGGTGGGGTGTGATTACCTGTCATTATAGAAAGACATTCTATTGGACCAAACCTGGGCTGATGCAGTTATAAAGCACTTTGAGATTCACAAATGAAAAGTGACATATAATGACAAGTGTATAACAGAAGCTGGGCACCTGAGACGAGCAAATGGGGAATTAACTCTGACCTGTTTGTGACAACTGGAACAACAAAAGAATCTCTGGGAGAGCTGCGTGGAGTCCAATCTTTTACTTCACATGTGAGCAATAAAAAACAAAGATGGAGGGACACAGGAAGAAAGTTTAAAAGTAGTAAATGTATAGCTTAACCAAGTAACAACTCTGATAACTGTACTATTTTATGAATGCTATAAACAACAAGGAAGGGAAGGTATTTATAGTGATATGGAAGGTTTAATTAGAAATAATCAGTTTAAACCAAAAACAAGAATATCAGGAAAGCTTCCTAACAGTGAGATCTTTTATGCTGTGGAATAGCCTTGCAAAACAAGGACTAGGAGCCACATCACCAGAATCAGTTAAAACTTGACTGGAAAAAGCACTAGAAAATATACTGGAGGAAACAGTCCCTAACTGGTAGAGAATACATTAGATGACCTTATAAGTTTTCAACACCTTTAATTGCTGATTCCATGTAGCTTCCTAGCATACCTCGGGCATTGACAGCCTTTACCATTTTTCAGAAGGCTGTGTGAACAATACCTCCACAGAAACAGAATTAAAAAAAAATTACTCCCATCATCTGTCCACAAGAATGACATCATTTAAGTACTTGGCCTTGTGCTGACTGAACATTAAAGCAATTGTTCAGACAATGACAGCATTTTATCAATGTGTCAAAAAAAAGGGCAGATAATGCAGTTTCCTATCTCCTTAAATGTTCAGATTTTCTGTCTTAGCTGTTTTTCCTTTATGAGAATAACAAGAGAATAACAATAAAAATGTCAAGCAAGACAATGCAAGCAAAAAATTCTATTGCATATAGGCTTCTTCCTTATAAAACGGTCACTTCCTTTGGAGGCATTTTATCTGTAAGCTGCTAAAAAAAATAAACGGATTCTGTTACTTCTCTTGCAACATAAAAAAGCAGCTGTGTGTGTGGACTAGATGGCTCAGGGATTTGGTAATCAGCTAACAAACCTTTCACCATCAGGTCACTGGTTCAAATCCAAGGCCTAGTCAATCATGACCAAAAGTAATTGCTAGCTGATAAATGTTTGCTAGCCTGTATGATATAAGATGGGGGATGTTAACAAGCTGGTTCCCACATCACAACTAAGCCCCTTGTGGGCAGTTTCACTAGAAAGGATTTGGGGCCCTCTGGAGATTTGTTATTGACTTCAGAGGCAACAGGATCATGCCTTTATATAACATGAAGGTAAAACTAACCTCTCTCACCTCTAGAGCTAACAATCCTCCCCCTATAGAGCAAGGTTGAGGCTTATTGGCAAGGGGCATTGTAGGATGCTTGCACTGCATGTTCTTTGGTTAAATAGAGGCCTTTGTTGCTGTCAAGAGCACTACATTATTTTAAGCTATTTTTAAGCTGTTTTCATTTGCTTCCTGAAGCAACAGGCCTCAGACACAGGAGCCACTGGCACTCATGCTGCTGAAACAACATCAGAACTCTCAACAGTAGCAAGAAACAAGCAAGCAGCCAATGCAACATTTTAGTATTGATTTTCTTTGAGAAATTTAAATCCCTCAAGCAAAAACATCAATTTAATCTGTATGCAGTTACAAAATGGCCCCCTCACAGGGTTCCTTGCTTCAGCTAGGAAGGAAGGTGTAACATAATTACAGCTCAAGTAGCCAGATTCTTCAGCAATGAATGTAAAGAAGTTGATAGAATAAGCTTTCGATACAGTACCTTTAGGAATCAAGGTTTCCCAAAACCTTGTGGTAAATTATCAAGTAGAAAGTTAGATACTGGTTACTATAAGCAAGACAAGTGATGGTGATTATAGGCAAATACAGAAGCCATTAAAAGTTTTACCAATGACTCCCACTGAACCATTAGCAAGAAATTCTCTTTTATGGGCTGAATGAAAAACTGTGTGAGGAATGCCTCTTGGTCTCTAGCTTTGCAGAGTTAGAATCACCTCACCATCAAATAGACTGACATTGCATCATGTCTGCACCATGATGTCACACTGTTGAGACTTAATGGCACAGCATCATGACACGAACCACACTATGCAATGTCAAAATGTCCTCCAGGAATATTTTGTGACCCTCTCTGACTCCAGTGTAGCATCTTTCCCCTCCATTTCCCTGCTAGTTGTTATGAGGGAAGATGGATCTCAGTCGTTATGGTCCATTTGCACAGTACTTTTTCAGCAGCTTCATGTTGAGAGAAACCAGAGTGAGTAGAGAACTTTGGCTTTTATAAGAACCACAGATGGAACCTTGAAAAGAAGCATGCAACTCTAGAATCACAGTTCAGTATTTACCACAGCAAAGTATTTACTTTCAGGAAAGATTTAAAATGTTACCTGAAGAAAGGAGGGAAATTCCACTGATGCACTGGAGTTTGCACTCAGACTGATCTAGGGTTTGGTTTCTGAAATATAGGGTCTCAGTCTCATTGCTGTGACAACGATGGCAAGGTTTGACCCTAGAAAGAGCCTAGACTGGCATGCTCTCATTTTTCTTATAGGTTGTATCTTGTGACTGCAGTTTTTAAAAAGATGTGGCTAACCCGATTCACTCAATCAGAAGAAATGGACTTTCACTTACTTGAAATACTATTAACACACCACACTTTAGAAAACAAAAGCTACCATGTTCTTAGCATGAGAGCATAAAGGTGGGCATAACTGGTACCACAGCCATCAATATTTAAGCATACCAGTGCACTGTCCACATAATTAGCAGGGTAATCTAAGCAATGGATTTCCACATGCAGGGGACAGTGAGATATGTAATAAACATGGAAAGGTGAAAACATTTATGTTAAAACCCTGTGTAACTCAGAACATTATACCCAGCTCCTTTACTCTTTGGATGACAATTAGATGGTGAGAATCAGAATCCTAAAAACCTAAACTAATAAACACACTAGCACAATGTCAGAAAGCTGCAACATTATATAGCCACTCATCTGAATACACAGAAATCATTATATTGATTGGGTCTGTGAACATCACAGTAACTCCCCTGCCCCGTACAGGTTTCCTTCAATGTCCAAAGTATATCCTTTTGTACCACTACTTGACTCAGTTGGGGGCAAGCATAGGGTTCACTCCCTAGAATACTTGTTTTATAGCATCTGTGATGCCGACACTAACACTGGATTCTCCCACACCAAGATAAAAACCCTAATTAGGGATGCCTAACGTGGAAGTTCTCCAGCCAAAGTAAAGGTCTGGTCCTGCTTTTATTGACATTAATGTAAGTTTTATAATTGACTTCCATGGGAACAGGATAAGCTTCTAAGATGGTAATCAAGTACAGTACAGTACAGACTGTCTGATTAGTTTGAACCTACTGACACTTTTAAAGCATCTCTGATTATCTATGTCAGGGGACTACGTACACCATAATTTTCTTTATAAAGGTGTCATGGTTTTGATTTCAGGGGACATACAAAAGGGGCAAGTGCTTTATCATAACAGGCCCCCAATCTATACATCAGACATGTCTAGGATTTGGTCTCTGAACTCTAATTGTTGAATTGAAATTAAATTTCAAATAGGATGGCCATAAAAAAAAGAGAAGTGACTAAACAGAAGGTGTTTATAGTACAATCAAAACACAGAGAAAAAAGCTTTCACCTTATCTCTGCAGATCACTGAATCAGAGGATATAAATAAAGGAGCAACATTCTACCCTCCTCTCAAGTAAATAATTATAACAGAATATAAAATGTTGTTCAATCATTTCCCTTGAAATCTGATTGAGAAAGATTGGAACAACTGGAACACAAATACATTAAAGCCTTTAAATCATGATTGATATAAGGTTTAACTTTCCTCACAAGTATCATCTGGTGACTGTCAGTTTTAAAAACAAGGTTGAGACACAAAAAATATATATTCTGACTTTCAGGTAAAAAAAATCATGAGATGGAATCTACTGCCCTCTTCAGGTAAATAAACAAATTGTACACAGAAATCTCATATACGCACACCTGTGAACACATAAACATAGCAAGTACAAGATTGTTTTAAAATTTTTGAAAGTATGAAATGCACCTATAATTTTAGATTGGTGCAACTGGAAACAAAACCACATAAGTAAACAAACAAACTGATTTCTCTACTATAGATCTAGAAAGAAAGGGGATTTTCACTTTTACACCCGCAAAGTTGATAAATTAATTCATAAAATTAAATTACGTTAGCAGATTTTCCAACAGTTATATTATTTAGATTATTTATCCACAAACTCCAGCAGACAGGAAATATCTTTAAACAAGTTCCCTTCAAAGTCTGAGGCTGTCTGTCTTATTCTTTCTGGTTAATCCATCTTCCATTGCATTTAAGATTATGGCCCAGATTCTTGAGTCCAGCCAAACTGCACTTGGCACAAGATCTGAGGGGCAGGGAACGTAGAGATACAAAAATGGCTTTACACACCCTTTGTGGTGCCCACATTCTGGGGCTGGATGGAGAAATTCTCAGGTAGCCAGCTAAGCCAGTTTTCTGGTTCATTTGCATCACTGAGAATTGGTCCCTATAAATTTCAAAACACCATATAGAGATATATGTTGTAATAAAGCACGTCGACCCCATTTCCTACTAAGGCCTTCTTTATAATGAGAAATTTGTCCAAATTCTAGGAATAAGAGGGCATTACCATTGTAGATGCACCTATGCAAAAATGAAGATTAAGGAAAGCTCCAGTTTGCATTGAAGCAACTACAACAATGCATGTAAATCAACTCAATTCCTGGAATCTGGGCAAAACCCCCATGTAAACATGGCCTAAAGTGCTATGCGACGCAATATTTAATGTGACTCCAGTTCTACACCTCTTCCAAAAGACTTTTAAACATCTCTGAGCTGTGAACAGAGGAGAGGCAAACAGAAGGACTTTGCCTGGGATCTGTCTGACAGGAGCCCAAGTGAGTGCTACATGAGGGGAGCTGTGTTGTGAGCTAGAAGGGTGAGTATCTGAGAGACCAGTTGTTTGACTGGTGCAAGTTACAGCTGACTGTGTGTGTGATTATGACTGGTGCAGTTACAGACACTGTTTGGCAGTTGACCGTGTGTGTGACTGATTGAAAAGTGTGAATTGGGAGTGCTTTGTTCCAGGTAGGCCTTGAGTGCAGAGGAAGGCATTGAGTCGGGGCAACTGCTTTGAGTCAGCAGCCTTATAAGAAGCAGCCACTTGCGAACAGAGTGAGCAGAGAGGCAAACAGAAGGAGTTTGCCTGGGAGTTCGCCTGGGGAAGAGCCCACAGCAGGTTTTTGCCTTTCAGACATAGCTGAACAGTAAATACAGCATCTTAAGAGGCTCTCAGAGGAAAGATATGGAAAGTGAGCGCTCTGTTGTCACCTGCACTGGATGTGCTATGTTTGTCTTCCTCCCACAGGATAGAGCTGTACAAAGTGCAGACTGGTTTCCATATTAGAAGAGAAGGTTAAAGGACTAGAGACCCAAATATCAACCCTGTGTTGCATTAAAGAAAACAGTCTTTCTCAATCGAAGACATGATTTGTTACTGCAGGCACAGTGTCAGGAAGATTCAGAGAAGGCAGTGCAGGGGAAGCTGAAGAACGGGGAAGAAAATAGGCAGCATGTGACCTCCCGAAGAAAGAGACCCTATATGACCACCATGCAGATATAGGTAAGGAATCGTTTTCAGGCTCTCTGCACAGGTACTACAGTGGAGAACAATTTAGAAGACTCATCTGAGGGAATGGATCAGAAGGAGACCCTATTAATCAGAAGGCAAGGGAGGCATTGTCCTAGGGATAGGGGTTCCACGACCACCACTCCCAACAGGAAGAGAAGGGTGATGGTGGTCGGGCACTCCTTCCTAAGGGGGACGGAATCATCCACCTGCCATCTGGACCGGGAAACTAGAGAAGTGTGCTGCTTGCCTGGAGCTAGGATTCAGGATGTGACGGAGAGACTGCCGAGACTCATCAAGCCCTCAGACAGCTACCCATTCCTACTTCTCCACATGGGCACCAATGACACTGCCAAGAACGACCTTGAGCAGATCACTGCAGACTATGTGGCTCTGGGAAGAAGGATAAAGGAGTTTGAAGCGCAAGTGGTGTTCTTGTCCATCCTCCCTGTTGAAGGAAAAGGCCCAGGTAGGGAACGTTGAATTGTGGAAGTAAATGCATGGTTGTGCAGGTGGTGTCGGAGAGAGGGCTTTGGATTCTTCGATCATGGGATGTTGTTACAGGAAGAAGGATTACTAGGAAGAGAAGGGATTCACCTAACAAAGAGAAGGAGGAGTATCTTCGCAGACCTAGTGAGGACGGCTTTAAACTAGGTTCGATGGGGGATGGAGACCTAGGTCCAAAGGTAATTGGGGAAGTGGGACACCACAAGGAAACAGAAGGAGAAGGGTGCAACAGGGGAGGCCTCCTGATTCATACTGAGAAAGTAGGGCAATTGGCTAGTTATCTCAAGTGCCTATACACAAACGCAAGAAGCCTGGGAAACAAGCAGGAAGAGTTGGAAGTCCTGGCACAGTCAAGAAACTATGACATGATTGGAATAACTAAGACTTGGTGGAGTAACTCACATGACTGGAGCACTGTCATGGATGGGTATAAACTGTTCAGGAAGGACAGGCAGGGGCAAAAAGGTTAAGGAGTTGCACTGTAGGTAAGAGAGCACTATGATTGCTCTGAGCTCCAGTATGAAGCTAGAGATAAGCCAGTTGAGAATCTCTGGGTTAAGCTTAGAAGCAAGAACAATAAGGGTGATGATGTGGTGGGTGTCTATTACAGACCACCAGACCAGGAGGATGAGGTATATGAGAATTTCTTCTGTCAGCTAAGGAAAGTTTCCAGTTCACAGGACCTGATTCTCATGGGGGACTTCAACCACCCTGACATCTGCTGGAAGAGCAATACAACAGAGCACAAACAATCAAGGAAATTTTTGGATAGTGCTGAGGACAACTTCCTGGTGCAAGTGCTGGAGCAACCAACTAGGGCATGTGCTCCTCTTGACCTGCAGCTCACAAACAGGGAAGATTTGGTAGGCAAAGTAGAAGTGGGTGGCAATCTAGACAGCAGTGACCATGAGGTGGTCGAGTTCAGGATCCTGACAAAAGGAAGAAAGGAGAACAGTAGAATATGGACCATGGACTTCAGAAAAGCAGACTTTGAATCCCTCAGGGAGCTGATGGGCAGAATCCCCTGGGAGGCTAATATGAGGGGGGAAAGAATCCAAGAGAGCTGGCTATATTTTAAAGAAACCTTATCGAGGGCACAGGAACAAACCATCCTGAAGTACAGAAAGAATAGCAAATATGGTAGGAGACCAGTTTGGATTAACAAAGAAGTCTTTGGTGACCTTAAACACAAAAAAGAAGCTTACAAGAAGTAGAAGCATGGTCAGATGACTAAGGAGGATTATAAAAAGACTGCTTGAACATGCAGGAATGAAATCAGGAAGGCCAAAGCACAACTGGAATTGCAGCTAGCGAGGGACGTGAGGAGAACAAGAAAGGTTTCTACAGGTATGTTAGCAACAAGAGAAAGACTAGGGAAAGTGTGGGCCCCTTACAGAATGGGGAAGGCAACCTCGTGACAGAGGATGTGGAGAAACCTGAGGTACTCAGCCTTTTTTGCCTCTGTCTTCACAGACGAGGTCAGCTCCCAGACTACTGCACTGGGCGCCACAGAATGGGAAGGAGGTGAACATCCATCAGTGCTGAAGGAACAGATCCAAGACTATTTAGAGAGATTGGATATACACAAGTCCTTGGGGCCAGATGCAATGCACCCGAGGATGCTGAGGGAGTTAGCTGATGTGATTTCAGAGCCATTGGCTATTATCTTTGAAAGCTTACAGCAATTGGGGGAGGTCCCTGATGATTGAAAAAAGGCAAATATAGTGCCCATCTTCAAGAAAGGAAAGAAAGAGGATCCAGGGAACTACAGATAGGTCAGCCTCAACTCAATCCCTGGAAAAATCATGGAGCAGGTCCTCAAGGAATCCATTTTAAGGCACTTGGAAGAGAGGAAGGTGATCAGGAACAGTCAACATGGATTCACCAAGGGCAAGTCATGCCTGACCAACCTGATTGCTTTCTATGAAGAGGTGACTGGCTCTGTGGATGTGGGGAAAACAGTGGACATGATACCTTGACTTTAGCAAAGCTTTTGATATGGTCTCCCACAGTATTCTTATCAGCAAGTTGAAGAAGTATGGGTTGGATGAATGGACTATAAAATGGAGAGAGAACTGACTAGAGCATAGGCCTCAACGAGTAGTGAGCAATGGCTCCATGTCTAGCTGGCAGCCAGTCAGAATCGGAGTGTCCCAGGGGTCGGTCCTGGGGCCGGTTTTGTTCAACATCTTCATTAATGATCTGGAGGATGGGATAGATTGAACCCTCAGCAAGTTTGCAGATGACACTAAGGTAGGGGGAGTGGTAGATACCCTGGAAGGTACGGATAGGATACAGAAGGATCTAAACAAATTGGAGGATGAAGCCAAAAGAAATCTGATGAGGTTCAACAAGGACAAGTACAGTGTCCTGCACTTAGGATGTACAGCTAGCTAGGCAGCAGTTCTGTAGAAAAGGACCTGGGGGTTACAGTGGATAAGAAGCTGGATATGAGTCAGCAGTGTGCCCTGGTTGCCAAGAAGGCAAATAGCATATTGGGCTGCATTAGTACGAGCATTGCCAGCAGATCATGGGAAGTGATTATTCCCCTCTATTCAGCATTGGTGAGGCCGCATTTGGAGTATTGTGTCCAGTTTTGGGCCCTCCACTACAAAAAAGATGTGGACAAGTTGGAAAGAGTCCAGCGGAGGGCAACAAAAATGATTAGGGGGCAGGAGCAAAAGACTTATGAGGAGAGGCTCAGGGAACTAGGCTTGTTTAGTCTGCAGAAGAGAAGAATGAGGGGAGGATTTGATAGCAGCATTTAACTACCTGAAAGGGAGTTCCAGGGAGGATGGAGTTAGGCTGTTCTCAGTGGTAGCAGATGACAGAACAAGAAGCAATGATCTCAAGTTGCAGTGGGGGAGGTCTAGGTTGGACATTAGGAAAAAGTTTTTCACTAGGAGGGTGGTGAAGCACTGGAATGGGTTACCTAGGGAGGCGGTGGAATCTCCATCTTTAGAGGTTTTTAAGCTGCGGCTTGACAAAACCCTCGCCGGGATGATTTAGCTGAGGATAGTCCTGCTTTGAGCAGAAGGTTGGACTAGATGACCCCTGTGGTCCCTTCCAACTCTAACATTCTATGATTCTATGATCAAGAATCAGTACAAGAATCAAAACTGAGAGCTATCAAAGCAAACAGGGAGGAGGAGTATGTTACGGGCAAGGGGAACGGAACAGAATTATAGTGTTCTGATCATACTGTACCCTAAAACACACTGTATTTTCCCATTTCAGAGCTGTTTTACAAAATAAATAAATAAATAAAATAGCTGAGACACTGCCATCTCTACCGAAACAGCATCACATTTAAATAAATAACAGCACTAACGAAAAAGTAGGAAATGCATAAAATTAGCAATAAGGCCAAACAATTCTTTTTGAACTCATCTTTTAGTTATTACACAGCTGAAAGCTTATCTTGATGTAACAAAACAAGAATCAAAATGTTCCTCAGCATCTATTGGGAAGATACAATTCAAGGGACAGTGTCACTCAGATATTATAAATAAATATATTATAAATATATCTCAAGAATGAGATATAAATGGACATTTAAAATACAATATATTATAAAGTGCTTCCACAAATGAGCAGGTGTGTTGTCTCCAGTACACAGCATCTTTTTATTGTGTGTTTACAAAGCAATGCTGCCAAATCTTGTGATTTTTTTCATGAGTCTCATGATATTTAATGTTTTTCTTGAAGTCCCAGTTTCTAGAGTCACATGCTAACATAAAAATCTCAACTTTCCTTTTTAGAAGAAGTTTCTAGTCCTCATGGCTATGCAGAATAGCTTTAAAACATGCCCCAAGTGCATCCTAAAGGTACGTGAACCAGAAAGCAAAGGAAAAGATCCCAAAACATATTCTTTTTTTCTTTTTTTTTTTTAATCTTATGATTTTTAAGCTACTCTCATGGTTTTTGAGGACCAGATTTATAAATTTGGAATGCTTGGGTTGACAGCACTGATACATTGCCTAGCACAATGGAATCCTGATCCCTGACTGAGCGGTGTAGGTTCTGCCACAACACAAATGATAACAACACAGTATTAAACATGTATGTTTGGGAATATTCAGTTGGAGGAAGGGGGGAGTTATCTTGTAATAAGCGGAAGTACTGCTTTAAAACAGAAGTCATGGGATGTTAAATCAACACAAAAAAGCCAGACTAATGGAGTACCAATACTGCAAGGCAGGAGACCCAGGTTTTATTTCCAGGTCCAGTCTTTCAGCCCACTCAGTGTTCCCAAAGGGATTTCTGGAAGAAGGGGATATTTTCTGTAGTTCAGCAGCTACCCCTCTAGTTAACTGAAGAGCAGCATTTGAAAGGCCTGACCAGGGTCCAATCCAGTCTTGCTCAACAGGACTGCGATTATAATCCCAGGTTCAAAGGCAAGGGTAGGACTGAACTAAATTCACCACAGA
The DNA here is from genome assembly GCA_007922155.1 of Mesoclemmys tuberculata. Lineage (NCBI taxonomy): Eukaryota > Metazoa > Chordata > Testudines > Chelidae > Mesoclemmys > Mesoclemmys tuberculata. The sequence goes on from ML675603.1 coordinate 12,104,164, forward strand.
TATCTGTTGGTGAGAGACAACTTCTGTTGGTGAGAGACAAAGATGACCAACAGAAGTTGGTCCAATAAAAGATATTACATCACCCACTTTGTCTGTCTAATATCTTGAGACTTGAAGGTTACTTACTGTAACTGGAGGTTCTTTGAGATATGTGGTCCCTATCTGGATTCCATACATGGGTGCACATGCGCACCATGCGCTGGAATCAGACATGTTTGTAGTAGTGTCTGTTGACCCGTGTGTCTGTCATGCATTGGCCACGTGGTGCACCCAAGGTCTTAAGAGGCTGCGTTGGTTGATGCCACTCAAGATCCCTCTTATCAGCAGGCAAAGGAACCTGCAGCAGAAGAGATGGAGGGTGGGTACTGGAATCCAGATTCGTACCACACATATCAAAGAGCTTCCAGTTATAGTAACCTCCATTTCTTCTTCGAATGGCAGTCCCTATGTGGATTCCAGACATAGGTAGCATAGCGATCAGTGTTCAGCATGGACGTGGATACGATGGCTCTCTGGAAGTCTCAGTCTGCAGGATAATGCAGCCAACCACTGAATCCACCACCGTTGCTGGGGCGATGGCATAAGTGGGCAGTGAAGTTGTGGATGGAGGACCACAGGGCCCTCTACAAATGTACTGCCATGGGATGTCTGTGAGGAGAGCGGACAGGGCAGCATACACCTATGTGGAGTGGGCCATGACTCAAGGGGGTGAAGAGATATTAAAAGAGCATAGCATTCCAGATGAAGAGGGAGATCTGTTTGGAGAAGCACTGTGAGGAGAGGGTGCAGCCTGGCAGCACTCCACAATGGTGAAGAAGAGTCTGGGAGAGGCCCGGAAAGCATGGGTGTGGTGGAGATAGAAGGTCAGCACATGGCGGACATCAAGGGAATGTAACGTGAGCATCCTGGGAGAGGTATGCGGTTTGGGGTAGAAGGCTCAGGTGAAACGGAGAGACCACCTTGGGGAAAAACTTAGGGTGGAGTCGCAGGGAAACTATGTCCTTGTGGAAGACAGTAAAGGGTGAGTCGGCCATCATAGCTGCCTGCTTGCTAACCCGCCTTGCCAAGGTGATGGCTGCCAAGATTACCTTCATAGAGAGGTGGGGGAGGGAGCAGGCCAAAGGGGCTTGAAAGGAGGCTTGATGAGGGTAGAAAGGACAAGGTTCAGGTCCCAAAAGGGGAGTAGGCTTCCAGACTGATGGAAAGGCATTGAGGAGAGCTGCGAACCAGGCTCCAGGGGGATGGAGAGGATGATCATGAGAAGGAGGGAAGCGGAACTTGTGAATGAACCAGTTCCGCAATTGGAGATCCTGAATGGGGTGATGGCCACCCCCTTCTTTGGTACAAGGAAATAAGGGGAGTAGAAACCACGGCTCTGATAACAGTGGGGGACACTTCTATGGCGCCCTTCCAGAGAAGGGTGCGTGCTTCCTCTCAGAGGAGATCACATTGGGGGGATCTCCAGGGCCATCATAGAGAGAGTGACAAGAAGGGAATAAGAGGAACTCTATTAGGTACCCTGGTGGATGACATTCAGTAGTCGATGGTAATCTTGCCCCAGTTGTGAGCAAACAGGACAAGACGGCCCCAGAAGAGGATCGGAGGTGTTGCACGAAGGGTGGAGGGTGGTTCACGGATCTTGGGTGGGAAGACAAAAGGGCTGCTTGACAGGATGGTGTGGGAAAGCAGAGGTGGCACAGGCAGTAGCGGGATAGTGAGGTTGCTGGGAATGCGGGCGTTGGTGAGATAGCTCTTGCGGATGTGACGGGTATGCTTGATAGGCAGTGCAGGGAGGGGTACAGAAGGACAACTGGTGCTGCTGGCAGGTTGGGGCCAGAGTATAAATTCTGAGTGACTGGACAGTGACATAGGAGTCCTTAAGGGAGTGAAGAGATTCATCAGATTTATTGCTGAAGAGTTTGTGGTTGTCAAAAGGGAGGTCCCTCTAGGGTGGTCTGGACCTCCTTGGGGAAGCCAGAGGATTGGAGCCAGGAGTCCCAACAGAGTACCACTCCAGAGGCCAGAGAGCAGGACATGGTATCAGTGGCATCAGCTGTGGCTTGGAGGGTCACCTTGGCAACTAGCTTGTTCTTGTGTAGTAGGGCCCGAAAATCATTTCGTTTCTCAGCCAGGAAGAAGGCCTGGAACTCCGTTAACAAAGAGTAGGACAGGAAGTCCTACTTTGCCAGGATAGCCTGTTAGTTGGTAATGCAGAATTGAAGGTCTGCAGAGGAGTAAACCTTGCACCCAAGCAGATCAAGGTTCTTTGCCACTCAATCAGGAGAGGTGGCCTTAACTGTTGTGGTTGGGTGCGCTCAGTCACCACATGGATGATAAGCGAGTTGGGGGATCGGAGAGTGAACAAGTAGTCCGTGCCCTTAGATGGCACAAAGTAGCAGCATTCCACCCACTTCAGCATAGGGACGCAGGAAGCCAGGCCATACTAGACTGCTTGAGCTGCTTTTAGGATGGCCTCATGTATAGCGAAGGCAGTATAAGAAGGCCCAGCATGTTGCAGGGTGTCCAGAAACTGGTTCTGTGTCCCCTGCAAATCTTCCACTGGGAGGTTGAGAGCTGCAGCCATGTGCCAAAGCTGGTCCTGGTACAGACCCTGGTCACTGTGGGGAGAAAGGGAAGGTAGGATGAGCACATTGTCAAGGGACAACGAGGCTACAGTAGGAACCAGCAGTACCGGTGGTGTAGTGATGCTTCACAGACCAAACCAGGGGCGCTGCAAGCAGGGGACGGCCAGTGATGAGGAAGCCATGATATCCTATGGTCTCAGTAGGGGTCCAAAGCGGGCCAGTACAACCCAGCATATGGGTCAGTGGGTGCCAACGACCCCCAGGAGTAGCTGAACCATGCCTCAGTGGGAGGCATACAGCAGGTAGAGCTAGCGTCAAGGGTTTGGGCAATAGGAATGCATGGGGAGAACATGGGTTCCAGCTCCGAGGACCACTCAGACTTGGAGGACTTCTCCAGTAAGGACAGGGGCATCAATGCCCGCAGTGTGCAGGGAAGAATGGAGTGCTCCTGGAGAGAAAAAGACTCAGCTGCTTGCGATACTGCTTGTACAAAACAGAGGAGAGCAGGAAGTTGGTGGAGCAAGAGACGTTCATCTGCTAGAGATGGAAGCCTCGAGGCAGCCAGAGAATGGGAGACATATAGTTAAGAGGATGTTACTGCCCCAAACACTTTGCAGTCTAAATAGACAAGATAAAGGGAGAAATCATTATCTGCACTTTACAGATGGGGAACTGAGGCACAGACAAAGTAACTTGCTCAAGGTCACACAGGAATTTTTATGGCAAAGCCCAGCACTGAACACAGATGTAATTAATCTCAGTCTAGTGCAGGGGTCGGCAACCTTTAATATCAAAAGAGCCATTTTTGGAGCCGCAAAACATAGATTACCGCGGCTGAAGAGCCGCATGCGGCTCCGGAGCCGCGGGTTGCCGACCCCTGGTCTAGTGTCTTAACTGCAAGACCATCCTTCCTCTCATTCACCAAAAATTCTAGTTTAAAAGTTATCAGTGAAGCCCAGTACATTGAAATAGCCAGGATGCCTCAAGAAATAATCTACTGCCTGATTCTGAGAGACTCTAATCACTCCAATTAAATCAGCACCTGCTAGAATCAGACTTTTTTTTTTTTGCTTAATCAAGAAGGGCATTTAATAAGAGCCTAAGTCAGAGCTCACATCAGGCTGTCAAGCAAGATAACCTTATCATCTGCATTTCAGTCAGAACCACACTTTTCAGGGCCTGATCTTAAGTTCCATTACCTCTGCTGGCTTTTTTAAATCACACTTACTGATTTTATATCCCAGCTTTTCAGCGTGAATCCTCTTGGCCATGAACTGTCCTTCAATCAATGCTCGTATCTCCACCTCCTTTGGAAAGTCTGGAACCTGCATCAGAGGAATACATTAATTAACATGCACCTTATGTAGTATACAACACAAGGTTAGAGTCTGGGTTTTTATTTTGTTTTATTTTTTAAACAGATTTATAGTTCATTATCCTTGTTTTCACCCTGAAACCTGCACTCACAACTCTGCTCCTTCAATCACAGACACACAGCACTTCTAAAAGCTCATGACAGACAGAATATAGCCCATAAACTTGGCACTGTTGGCAAATCCTTCAATCCTGAAGTCAATGCATGATGGGGAATGTTTCTAATGCCAGTTGTAAATTTTTCTACATTTATTCTTCAACACCAACAGCTGCTTATGAAATTCACCTCAAGAACATCATCTCTGGGGTATATTAGAAAAATATTGGCTGTAATTAAGTAATGTCATACACAGAGAGTTTAAATTTGTCCTTCTGCCTATTAAAAAAGGAAACAAAAACTTATCCTGCAGCCACATCCTTTTCTCTGAATTATTCACTGTGGTAAAGATAGATCATGATCAATTAAAAAGTTATTTACCTTACAGTAACTGTTGTTTTTTTAGATGTTCTGTGCATGTAGATCTTAATCATGGTGATCATGTGCCCTCTGCTCAGGTGTTTGGCAGTTTTATCAGTTCTGTCCACTATGGATCACATATGCACCCTTCACACTCTTGGACTCCCTCCCAAGGGCATAAAGGATAGAACCCACCACTTAGTTCCTTCAATGCCCAGAGTCCAGATTAAGAGTCTTGATGAGTGGCGGGGATGAAGGGAGTGGAGGGGAGAGAGAGAAGGGGGAGTCATGGGATCCACATGCAGAGAACATCTCAAAGAATGACAGTTACTATAAAGTAAGGTAATTGTCATTTTTGTCTTTGAGTCTCTGTGCATGAAGATCCCACTCAAGGTTTGATGTTCCAGGTGGTGAAAGCTAGGAACTAATCTGAATAAAAATTGCAGAACTGCTCTCCCACCTTTCACATCAGCTCCTGATGCTGGCACCAGAGAGAAATGACTGGTGAGTATATGCACTGAGGACCATGTCACTGCTCTGTAGAGCTCAACAATTAGTATTCTACTGAAACATGCCACCAAGGTAGCCTAGGCTCTCATGGACTGAGTAATTAAATTAAATTAAATTAAATTAAAAGTGGCAACTTATTAATATTATACGATATTCTAATACAGTCCATGATCCATTTCAACAGCCTCTGAGCAGAGACCAGGTTAGTCTACCTCTAGATGTGCTGCGACATGTGATGAAAAGTCTAAGAGATCTTCTGAATGGTCATATAATATAACAGCCTCCTCTTAACATCAAAGGTATAAAGTTTAGAGTCACTGGAAGATGAGTGGCAACTTGGAAAATACACAGGTAAAGTGAATATATTGATTAACATGAAAATCTGCAACTACTGTTGGAATAAATGTAGGATGAGGGCTCAGTCACTATTTCCAGATGTATAAGCTCGTATGGTGGGCTTGACATGAAATTTCACTTACTCTTCACGCAGAAGTAGTAGCCATCAAAAAGGCAGCTTTAATAGATAAATGATGAAGGGAACCAAAGGACACAGGCTGAAATGGAGGTTCCATTAAAGATGTAAGAAGTAGGTTCAAATCCCAAAAAGCTGGTATGTTTCTTACTGATGGAAACATCTGCAATGGACTCTTCAGAAGGGTGAACTGTCAGGCTGGAAGGAGGTTACTAGCGGAGTCCC
>ML675603.1:12110186-12148937 GCA_007922155.1 Mesoclemmys tuberculata
AGATGATCATATTGGTCCCTTCTGACCTATGAGTCTATGAGACTCTTCAGAAACTTTCAGATGGTCCAGTGAAAACATATGGAAGAAACCTGAACAAGCAGATTATAGACCAAAATCACTGCCAAGTAAATTATAATGAAGCCAAAAGATAAACGAGATAAAATAGTCCAGAATTACCAGTTACTGGTAGAAAGCTTTCTGAGAACCTGTGAACTTGTGCTAAGCAAGCCAGCTCCTCAGCATTCAGCCATGCAGCAGCCATGCTGTCAGGTGCAGGGATGCTAGGTCCAGATGAAGCAGGCCATCGTTCGGGGTCAGAAGATCTGGCCAAAGTGGCAGTTCCAGCGGGGTTGCTGTTGAGAGCTCCAGCAGGATACCAAACCAGTGCTGTCACGTCCATGCCAGGGATATCAGCATCAAGTTCATCCTGTCCCACCTGATCTTCAACAGGACCCTGTGGACCAGAGATACCAGGGGTAAAATGTACAGCAGCACCCGCACCCAGGACAGCAGCAAGGTATCGGACAGAGAGCCTCTGGCAAGTCCACGGACAGAGCAGAACTGGGGGCACTTCCTGTACTGTCTGGACATGAACAGATTCACTTGGGGGTCCCCTGGCTTTAGAAAATCATGCTGACAATCTCTGGGTGGATTGTCACTCATGCCACTCATGACAAGACAAAAAGTACCTGCTGAAGAGGTTTGCTAATGCTTTCCTGGAGCCTGGGAGATATGAAGCTACAATATAAATAGCATTCAGCATGCAGAAACCCCATAAGCAAATATCCTCTTGGCACAGGGGTGATGACTGAGCACCACCTTCCTTGTTGATGTAAAACATCATAGCAACATTGTCTGTCAGAATCTGGACTACCTTGCCAGCCAAGTAGAGAAGGAAAGCCTGACAAGCCAGGCTTATTGCCTTCAGCTACCTGACATTTATGCGGAGGAAGCGATCCTCCTGCATCCTGAGTCCCTGTGTGCTGAGGGTGATGAAGTGGGCTTCCCACCCTGGATTTGAAGCATCGGAGACCAGCGTCACTGAGGGGGGAAAATCCTTCGAGGAGCACTCCCTGTAACACTGAGCTCATCCCCTAAGTTAGGGATGACCAGAGATGCAGTGGAACTGTGACCACAAGGCCAGATTGTGCCTGCTGGTAGTGGAGACTGACAGTAGCCACGACTGTAGGAGTCGGAGATGCAGATTAGTGTGCTGGACCACATATGTGCAGGCTGCCATGTGCCCCAGCAGTCTGAGGTATGACTGAGTGGTTGTGATCAGGTGGAACTGTATGTCTGTAATGAGACCCGACATGACTTGCGACCAGGACTCCAGAAGACAGGCCTGGGCTTCTGTGACATTGAGAATTGCTCCTATAAACTCTATCCATTAAACAGGGCACAGTCAAATTTTGCTCATTCACGAGCAGGCTCAGATCTTGACAGATGGACCCCATGAGGCTGAGGCTGTGCTGGACCTGAGATTGCAACTTGCCCTTCATGAGCCAGTCATCAAAGTATGGGTAAATCTGCACTCCTCAACGCTTCAGGTAAGTGGCCACTACCAAAACATATTTTGTGAAAACGCTAGAGGCAGAAGAGAGGCCGAAGGGCAGTGCTGTGAATTAGTAGTGTTGTTGGCCCACCACAAACTTGAGGAATCTCCTGTGGCCTTGGAAAATGGAAATATGGAAATCTGCATCCTTTAAGTCAAGGGCAGCATACCAATCTCCAGAGAAGGGATGGTGGAGGCTAGGGAAACCATGTAGAACTTCAACTTCATGAGATATCTGTTGAGGCAATGCAGGTCTAGGAGGGGTCTGAGGTCTCCTTTGGCCTTCAGAATAAGAAAGTATCGGGAATAAAACCCTTTCCCTCTCATGTCTTGAGGAACTTCCTCCACAGCCCCTACCTGTAGGTTTCAAAAGGGTTTCCACCTCCTGAGCAAGAAGCTGCTCGTGAGAAAGGTCCCTGAAGAAGGATAGAGAGGGAGGGTGGGAGGCAGGTACTGAAGAAAACTGCAGAATGTAACAATCTGATATAGTGTTCAGGACCCAACAGTCCGAGGTAATCTGGGCCAATGCAGAAAGGAAGGGAAACAGAGAATTCAAAAATAAACAATGAGATGGATCCTGAGGCCAGACTCGGATGCCATCCTCTGGCACACCTTCAAAACACTTGCTGCAGGCCATGACTGGGCGGCAAAGAAGGAAGAAGTGGGACCGTGGCATTTAAACTCCTTATCGCTGTCCCTTCTCTTATAGTTTCCTTGCTGCAGCTGACACAAATATCTAGGCAGTGGGTGTGGTGGCCAGAACTGTCTCATGGACGCGTATGGTGTATGCATGCCAAGGGATCGTAAAGTGGCCCTGGAGTCTTTCAGGCCATGAAGCCTGGTAGGGAGGTCTTGCATAGGTTGCTGCACCTCAAAAAACAATCCCGAGGATTTCAGCCAGGAACACAGTCACATGGATCTGCTGAAGCCATCGACCTGGCCATGGAATCGGCAGCATCCAGCGCCGTTGGAGAGAGGCTCTAGCCACAGTCTTGCCCTCCTCTAACATACACAAACTCCTGCCTGTTGTCCTGTGGCAAAGAGTCCTTGAATTTGGCTATGGAGTCCCAAATGTTATAATTGTATCTCCCTAGCAACGCCTGCTGGTTGAAGATTCTGAGTTGAAGACTGACTGTGGAATAAATCTTTCTTCCAAACAAGTCTGGCTTCTTAGTGTCCTGGTTTTTAGGCCTTGAACCTGCCTGGCCCTGCCTGGCTGGCTCATTTGCTGCAGCCACCACCAAGGATCCGGGGGGGAAGCAGGGAGAACAAGTAGTCATATCCCTTGGCCAGAACATAATATTTCTTCTCGGTCCTTTTGGATGTTGGTGGAAGGGAGGAGGGAGTCTGCCATAGGGCTTTGATCACCTTCAGCACCCCTCCGGCCGCAGCAATGTGACTTTAGCTAATGCCGCAGCCGCCAGGATGTCAAAAAGGTTATCCATAGGATTTGTGAGCTCCTCAGCCTCCAAGCCCAGGTTGGACACGATCCTTTTAAGGAGTTCTTGGTGGGCCCGAAAATCATCTGGCGGTACTGGGGAAGCCGAGCCAGTCACCACCTCATCCAGGGATGAGAAGGATGATGGTAATGCCAGGAGAGGGAGACATGCTTCCTCCTCTTCAAGGGGACCCATCTCTACCTCTGGGTCCTGTGATTCGGTGCCAGTATTGGACCCCAAGTCCAGATCCCACGCTGGGCCAGTCAGTGCCAGAGATCATTTCCAAATGCGGCTGAGGAAGACTGGAGCAAGTAAGGACCTGGTGCCACTGGGCTCCCCCATGGGTTCCAGTTTGGCCATTGGACAGGCCATTGTCCTTGAGGCCAGACACTCACTGCTGGGTTGGCAACAAACGGTGGTATGCCTGCTGACCTGCATTTCTGAGGCTGGTGACTAGGCTCTCCCTCCAACTCTGAGGAGGACAGTTCCTCCGAGACCATGGTGGAGCTGACAGTGTCTCTTCCTGTCATCTGCAGTGCAGAATCAGGGAGCAGTGCCAGGGAGATAATGACCAGTGACAGAGTCCCCTGAGCGGTGCTGTGTTGGAGGAGAGTGGTGCTGAGACAACAGCGTACAACGGGATGTCATGACACTTGGTGCAAAGAATCGGTGCCAGAGGCCTGACAACCATCATCATGCTACTGGTGACCAGTGTCACGAGGGCGATGACCAGTACCAGGGAGACTAAGACCAGCAATATGCAGCTGGTGAGGCTCTCCTCTGGGTAAGAGACTGGGAGCATGGTGCCAGAGATCTCAGCTGAGGTTCTGTGGATCGGTGCTGAGATGGCAAATGGCACCAATCAACTGGCCATTGCTGGGACCCCACGGTGGGTTTACCCCTGGAGACGGGTGCCCTTATTGGCTCTGGTGATGATGGTAAGGCCAGTGGACTGGGAGGCACTGAGAGGGCTATCAAGTCCCTGGCCACATGAAAGACCTCTGGCATCGAGAGCACCATTAGCTTCCACTCCCAGGAGTCGGGGATGGCTCCCTCAAAGGGCTTGAAACAATGGGAGGAGAGGCCAGCTCTAGCTGCTTCGGAGCAGGTGATTGGCTGGACACGGGTCCCTTCCCTGACCCTGCTTTCTTATCCCTCTTCAGTGCAGGGGACCAGCCTCAATCAGCACACTGCTTCTTTTGCCGCTTCAGCGGCACCAGTGAAGGTGAATGGCAACAAGAAGGGCTCGGTGCCAGCGGGGCAGTCCGCACTGATGCTGAAGTACTTGGCACTGAGTCCAAGCAGGAAGGTTCTGAAGCCCATCTGAGTGCCAAATCCATTAACGGGGCTTTCAGATGAATGTCCCTGTCTTTCTTAGTCTGTGGCCTGAAGCCTTTGCAAATCTTGCACTTATTCCTCATGTGTGCTTCCCTTAAACACCTTAAATAACTATCATGAGGGTCATTAAGAAGGAAAAGCATATTGCAAACAGAACATGGTTTGAATGCCGGGGCATGCCCCTCCCTGGGAGAACATCCCTGACGGGATGATTATCTCTATCTAACTAACTATTTTCAAGAACTAGTAACAACTATCTATGAAAGAACCACTAGGCACCTGTGAACGCAAGAAAGAAAGCCGTCACAGGCAGAAAGAAGGAACTACAGGGCGCAGGACTGGCAGCACCTCATACCGCTGCATGAGTGCAAAACTCCAGAAGGTGCCGGAGCCGGTCCTACGGATACCACGAAGGCAAAAAATCTCTAACAGCTATGCATGAGGGATGCACACACTTAACATGGAATCGACATGAGCAGAAGAACTGAGTGAGGGTGTGATATCCCTACCCCTTATGCCCTTGGGAAGAAGCATAAAAGCATGACAGACACATACATGACTCCCAGTGGACAGCGTTAACAAAACTTCCAAATTCCTGAGCAGAGGGTCATGCACACCATGAGTGAGATCCACATGCACAGATGCTTGATGGACACTGTACATTAACACTCTTGTCTGTGGTGTGTATTGGTGCCACAGGCAGTGCCATGCACGTTATCGGTGCTGATGTTGATGTTGGGGTGGTTGCTGTGGTTTTAATCAGCCGTTTGCAAGCAGTTAATTTTGTTGGTGCCATATCAGAGGAGGGCTGTTTACTTTTGCCTCTTGAATCCGCACCAGGACATTGGGTCCTTCAGTGTCAAGACACTGACTATACCTGGGGAACCTAAAGCCTCATTGGTACCAAGTCTTGTACCTGCTGTGGCTGGTGATCTCCTTCTCTTGGCCGACTCAGTTTCAGGCGGGGTTAAATGTCTTTTTCTGTAGATTTTCCCTTTGACGGGTCAGAGGAGGAGCTGAGTGACTTCTCCATAAGGATACATTTCAGTTGGAGATCTCTGTCTCTTCTGTCTCTGGCTTTTAAGTTCTTACAGTGGACACATTTCTGTGTTACGCGTCCCTCACCCAGGCATCTGACACATTGTGAATGTCCATCAGATGCTGGGATTGTGTCTCTGCACAAGGTGCATCTTTTAAAACCTGGTGAACCTGACATGATGCATGGTTCCCTGAGGGGAACAAAAGGAATCACTTTCTTACTCTGATGGAGAGAGTGGGGAAATTTTGGGGGGGAGAAGGGAGGGTTACAGGGAAGGTAAATACTCAAAAAAACTGACTAAAATTAACACTATTACTAACTAGTAACTATCTGATGAGCTGAGGGAGAACTGCTGAGGGCGCTGTCTCGGACCGCAGACAGTTGAGAAGGAACTGAGGGGGTCAGGTTGCACACACCGAAAAGGGCACCAACAGTGCCACAAGTCAGGGACGGCACATGGGTGACCCAGATGAGCACTTATGTCAAAAATCTCTGATCAAGGACGCGAGGATGTGCCAACACCTACAGTAGACAATACAGAGATACTACTACTCGAAGAAGAATTATTTATCTTCTTTAGCATTTTCCCATGCAATATAATAACTGCCTATGATTTGAATAACAGTACAAGAGAACTTTGCAACCACTTAATCAGTAAGAGTTTCAAAGACTGGTAAGGTTATAAAGACAGACTGTACCAACCTCTATTCACTCAACTCTGATTAATCACAATTCCCAGTTGACTAAACCTGTCATGTTGAACAGGGGCGTTTTAGCAACCAGCCAGGAGTCCAAGCCATTGCCAATCATTGGGACTGACTATCAGTTATTCTCAATTATTCTGCTTGATGCTTTTAGCCGGAACTAGGCAAACCAGGAGGGGGTAGACAGTGAACACATGAAGTGAGCCTGGCTCCATACGTTCTCTCCCTCTGAATATGCTGGGGTAGATATCCATGAAAAACAGAAAGCCTGAATACATTTTAGAATTGTCAGTATGGGGAAATTTAGCAATTAGACTAATAGCTTAAGACTGTTTGCTTAACAGTATTTTTTTAATGACATGTCTGTGTAACTTCTTCTTTTGCCCACTGATTTGTTCTGTCAGCTATGTAACTTTCTTTTGATTGACATGTCTCTGTAATTTTTGGAGTATAAGAGGGAGGTAGAGAGTCTGATTCAGGTGGACCGCTTTGTGGACACATCTGGAAAGATCTCCAGGCACAGATAGAAGGACCAGCCATCTGGAAATCTGTGACTGATTCACCCGAAGATTGCCTCAGATTTGTGGGGTAACCATCAAGTTTTGGGGTACTCAAACCTACTATTGTATTTGTATGTGCATAACACTAATAAGTGGAAACTTCCAGTAAAAGTGATTCCAATGGGAATTGCTGGAGACCAATGTAGTAAAGCTTGAAGTTAAAAGCACTTGGGTTTGACTTGTCTGTGTCAGCCATAGAGCAGGCAGAGGTACTACACTCCCTTTGGTTTACTTCCTGATACCGACTTGCAGAGACTAAAAGTTACTGGGTCAAGGAACCCTGGGTAACAGTATCATTTGGGTCTCAGTGACATCTTTACCAATAGACCTGATAAGCCAGTTAACATCCATTGCCCAAGAAAGGAAAAGAAAAGAGATACATAAATCTTTTCTTTCCATAAAATGTATTCTATTTTCATTCAAATTTGGTTTGATTCAGTGTTTCATGCCAGCCCACCACATGGGCTCTCAGATCACTTGGACAGACACAGGGATCCACGGCAAGCTCTTTACTTTGTATGCTTAGTTTGAGGGCTGGTCAAAAAAATAAAATTTTTAAGGCCAAAACTTCAGTCCATCCTTAAATAAGCAATTATTTGTATCCACAGTTTGTGTCACTCAAATGTGTGCATCTTTGCCTGTATATGCAAATCAGGGAATTAGGCCTGATCTACACTTAAAATTTACATCAACATAGCTATGGCACTCAGGGTTGTGAAAAATCCACACTCCTGAGCACTGTAGCTATGCCAGCCTAACCGCTGGTGTAGATGTAGCTAGTGCAACAGTAGATAGCTTCTGTTGACCTAGCTAACTTTGTTCAGGGAGATGGTATTCTTTCAGTGACAGAAAAACTCATTCCATCACTGTAGGCTGTGTCTGCACTACAAGTTATGTTGGCATAGTTACAGAGGCATAGCTATTCCGCAACAGTCCCTGTAGTGTAGATACTGCCTTAGACAAGCAAGTGATTTATTTGTGCCCCCAGAAAATGGATGCCAGTGTACAAAATCCAAACCTTTAGTGTTAGCTATGGCAACAGCTTCTGTTAATCTAGCAATATTTGGTTTGCTCTGTACTTTTCAGAGCACTCCAACTCCCTTAACCCAGGAGCACAATGAATAATTGTTAGCTAGTTTATCATGAGCTACCTGGGTTCAGAGTCAGTACTGTGGACACCCACAAGTGTGGGACACAGGCCAGAAAATTCCTTCTGAAAATAACTCAAAGGATCATATCAATATATGAAATCCAGAAGCAAGAATCGCAGATACAGAAGAGAGCAAAGTTCTCAGGCCTTGATGGAATGAGCCTCCTTTAAGTTATGAATGCAACATGATTTACTACAATATGCTAAACAGGTTATTACTACCTTGTTGTCATCTGTGTTGAATCTGTGAATCCCAACAGCTTCAGGAGTAATCTCTATCACATCAAAATAGAAACCTTAAACAAAAGCAAATTAAAGACAGTCATGTTTTCTTCTGATACAAAAAAGAATTAGTTTCAGCAAATGGCTAGAAAAATAACAGATGTAAATAATGCCCATAAGAATACAGAATGATAGAGTGGAGCTAGACAATGCAATCTGATTTATTAGACAATAAATTTAAATTTTCTGTAGCATCTTCCATACACAAAATAAAATCACAGAACGTTTCCTGACGTATTCCACTCCACACACTAACTGAATTTATTCTATTTCTTTGATTTATAAGAATGTTTTTTAAGACCATCTCTGACTCCAGGCACCTTTAATACTTCAATAGAAACCAAACCATATAATAAAAAAAGACAAATCCAGCAACTCAATCTCACTGTGTAACAGAAATTACCAGCCAAATACATACACATACAAGCAACATATGTAGCTTGTAATAAATCTTAAAGCAGTGGTTCTCAAAGTGGGAGGCGTGAGATGGATCATGGAGGAGCGTGGAACAGGGGACAGAACCAGTCCAGCTCCAAGCTCCCAGGAGATGGAAGCAGCCGCCACCCATCTCCTGCAGCAGCAGCAGCCCCCTGGCGCTGCCAGGCATGCTCCCCAGGCTGCTGCTGCCCTTACACTGCTGCTGCAGCTGCTGCCTCCACTCCCTGCACTGCTGCTAGTGCTCGATGCTCCCTGCTGCCACTGCTACCCGCATTGCTGCTACCATGCTCTCCGCTCCCTGTGCAGTAGGTCCTATTTTTTTCCTGAAAGGGGAGAGTTCAGGGGTTGGGGGGGATATTATTAGGGCCTACAGCGCAGGAAGCGCCCCTGCTTTTTTCTGAAAGGGGCCCCCCTTTTAGAAGAGGTAAAGGAGGGGCACAATTGGGGGGGAAGAGGGAGCACGACTGTTAGACAAAAGTCCATGGGGGGCTCTATTTTAAAAGTTTGAGAACCACTGTTTTAGAGGTAGTATCAGTAGTAGTGGGCAAGTGTGAAAGGGAGAAAAGAAGGGAACAAGTGACAGGAAGCTAGGAGAAGGAGCACAGGAAAACTGGAAAGCTCTTTGTATCAGATTTGATGGCTTTATTAGATGGTATTAGAAGTTATAGGTCAGGGATAAGAGGCAGAGGGGCTTTTGTAGATAGGAGCATCTTGGGAGAAAGATCTGTTGCACATTTCAAAGAATGAGGATATGTCTTCACTGACAGTGGCAAATACACCGCCGTTAAATCGATCTATCTGGATCGACTGAGCGGTCAGTGAAGACCTGCTCAACTGACCCAGAATTCGATGCGTTAAAACCGCCCCCTCTGTGTAGCTTGCGTAAGTCCCGTCGACTGCCACCAAATTTCCAGGTAAGTGTAGACCTGGCCTCAGATAAGGACCAGAAGATAAGCATGTTGGAAGAAGAGCTGAGATAGTCCTAGGAGTATCTTAGGCTTGGTCTACGCTGGCCACAGATTTCAGCAGTAGTTGATAGGAGATACACAAGCTACATTACAGTAACTTGCGTAATTCCCATCAACTTCCTAACGTCTATTTAGTGCGGCGTCTCCACTGCGCTGCGCCGATGGGAAATGCTATGCTTCTTGCTGGGGTGGATTTACAGAGTCGACTTTCGGGTACGATTGAGCAAGTCTTTACTGCGGCTCAATTGAACCAGTAAAATCAATCCTGTGCTGCTGGCAGGGTAGACATAGCCATAGATGGTCAGCTGACTGGAGCAAGGCTCTGCCTTATGTATTAGAATGCATATAAACACAACTTTCATCAACTTCACCAAGAGCTATCCAATACACTTATCTGTAGGACAGTTCAGGAAGGAAAATAAATATTCTCAAATAAAAATCTTTTACAAAGTATAAATAGACAAACTATTTCAATGATTATTTCGATTCTCTGTATAACAGAAAATAGTTTTAATTCACTTAAATACAACACTGTGTACTGAAACACTGACTCGCATTGGGAAAAGGTCTGAGGTCTTGTCTACACTAGAAAGGGTTTGCCAGTAGCGCTATATTCATATAGCCTTACCAGTACACCCTCCTTCAAGCATAGACAGAGTTTATACAAGCAAGAGTTCCATTACCAGTGTAACTTATGCCATTTCCCCAAATAAAATAAACTATACCAGCAAAAAAAACTTTATTTGCCAGAATAAACTGTATATACAATAGGGCTTTTGCCACATAGGTATGTTGGCCACAGGTGTGATTTTTTTTCACACTGCTAATAAACATGGCTATGCTGGCAAAACTGCTAGATGTAAACTAGACATGACTATTATATGACATTGATTCCACTGCTTTGTTCACCTGCTCTGATCTAGCTTGGAACATAATAGTTACATATTAAAAACATACTGTGGTTATTAGTTATTTCATTACAGAGGCTGGGTCTACACTGACGGCGGGAAATTCGCCACCATCAGATTGACTGCTCTGGATTGACTGAGTGGTCTGTGTAGACCCGCTCAGTCAATCCAGAAATCGAAGCAGGAAAACCACCCCTGTAAGTGGCGTAGTGGTGCCTCGACAGGAACCCTGTTCCCATTGGCACAGGGCAGTGTGGATGGCGCGCGGAGCAGACACAGCGAATTTGGCGGGAGATATGCAAGTGATTTACGTCACTTGCGTATCTGCAATTGACTGCCACCAAATCCGGAAGGTAAGTGTAGACCAGGCCTCAGACACGCGTTGACTTCAATCAACTTTAGACAAGGCCCTTGGTGATCAGTGAAAAATTTTATAAAAGCCTTCCTCATTCCCTAGATATTTATTGCCCTCCATCTTCCTCAATATTACAGCTTTAGTTTTAAACAATATAAATACACATCCTAGTACAGCTGGTTGAAACTTGGAATCTGTTTTGTGGAAATTTTCAACTTTCAACATTGTGGAAATTTTCAACATTTCATGAAAATTTGTTTTCATGCTGAATCTGGATGAAAAGAATTTTCAAAATTTCCTGCTAAAGAGAAAGTAAATTTTTTCATTTTGAAATTTCATTTTAGTTAATTTCATTTATTTCAATGAAATAACATTTTCACTATTTTTAAACCATTTTAATGACTACTACCAACATGACATAATAGTTTAACTATTCTATTTTTTTTTTAAATCATTATGGGCAACAGCTGTTTAGTACTGACTGAAATACCTCATCTTTTCTTGATCAAAGCATTTCCTCTGTCTACATGGTAATGAAACAGTCTGACGCTTTGACAAGAAGATAAGATATTTCAATTAGTACTAAGTAGCAGTTGCCCTGAATGGTTTGAAAAAATCAAATCAAATCAAAATAATAGAATATTTAAACTATTATCTGAATATTATGCACTACTGCTACTGACATATCATGAAATAATGTGAAAATAAACAAACTAAATGAAATTCAAGACAAAATTTCCAAAAACAAAAATTTTCTGAAACAATTTTTTTTCAATTCAAAATATGTTCATGGGAAATTGCAGAAATCAATCTGATTTTGCACAAAAAAAAGTTGGTTTTGTCAAAATAATTATTCCAATAAAAAAATGCTTCAACAAAAATTTTGGACCAGTCCTACACCACAGTGCTGTCACTCTACTATCCCATTTTCAGTTGCCATGACAGCTTCCAGAATAAGATGCTGATATTAAGTGGCCACGCAAGAGGCAGGCTAAATTGAAAATCCAAGAAAGTAGAATATTACTGGGACATTTCTTTTTTCCTCGCTCTGGATTTCTTAACTCTTGGCCTTTATTATGACCCAAGTTTTCACTTCAATTACCTATGAAATAATGATGGCAGAGAAGCAAACCTTGGAGTTCCCAACTTAGTGAAGGTTCATACCTAGGTTTCCATTGTTTCCAACAACAGTACATTTTAGGGCTTTGGCGAATTCATCCCAGGAGCCTGAAGCACAGTCATCTCTGATCCTCTCTCTCATTAAAGAGCCATTCTTAAAACTAAAAACAAACAACAATACTAACTACATTTGCAAAAGCTGCATTTTCCAAATCATGTGGAGCCCAGATTATTAAAGAGGATTTTGATACACAGTAGGGGATGCAGACACATAACTTTCACTATCATTAATGGAACATATATGTATTTAAATCCCTAAGACTGCTCTGAAAGTCTCAGTCCCAAGTACTATAACTGAGGTGGGAGACACCAAGCCTTCTCTCCTACCTCAATTCTGGCACTATGGGCCAAACTATATCCTTGGGCAAAGTAGAGCAGCCACAGGGCTACCATAGGAACCATTCCAGCAGCTGAATATCATAGGATCACATGTTTCAGCTACACACCCAGCATGTCCTGGAACAGCAGCAGTTCTTCCCCTCTAGCCCCAAACCATTACCATTCACATAATTTCTATTCCTCTGAATTTAATACACTGCCTTAGATTCATGCTCAGCTGCCTCAAATTATACAAAAATGAACCCCCTTCCTTCTGTTGGCACCAGAGTTATTCTTCACAATTTTGCAGCTCCTGCTCCCCAAATTAAATAATGGGGATGTCATAATATTGATGCAAATGTTATCAAATACTGTACATAATACAAAATGTTTTATTCATTATTATTTTGCAAAGGAAACAAGAAAAATATCTTCTTGACTCCAAATGTAAGAAAAATAATATAAAAGGATGTTACCATAAAAGTGCCATATAGGCTTGAGAGTCAACGGGATTGCAGAAGATATGTCCTTCTAATGCAGGTGTTGGTTCTTGAATCCAAAGAAACAATGTGTCACTTGTGCCAAGGCTAATCTGAAGAAGAAAATAATTGAAGTGTTATCACTATGTGAATGGAAGGCAATACAGTACAGAAATTAAATTAAACTCATTTATGACTACTACTATTTGTTTTTAAATCACAGATTAAGTGAATTGGATTCTTATAGCAAGCTTTGGTTCAGATTGTCACACCAATGAAATATGTTTCAGAGCTAGAAAGAGATTTAGCAATTTATAAATGTGGGGCATTATCTTGAAAGTATTCCATGAGTTATCTTAAAATCTTGCATCCTGCTTCAGGAAGAACTGAAAGGAGAATCACTCTGATTCTGGTATATAGAAAATCCACAGATTTCTGTTTTGATTTAGTTGAGGACTAAGGTTATTGCCCAGGTTACTATTTTACTCTTTGTGGTATCTCTAATTTTATCATAGTTACGTGAACTGTTTTCACGAATGTATTCTGACTTACCGCGATGTCCCCTTCTTCAAGTTTCATTCCTGCAAGTGATGCTGAAAATATACATAATACAGTTCAATTAATAGCCAGACATGCAAGAAAATAATGCTGCACTTGATATTACATCATTTTCTACACAGAAAGCCAGTCCAAGCACAACCTTAAAGAGGACTTAAGTGGTATGTAGGCCTTGTTAACTTTGGAGAATTTTACCCTAAATACTGAAGTTAGTTATTATAGGGCATCACAGAATCAAAGGAGATTAAAAATTGTATTAAATCACCTGGTAGTCTACCTGCTTCCGCTTTCCACCAGTGCAGGATTGTTCTCTAAGGTATATTTTCTATTGTTTGGTTCACTCAAGTTTTAAATATCTTAGGCCCTGATTTAATAAAGTACTTAAACAGACAAGGTGACACTGACATCAGCGGGACTAGTCACATGCCTAAATCCTTTGCTGGATTTGAACCTTAGAGAAAGATAGTCTTGTAGTTGAAGTACCAGCCTGGGACTCAGGCAATCTCAGGCAATTCCTGGCTCTGCCACAGACTTCTTATGTAACTCCCTCAGTTCCCCATCTTGTAAAGTGGGGCCAATGACAGTCCCTTTTGCCCGACTTGTCCATTTTGACTATGACTCTGTCTTTTACTATACGTATGTACAGTGCCTAGCGTAATGAAGCCCCTTTCTTAGTTCAGACGTGTAAGCACTACTGTAATACAGATAATTATTTTAAAACCTCACGAAATAGCGCTTCCACACTCTAGACCACAGTTTTCAGGATTTTCACAAACATACCTAAATTTAGCGCATCTTGGACACCAAAGAATTTTGAAGCCCCTGGAATTTTGAAGCCCCTGCCTCTTAATTAGAATTTTAGTAAAGGGCATCAATAAAATCTCTACACCCACAAGATTAATGGGGGGAGGGGAATTAAAAGAATAAAGACAAACTTTCAAGCACTCTGATGCATGACCTCCCACCATTTCTTTCAAGTAAGGCTTGCACTTTATTTTGTAGTGATGAAGTTCACCTTCTGTGACTGTGTTGTCCCTTTAAAAAAACCATGATATTTATTCTACACAGGTAACTGTCCAATGCACTGTAGTATCATTAATGCAAGTACTAATGTTTTGGACTATTACCGTGAAACTGTGCACTACTTTTTTAAGGGTTTTTCTCCTATTTATAGAATTTTCCTTTTAAAACCCTTTACAGGTTTTAACACGCGATTTCTTTTAAAGGTTTGGGAGTTAGTTTATTTTAATTTAAATATATGTTTATTTGAACTAGGTTTTCTCTTCTTCATACTCAGGACCAACAAAGCCCTAATAGTTAGAGTGAATCTCTAATCTCTGTTTCCACCTTCAGGCTTGGAGGAGAAAATGCAAGTTCTTTAAAAAATAGATTTTCTTAAGCTAACGTGGAAATGTTCATTGACAAAGGAAGTTTCTCAGGTGTGGAGAAACCAAAACCTATTTTATTAAGGTGCAACTGAAGTACAATGTGATTATGAGATGCAGTTGGAGTCCATATGCAGTATATATCTCATACAAAGTGTGTATCCCAGAAGAATCAGTGATGAAGGCTATTGGGAAAAGGTGCTTGTGTGTGACATTCTTTCCCCATATATAGCTCCTTAATTCTTAGATGATACTTATTCATTAAATATGATAAAACACAAACACAGAAATATAGAAGCACTTTTGTTTACTATCTCACCTGGATTGTCCCCAGTAAACGCTACTACTTTACAGTCTGGACTAAAACCATAGCGCTGAATGTAATATGGAGAAACAGAGCCCTAAGGAGCAAACAACACATGGTGAAGAAAGCTGAAAAGTGCAAAGTAATCTCACAGTATCAAAATATGTTTATAACACAAACATACCGCTGATTCTATAGTACTTCTACAGAAGCTGCAGTAATTATTTATATTTATTTTAGACTGCAATGCTTTAGAGATTTCTGAGCTAACATTTTTGCAAGATACAAACATGAAAATATCCCTCAAATCAGATTCTGAAATGGTTAAGACAACAGCAGTGTTCTGACTTCAAGCCTCCCTTCAGTTATTCACAACATATACATGCACCTATGTTCCACACCAACACATATATATATTGATATTCAAAATCAGATAGAAATATAAATAGACTGATATGCAAACAAAAATACATACACAGCCTGTATGCATCACTACATCAAACACGATAAGAATGTTCATTATCAATTATCTTTTATTTCAGGGGTCAAGGATTCCATTCCTTTATGTCTCACCAATAACAAAGCCAACAAATAGCAGTAAGATGAGACTATTCTTAAAAATAAGACAATGACTTCTAAAATGCTGCTCCAGTTTTTGCCAATACCAGAAGACCAGCACTTGGCACGAGTAACAACCATATTACTAGTGCTTATATAGTGGCTGGGTGCCTGCTATTCTCACTCCCACAACACTTATGTCTCTTTTTTTGTGGTGCTGATCAGATCAAATCAATCTATTGCAAGAGGTATTCAACTGGATTTGTTCTGACAATATAACAAATATATGCTAGGTGAATTGAGGGACTGTTAATGTCCCTGATAATTGAGGGAAGTTATTGCATGAGCCTTAAAAATTGTTTATAACTACCAGACAGTAGTGCACTTGACAAGCTTGAATGTCAGGTTCTGTTTCTTCAGTGTTACTGCCTGATGACAATGGAATACAGTGAACACCGTTCACTCTTCTATATTCGAGCAGGTGTTTGTGGGTGTGCAAGGAGAGAAGAGA
The DNA here is from genome assembly GCA_007922155.1 of Mesoclemmys tuberculata. Taxonomy (NCBI): domain Eukaryota; kingdom Metazoa; phylum Chordata; order Testudines; family Chelidae; genus Mesoclemmys; species Mesoclemmys tuberculata. Next base: position 12,126,215 of record ML675603.1, read on the forward strand.
CTTCTAGCATTTGAGCACCTGCCAATGAGGTCACCACAATCTTAGTCTTTGTATCCCCAACATGCAAGGACTTGAGGGATCTAGTGATGAAAGTAGTGACAGACACCAGTCTCCAAAATAGGGCTTGTGCACGCTTTCAAAGGTGTCTCTGTCTTCCTCTGGAATGCACTTCCAGAGCATTCCTGGACACATTGGTCAGGCAGAACAGCTCTGGGGATTACTGCTGGAGCATAGCACCCCTGTACAAACATACACCAACAGGGGCCCTAGCTATAAGACACAGAACATAGCCCCAAAATCTTCCAATGCCATGTTCATAAGCAGTTATCCTTCACTGGCACGTACCAGTACTGAGCTGGATGGCACAGTATGTCCCAGCGTCTCTTCTAACCCAGGTGCACAAGCATTGAGGCAGGCAGTTGACCATATTTTATCATGAATCTGCAGTAAATTCATTCCAGAACCTATGAGACAACAGCATTAAAACAAAAAATGTAGCTCTGGAAATATAAGAATAGATTAATGAACAGAAAACAAATTATACTGTATTAGAGGATTTCACCTGGCTAAAGGCAGAAAAAACACTATAAATAAAAGTGGACATTTAAAACTGATATGGACTGGTCTCAGCTCATCAAAGTACAGGGATGTTGTGCAGTTACTGACTCACAGCTCTGTGGTAGCTTTCATTTGGAAAGGAAGAGGGGACAATTAATCTTCTCCACTGCACAGAAACTAGATATAGTCAAAGTCCTTGCACTCCAACCAGTGATGCTAAACTCCCAAAATAGGTTTGGGGGGAAATCCATAGACCCTGCAACACCTCAACATTGGCCAGCAGAAAATGAAGCATATGCTGCACCCAATCAAAGGGTGATAATGCAGCTGTACTACCTCTGCATTCAAGGCAATTGTGCCTGAGGTACAATATTACAGGAACTCCTACTAAGATGGTGTGCGCCTTTGCATTACACCCTAGCTTGTGCTTGGTTTTAGGCCATCATTTGGCCCTAACTAATCCTCCGAAGACGCCTGTGAGGTTATGTTTGTATTATCACCCCTCCTTTACAAATGGCGAAACAGATCCAGAGACATCATGGCCCAAATTTTTAAAAGTAACCTCTAATTTTAAGTGACAAGCTTTGGGTGTCCAGTTTTATGCATTTAAGGCATGATTTTCAGATGTGTTGAATACCTACAAGGCCAGCTGAAGTCAATGAGAGTTGTGGGTGCTCCTCAGCACTTCTATAAATCAGGGTCTGTGTGTGCATTAATGGACACTTTTTAAAATTTGATCTTAATGATTGGCTAAGGCCACATAAGTGAATCAGCATCTGAACCAGGATTAGAGTTGAGGTGACCCTAAATCCTAGACCTGCAGTCAGCACACTAGATTAATTAGACCTTCTGAATGAACATGGATGTCTTAATTTCTCATTGCATTCCCCTGTTTACACTGTTCCAGCTTCTCCTCTAGTTAAAAAGAACAAACATATTTAAAACCCGTGATTGACTGAGCACTAACTGTGGAGATGTTGAATACCTTCAACTCTCATTCCTTGATCTGTTCTAAGATATTTAATTAAATATTTCACTGTACTCATAATAACCTGAAATGAATTCTGTTAACTTAGTAATGTTAATCTGGGCTAAGAACACTTTTGTTTTCATACCTAACTAGCCCAGGACATGATTATCTTTATGACAGAAATCCAGTCAACATCCAAACTTGTTGGAAAATCTGAACCAAAATGCAATTTTGTTCAGTGCTACTGACCTTTAGATACTTCAACACATGTAGAGAGGGTGAAACTCACCCACTACATGGGGACTGTGGGATCAAGCTATGCATGGAGTTTTTTGGGGCTACAGTGAGGGAAATGTAGTCCACCCCTCAACCAACGGCAGACCACGAGGCTGAAACATGGCCCCTAATCTGAACAATGGGGTAGCCCCTCTGGACCGCTATACAAGTGTTTGAAACCACTAGACATGCAAACACTGAGCTAGATGCCACAACTAGGTTAATTCCTAATATCCTCCTCTGCTGTAGGCTATTGAAGACCCCCCCCCCACCCATCCACAGTGCTCATACAGTGCAGAGACAACCTCCATCCCTACTGCAACTCATCTTCCAAAAGTGCACTCTCTCTCTCACACACACACACATGGATTAAGTGGCACAGTGGGACTTGCGCTAGACCTCTGCACTTTGGTGGCTTACACCCACGTATTTTAGAGAGACATTCAGCAATGAGTATATGTATACGTATTTACCCAAATAATACGCAGCCCAGTACTAAGTCTTAGCTGTGTCAGGGTTCCAAAAGTGAATACAGATTAATAGATAGTGTGTGTTATATGCTTTTGAGAAACTGAAATAACCCAGGCCACATAGTAGGAAATTTAGGTTACACTTTACTTGAGTTAATGATGTATAAATGAAATCGATTTATTTTAATACATTTAATCTCATTTCATGCAATTTAAATACACTTAATAAATTATACGCTCGTTAATTTGCCCTATGATTCAGCAGCAGGAACTGACACAACACAGAACACTTTCCAGGGACACAAGATGTATTTCTCTTTCCGACTGTCAATCTCACACACAACCAACAAATGCAGTAAATACAACAGGATTTAATCAGATAGCAGAACATTCCAGCTATTCCAAGTTCTCTTAAAGGGACAATTTAAAAAAAAATCAATCATCACCCTCTTCAGTATAAACTGCATGCAGCACCAGTAGAGATCCACAAGAGAGACAGAGGGTTCAAGGAGCCTCTTCCCACCTCTTAAGGCCCTGTGCATGGCCTAGATATAAGGTGGGTCCTTGCATAAGGTCTCTGCGGGGATTGCACAGTGTCTGCACAAACATATACAAAAGGGCCAAGGAGGGATGTTTTGTGGAAAAACTCTATTGCCCATTTAGCTTCTTAGAGTAAAATGTCAAATGTCTATAGGTTAAGTCATTCAGTGAACAACAGAAATTTTAAAGAAACATATGGTGATTTTGTGGGGAAATTCCTTTTCTGAACCTAGAGACACATTTAATCATACTAAGGGAAAGAAGAGAGTCTGACTGCCATCTAGAACATTAAGAGAAAAAGAACTCAGCGGGCTAGGTTGGTTTAACAGCCCTAAAATTGGATTTTTTTTTTAGTTTGATTTTGTCTTGTCCCAACCTCCTGAATCCTACACAGGGCCCCAAGAAAAATGAGATCCCAAGCTGCCCAAGCAGGGGATACAGTAGTGAATTGCTTGCTGAAGTGGGGGATATTACACTTCTTCTTCCCAGGCTCGTTACCAGAAGGGAAATGAAATAATGAGTTGAATTTGATCTTCCTATGTGGCTTCATTTCTGGTTTTACCAATTTTCCATGCTACCACTCCACTGGCAGCCTTGATATCTAACCATTGAACTCTGAAACAGATCTTCTTTTTTTCTGATGGGATCAGGTATGTTATTAGAAACAACAGCAAAGCTAGCAGAAGGGAGGGATTTTTGGTAATCACTGTCTGAAAGCTGGAAACTTAAAGGCAGAGTGACTAGATGTCCCAGTTTTATACAGAAAATCCCGAAATTCAGGGCTTTGTTTTAGATAGGCACCTATTATCCCCCAACCTCTGTCCCAATTTTTCACACCTCCTATCTGGTCACCCTACTTAAAGATAAATTGCAAAGAAAAAAGTAATTGGGCTAGTCACGTTTTTGCCTGTGTTATAATGCAAAAGAAGGTGTGAAAAGTTGTTTTGTTTTTACTTATTTTTTCTTTAAATTAGCAATTCAGACCCTGGCTTGGCTCACTTTGATGACTGAAGAACTATCAAGACCATGGCATCACAAGAAAGTGAATGTCAAGCAATGAAAAAGGGAAGGGATTTTTTAATTTAGATTGTTTAAAACCCTTTCATTTATTTGCTTTAGTTAACATCTATTCAACACCATCAGCTAATAAACATTTTGGAGAAAGGATGTTTTTGTTATAAATTGGTCCAGGAGTTAAGGTGAAAAAGCTTGTATACATGTTGTAAGACCCAACCCAGCAAAAATGTGAAAGAATAGAAATATCAGGAATGTCAAGTCTAATGCAACAAAAAGGAAAATTGTAACTTTGACACAGACATTTGTGGGACCCTGTAAGAAAGTAGAGGTCAGAGCGTGTGCATGCATGCATGCGTGCATATGTGAGCAAAGTGTCCTGGGGGAAGAATGGCTGACAGAACTAAGAGAAACACCAAAATGGGAGCAGTTAATTCAGTGCAGAGCCCCAAGTTCAAATACACTCATCATCAGTGCTGTAAGACTTAGACATGTGGGGGAACATCTTGTCCCTCTCCTACTCATAATGGAAAGAAAAGGGGAACTCCAATGCTGGACTGCCCTACCAGAAAAGAAGAGACACGACACTTACCATCACTATAATCGATGGGTGCATATGCACTTAGAAAAAGGGAGGCTGCAAAGCTACTAACCAAAGAGATTCTCTGAAAGAAAAAGATAACATGAAATAGTAACTCCCATCAACTTTCATGTCAAAGCAACTGCAGTTTGAGTAAATGGAAGCAACAAAACATTAATAAAAGCTCAGCAATGGGTACTTCTGCCTGCAAACAAAGTATCTAGAGGGACTATTCAGGAAAGTTTTCATGCCTGGGCATGTAGAAGAATCCCTCTAAAAAGGAACCTCCCAATAAAAGCTATTAATATCTTTTAGTTCTGAAACATACAAAATGCACACAGCATATTAGCGTATTCTGCATTAGCATGAATTACTGCGCAGCTATGATAGTTCCAAGGGTCACAGTTCAACAGAAAGAAGTTTGTGTACAAAAAACCACTGGGCAGAAAAATCAAAGCATGAATGCCAGCACGGAAACCATACCAACATCATCCATTAGTGAATCCAAAGAGAACTCAAAGCTAAACAAGGAACAGATCTGACAAACATTTGCTCCCTCTTTTGAGAGGCTCTTCCATCACGCCTACATGGGCTCTTGTCTTCCTGAGTCCATGAACTTCTTCCTAAGTCAGGCAACACAGTCCACCTCTGCAGTTAGCCCTCTGACAGCAATCAGCTATGCATTGCACCACTACCTGCTACTATGCCTGAGACTCACTGCTCAGAGATAGATTGTATATAGATGGCCCTTGGGGAGGTGGTTTAATGACCCCTTCTTGAGACACATCTCAGCATGGCTGGGGAACACAGGCCCTGCCCTTCCTAGTGCTCCAATGGACCCTAGCTGCCTGAAGGAGAATGAGGAGGGTTGGGTTAAAAGTTGGTCCTGGATCAACTCTATAAACCAGACAGCAAAACAGGCTGGCATAGTGAACGGAAAGCATTGCACCCTCTATAAAGTAGTGAGTTGCCACGCTAATGTGTGCTGCCTGAGAGTCCTCAAGAGAAATTCTTGCCAAGATAGAATTCCTCACAGGGGCTCTGGTTGTAATATTGCACCACATCACTTTCAGCACAACTGGGGGAGCCAAAGTTACAATGTAGCCCTCAGCCTCTGGACCACTCTGATTAAGGTCCCGGATCCCAAGAATCCTGGTTTAATTCACTTCTGTATGAATTTGCTCTTAAGTTTGTGACCAGAATACATAGTCTGTCTTCCATCCATTCCACTCCAGAACAAGGGTGTCACAATGACATTTGTGCAAATACAGATACAACAAAATTAAAGAAATTATTTCTTTACAAAGCAGACACTGAACATCCAAGATTTACTGCTGCAGGAAGACAACTAGTCCATATTGGCAAGGGATTTTAAAAGCCCTGGAAATTTTATCAAGTGCAGTAATAAATGCCAAAACAGGAGTCTCAGACAAATCTCATACTTCAGGGTGCATGTCCACCCATCATCTACAGCACTGCCTACATGTATTACAGGGATTTATCTGAAACATGGGAGTATCAGTCACTGCTTGATGGAGAACATCAGATTTCAAGCTCTGAGCAGTTAAAATAATTGTTGTTGTTGATTTCTGAAATGTCAACAAAAAGGACATTTTCATTTGAAATGTGTAATTAATTTTTAATTATAGAGATCAAAATAATCTCAAAGGGCTAATCTGTCAAAAAGGTCTCAATTCAACCTCCAGTTTTTCCAGGGTAAAACTGCATGGCACCAGTTTTGCACTAGCAAACACTACACTGACGCATGCAAATGGCTGTTCTGTGTGTGTATCAACTGTGCATAATTACTTTGTGTGACCAAACATGGTAATACCCGCACAAACAGGTGCAAATGCAATTTTGTGCAGGCAAAATGAAAACCTACTTTTTAAAACTTCAAGTCAAAATGTTGTGACTGAGAAGTATTAACAATGTTAAATACATTGTTCTAAAAGGATCTGATATTTGATTTTATTTACCAGAAACTGATGATTAAAAAAAACAGACACACGTTATAAAATCATCATCTCTACATAATTTATTTTGCATTATGAAAACCTATGCAAGAAACAAAATGTATTTCTTTTTAGCAAAAACTTTCTTATATTTACATAATTACCATATGCAGGGGACTGGACTAGATGACCTTGTGAAGTCACATCCAGTCCTACAATTCTATGATTTCCTTAAAAAAAAATTAAAAGATTTTCAACCGTGATTTCCAATAAGTGGATTGAAGTTGAGCCAACCTCAGTTTGTGCGTAGACCTCAGGATTCTGGCTGTAAATCTTTGCTATCTGGTTTCCTGTAAAACGCTGAAAAAGAAACGCAAATGCTTAGGAATACAAACCCTAAATGGAGTCAATAATCATTAACTCTGTGTAATGAGTTCAGTACATTGCACTTTGGATATTTAATTTGCCTGATGCATCATGAAAGTCAGTGCACAGCAGGCAATCTGCACTAAACCAGCTATAATGCATAGTCTCATTATGAGAATCTTGCTCACCTTTTGGAAAAAAGGCTGTGAAAAAAAATTACTATCCATAATTTATGTTTCAGAAATGACAGTTCAATGGAATGAATCATACTTCTTACATACAGTGGAACCCAATAGAATACAAACATTGCCTCCAAAGCCTTAAAAGGTTAGAGCAACCCAACCTATACAACTCTGTATGGGGACAGGATGTTTCAAGCCAGAAATAATTAATGGCTAAGGAGTAATTATTTTCTCATATATGTATTAAATCATATGAAGGAAAAATGCTTAAGATACTGACTTTTTAAGTTAATTTATTGCTTGTTATAAGTTAAAAAGAAACAATTAGCATTGTTTAAAGTTTCATTTCAACTCAAATGAGCACACACACTGCAAAATTCATCCAAAGAAGCAGCTACACATATGGATAGGACCATATTTTGATGAACTCACCATCACTAACAAACTAACAACCAGGTGCTGTATATGTACTTGTCTAAAACAGTGGTGTGCAAACTGAGAGATGCAAGAAGTTTCTGGTGGGAAGTGCGAAAAAGTTGGTATTCTGTGGGTCCTGCAGGACACACTGCCATAATAGCTGGAGTGGGATTAAAATAGAGTATTTGGGGAGGGACGGAAGCAGCCTTAACAAAATTGTTCTCCTGTGCCACAAACAACATGAATGCCCCAGCCAGCAGCTGCCACTCTCCGGCCACACAGCTCTGAAGACAGTGCTGCCACCAGCAGCAGCACAAAAGTAAAGGGATTACTTCAGATTAAAAGTAATGGGGGTGAGGGGATGTGACAAATTCCATGAACGATAAAGGGGGGTGCAACTGGAAAAGTTTGTGCACCACTAGTCGAAATGACTGCCTCTCATTCCATGACATATTGTCACTTTTGTGGTAAGACAAATTGCCTGATCTGAAACCCAACTGCAATAAGAAGAGTGGGGTGATGGGGCATTCTCTGTTACGGCCCTGGACCTTTGGAACTCAATTACCCCTCAGGTCTATAACAGCCTGAGTTTCTTACCCTGGGGAGCACCTATGCAGAGATAGGTGTTGGGCAGGGCTGAGGTGTTGCAGAACTCCGAATATCTTGTTCAGAGAGGTTTATTAATTTAACTGAAATTAATCTTGCAAAGGAGGAAATGGGGGGTCAAGGAAAATCATTTACAAAAAACTTCAGTTATATCATATATTTTATTAATACATGCATGTGCATGAAAACAAAATTTGAAATTAATCTGTTCCTGCATCATTTTCCTCACTTAAGTCAGAGACAGGTCCTCATCTTGTGCAAATTAGCATAGCTCCACCAGCTGAGGATCTGACCCACAGAATTACAGAACTTACAGTAATAGTTCATCCAGTCACTCTTTCTGCCAATGCAGGATTGCTTCATGCATTTTCTAGTGCTTTGACTAGTCTAATTTTACAACTCCTAAGCAATAGGACATCACCTCTTCCTCTGTGAGGCTATTCCAAAGACCAATACATTTCACTGCCAATTTCTTTCAATATTCAGACTAAATTTACCTGTTGATAAGCTTCAGCCCCATACTCCTCTGTGATATCATAGTTAGTGGCTGTGGACAGAATTATTTTCAAAGTTTGCCAGGAGGCACCAGAGACTATAGAACTTTCATTCTTTCCTTCTCCAGTTCTTACCTCGCAACCTCGCGAACCAGTGATATTAGCTAGCTGCTGTGCCCCTCCAACAGCTTTCTCAAGAGATAAACATTGGGAAGTAGTACTGGAATCCATCCAAACAGGGCTGTCACTGACAGAAAAACAAGTCTGGGGGAAAAAATAAATCATCAATAAGATTATCACTCCAGGAGGGACTTTCTCACACTAATGACCAACTCATGAAAAGGTATCTGTACCCTTATTAAGCCCAAATACAATTGAACGTTAGAACAGCCATACTGGGTCACACCAAGGGTACATCCAGCCCAGTATCCTGTCTTCTGACAGTGACAAGGGAATGAACAGAACAGGACAATTATCAAGGGATCAATCCCCCGTCACCCAGTCTGAATATCCGGTAGTCAGAGACTTAGAGACATCCAGAGCACAGGCACAGAAATGCCACGTTGTTGCACTGGAGATCCCACACTGTCAGATTCTACACCCATCTATGATCCACATGAAGCCAGCATGTTGGGGACACAGCCAGTGGGTTTGTAAACAGTGTGAAAACCCCAGGCCAAACCTCATATTGGAGGGGAGAAGCAGGCTGAAGCTGCTCCTCTTTTACATACCTTGAAGTAGCTAGCCATGAACCAGGTATGCAGGTTACAGGTCTTGAAGCAGATACTGGAGCTAAAGATTCCTTTCCTGAGTTCTGCTTACTTCCACACAGGTGTCTCACATCATAGCCCTTTTATGTAGGTTTTGCTCCAGTTTTCAGGAGTTATCCCTATGGATAACTACTTTTTTTCTTCTTGGAGCTATACTGACGTTGTCTCCAGTGACTAGTCTTTTGGGAACTCTTCAATTAACACTTAGAACACCCCTATACAGTATTTTTACCCAGTACACAGAAGTTCTTCACATGTTCCTTGCAGACAATATTTCCATTTGGGAATCCAGATACACAGATCTAAGATTTGAATAGATCAGTTATACAGATGTCTCCTTCAAGTGTTTAAAAGTTCTTTCTGATCTCAGGGTGGAAAAGGCTGGTTTCAAGATGTAATTTGAACGTAGAGGACTTCAATAGACAAACTGACCTCTGCTTTGTTTATACCTTCAAAAAAGAAGGCTTTTCAGATCTATGTCCACAGGCACAAGCTACAAAACAACCTCAAATGGCTGACTCAGAAGCCACTCTGTGCATAGCAACTTTTAGAATCATAGTTTGAACTTCAGAGATAAATCTATCCAGTTCCTCATAAGTATTCTTGCTAATAAATATCTTGTGAGTTGAATGGGAAATCCAATCTGATTTTTCGCCTTCCTTTGCAGCATGGTGCATGGGTCACTTTCTGGTGAATTCTCTGTACCTTGAAGTCTTTAAATCATGATTTGAGGACTTCAATAACTCAGTCATAGGCTAGTGGTCTATTACAGGAGTTGGTGGGTGAGGTTCTATAGCCTGAATTGTGCAGGAGGTCAGACTAGATGTTCATAATGGTCCCTTCTGACCTTAAATTAAATAAATTATAATTTGTCTATGTTACCCATAATGGAGAAGTTGATAACAAAAATATTAAGCTTTATATAACAGTAAATAGACCATATGTCCTACATTGTATTGGTCACTGGACGCTGCATTTTCTAACAAAATTCTATACTGTCATGCTGGGACAGATGAAATGCTAAAACCCTTGAGCTAAAGGGAAAAAATGTATACTGCATTGGCTTCTAACACAAACAGACAAAGGAAATGTTTTGGAATGAAAAAGCAATCATTGAGTGACAGAAAGAGGACTGTGTGTGCTCACTGTTCATTCAGAGCTCTTCAATGCATGTATTACCTTCAGTAACTGATGTAAAGGAAGATCAGGTGTCAAATTCTTTAAAATTTGGCTGGCTCCTTCTTTCCAGTACACACTCCCATGTTGCTGTAGTGGGTATAAATTTTTAAATTAAAGATGACTACCAGAATATCAAATACAGATTCAGATCTGGATTTTAAACACTAAAAGGGGGAGAACAATGTACAAAATGGGACACAAATTATAATTAATTAAACAGTTCACCTTTTTTGGAGACATCCAGGTCAATTAGCTCATTTAATTACACTTCAAAAATGAACAATGTATATGCCAAATCATCAAATACAGGAGTTTACTTAATATAGACCATTAACTAAAGCAGTATCTAGTGGGCACTACTGTAATATTGCTAGTCTATAGCTATTGCCTTACCTAAGGACTCTGCCACAGAAGGGCTCCACAGAAGCTCCACTGAAAGCGGTTGCTTGGAAAGTGCTGATTCAGTGCTTCACCTCGTACTCGTACTCTATAGCCACGATCCTTTCCCTTTTCTATTTTGGGACCATGCTGACCAGCTGCAGTCCCCTTCCAAGTGGACTTTTTGTCATTTTGGGCCCTGTACATAAGGTTAGACTCTTTGTCTACTGATTAAAGTAGGAAAGTGGGAATCAGAATGCCTGGGTTCTTTAATCATATTCAAGACACTTTGTCTGCCACTAATTCATTGAGTGACCCGGAGCAAGTCCATTAGGCACCACTAATTTGGGGTGTTCAATTTGAAATAGACAGCCCCTGACTCTCTGGTGCACTGAGCACCCAAACCTTTAACTGAAGTCAGTGGAAGCTGCAAGAGTTCAGCAGCTCTGGTTAATCAGTCCTAGGAGTTTGAAGATGAGCAATTTAAAACTGACACCAAAAATTAGTGGGCACTTTTGATAATATCTGCCTTAATCTCGCTACACTTCATTTTACACAGCTGCAAAATGGGTCTATGACTTGTTCACCTCACAGGCATATTGTGAAGCTTTCATGAATGAATGTCTAAGGCTATGTCTACACTACAGTTTATGTTGACATAATTTATATTGCTCAGAGGTGTGAATAAACCATTCCCAAGTGACATAAATTACACCAAGATAAGCGCTCACATGCACAGTGCTATGTCGGAGGGAGAGCTCTCTCCTGTCAGCATACAGTGTATTCACCAGAGGTGGTGCAGCTGTGCCACTGCAGCACTGTACATGTAGACATGCCCTTAGAGAAGTGCCTAAGCAAGAGGCATAAGGAGACACATCCCCAGCACATTTTCACACAAGGCAGCCATCATTTGGTTTCCATTGTTCTTGAAGATGTCTTGTGTACCACCAGCAAATTAAGAATTATGATGAGAGGGATATTTGCTACTCCTTGAATAGACTTAGCATGTTCAGCTCTTCACTGCATTCCCCTCTCTTTAAACACCTGTGAAACAATCCTGCAGACATAGCTGCTCAAACCTATTCCTCCATCTCCAAGCACGGCTCAAGTTTGCAAAACCATAAAAGAGCCCTGTAATGTGACGAATTTAAATGACTTGAAACCATCTAGTTGTACACACAGCTAGTCTATGTAACCGTACTGTTTTCCTTGTCCTCCCTGTCCCATTCTCTTCTTGCAGTTGTATGCAAGTTGCATCTTATATTAAATTACATTTTAAGTTCTTCAGGCGGAAGTCTGTCTCTTATTATGTGTTTGTATGGTGTCTGGTACAACGAAATTTTAATCTTAATTGAGTCCCTTAGGTACTATTGTAATACTACTAAATAATAAGTATCATTATTCTTTAATACGCTATTGAGGATATACAATATGACTTTTTTTTCCTTAAAAACTAACCTGTCCAGCCCCAGAAAAAGCTCTCACATGAGAGAAGTTAAAGCCAGAAGACTTCATCTTTTCCAAGATCATATCCAAAGCCTACAAGAACAAACAGAATCAAGAGTGATTGTAATGAGCTACCAAATTATGATTATTCACAGTCCTCAGAATTAAATTGTAAGTGTCTGTAATCACTGATAAGGGCTCAATAACAGATAATGAAGAATTAGCTAATGACTAGGGATTTTTTGAGAAATTGAATAAATTAGTTTATTAAGCAGGATCCCATTTAAAAAAAAAAGACACTACAGAAAAAAAACCTCTTCAAACAAGTTGAATCACAAAGGACTAATCATTAAATCTTGTCTCTTGTTTGGTCTTCAGACGGTTCCAGTATATTAAAGAGACATTGTTAAGGTTGATAGGCGCAAAATGGGACCATTTATTTTGTTCTTATATTTGGAAAATCCATGCAATTCCTTGTGGGGCAAAGTCCAATCTTACAAGATGCTGAGCATCCTCAACTCACATTGACTTCAACGGGAGCTATGGATACTCCGCACCTCTGAAATTCATGTAATTTATTCAAATGGCTAATTATGGATTTAAATGCTTAACCTTTAGACATTCAAGTCTGAAAAATTTGCCCTTGCTATGAGATTTTCAAAGGACATTCTCAAGTAATATAGGACCAAAAATTAATCTACCTTTACATAGTAATTGCTGTGACCTAGATTTTTCCACCCTTACTCACAACTTCATTACACAAGTTACTTTAGTAGGACTACTTGTATAGTAAGATTCTACTCAACGTTAGCAAGAGTTACAGAATCTGGCCCTACATGAGTAATTTTCTGTGGATCATGATTATGTTTTTATAATAAAAAAGGAAATCATCAATATTTTAAGCTAAATATTTTCTATAGTTATCATAAAGAGCCTGCACTACAAAGTTTTATGATCAGCTGCTGCAGAACCAGTCAACCAGCAGAGGGAAACACAAACTGGATAATAAATCTTATTCTTAACTCTGATGTTTCACAAACAAAGTAAACAAAACAAAGCCAATCTGACTCCTCTTCCATATGAAATAAAGAGAGCAAAAATAGACTTTTTTCCTAATTAAAAAAGAAAGAAAAAGGGACAAATTCTGCACCGCAGATGCAATATTTATTTATGGCTGGAATGAAACGGGTTCAAAACCATCTAGGAAAGAACATCTATTTTTCATTCATCTAGTATTAAAACAATGGAGAGTGAAGAAACAAAAGCATAAAACTTTAAGAACTCCAGCTTTACTTCTTCATAATGTGAAAATCTGCATTTCAAAGAGACAGACCGCATGCAAAAGAAATAGAAAACAAGCAAAGGAAATACCTTAGTTTGAATGACAATCTTAATTATTACTCATAATTATATTCCTGAGTTAAGAAGATGAATCATATAACAACAAAAATATATTCAGGCAATCAATAGTAAAATATGTTCTTACCTTGACCCACATTAACACAGGAGAAGTCACTGTCAGCTTATCACTGTGGACGTAGACTCCGCAATGAGTCCTACAGAAAGACAATATTTTGTCTTGATGGGGGGGAGGGGAGGAATCTGTCTTTTCACTATTTAGTTCATTTTCCCCTCTCCAAGCAGAGTTCTTTCACATGATCATTTAGGACCATAGAGCACACTGTACTGTTTAGTACACAGCAAGGACAAGAACGGTGTTAGAAAACTCAGATTAGTGAATTCAAAAGAAAAGCCTGCTCTATGGATCTACCATTTTGATATTTTGACTAGTCACAGGAAAAAAAATAACACTAGACAACAAATTTTTTCGAAAGTGTTCCTTCCTCAGAAATTTCTTTTGATTATGCTAGATAGCTTGAAGCTGAACACAAATATAATTTCAGACTACTTGTATCACATAGGAATTTGAAGAAACAAGAAACTGACTTTTATTGAATGTAATGCGTTTAATCACATAATGGTGCTGACGCTTTGCAATAGTTCAACTGAGCTAAAAATGTTTTATTGATGATTTTCATCTGTACTCAGTGTCTGCAGCTTCTCGTTTAAGTGTCCAACAATAATCGGCCAGCATTGATGGATTCCAGGTGCCCTGATACCGTTTTTCCGTGATCGCAATGTCCTGGTAAAACCTTTCACCATGCTCATCACTGACTGCGTATTCAATGGATTCCTTGTTTTTAGCAGAGAACCTAGACACATTGGTCAGACAGAAATAACAGTCTGTCACATGATCCTTCTGCTCTTGCCATATCATCAGGACAGCGAACAGCATTGACTTCCAAGTACCTCTGAGCCAAGCTCTAAGATCGACAGCGCATGTTGCGGAACAAATGTGAGGAGCCCAGGCTTTGCCCTGATCACCAATTTTACAGCCAAAGTAGAGCTCATACGCTTTCTTAATATGTGCAGTCATGCTCCGTCTTTGACGTTTAAGTGTATATTCGCCACAAATGTATCAGAACATATCACGGCTGTTGCGACATTGGTGAGACATTTTGCTATCACGAATCCTTCTGAAAACACAATTACTTTATTATTGTGAGTACACACAATATGCTATGCACATAGAGCATGCGCATCAACATGAATGCAAACTGAGATAAACGCAATTCATAGAACGGTGTGTGCAAAATGCTTTTATAGCCTTTCTAAAACCTGTCCTGCCAGCATCCGCCCTGCCTAAGCCTTAGCATTCCCACTGCATGTTGTGTGGCCCGCAGCAGGTGCAGTGTCACTGCATGCCCAGGCATGCTTGGGCACAAGATAGAAGACTTTTCATCTTACATTGTGGGCAACATTTTAATAGACATAAAATATTAATTGAAATAACAAATACAAGCGATTTCAAAAAAACGGTACGTGATAGGGAAATTTCATGGTGATTTTCGTAATCAGCAGACCAAAATCTATAAGATACAACCAAAAGGAAGCAAAATCTTTGTTGTCCAGTGTAATAAGATCTGAGTGGGTAGACTCCTACATTGCACACTCTCTGAAGTCACAAAGGCTCTGCCTGCACAGATCTCATGCAGCAGTAAACTTGATCTTTTATATTTGTGTCCTACAAGGCAATTTGATACTAATAGCCAAATATCTACACAAAGAAGATCCACTACGAATTACTTTGGTATAATTTATGTCACTCAGGGGTGCAAATAATCTGACCTAAGCACCAGTGTAGACAACACCTCTCCTGGAGGCAGGAGTTATTAAGCTGATGGGAGAGCTCTCTTGGGCCCGGTCTACACTTACCTTTGGGATTCGGCAGCAGTCAACGGGAGATACACAAGTGATGTAAATCTTGTGTATCTCTCGTCGACTTCGTGGAGTCTGCTCTGTGCGCCGTCCACACTGCACTGTGTTGAAGGGAACAGCGTTCCCTTCGACACAGCACTACGCCACTTATCGGGGTGGTTTTCCTGCGTCACTTGCTGGATCGACTAAGCGGGTCTACACAGACCGCTCAGTCGATCCAGAGCAATCGATCTGACAGCGGCGAGTTTGCCGCCATCAGTGTAGACCCAGCCTTGGTATTGGTACTTGCTTTTTGGTTTCTGGTCTTTTAAGATGCACTCACTTCATGTTTCCAAGTTTTCTGCCACATGAAGGCTAAAATCTTTCTCTTTTAAATAAAAGCTGAGATTCTCCTGCAATTAGAGGATTCTAGGAGCTGAGAAATTTAAAAAAGCGCTGAACACCACAAGAGTTTACATCACCTTTGCACTGTTGCCAAATACCACACACATAGACACAGACTGGAAACTCTGTTCATGCCTCCACACTTAGTAGATCCATGAGGCTTAACTGGGGTGAAGGTTCTTCACAGGTATACCACGTTGGGCTGAACATGACAGTAACAATAAAATTGAAAAACATACCCAAATTCGGGAAGGTCTTTGTCAAAATGAACGTTATCCTCATAGATGACTCTCAGCTGTTCATCAATAGCAATAACTTTAAGCTGAAAGAAATCAAAAGTGCACAAAAATGTAGGCCTATGTTTTCAAAAGCCACTAGTGATTTAGGACAGTTTGTAGAGAGTGATTCTCAGCAATTTCTGAAAACCAGTCCCCTTCAAGGTGTCTCAAGCTGGGCACCCAAAAGTACTATAAGCACTAGCTGAGGCACTGCAGCTGGCTAGCCTCTGAATCAGGAAGGCAATGCTACATCAGTTATACCTGGTTCACATTTGGAAGTTTATCTTAGCAACCATATGAACGAGAAACTTTTTTTAAAATGACAGCTTAAATTCTGCCAAAATTAACAGCTTAGACCCCACAGCTTTCCACTCACTGATGGGAAAAAAATTCTCTCTAGACAATTGTCATTTGTATAAAACCAGTTAGGTTCAGAAATGGCCAGTGTGTGTCCAGCACTTCTCTGAAGTGCTATCCTGTTCTCCAGAATATCACATTTAATTTAAAAACAAAAATGTAAGGCCTTGTCTACACTACAAAGTTAAGTCGACATAAGGCATCCTACAGTAACCTAACTATGGAGGTGTACACACTACGATGCTCCTCCCGCCACAGTAACTTGCCCACTACACCGACCAAATAAAACCACCATGGCAAGAGGCATAACAGTTAGACTGACATAGTTAGGGCTACATACCATCAGTGTAGACCCTGTGTTTTTTACGTTGACCTAAGTAGCTTCCAAGAGGTGTTCCACAACTGGGACCACTCTGGTCACCATTTTGAACTCTGTTGCCCTGCAGCCAGGTACAAAGTATGTGCCACCCCTCTTCTTTGAAAGCCACGGAAAATTTTGAAATTGCTCTTGTTTGCTCTGTGTGCAGAGTTAACATAGCTACTGCCCAACTGACCATGTCAACTCCACACAGCAAACATACTCCTGCCTGAAGTAAATCAGAAGTGGTGGATCTCCTGGTTCTGTGGGGAGAGGAGGCTGTGCCTCCTATTGTCCCATCTTACCCCCTCCTCCCTGGGGTGTACTCACCATGACCTAGGCTGCCACCCTGCTCTATGATTCCTGAGGGAAAATAAGAAAGTTGTGCTTGTAATTTGTTTGGATCAAGAGGTGTAAGTGCACTGCCCACTGTTTCTTTATGAGCTGCAAATGTGGCCTTGAGAGTCTCATCAGGCACAATGGTGGAGCAGTTTGCCCAGATAAGGAGTAGAAAGAAGAGGAGTAAAGACTACACGTTCCAAGAGGTGCTGCAAGCCTCTGGTGCTTCAGATTGCAAGCTGAGAGCTTGGAGGCTGACAAACAATAACCAAATGTAGAGGAATAGTCAGGACAGGAAAAACAGGCACCAGGAGTTAATGCTGCTCAGGGAGCAAATAGACATGCTGCAGTCTCTGATTCAACTTCAGGCTGAACACATCCATGCTCACCTCCCCCTGCAGCCCATAGAGAACTGCATTCCAGAACCTCCCTACTCTCCCTCACTCTCTCCACATTCCATGTATCTTCCGGGGTTGCAGCAGTACCCAAGGCATTCCACCCCACAGGAGATTAAACACGTTGACAGCGCACATACATCCAGCTGTGAGAGCCTCCTTGTTGTACGGGCCTGTGAATTCCCAGTTCCTTCCCCTTTAAAGATACTTTAACATGTATGTATGAAGCTTACCTCAGCATTACATAGGTATGTTTGCATGGCTGTGGAATAAAAATCTACTTATGAAACTGAATGAATCTTTATTATTCTCCAAAATATGGTGACTGATACTGTCATTCACAGACAACAACAATAGGTGCATTTGCATTGTTATAGTAGTGCACACACAGCAATCGTTACAAGTTACATAGCACGGTGCCAAAAACAATGGCAGGCTCAACACATTACAGCAATACACATTCCTTTGGCTCATTGTTAGAATGCTCCTTCAAAGCTTCTGTGAGCTGAATAGCTCCCCGTTGAACCCCTCTTATAGCCCTGATATCTGGCTGCACAAATTCAGCAGACAACTGATCCACCTCCATGCTCCAGCCCTGTGGAAACTTCTCCTCCTGTGCTTCACAGATACCATGATACGCATAGCAGCTATGACCATGGGGATATTGTTCTCACTGTGGTCTAACCTCCTGAGGAGACAGTGCCAACAACCTTTCAAAAAGCCAAGGCACATTCAACAGTCATTCTGCACTTGCTGAGCCTGAAGCACTCCTTGCTACTGTCAAGGTAGCCATTGTACAGCTTTATGAGCCACGAGAGCAAGGAGTTGGTTGGATCTCCCAGAAAGAACTATCGGAATTTCCACAACCCCAAAGGTAATCCTCTGGTCTGGAAAGAAAGTCCCTACTTACAGCTTTCTGTACAGGCCTGTGTTCCTAAAGATTAACGCGTCATGCACCTTCCCTGACCAGCCCACATTGATGTCAGTGAAACAACCCTGATGATCCACCAGCACTTGCAATATCCATAGAAAAGTAGCCCTTTCTGTTGAAGTACTCTGTGCTAAGGTGGTCTGGGGCCAAAATAGTGATCTGTATGCCATCTATCGCGCCACCGCAGTAGGGAATCTCATTGCTGCAAAACCTTTTGCTATTTCCCACACATTGCCCAGAGTCAGAGTCCTTTGTATCAAAAGGCAATTAATGGCCCTGAATATTTGCATCACAGCAACCCCCCCATGGATTTCTCGATGCCAAACTGATTCATGACTGATCAGTAGCAATCTGGCATTGCCAGTTTCCACACAGCGATCGCCACTCGCTTCTCCACCATGAGCACAGTTCTCATTTTAGTGCCTCTGCACCTGAGGGCTGAGGTGAGCTCTGCACATAGTTTCAGGAAGGTGGCCTTGCACATCTGAAAGTTCTGCAGCCACTCATCATCCCATGCCTACATAACAATGCGATCTCACCACTCAGGGCTTGTTTCATGAGCCCAAAACCAATGGTCCACTGTGTTCAGCTGCTCCATGAACGCCAACAATAATCTTGAATTTTTTCTTTCCATGGCACACAGCAAGGCAGACACCAAGGCATCGTCATCAGAGTCACAGCTCATGAAATACTACAGGATCAGTTGTGTTGTGTTCATAACACTCAACACAATACTGGATTGTATTGATCAATGCTTTTTGGCAAAGATGGAAGGCGTGCAGGTTATACGGGTTGTTTAAAAGTGGTGTGAAACATATTAAAATGTATATTGAATGGTGGGACGGAGAAAACTGCATGATAGGATGTTGAACCTGACTCTGTGAAGCATTGCAAAACCTTCCCAAAACACTCTGTGGTGTTTTGGTGGTGAGTTGCACAATGGGATAGCTACCCACAGTGCACTGCTCTCTGTGTCAATGCAACAGCTTCTACTGTAGACACGCTCTGTTGACACAAGAAAGGTAGGATGAACATGTAACAGTGGTTTAATTACAGCAGTGGCTGTACATCAGCATAACTTAAGTCGACTTAACTTTGTAGTGTAGACCAGGCCTAACTCCGGAGCTGTTACAGTTGCAAAGAAAATCTCAAAAATGTAAACATAGTGTAAATGATGCTGAGAAGATTCTGTAGTGAGCCTGGAACAATAGCTCTAATAAAGAGGTCCTCAAATTGTGAGGGTTGCGGAGGAACATTTGGGGGGTGTGATGAATCCCAGGCTAGTCCCCACAGGGGGCAAAGAGAGAGTGCCATCCAGCCCCACTCTGCTCTGGCCCCAGCCACAGACCTGCTCCCGGCCTCAGACTCACCCCAGCCACAGCCCTGGCTGCAGCTGCTGCCTCACTCCCAGCCCCGACCCCAGCCACAGCTCTAGCCCTGACCCTGACTCAAGGGGGGAGATAGGGAGGAGTGGTGCAGACAGAAGTAAGGTGGAGTGCCACATAAAAAGTTTGGAGACCACTGTTCTAATAGGTGTTCATTGTCCCATTCATCTGAGTAATGAGTTAACTCAGATGCCCAGTGATGACATTTTAAACACCAAATATTGTAAACTATTTCATTTCTCATGTAAGAGAAAGAGAGGGAGGAGTACTAATCTACACAGTTTACAGTGTGAGATCTCAAATTGCTGACTTTTTTTCTCCAATCAAAGAGCTAAGATCAAGTAGTCTAGCAGAGCCCATAAGCATACTCAAGCCCCACTGAGGAGCAGCCAAACTCAAAGAGCCCAGTGGAGCTCACAGATCACACATGACCATACTTTGAAAATCTGCACAATGAACAGTGAGTGGCATCTTATTCTGGCAAGTCACATGGACTGGGTGGAGATAGGAAGCATATCGTCGTTGATGTAGCTCCACCGCTTTTGCACTAAGGCAAACCATTGCTGTGTAGATGCACTGCATCAGTGAAAAAAGTGATTCCCATTCGTATAGGTTACCACTAGTACAAGTCACTTTTTACACTGGTGCAGCACATCCACAGTGGTGGTTTGCACCAGTGCAGCAACAGCTGTGCTTAAAACTCCAATGTAGACAAATGCTAAATACCTTCATTAAATTAGTTCCCCAGATTTCTCAATTAGGCATGGCCCAAATAAGTGAATTATACATACTGCCAAGCAAACCAAAGCCCTCTATTCAGTGGCATTTCTCTGCTAGGTTAGTAACATGATAATTTTGGAACATCACATCCAATCAATTCCAAAATTTCAGGGAATATTCTATGCATCCTTGGGCACAAGCCCATTGATTTCAATGCAAAACAGAATACCAAAAAAGCCTGATTCAGAGGAAAATGAGGGTCCCCTGATTACTTGGTGCTGAGGCAGAGAAAGTTCTCTGCCATCACCTACTGCTGCCTACTCATATCAGGCAGCAGCTTAATTTACTGCATGGGGAAATTGCCTGTAGCCTGGATTCTAACAGAAATAAGAGAAATGGGCAATGGGGGGGAAGAGCAGTGATAAAGGGGGGACATGAGGGAGACACAGAGCCTCTGGCATGAGGAAGGAAGTAAAGGGAATAAAAGAAGGGCATAGAAAGCTGAAACACAGGGAACTTGGGGGAGAGAAAGAATGAAGAAATACAAGAAGCCCCCAGTGTGTGTAATGAGATCAGCCTACAGAAGCTAGGAAGTGCATGACCCTCAAGTGCATATGCATATTGCTGCACACATTAAAGCACAGGGGATCCTTGTGTGAAAACACAGACACAGACTGCACTTTAATGAAGAAACCTTAGCAGCATAGCAACAGAGAGAAAAGCCTTGCAATCTTGCCTACCTCTTTTAATGAGAAACTGCTTCACTAATCTCAAAATTCAGAACATAAAACACCTATGACCAGACAGATATTTAACTAGCAGTTTTTATTTCTCTCTCTTCAGTTTGAAGGGGGGCAGGATAATGTAAAATCAGTGTGCCAAATCTGGACATTCGAACTATTGACCTTTGATTTGTAATTCCAGGAACCCAGTGAGCCAGGAACCGAGTCAGAATTTCTAGAGTCTTGCAGTTTCCTGGAGATCAGCAGTTTCTATCTAGTTACTGTTACTGCACATTGGAGAAACTAGTTTGCTCATTATCAGAAATATACTGCTAAAAACAAAGCAAGGAAACTACAGGTGAGAAAGAGCAGAAGTTATTCTAAGCATTGGACCATGGGTTTCATAGACTCCTGTCCCCGAAACATACGCTGCAAGAGCCAAAGTCACCTAACAACAGCATGGGATGAAGTGCAAGGAGCCTGGATACTAAGCCGAACTTTGTGCCTGGCTCTTCTCTCCAGCGGGCCACGACAAACCCCTGGCTCTAAATACCCCTCGTACCCTGAGAAAGCTGAGAGATGAGCAGTGCACTGAGCCCAGGCACCCCGTCCACGTCGCCCCCTCAGCCCCACGTCTCTTATCCTACAGCAGCGGCCGGGGCGACTGCTACGTTGGTCTGAGTCCTGCTGTTGAACCCACCCCTCCGCGCCCCTGGGGGCTCAGAGACGGCGGGCCCCCCACACGCCCCTAGGGAAGACCCAGCCCGGGCCCTGCCCTTCCCCGCTCGCTCCTGAGCGGCTACCCGAGTCCGTGGACACCGGGCTCCGGGAAGGGGCGGACACAGGGGGCTGGGCTCAGCTAGGGCTGGGCTCAGCTCGGGGCCGGGCCACCTCGTCCTCCCGCACGACTCCCGGCCCGGCTGACGGGGCGCTGCACAAAGCTGCTCCCGCTCCGCAGCCGCCTGGGCTCGGTCGGGCCTGGGGCCTGCTCCGCCCGGCGTCGCGGCGAGAGGCTCGGGGGAGCGGAGCCGCCTCCCCGCCCCGGTACCTGCTGGGTGCTGAAGTCCCATCCCAAGTAGCAGGGAGCGACAGAGGCGGCCATGGTGCGGCCGCGGGCGGCTGGGCGCTGGAGGCCGGGCCTGGCCCCGCTGCGCACGTGCGGCCCGGCCAACCGGCTGCGCTATGCAGCAGCGACCGAGTCTCCCCCGGCCCGGCCCGGCCCGGCCCGGCCCCTCGCTGTGTGGGGCGTGGGGGACCCGGCGGGAACTGCCCGACCGCCCCACGCAGAGCCCGGCCCCTCAGCCCGTGACACTCCACAGCCGCGCGGGGGGACACGGCCCTAACCGCCCCTCGGTGACAGTGACCGGGGGGGGG
>ML675603.1:12148947-12225752 GCA_007922155.1 Mesoclemmys tuberculata
GGGGGGACACGGCCCTAACCGCCCCTCGGTGACAGTGACCGGGGGGGACACGGCCCTAACCGCCCCTCGGTGACAGTGACCGTGGGGGGTGACATGGCCCTAACCACCCTCGGTGACAGTGACCGCGGGGGGTGACATGGCCCTAACCGCCCCTCGGTGTGTGACAGTGAGGGGGGGAGAGACACGGCCCTAACCGCCCCTCGGTGTGTGACAGTGACTGCAGGTGGGGGGACACGGCCCTAAGCGCCCCTCGGTGTGTGACAGTGACCGCGCGGGGGGGAAGAGACATGGCCCTAACCGCCCCTCGGTGTGTGACAGTGACCACGGGGGGGCAGGAGGGAGACACGGCCCTAACCGCCCCTCAGTGTGTGACAGTGACTGGGGGAGAGACGGCCCTAACCGCCCCTCGGAATGTGACAGTGACGGGGGGGGGAGACACTGCCCTAACTGCTCCTCAGTGTTTAACACTGATGGGGGACCCGAGGGAAACCTCTGCCCTAAGGGCTGCTCAGGGTGTGATACTGATGGGGGTGGGGGAGGAGGCCACCCTAACACAAGCTCAGGCTGGAGCAGGGTGGAAGAAATACCCTCCTGTGCGTGCGCACACACACCATACAATAGGACCTGACCCAGGCTGACCAAGGAGCAAGTGTGAAAAATCGGGGGGGAGGGAGGTGTTAAGTTGCCTACATAAGATAAGAAAGCCCCTAATATCTGGACGTCCGGTCACCCTCGTCCAACCTCTGTGCGTGACTGGATGCCTTGCAAGTGGGGCCTGTGCTAAGGCTGATGCTGGCAGTCTCATGCACCGCAGTAATGCCTGAATTTGATCCTGTAAAGGCAGTTAGGTAATGGAGCACGAGCAAGGAAAGTTGTGAAATTGTCATCAGTGAAAATATTCCCAATTAAACTTGACTTCCCTCTGGCAGGGATGATTTATGAATGAGAAATTCACTATTTTCCCCATCTGTAAACTGTGGATAATGGTGTTTACCTCCATTGTAAAGCACTTTGAGATCTACTGATGAAAAATGCTACATTAGAGCTAAGTATTATATTATTTTTATGATGAAGATACATGCACTGAAGGTCATTTTCAATCCAAATGATGCTGGGATTCACCCACTGATTGAGTTCAGACTTATCAGTCAAAACATGCTGAACTCAAACTGCATTACACATTTCCTACTTGCAATCTCCAGTATCACAGAAGTAGGATTGGCTCATTTGATTCTTCACCTCACTTCAAACTCTGAAGATCCAATTCTGATCTAACATCGGTTTTTCCCCAACGCAGCAAATTCATTGGCTTTGTAGAAGTTACTTCTGACTTATATTGGTCCCAGTGAAAAAGGAATCAGACAAATTCCTTTTTTTAAAAAGAAATATCAGTGGTCCAAGCTCAACTACCATACTTCTATATTAGAGAGACAAGGTGGGTGAGGTAATATCTCTTATTGGACCAACTTCCATTGTGAAAGAAATAAGCTTTTGAGCTCACATAGAGCTTGTCTCTTTCACCAACAGAAGTTGGTTCAACATGGCTACAACAATACTTCAAGCATGTTTCTGTGTTTTCAGAGCATCCTAAACCTGCCAACAAAATGAATGCAGATGCTTTTTTTCCCACAGATATGATCTATTTTTAAGATTACTGTTTGATAATCTCACTTCCCCCTGACAAAGTGAGTTACATCATGACTCTATATTCTGTAACACTTTTGTACATATTTTTCTCCTCTTCCATTTCAGTACTGCTTCCCTATCCCAGATAATCTGTCCTGCTTTGAAGCTAATACCAGTGCCACTCACAATGAATTAGCCAAGACATGGTGCTGCCTGTATGCTGCCTTTCCCACTTCTGCATTTCCCACCATACATTAAGCATTGTACACTGCCACTAATGGGCATATAATTTTCACTATTTTAGGGCCTAATCCTGCAAGGTGTTAGCTGTCTCCTGTACAATACTGAACACCCTGACCATCCACTGGAGAATAAATGGATCAGATGCTCCGCTGGTGTAAATCAGTGTAGCTACATTGACTTCAGCCTTGCTATGTCAATTTACACTAGTTGAGGATTTGGCTTAATGACAGTTGCAGGCATTCAGAACCTCACAAAATCGAACTCTTAGTGAGAGTCTGAGGGTTAGTATAGCTATCCATTTCCAAAGAAAAAATATAATTGGTCTTTTTAAATTCCTCTCTGCAAAAATGTACTAAATGTTCTGAGTTGGATCAGATACATTCTTTACTACTTGCAAATGGCCAGCAGTCAAGTGCAGCACAGCTAATTAAGTGGGAGATGTTTACAATGTTATGATTTAGTAACACAATACTAATATGTCACTGTAAAAATCTCAATTTAAGCATAAGATCTACCTACTAGAAAAAAATTCAAAAAATATGAGTGTCTGAAGGTTATCCACTTTCTGTCTAGGGTAAAAGTTAATGTTTAACCAAGCACTGTTATTTAAAGCACTTTGCAAAGCAAGGTAGTAACATATATTAAGTAACAGCTGTAGCATTGCCTTTTTTTAAAATGGGACTACATTTTAATATACCTGCACCTTTCATCAATCATAATGGCAAATCCCAAAGAGGCATATCCTTGCAGATTGAGCATCATCATGATCATTATCTAGCTAAATCGTTAAGGTGGTCTTGTTGGATATTCAGTGTATGTCCATCATTGGTGATCTTATCACACTACCAAACCTTTTTGTGACACCTTAATTACTGGTCTTGTAACAACAGTCCATGGTAAATATGTTTTGTAATTATCCACTGGTTTTCCATCCACATAAAGTATCACATCGCATCAGGATCAAAAAGCTGCTAAAACCAAACTAATACTGATGCTCACACTGTTGTTGAGTAACCCTACTGAAGTCAATGGAAGTAAGAGTGCAAAATTAGCATATGTGAATACAGCAACAATCCAAGAGGGTCTCATCCAATTCCCATTTAAGTCAATGGGAAATTTTCTATTGACATCACTGGAAGCTGAATTGGGGCCCTAGTGCATTATATACAATGTCCATTTTTATTCAAGAAAAAGCATTTTAATGGATTAACACATTCAAATACACAGATGGCTATATAATTAAGAGCATGCAACTAAGCAGCCATTTAATTTTTCGTCAACACAATGGTAACAGAAATTATACAAGAATTGCTGTTGATGTTTTTATTAACTATTATTATTTTTTATTATTATTATTTGTATTATCATGGCACTTAAGAGGCCTACTCATAGACTAGGACTCCACGTACTTCTTTTTTTTAACCTTTGATCTTATGAATTGAGACATTTTTATATGAAGTCCTATACAAATTCCTTATGAGATGCAAAAGGGAAAGGAAGGATGGTTATTTGAGACTGGTCAATTTTTTCAACCCTTTAAGAGGCTGTGTTTTTTTCTGGAATATCTCCACAGGCACTTCCTCCCTCCATATTGACTTCACCCATTATCACCACCTTGGCACCTAACAAGGGAGAAGAGTGCCCTAACAGGTTTCAGACAAGTTTTTTGTTGTTGTTTTGTTTTTTGTATTTAAGGCTGCTTTCTACATCTAACACCTTTGTCTTTGTAGCTGAAAACTGACATAATTTGTGTCCTAATGCTTAGAGGAAAATAACTCAGCAACATTATGCTGCAGTCTAGATAAAAGTAGAACTAAATTTAACTACTGTTAACAACAGATTAACTAGATCTCTCATTCTACTCTTGAATCTTATCAAGCTCCACTTGAAGATAAATGTATTAGTATTGATTAAAAGCTGTCAAAGAAAACTCATTCCTGTTCAGACAACCTTTTGATGTGGATAATAACGAAGTTTTGCACTTCAGTAGCACATTTCACGCAAGAATCTAAAAGCATTTTACAAACAATACATAAAGATTCAACATCTCTGAGCAGTATGTATTGTCTTCACCATTTTACAGATGGGGAAACTGAGGAAGAACGTTTACGTGGCTTGCTTAGGTTCATATGGATTTTGTCTACAATGGAATTTTTTCCAAAAGATTTCCTATCACTGGTGATAAAAATGGTGGGAGTGCTAATGAACACAGACTGCTGTTAGCTGGCAGATTTTTAACCATTATGTCAGCTAGGTCTCAGCATTAGTCCTGCTCTGC
The DNA here is from genome assembly GCA_007922155.1 of Mesoclemmys tuberculata. Lineage (NCBI taxonomy): Eukaryota > Metazoa > Chordata > Testudines > Chelidae > Mesoclemmys > Mesoclemmys tuberculata. The sequence continues at coordinate 12,153,095 of ML675603.1, forward strand.
ACTTCTACCACTTCTACCATTGATGGAAAATGTTTATGAAAAGTGTCTAATGTAGCATGATGAGCAAGTGGCAGTACCAGGAATGGAATATGAAAACTACTTGTCAGTAACTGGAGTTCAAGATGAACCTCTGCATACCTTTGGGATCAAGATACCTGAAATGCAGATTTCCAGAATCTTTGAGTGAGAAGTGTCCAGTGGAGCCATTTACCCCTCTCTGCCCCTCCTCCCATGGAGGATTGTAAGGATATAAAATGGAGAATGGGCCCAACCACCTTTCAGTTCTTTCCACTGACTTGGGAATTCCTAAGCTAAAATTTCAAAGTGAGGTAGGTGGGTGAGGGGTATGGATGTGCAGAGGCTCATCTCAAAGAACTCCAATTATTGATAGGTGGCTTTCATTTCTTCTTTGAGCAGCATCTGCATATTCCCACTCATGGGAGTTTAGCAAACAGTACAACCTCCAAAAAAAGTGGGCTGAGAAGTTCTAGGTGAACAAGAACAGCAGAACTGCAAATACAAGCAGCAGAGTTTGATCATGAGCAATGGATTCTGTCAACCCACACAGATCCAGGCACTTCAGTCCCACTTATGCACACAACCAACAGAACCAGAACCCCTGCACTGGACAGATGTGGGCACCTAGACCTCTTTGGTGCATAATGTTTCAGAGGTAAATGTGCTTGATCCTTGACACTGAACTCAATCAATCTGCAACAGTCAAGAGCCTGCAATGCTGCTGATGTCAGACATAGAACCACTTAGGGAGAAGCTTTTGCATTTGACAGTTCCAGATTTGTAACTGTGCAGGGTCCTCCACATTGAATTCTGTTTACATAGGTGGAACCAGGAACCATAGCACAATTTGTGATAAGGATAAAGCTCAGAGTCAACTGTGCAAGGGCTGAGGCTTATTCCAGATGGATCTAGGGACCTCAGTGCCATTTGTGTTGAGCATAGAGTCAATGGTACCATAACTTCAGCACTGGAGTTGGTCAGTTGGTGTATCCAGGGACTTCAAAGCCACTCTTGCTGGGCATAAAACTACTTTAGCAAGTAAGCTCCCTACAGTCAATGGTGCTGGATCACTGGTCTCAGATGCAGTCAACCTGGACAGATCTGGGACCTCAGTACCACTAATGATGAGCACAGAGTTGAAGGTGCCAGGTCCTCAGCACCAGACAGATAAAAGGACCTGGACAGATAAAAGGACCTGGGTGCCTCTACTTTGGTATGCAGTTCTATCAAGATGACGCTGTCAGGTCCTCAGCACTTGACTCTGTTGGCCAGGATAGATCTGGGGACCAGAACCATTTTACTATGCAGTTCTTCAGAGTCAAAGGATGTCAGATCCCTGGCACCGGACTTGATTAATCAGGAAGGATCCAGAGGTCTTGGTGCCTATTATACCACTATAGTGAGATGGTCTCGACAGTTGATGCTGGAGTTATAGGTAGCCAGAATTACTTGACTGAGACTGAAAAGTTTCCCCAATCAGCAGAGGTGAGAGGTGGCCCTCCAGCTTCTGCATGTTAAGCTCCAGAGTTGACACTGGACTTGCACAGCAACAGTCTTAATCAACCAGACCTGGAGAACCTCCTCCATCAATTAGGAGGTGAAGCAGTCCCCCCATCTCTGCAGGTCCAGATGATGCTTTTGTTGTATAGACGTCCTCATTTTCTTCTCTTCTCATTAAGAAAACCTGTCTGATTAACTGGCAGTCTGTCTAGCTACAAAAATAAAAAGCCCCCAGAGGACAGGGGAAAAGAAAAAACGAGGGAGGCATTGTGGACACTGCAACTGGAGACTACTATTATTTTCCCAGTTAGAAGGCTCTGAAGGACGGTTGGTATCATTTCCTTTACATATCCTCAGAATCCTTCATGAGGAAGGTATGAGTGGCCCCAGTGGATGCTGCTCACAAGAAGATTCTGGAAACTTGCAGCACAGGTGCTGTGATCCCACAAGTGGGACTATGCAGATGCCACTGAAGAAAAATCAAGTCTTAAAGGCCAGTCTTGTGCTCTAACCGCTGCTAAATCCCTAGTAACTAGCTTGCCTTAACTGGGACTCAGACTTAAAGATGTATTAGTAAGCCACCGAAATCTGCACCCTCTTATCAAATATCTCATTAAAAAGGAAGTAAACATTTACTATTGACTGTGCCAATACTTTCTGGAATCCAATATGGGAACAATTAATCAGACTGTAACAGGCATCCTGTTTCTTTCTTCTCTTTTGGGTGCTTTCCCTTTATTTAAATTTTCTACCATGTGTTTATCTTTTGATATAATAGTCTGCTTTTAACCTTTCAAGGCTGTGTAAAAAGGAAAAATCAGATGTCATAAAGAGCTCATTCACCTGCACATCTACTAATATAATATATGCCATCATGTGCCAGCAATGCCCCTCTGCCATGTACATTGGCCAAACCAGACTGTCACTATGCAAAAGAATAAATGGTCACAAATTAGACATAAAAAATGGTAACATCCATAAACCAGTCAGAGACCACTTCAATCTCCCAGGACGCTCTGTAGCTGACTTGAAAGTTGCCATACTTCTACAAAAAAAACTTCAAAAACAGACTAAAGCAAGAAACTGCAGAGCTGGAACTCATATACAAACTTGACACAATGAGACTGGGTCTGAATAGGGACTTGGAATGGTTATCTCATTTACAAGAAATAATTGTCACTGTTCACACATTCTCACCTTCTAATCATTGGTTGTGAATAGGCCTCATTTACTCTTAACTGAATGGACTTTGTTAACACCTACCCTCCCCATTGTCGTTTCTTACCCATGGATGTATATATATACCTCCTACCTGTGATTACCATTTCATGCATCTGACGAAACGGGTTGCAGCCCACAAAAGCTTATGCCTGCAGAAATCTGTTAGTCTTTAAAGTGCTACAGGCCTCTCGTTGTTTTTGCTGTATACGGACTAACACGGCTACCCCTTTGAAACTATAGCGAATATTGCACTTCAGACTTCGAACCATAATCAAATAGTCACTCAGATCAGACATTTTGAGAGTTTATTAATTGAAACAAGCTTGCACACACATACTGTACTAAGCAATAATATCTCAAATCCTATAGCATGTGCAAATATACATGTACCAGTGCAAAGAAATAATTTGTGTGCTTGTTATTTAATACAATTTATTGTTTGTATTACCACAGCACCTAGAAGCCCCAGTCTTGGACCAGGTCTCCATTGTGCTAGGTGCTGTATAAACAGAACAAAAAGATGGTCCCTGCAATATATGGGCCAAATCCTGGGCCTATAAGATTCTAGCACTAAGGCAAAAAAACCCAGCCACCCCACTCCCATAGTGACACCTGCTGTATGCTTCAGGGAGCATACAACGGTGGCCATCCAAAGTAGATTTAAAGAAATTATCAGAATTAGGCCTACAAGCAGGGTATTAGCTGTTCTCCTCTCAGAAGTATCCCCTGCTAGCTGATTTATAAAGCACAATGGTGACAATGACAGAAAGAAGCAAACATCCTGCCTTTCTGACCAAAGATAAATAATTCCAGTAGTACTTGCATGCCAGTGAGAAAACAGATTTTTTTTCTGATTAATATGTAAGTAAGGCATGAACACAAAACAGATCCTTCTTTTGTTACTTGCTCATATTGAACATTAGTGGAAACAGAAGCTACAGGTGTTCCATTTAAAATAATTAATTGTATCAGTTTACTGAACATCAGAAGCACAATTAAATCTATTTACTGTATGAATTTATATAGCTTAGACCTGCAGCTTGTTCCATAGATCACACTCTAGAGGCATATTAGTGTTTTCAAAACTAGCCTATATTCCTACATCTGGTGTTTTGATCAAGACCCACTAGTCACTAGTTTACTTTAGAGAGGCAGCATGTTTCAGTGGATAGCGCACAAGAGAAAGTCAGGAAAGTTGGGTTCTATTCCCGGTTCTGCTATTGACCTACTGTGTGACTTTCAGCAAGTCACTGTGCCTGTTTCCCTTCCTTATTTGTGTTTTACTATTTAGACTGTAAGGTTATTGGGGCAGATAATGCCTTTAGACACTAGTGTGGTACAAATAACATAAGTTCTAATATCCTGCTACCAGATATTATTGTCTCATATAGACTTCAATATACAGTACTTTAAATGCCCTTTTTATTTAATAGGTAAATGCACATCTGTTAGAGTAGAACCTAAAGTTAACTTTCAAGGGACGCTGTCAAAGTAATTGTTTGTGCAGCATATAGTCAAGTTCTGCAATATATTTTCACAGGTGGTCAATGAGTCAGATGCTAGTGCTTGGATGTTATAGAAAGGGTTGGGTAACTTTTATGACCATTAATAATGTGTGTATCTAATGCCAGCTAAAACTATAAGGTCAATCATATCTCATGCTTCACTGTATAAATTGATAGCCTGAGAGCGTGGAGAAGGACACCTGTTCCCCCCACAACTCAGGGCAGCATTGCAAAATTGTCCAGGTGCTTTATGGGAAGAGAAGCAAACTTTCCTCCAAAGCATCAGGTACCAGTTATTCTTGGAGGTATGTTACCAAATTAGATGTACCAAAGGTGTGACCCTTATAACAACTCCTATGACTCATAAGCTCTCCTGTGTCAACAGCGGCGAGCTTACCTACAGGAAGGATCCACAGCTCCTGAGCAGCAATTGTTTTGTCTCCTCATCCTCTAAGTAATGAAGTACAGACAGTGTTGCAGATGAGGCAGGGAGTATTGCCTGCAAAACACAAGTGTGCTGAGGATCCATAGATAATGATGAGGCTTGAGATAATTCAATTTTTATTTTTGAAATACGTTTCACAGATAACACTGACGTTCAATTGAAGCATTTTTTCTATTTTTATCTATTGAAACTGTCACAACTGAGCAAACCTATGGGTTTCAGCATTTTTATCAATTTAAATTTTCACAACTGTGGGAAAGTATGGGGGAAAACTAACAATAGGGGGGTCAGACAATAATTATTTAATCACAGTAGACATTGAGATTCAAAAAGTTAAAGCTTTATAACCTTTGAAGAAAAGGTTAAGGAGCAATGCTAGGGCTGGAAAGCCCCACCTAGCCATCCCTGCTGGGCATGCTCACAGTACAGGCTGAGCTCAAATGGGAGCAGCTCAGCTCCGTCAGTGGGGACAGAGCAGGAGAGCAGTTTTGTGTTGCAGGCTCCTGCCAAGAAGCCGCACAGGCCCCATGCAGCTGGACCCAGGCATCAAAGCCAAGCCTCCCAGGCCTTTCTGTTGCAGAGGTCGATGACGATGAGATGTGACTGCGAGAGGACAATCTTTTGGAGCATGAACAGAGAGGACTCCAGGAGGGACCCAGAGGCGAACCAGTGACAACAACAGAGGGACAGAATCCGGGGTAGGAAGCAGCCCAGAGAGAAAGTGTAGGGGCGCCCGCCCCTTAGGTCGCACATTTTGAATTATTGTTAATATGGCCCTGGGTTAGAACCTGGTGGAGCAGGGAGGGCCGAGGGTCCCCTATCTCTACCAACTGACTCTTGCCCCTGGGCGAGGCAGCCATTGACTCCCACTTCTGGGCAGGGAGGTGGCCATCGACCCTCGCCATTGGGTAATACGACTATTGATTCTTGCCACTGAGCTATACAGCCATCAACTTTAGCCACTAGATGAAGTGGCCATTGACTCTCTTCACTGGGTGATACAGCCATTGACTCTTGCCACTGTATGATACAACTATTGAGTCTAACTGCTAGGCAAGGTGGCCATTGACTCTTGACATTGCGGGATATGACTGTTGACTCTAACCAATGGGCAATACAGCCAGTGACTCTCCACTAGGTGAGGCAACCATTGCCTCTCACCATTGAGTGATACAGCCATTGACTCTTGCCACTGTGCAATACAGCCATTGACTCTGTCCACTAGTCAAGGGAACCGTTGACTCTCCCCATTGGGCAATACAATATTGACTCTAGCTGCTAGGTGAGGTGACCACTGATTCTTGCTACTGGATGATACAACTATTGAGTCTAGCTGCTAGGTGAGGCAGCCATTGATTCTCACCATTGGGCAATATAGCAATAGACTCTCTCTGCTAGGAAAGGCACTCATTGACTCTCACAACTGTGTAATACAACTATTAACAATAGCTGCTAGGTAAGGAGGCCATTGACTTCCACCACTGGTGATAAAGCCATTGACTCTCGCCACTGGGCGATACAACTGTTGACCCTCGCCACTGGGCAATACAACTGTTGACCCTCGCCACTGGGAGAGACAGATATTGATTTTCAATATTAGACAACACAGCCATCAACTCTCACCATTTGGTGATATAGCCATCAACTTTCACCACTGGGCAATATTGCCATCTGACTCTAACCACTAGACAACATAACACAAAGTACTGCCACCAGGCAGTGCTGCTGGGACTGGACCTGACACCTCATCCCCAACACATGGTGGAGAATGCAGGCATCATCCAAGTCCTGTTAAAAGGACCATTGGCCCACCATTAAACAACGCTAAAGAGGCCATGGATATAGAAAAGCTGCTGAAATGGATGCTGGAGAACCAGCAACAGCCAGTGGCCCAGAAACAGCAGCAGCAAGGGCAGATACTGCAACAGATTATGGTACACAACAACAACCACAAGTGGGCCAACAACAACAGCTAATTCAGGAGCTGGCAGCTCAGAACCAGGCACAACAAGAACACCTGATCCAGCAGGAAACAACACTGTTACAACCCCAACAGGCATCATGGCAACCAGACCTGTAGGAGATGCTGTAACCCGTCCGTGCCCAGGGTAGCCCACTGATAATGCCAGGGTCAGGGCAGGCTGCAAAAGGAGAGCGAATTCTCCCAGCACTGGTGGGTGACACTGCAGTCAGACTTCCCAACCAGCCACAAACAGTGCTTCTGATTCCCCCACACTGGTTATCAAGAAGCCACTGTGCAAATACACACAGCCCCCTTTACTGCATTTCAGTCTCTGGCTCCCCAAACTGACACTAGGTCCAGTAAACAGACCAGTTAATTAAACTCTATGCTCTTTACTAAAAGATTCCCTCTGATCCCAAAGGATCAGCCACAGTACCAGTTCACTATAAGTTTGGATCTTACCCAAAATACCACGCTGCCAGCCAATCCTTTAGTAACTAAAACTAAAGGTTTATTAATAAAAGAAAAACAAACAATAAGAGAAGTGTTAAAGGCTTAAAGCAATCAGATCATACAAATGATTTAAAAGTCCATATACATCGGGTTTCTAGAACAATTGTGGAGTTGTATAGTCCCTCTGGTATACATCCAGTACCTGGATGGGTCTAAGTCCTTCAGTTCAGTTGCAAAGTGTGTTGATCCAGGTGTGTGTCCGCAGCTGGACAGGAACACAGAACAAGACAAAAGACAAAATGGTTTCTGTGGTTTGATCTTATATACCCTCTGTTACTGGCCATGTGGCTTGTGGAACTTTACAGGAACCAAAATGGAGTTCATAGTCACATGGGCCAATCCTGGTAACTCTTCAGGTATGCCTTTAGTTTCTTCCTAGGCCTTTGGCTTCTGTAAAGGTCTTGATGGGCCATTAAGCGGGCTATTGTCCTGCGGCCTCTCTGTCTGGGGTGTGTCTTCTACAGCACAGTTTGAAATACAGGTATATCAAAGATCTCCATAACTTTCCTCACATATATTACACATGAACACAAATATTATCATCTTATTCAGCATATCATAACCTTTCTAACAGTACCTGACATGGCGTGTCTTACATGAATTGCTATGATTTTGACATATTAATGTCACATAACACAAATGCCCCCCCCTCCTAATGCAGTCCGCATGACAGATGCCTTCCCCAGTGGGCTGCCCCTTTGGTGCACCAAAATGGGCCCTGGAAATGACCCCAAAGCCTTCCTGATCACCTTTGAATGGGAGGCCACCATGGCACATTGGCCACCAGAACTTTGGGCCACCCTGATAGCCCCATACTTTACTGGCCCTGCACAAGTGGCCTATAAGAGCTTGGATCCTGATGAAGCACTAGACTACATCAAGATAAAACAGCCACAATTGATATTAACCCTGAGACATTCCACCAGAGGTTTCGCAAAGAAAGTACCTGCCTGGAGCCCAGACCTGGGTGATGGCCCAATAGTTGAAAGACCAGTGTTGATGCTGGTTAGACCCAGAAAAACAGACCAGAACACAGGTAGCAGAAATTATCCTGCTAGAACAATTTACTCAGATTCTCCCAACCAGGGCAAAGGAGTGGGTGAAGCACTATTGGCCATCGACCCTAGCAGAGGCCATGACCCTAATGGAGAACTGTGTCCGCTGAGGGTCCAGCTTCACTAACAACAAGAGTTGTGGCCCCTGGAAGAAAGACTCTGGCCCCTAGTGGGGACCAGGCAAGGAGGGAAGGTTGAGGACAGCTAAACTGGCTGTCACCCTGGAGAGTGCTCCTAGCCGGAGAAAGCAACCTAACCACAGAGAAGTGGAGGGGAGTCCAGGGCCTCTGAAGAGGGGGATATACCTCACTAGGAGGACCCACTGCCCCAGACGTGGGCCAGACAACGGTGACCCCAAAGGCAATTGTTTTGAGTGTGGACAAGAGGGGCATTTCAGCCAGGAGTGCCCCTTCCTGAACTGCAGTTATGGACAGACATGGACGGCAGGCACCCAAGCCCAGAAATGGGGCCTGACTAAGATGCTGCTGCCAGTTTACAGGTCAATGGTACCAAAGTGACAATCCTGCTGGACTCTGGATTTAGCTAGACCATTGTCCACACAAGCCAGATAGAGTTCTCTGACACGATGGGGGCCCTACCTAACTCCAGCACATCCACAGGGACATGTAGTCCTGCACTATGACAAAAGTGCAATTTGAAGTTGGGGACCAGACTGAGAATTGCAGAGTTGGCTTAGCGACCACCCTGCCCTACCCAGTAATATTGGCATGAGACTGGAGATGGTTTGGAGAACATCTGCAGGAGTGGACCAAAGACCCCACAGCAGAGGTCAACCTAAACCCAAGAATTAAGTGGTTTATGGGACAAGGCAAAGTGGAAGATCCTGGCAGGGGCCCCATGGGCCAGCCAGGAACACTGACCCAACAGCCCGCCAGTCAGGGGACACCCAAGGAATTGCCTACCTCTAGAGGACAACTTCATGCAGGAACAAAGGAAGAACCAAACTCTACGCCGTGCTTTGGAACAGATAGTTGTCCTCAAGGGGAAAAAGAGTGAAACCCAATGGGCAAAGTAGTCGTCCCACTTCAAGCTCCGCAACAAACAGCTATACTTAGTGAGGAGAGATGTCAATTCCAGGAAACATGGCACCAACTCCTGGTACCAAAAAAGTTCTGCTGGAGCCTACTACACCTAGCCCACTTGGTGCTATGTGCCAGACACTTAGGGAAAGAAAACTCTGGAGAGGGTGATTTGTAGGTTCTTCTGGCCAGGAATCCACCAAGTGTGTGATTTCTGTGCAGAACACAAAAGGATGTCTAAGGCCTCCCTGATTCCATTCCTGGTGGTGAGTGTACCCTTCAAATGGCATGGGATGGATTTATTGGAATCCTTGGAGAAGAATTCATTGGGATGCCGTTATACACTGGAGATAATAGACTATTCCACACGCTACTCCGAAGCCTTCCTGCTACACATGCTGTAGCAAATGAACTCATGAAGGTCTTTGTGAGGGTCGGGATACCAAAGGAAATATTAATGGACAGAGGGTCTAACTTCTTGTCTTAAGTTGATGCAGGGGTTGTGTAAACTGCTGCGGCTCAAAGCACTCAAGACTTCTATCTGCTACCCACAGATGGGCAGGCTGGTGGAGCAGTTCAATGGGTACCTGAAGTCCATGCTGAAGAAATTCATAGACAGTGATCTATGGCATTGGGATCAGCTACTACCCTCATTGTTATTTGCTATATGCAAGATCCCCCAAGCCTCTATAGGGTTCTCTCCTTTTGAGCTCCTGTAGGGTAGACAGCGTAGGGGGATTTTGGACCTCCTTCAGGAGTCCTGGGAAAAACAAGAGTCCCAGGTCATGGGCTCAATGCAGTATGTGCACCAACTGCAAGAAAGACTAAAAGGTGGGCGGGGGGGAGAGATTCGCTAAAGAAAACCTTCTGAAAGCCCAGCAGACACAGGAACATATTTACAATCAGGGGGCATGGCTGCAAACATCTGAACTGCATGACAGAGTATTACCCTGAAAAATAAATTTTGGGATGCTGCTATAATAACCTGCCTATTGCCCCCTTTGTTCTTCCCAAGGTAAAAGTTTCTGGGGTTATTAAAGGAAACACTAAAGGGCAAAGATATAACCTTCCAATACAGTAATAGACCCAGGTGGTATTCTTTCCAAAACAAAGTATCTTTTATTGATGTAACTAATAATCCCTACTACAATCTGATCTACAAATCCTAAACAAGGAACAAAATCCCTAAAACACAAATCCCTTATTGCAAGTTAAAAAGTACTTAAACTACCATAGCATATAGTTTAAATGATTCTAAGCGAAGCAGTTTGTTGCAAGTGGCAAGTTTTCTGCAAATTGCTGACAGCAGATCATAAAGTGCTTTAAAGTTTGCATAGATATGTGGCAATTAATAATAGAATGTTATGCATTCTTATCAACACACACACACTCTAACCCTATATACTATCCTATACTATACTTATACTAAACTATAATTAAAAGAATATTAAGCTTACTTTATAAGTCCATTGATGTTTCTTTTTAAAAATCACTCCTGCTGGTGTTCAATTCCTGGTCAGTCAGTCAGCTCTACTCCGCTCGAGGTTTTCTTCTCTCTCTCTGCAGCAGTTTTTCTTTGGCCTGGTGTACACTAGAGAGTTTTGTCGACAAATCAACCCTGGTGTGCACACTGCAGTGATCCTTTTGTCGACAAAACCACCTAGACAAGAGGCGTAGAGCCTTTTTCGGCAACATTTTTGAGAAAAAGCATGTGTATAGACACTGCCCTTAGGTTATATTGCTGAAAATAGTCTCCGATTATTCCAGCATGCCATCATGAATGCAGCTCTGATAAGCAGTTTGAGTTTGGCTGCCCTGCAGCCATCCATCTCCATACCTCCCCTTTCAAAGCCCCAGGATGTTTTCAAGTTAACTCACTGCGGAGAGCTCACTCCACAGTGCAGCAAACAGCAGTCCTGCCTGCCTGTCCTAAACTACAGGGGAGGAGTGTAATTCCTGATGTGCCGTGCTGAGCCAGGGAGAAAGGTGTGGGCTGTGTCCCTCTCCCCGCCCCTGCAGGTGTACTGGACCCGTCTCGGCTGAGGAGGATGGGGGAACGGGGAAAGCTAGCTGTGAGCTGTCTGTGTAGCAGCCTCTGCCTTGGGATTGGTTGCCTGCAGCTGCTGCTGTCTGAACTTAGACAGGATGAGTGCAGGCACATTCACTGTCCCCCAACACACTCTCTCTGTCTCTCACCGTGTGTGTGTGTCTCTCTCTCTCTCACACACACACACACTCACGCTTTCACTCACTCTCTCCCCACTTCTGTGGGCTTCTTGTGTTTGTGTTCAGCAGTGTCAGCTTGGCTTACAGGGCAATTTAAAAGCAGCTGTCAAACTAGTAGGATGCACATGGAACCATGAGATTCAGAAACCTTCATCATGTGATGCTGTGCCTGTCCTGTGAGGCATTGCAAACCCTTCCCAAAGCACCCTGCCTGCAGTTGCACAGTGGGACAACTACCCACAGTGCACTGCTCACTTTATTGACAAAAGAGCTGATAGTGTGAATGCACTCCACTGACAGGAGACAGTGAAGATATGCAACAGCGATTTAATTACAGCGGTGGCTGTATGCCAGCAAAACTTTTGTCGACAAAACTTTCTAGAGTAGACAAGGTCTTTGTCTTCTCTTGGTGGCCTCCTGGCTCTTTGCAAACACTTCTCTTTCTCAGACACAGACTCTGGATTGTTCCTGGCATTTGGCCTTTTGCTTTTATGCTACATTGTAGCTCTCTTTATATACCTTGCTATTCTTAAAAGCAATTATCTCACGCTCATATGCTCAGTCTTAACCATTACCTCAGAATTCTGATGGTCAGCTCTGACCTTTAAAACAAATTGTGACTGGTCTGAATGGGTTCTGACCAGCTAGCCGCTCAGCTAACTCACCTCTCTGTCACCCCTTACTGCAAATACTCAGTAGCCACCAATCTTGCACGTACTCAGTTGTCATTTACCTCAGAGCTGTGACTCTGCCGATCCATACACACATAGTTGGTTCTTTGCCAGGGAACCATTTTAAGAATGCTGAGTTCTTACTGAGTGTGTTCAGGGTCCACAGCATCCATCTCAGGGTGGAGTGATTTTTGTTTATTCAGAATAGAGATCAGAAATAAAAAGTAGAAACTGGTGAATTTTTCTAGCAATAAGTGTTATTGCTGCTCCCAATTCTAAGTCAAAGCTATTGGTCCAGTGGCAGAGCACATATGAGGTAATCAGAAGGGTAGGCCTGGTTGAGCATAAGATCCTACAACTCAGGAGGCAGGAGGAGACACAAATCTGTCATGTTAACCTTTAGAAGGCTTGGAAGCCTCAAGAGTGCTTTCTGATAGCCCCGTACTCCTCAGAACCAAAACTGGGGCCTAAAGCATTGACAGCCCCAAACTTGACCCGTGCTGATGGGATCAGACCTTACTCTGAGACAACAGTTCCAAATACTATAGCTGACTTGGACCTTCCCGTGGTATTTTTGGCTCTTCCAGGGAGGACACACCTAGCCTATCACCACATTGCTACAATGCCCAGGCAGAAAATAAGAGACAATCATCAATCCTTGCCAAGGAAAATGTGGGAGGTGGTCCATGAGGAGCTCCAGGCCCTGGAGGTCATCTAAAACTCCAACAGTAAAGGGAGGAATCTATCGTATTGGTGCCAAAGCCCAATGGATCAACGAGGTTTTGTCTAGATTTTAGAAAGGTCAACACGATATCATGATTTGATGCCTACCCAATGCCCTGGACTAAACAAATTAGACTGGGAAGTGCCAAGTATATCTCCACATTGGACCTAACCAAATGATACTGGAAATCCCCCTGACAAGGGCGTCCTGGAAGAAGACGGCCTTCTCTACTCCTTTCGCCCTCCACCAATTTGTGGCCATGCCCTTTGGTCTACTTGGAGCAACCGCCACATTTCAGCAGCTGATGGACCATTACTTCACCCCCATGACCAATACACAGCTGCTCACACTGATGAGATAATCATCTATAGTAACAATTGAGAGGACCACCTACGTAACATATCTGAAGTTGTTCAAGCCCTTGGGAAGGCGGAGTTTACCATGAACCCCGCCAAAGACTGACTGGGACAATGAGAAGTCACATACCTCAGCTACACCATGGGGCAGGACCTACAACTTCTCCTGGTGGATAAAATCCAGGCACTGACTAATAGCCTGGCCCCTTTGACCAAGAACATATACGTTTCCTCAGCCTGGCTGGCTCTTCTAGGCAGTTTATGCCAGGCTTTGCCACAATAGCCATCCCCTGTCTGACCACATAAAAAATACCTACCCCAGGAAGATGCAATGGACACAAGCATGTGACAGGGCCTTCTGGACTTTGAAGGACCAGCTAACTCGGGGGCCAGTTCCCTTTCACTCTGATTTTTCAAAGCCATTTGTCCTCCAAATGGACACATCTGAAGTGTGCCTCAGGGCTGTGTTGCCCCAAGAGGTAGACGGTGAAGAACACCAAATATTGTATTTGAGTAGGAAGCTATTCCCCCAAGAGACAAACTACTCAACAGTTGAGGAGGCGGCACTGGTGATGAAATGGGCTATAGAGGTTCCACATTATTGCCTGTTAGGAAACCCCTTCGTACTCATCCCTGACCACATCCCTCTCCACTGACTAAACTCAATGAAAGACACCAGTTCCCGGATTATGAGGCAGTATCTCTCCCTGGAGCCTAACGACTTCCAGGTGGCTCCACTGTCCAACAAAGACACAAGCAAAATGTTTTTCTTTCTTTCAGGGCGGGAGAGGAGACGGAAGACGACCTACCACTGGGTTCTAGTCTGAGAGGGAGGGTGTGTGGTGGGGTATACAAACCCCATTTTGGTGAGGAAAGGGTTAAGGATCAACTCTGGGCCCAGAAATCCCCACCCAGCTACCCTGCTGGGCATGCTCAAGGGGAGACTGAGCTCAAAAGGGAGCAGCTCAGCTTAGTCAGGGTGGACAAAGCAAGGGAGCAGATTTGTGTTGCAGGATCCTGACAAGAAGCCACTGAAGCCCCACGCAGCTAGCCCAGGCCTGACCGCCAAGCCGCTCCAGACCTGTCAATCACAGAGATCCATGACAATGAGCTGCAACTGCAAGGGAATGATCCTTTGGCTGGGACACAGATCCAGGAGGGACCCAGAAGCGAACCAGTGATGCCAGTAGAACAACAGATGCCGGGGTAGGAAATGGTCCACATTGCAGGTGTAGGTGCACACTTTGAATTACTGTTTCATTGGGCGCTGGGTGGGAACCTGGTAAAGCAGGGAAGGCCCAAGTTCCCCTACACCCAGCCATTGACTAACTGCTTGGCAAAGCATCCATACACTCTCGCCATTGGTTGATACAGCCTTGATCCTAGCTCCCATGCAAAGATGCTATTGACTCTCACCACAAAGAGATATGGCCATCTGACTCTAGCCACTTGGCAACATAACCCAGAGTACCTCTTCCGTATGGCGCTGCTGAGACTGGACATGAATCGCTGCCCATCAGTGTGTCAAAATATACAAAGTAAATGTCCTTAAATCAAACTCCATTAAATTTTCAAGAAGTATTTTTTGTACTCTGCTTATCTGTCAATTTAAATTATTATCTATGGCAATATTTTTTGTCAATTTGTGTGTGTACAGTGAAATTGGTGTTTACCAACATTTACTGATAAAAATCTAATCATGCCAAACAATGATGGATGAAACATGGCCAAATCTGAGACCACATGCAGGTGCTCACCATACATTAGCATGATTCCAGGCGCTGCCTAATGCCAGCAGCATGGCAAAATCCTCTAACATGCTGTATTCCATGCTGGCAACTGTGCTTATGTGGCCCCCTCCAACAGGATTAGCAGAGCATGTAGAAGGAGTGGAACCTGACTCAATCAACATTCTTTTCTGGTGCATTTTCTAGCATAATTTCTTCCAGTTGGTCAAGAGAACATGCAACATACAATCACTATTCCCAAAACGTTCTCTTCTTGCTGACCATACCATTTAGATCATAGTGCTCTTCAGTTCAGTATTTGGTGCAGACGGCCTGGTGGTAGATGTCTGATTGCATGGCATACAACTGCCTACTTGCATTCCTTCCTCACACACCACCTTCCTAGTCCCAAGTGATGAGACCATATGGGTCTGTAGCAAGGCGCTGTGGCCTTCCTCAGAGCCTGGGCCCGAGAAAGGGTCGTGATGCCCCTGCTGGGCAGAACAAGGCCCTACAGGCTAAACTACCTGGAAACAGAGGGGCGAAGCCAGGGCAGGAAAGGCAACTATAAAAGGTAGGTCTAGCAACTCAGTAAGGGGGAAGCTGCTGCCGGAGGCAGACGTGTCTTCCCAGAGGCTGCGGCCTAGGCCTGACCCAGGCCCAGCGGCTGTTTGGAGCAACCACCCCACTGACCGGAGCTTCCAAAGCTTACCTGGCTTGCCAGACCCAAGTGACTGGAGATGGTAGCCGGGCCCAAGTGACTGGGAGAAGCCACCCGAGACTACTGGGTGGGAAAATCCCCGAGGCCAGCCCTGACCTGAAGGAGCTGCCTTACGTCAAGGACCCCCTGGACGTGACTGAACCTTGTGGACCGGAGGAATCCCTGGGACCTGGAGGAGCTGCCCTCCGCTGACGACCCCGGGGAGTTTCCAGACCTGCTACCAGTTGACAGTGAGGGACTCGTGGGACGCCCGCTCGACAACTGACCCAGCGACGTGGAGGGAGATGAGTGGAGACAGCAACCCGGGGAAAGGGTGGGAGGAAGTAGCCCAGGGACAGCCAACTAGAGAGAGGCTAAGTCGGGGGCTAAACCCGTCAGCATGTTGCAGCTGGATCCCCGCTGACCCACTGGCAAATGGCTTTGCCACCAATAGGGCCCTGGGCTGGGACACAGTGGAGTCGGGTGGGCCTGCATCCCCCTTCCTCCTTCCCTAACCACCCCGGAAGTGCCTGACGTCCTGTGAGCTTGCCTTGCAGAGAATATCAAACTCTGCTAGCCCCACCTGCCTGCAAGGCCAGGGGCTCCAAATTATTTTGCCTGCCCCGTCCTGTCTGAAGGCCAGGGGCACCAGACTGCTTAAAAGCCCTGCCTGTCGGAAGGCCATGGGCTATAGACTGCTTTGCCTACCCGGCCCTGCCTGAGCATCGGAGGCACCAGACCATTTGCTAGCCCCACCTGTGGTAAGGCCAAGGGTAATAGACTGCTTGACTGCCCTGCTTGTTGGAAGGCCAGGGCTCCAGACTCCTTATCAGTCCTGCCCTACGCGAGTTTAGCAATTCTTAACAATAAGAATTGTTATATATTGGGATATTCCATGCTCAACCTCTGATGTCTAGGAGTCCATCCCCAGTTTGTTGGGTTTTCTGTAAACCTGAGGTGATGGGACTGAACCCCTATTGTAACCTTTGATATATATGTTCCCAATTAGTAATTAAAAAATAAGAAATAAAACCAAACTGAATTCTTTAAAGTTCATGCCTCCAGAGCATTTATAGATAATTAATTTTAGTGGAGGACTGTGAATAACCTAATGAGTGTTAAGATTAAAATCTTAGCTAGTTAAGCAAACTTGCATTATACTGTAACCCTACACTGCATTGATACTCACATTCTAAGATTAAATGGTTCATTTAGGGGTGATCAGTCCCCAAATGAGGAAAATGGGTGTAATTCTCTCTTTAATGTTACCTTGATGGTAGATGGGCCCACTACTCTAAAATTAGCATGCAATAATTCTTATAATCAATTATAATAATACCCCTTAATTAATTAACATTAAATCCACCTTTTTATCATAATTAAATATTTTCTACTTTCTCATTGGCTATTCAACATTAAACATCATCTTAATTAGCATCTGTGTAAATACATATCCAATAACTATCAATAGAGATAGCATTTTCTAAAACATTAACAAATTTGTCTAAAACACTTATAACAACCACTTAGGACTAAAACATGTTTACAGCATGACCTGAGGTTATGTCCTAACTTATCTTCAACTTGCCTCTGAATTGTCTACTTCACTTCACTCATATTTCATCAGGCCTCACTTGACTATTGTCAAGCCTATTTTTTAAAAACAGATTTTTGGACCTATTCACATCTCAACATTTCTATATAAACATAAGCAAACATCATCTCTTAAACTACATTAATGCCACCTCTCAAAATACATATATAACAAAGAAGACATAACTTACTCTAAGACTCACAATAACAGAAATCATAGAATCATAGAAATGTAAGACTGGAAGGGACTTCGGGAAGTCATCAAGTCCAGCCCCGTGCTGAGGTAGGACCAAGTAAACCTAGACCATCCCTGACTGGTGCTTATCCAACTCATACTTAAAATGTCCAATGATGGGGATTTCACAATTTCTCTTGGAAGCTTATCCCAGATCTTAACTACCCTTATAGTTAGAAAGATTTTCCTAATATCTAACCTACCTTCTTGAAGATTAAGCCCATTGCTTCTTAACATATCTTCAGTGGACATAGAGAACAATTGATCACAATCCTCTTTATAACAGCCTTTAACATATTTGAAGACTATTATCAGGTCCCCACTTAATCTTGTTTTCTGAAGACTAAACATGGCCAGTATTTTTAACCTTTCCTCATAGGTCAGGTTTTCAAACCCTTTTATTATTTTAATTGCTCTTCTCTGACCTCTCTCCAGTTTGTCCACATCTTTCCTGAAGTGTGTTGCCCAGAACAGGACATAGTACTGCAGCTGAGGCCTAATCGGTGCTGAATAGAGTGAGACAGTTACCTCCCGTATCTTACATTACACTCCTGTTAATACATCCCAGAATGACATTAGGTTTTTTGCAACTGCATCACATTGCTGTCACATGTTCAATTTGCAATCCACTATACACCCTACATCCTTTTCAGCAGGACTACCACCTCATCAATTGTTCCCCATTTTGTAGTTGTGCATTTGATTTGTTCTTCCTAAGTGAAGCACTTTGCACTTATCTTTATTCAATTTCATTTGTTGTATTCAGGCCAATTCTCCAATGTGTCAAGGACATTTTGAATTTTATCCTGTCCTACAAAGTGCTTGCAACCCCTCCCAGCTTGGTGCCATTCACATATTTTATAAGGATACTCTCCATTCCATTATCCAAGTCATTAATGAAAATAGTACCAGCTCTAGAAAGGACCTGTGCAGGACCCCACTAGATATATCTTCCCTGTTTGACAGTGAACCATTCATAACTACACTTTGAGTATGGTCTTTCAACCAATTGTGCACTCACCTAATAGTAATTTCATCTAGATCACATTTTCCTAGTTTGCTTATAGGAATGTCACATGGGAACCATATCTAAAGCCTTACTAATACTTCTTCACAGTTCTAACACATTTCATCAATAGACTCATACACTTTAAGGTCAGAAGGGACCACCATGATTGTGTAGTCTGACCGCCTGCACATTGCAGACCACAGAACCTTACCCACCCGCTCCTGTAATGGACCTTTAACCTCTGGCCGAGTTACTGAAGTCCTCAAACCATGATTTAAAGACGTCAAGTTACTGAGAATCCATCATTTACACTAGTTTAAACCTCCAAGTGACCCAGGCCCCATGCTGCAGAGGAAGGTGAAAATCCCCCAGGGTCTCTGCCAATCTGATCCAGGGAAAATTCCCTTCCTGATCCCAAATAAGATGATCAGTTAGACCCGGAGTAGGTGGCCAAAACCCACCAGCCAGACACATGGGAAAAAATTCTTTATAGTAACTCAGAGCCCTTCCCATCTAGAGTCCCAACACCAGCCACTGGAGATATTTGCTGCTAACAGTTGCAGATCACCTACATGCCTTTATAGGCAGTGTCATCATACCATCCCCTCCACAAATTATCAAGCTCAGTCTTGAAGCCAGTTAGGTTTTTTGCCCCCACTGCTCCCTTTGGAAGGCTGTTCCATAGATCTCAAAGTGTTTTACAAATGACAGCAGGTAAAATTTCCCACATTTTACACACACTGAAACAGAAAGGGAGGAAACTTAAATGAGGCAGAGGCAGGACTAGATTCCAGAATTTCCATCTCCTGAGTCCCAAACCTATGTCTTATCTACTGGAGCATGTAGCCTTGAGGGTTCATAGTTTAAAAATCTAGTTGCGCACACATTGAAAGAAGAGTGATATGCACAGGTTTTTTCATTGCAAATCTTACCAACTTATAAAAGATATCTGGAGAAGCAGTAACAATTAGATTGGGAGGGCTGAGTGGATAATGCATGGAAATAATCCTGAATGTAAGGTCTTGTAGATGGAACTTCACTATCATGGCAAATCAGCATGATGGTGTTCCTTTAAAATTTAAGATTACTTCATAAACCACTATCATACAGCCCTCTGTGCACCTGGCTGTTTTGTTCAATGATGTTTTGTACTTCACTGTGTTTTTTGGCAAAGATTCATAGGCTCAACCTTAAGTAAACATTAAAGTCAATTGAACAGTTCTTGTCATTAAATATGCTTTCTGAAGTTCAGTACACACTGAATGTATCTTAAAACAAGCTGACTGAAATCTACAACTCTGAATGCATGAAGCAGTGAAAGTGGCTGCTATACATATAAAAAAGTTATTGCTTCGCTTAGGACCATTTCAGATGTTAAAAACTTGATTTTCTTCTTTGCAAACATAATGAAGGAAATGTGCTGCTGCCTAACTTTATCTTCCTTGTGGAAACAGATGGTGCAGGCTTACAAATATATCTCTGGTATTTTCTTAGTGACTCACACAGCAGAGCAACAGGATTCAGACTGTGACAGGCAGAAAACCAAAATGGACGTAAGCCTACTTGAGGAGCAGTATGATTATATAAAACAGAAGCAAAAGCTGCAAACATGCATTATTGTGTTTAAAACAGGTATGCTTCAGATTCATAGACCAAACCTTACAAATGTAGAGGGGTAAATGGAACTGCTATAACAGTCTTCATTAACTTATGATACTTTTATGTGCTTATGCACAGCTTGCAAATTAAATACAAAGTGGACTGTTTTCATGTTGCTGATGTCTTTGTTCTTTCCACTGAAAAGTGGGCTAATGGTTAATAAATACATTAGAAGAGGAGGCATTAAATACTTTTTAATGTTTGTTTGAGGTGGTTTCATGTATTTTAAAATAGTGTTATGTAAGTTACATGCAATTCTTGATAGCGCAAATGTTAATTTTCATAGGTACCCATTACTTAGTGTTAATTGACTAATGTTTGCAGCATAGAGCTCGTCAGATTTCTGTTTCCCTTCATGCTTCCATATGGTTAATCTAACAATATAGTCTTGAACATTTTGTTCTTCCTGTTTTAACCTGTACCATGAAGCATGTCCTAAAAGACTAACCAAGGCAACAGCAAAAAATCAAATGCCTAGAAGAAGTTAGGCTTTAGTTTAAAATGAGCTAAATTATATTGGGAACCAGAGGGGTAACTTTAATGTGCTAGCTTCAGACAGAGAGATGCTCGGTGGAAGTGGTTTCACTATATTATTTTGAATATGTGCCCACAAGAAAACAAATGACATGCGACACTTAGTTGCCACATCAGACTGGTTTTGGTATAACTAGTATTAGCAAAATTTTAGAAGTTTTTAACAGAATGCTGTTTACAAATATTATATTGCTTTGCTTGTCTTTTCTTTCCAAGCTGATCTGAAGAGCCATGAAAATAAACAAAGTAATTTAAGCTTCTTTAGTTAAATAATTGCAGCATGACTAGAATTACTCTGTTTTAGAATAGAATTAACAGAGCTTGGTATTTATTTTAGAGGTGAGTGAGACAAGTCTGATAAATTAAGAACCCGGAAATCTGTGTCCAAACCAAATTTGGTGTGGGGTCAAAATAATATAGCCTATTTCTTGCTTTACATTTTCATGTGCATTTTTCTGCAGTTCTGGATTCTGGCTGGATGTAGAAATGCTGAAAAAAATAATGTAATTAAATAATAATACGTAATAGATGCAGTTCTATATCTTCTTTCATCTAAGGAACTTGAAACAAATATTAATTAACTCCATGAAGAGGAAAAGTATACACATACAGATGAACCAGTTTATCCAATACTGAAATGCAGCTACATCTGCTGTGAAATACGTCATGTGTTTAAAAGAACTCAGAAACAATACAAACAGTTTAGGAAAGGAAGTGAAATGCACAGTATCCAGATGAAATTCCAGAGAGACTACAGATAAATTGAATGTAATTATCTGAGTTGAAACTTGTCCAGCACACCAAAACACAATCTTTCAGACATATGAAGCTGTTGATGGAATAACTTTTGGGAGGGCAGTAAGTTTACATTGCAGAAACTGGCTACACAGGTGGCTTTGTTCCTTTTTCTCTGAGAGATCCCAGAGGGTAACATTGAGTAATTGTTCTGTCTAAAAGCACTGTCCACCAGGGTACTACACTTTTACTTAATATTTATATTACAGTGGTTCCCAGCTGCCACAATCAGGTTGTAGACTCTGTACAGAGGTACATGCCCTCACTATGTTTCTTGTTTGACATACATATAGGGCCATTAGGAGGGTTAGTGTTACTGCTTGAGGCATCTTTAAAGTTCCCTTTGCTGCATGGATTTTGGCAGTGCTGAAGATCTGGTTCCATGTTTCTAAGATTTACAAACTGAGGAATTTATTGAATACCCAGCTGCTTCTGAATACTCAGGTAGCAGCAATTTCCAGCCATGCATTGAAAAATGGCAGCATTCTTTTTTCAAATGTGTGTTTTTCCTGATATCCACACCTTTGCCACCTTGAGAATGGGTTCTACTATTTTCCGTAAGATCACATATTCTAACCATCCAAAACACTGCTGCTAGAGCAAAAGGAGGCAAAAGCGGTGTTTTCACTGACAGCAAATTATTCCTACAGTTATCTCCATGGCTATCAGATGATTTCCAAGTGAAGTTTAAGGCTGAGATTTTCAAAGTAGCAAATAGGAGTTAAGCTCCCAACTCTCATTGTAATTCAGTGGAAGTTGGGAACTTAACTCTCTTAAGACACATTGAAAATCCCAGCCTAAGGTCTTTATGTTGACCAGTAAATCTGTAAATTGTTTGGATTCTGGCTATTTGTCCCACATGAAACTCTCATAAGAAAATTAGGGAAATGTCTAGCTGAGATTACTATCATGTGAGTGCACAACTGGTTGAAAAACCAAACTCAGAGAATAGTTATCAATGGTTTGCTGTCAAATGGGTAGGGCATATCTAAAGAGGTTCCAGAGTCTGCCTGGATCCAGTGCTAGTCAATATTTTCATTAATGACTTTGATAATGGAGAGGATTATAATATTTGCAGATGACACCAACCTGTGAGAAGTTGCTAGCACTTTGAAGGGCAAGATTAAAATTAAAAATGACTGAGTAATTGGAGAATTGGTCTGAAATCAGCAAGATGAAATTCAGTACAGACAAGTGTGAAATACTTCACTAAAGAAGGAGGGACAAATCAAATGCACAACTACAAAATGGAAGATAACTGGCTAGGCAATAGGACTGCTCAAAAGGATCTGGGGTTTATAGTGGATCACAAATTGAATATGAACGGATGCTGTTGCAAAAAGGCTAATGTCATCCTGGAGTGTATTAACAAGAGTGTTGTATGTAAGACATGGGAAGTAATTATCTCATAGACTCATAGACTTTAAGGCCAGAAGGGACCATCATGATCATCTAGTCTAAGATCTGTACATCATAGGCCACAGAACCTCACCCACCCAATCCAGTAATAGATCAAATTGTCCCACTCTATTCAGCACTGGGGAGGTTTCAGTTTGACTACTGTGTCCAGTTTTGGGTGACACCCTTTAGGAAAGATGTGGACAATTGGAGAGAATCCAGAGAAAAGCAACAAAAATAATAAAAGGTTTAGCAAACCTGACCCGTGAGGAGAGGTTTAAAAAAAAAAAAACTGGGCACGTTTAGTCTTCAGAAAAGAAGATGGAGGGAAGACCTGGTAAGTCTTCAAAATATGTTAAAGACTGTTATAAAGAGGATTGTGATCAATTGTTCTCCATGTTCACTGAAGATAGGTCAAGAAGTAATGGGCTTAATCTGAAGTAAAGGAGATTTAGTAGATATTAAAAAACCCTTCTAACTATAAGGGCAGTTAAGTACTCGAATAGGTTACCAAGGCAGGCTGTGGAATCCCCGTCATTTAAGGTTTTTAAGAACAAGCTGGACAAACACCTGTCAGGAATGGTCTAGGTTTATTAGGCCCTGCCTAAGCATGAGAAATGGGCTAGATGACCTTTTAAAGTCTCTTCCAGCCCTTCATTTCTATTATTCTATTTGGGACGGCCTCTCCTCCCATGATGATAAAGTAATTGTGATCATCCAAAACTTGTCTTGTGGTTTAATCAGGAGGGGACTAGAAGCAAGACATTCTCTGAAGCGGCTTGGTGTCACTTCCCACCTATTTGCCAGAACCCTGATTTAGTGACCTTTAGAACACTTTCTAGATTTACATATTCTCCCAGGTTTTCAAATGATGGGTAAGTGAGGCAGCCACCTGAAAACGTAACTTCCTTCTGTCCCTTTCTGTGACACAATGACACGTCGATCTCTTGATATTCAGGAACTGGAGATGGCAGGCTTTAAAAATCTTCACCCAGGGAAAAAATAGGCCAATGAACTCATTATTTATCATAGACTACAAAGTGAAAAGGTATTACTTACTCTGGGAATCAGACGAGGAGAGGCATCCAAAGTATACAATAGGAGTCACATACAATAACCACAGGGACCATGCCTAAAGAAAGCTTCTTCAGAGAGTTTATAAAGCTGCTGTGAAATTTGATTAACCTGTGTCACTCAGAAACCTTGAAAAAAGTAAAGATCTTGCAATCACAGTTCCTTTATGATGAAAGTGAAAAGGCCTAAACAGTAAATACACTTGCAATAAAACCATTGTAAGCACTTGTTAAATAGGAAAAAGAACCATTCAGTGCAAGAGAAAGAATTAAAGAATTTACCTTGGAATGTTGAAGAGTATATAATAAACTGTTAATACAACTCACTGCATAACCTCCACAGTTCTGCTAAAAGGCCATTACTGAATTCTATGGACTATTGCAGATCCTGAATGTGTGAAAGTGGGATGGCATGTTTATTTTCAAAGCAAAAAACTTTACAGCCTTTATGTTCAGAGAAAAGTTTTAAAAGAAGCATCTTGAAAAAAACCAAGCGTTTTGTTGTTGAGTACTACCAATGAAAAAGGTAGATCTGACACACCTTCAGCTATTTCATTGTAAAGACCAAAGGAAAACCAATTACAATATTTGTAGAAGCACAATCCTATTCACTTTTGACAACACTGCTTTGATTTCAAATCCAGGACTAAAAGGTCTCATTGCACTATCTAGAGCTATGATCTATTTTAATTGACTGTTTGGATCCTTTTATGTCAAAATATAATCTACATTCTTCTGTATCCAATATTCCATTTTAATAACCTTCAGAGTCCTTACTTCAGCAGACACATCTACTGCTAATTGTTACCGTAAGACCAGCACCTGCACAACTTCTACTTTAAACATTTACACCAACTGAAAATACATTTAATTAGAACTTGTAGAGATGTCAGTTGGAGCCAAATGTTTTAAGGGATCAACTTTTAGTCATTTTACATGTATAGCAGACCATTGGTTTTCAATAGTTTGATTGCTGTATGCTAAAAATGCCTTTGCTTTTGTAATTCTGTTCCTTATATCTTGTACGTTACTAATATTAATACTTACATAATGCTTTACAAATATTTATTAATGGATCCTCATAAAACCTATCCATGAGGTTAGCTAATAAATATTCTTCCCTATTTTGCAGACGAGAAAACAGAGATACTGATGTTCAATGTCAGTGGCAGATGTGTGAGGAACTCATTCCCAGTCCCTGGGTCAGAAGCTACACGACGTTATTTTGCTTGAAATGAAACTGTCAGATTTTACCCTGATTTTGTCCCCTGTGCAATCTTATTAAATTTGATAGTGTGCAGAAGTAAAGTCAGGGCAGAAATTGGCTCTAGCTGTCTCATTAACTTGAGGCCACAATATATGAATGTTGCTTTCTTGCCACCTTCCTGATTTAAAACAAAGAAACAGTTTCTGTGTTAGGTGACTGTGGAAGGCATTTATTTTCAGCTCCCCTCCTTTAGGTCACGGTACAGCAAAAAAGGACAGCCATACATGAGAGAAGAAAACAAAATGACAGATTCTTTCCCTCATTTCAGACATTTTGTGCCACTGAGATGATATAGAGTGGCCAGAATTTGGTATTAAATGGACAAATGGGAACTCCCCTGCAGGGATAAACTATCTTCATCAGCTAACACGTTACAACTACAACTGCGTTGTCTACACTAAAATTTTACCATTTGATAGTTATGACCTGTCAGCTAACGCGTGGTCAAAATATATATTTTTTCCTAATGTAGACGAATGCTCTGTTGGTAATAAAGCCTATGACACAGTCGTGCAGTTCCAATTCAATCCAGTAGAGGGCAGCAAGGCACATACACACTAGTCTGTTTGTTAGTGTGTTTTTTTTTATTTGAATGAATTGTTACATCAAAATTATCGGATAGAGCTTTTGCATCTTTGTGACTACAGATCTGTCTTCACCTGAAGAGATCCCATGCTCATTATATTAATTCTTACTCACTGATGATTAAAAATTGAAGGTCATCTCATTTATTATTGGGTTTTATGCTAGAGCTAATATCAATATTTCCTTTAGAAGTCAGAATGTACTCAGGACTATGCAGATTTATAAGAAACAATATTTCCCCCTCGCACCCACATACTAAAGGAATTCTAATCAGATATAGAAAAAAAGTGCATACACATTGACCCCTTAAACCTTCCTAAAACATGGAAGTTTGATCTCTAATTTTTGCCAATGTAATAATGTAGAAATATGCATTTTCTTCACAGGTGAGAATCAGCCAGTTCACACGGAATCAATGGTCAATGCCATTTTAATTAATAAGAATATAAGGAAACCAAAAGGATTTAAAGAACACATTCCTGTCAGAAAGGTCACCCTGGAGTTCACTTCCAATGGCAACATACAAGACAGTTCACTATGGCGTACACACCTGGGAATGCACCGTCTACTACAAGCTGATTGTCAAAAGGCTCCATGTGATCTTGCCCACTGTAAGAACAAACAGATTAGCTTTGACAATGAGAGACTGACTGTGAAGGAAACTGTCATGCTGCCATGTGACAAACCACTAACAGCAAACAAACAATCCACAACATCACTCAATGAAGTGGAAAATTCAAGTACATTAAGCAGTCCCACTGAAGAGAACAGCAACTCCGTTTCAGGTATCTGCCAGAAGTCTCCTTTGACGTCAGTCTCTTCAGCAATTTGGACAGACCAACAGATTTCATCCACAAAATTTATACCCATATCCAGCAAGCTAAGCTATTACCCTTTCCCTCAGAAAAAAACACCCAGGATCTCAGAAACTGCAAGAAGACTTGGATTATATGTTTCACCATAAAGAAATTTCAGTAATGTGTACTCTTTAGTTACTATTTAAAATTTCAGTAAACTAATTTTTCAAAGCAATTTTGATTTATTTGCTAAGGGCTAGTATTTTATATAGTAAGAATTTGCATGGGCCAATCAATGTCTTTGAGAAGTTCAGAGTGATAAGTTGCAATGTCATAAAGGTTATTGGACAATGAAGAATTGTTATACCTAGAGTATCATCAAGATTATCCATGCTCATTTTTGTACCTTCAAATATAGGAACAGCTAATGTTAATTCAATGATTTCCTCCTTTTTTCCAAATCCAAACTACTTATTTTTGAAGGACAAGAATTCTATCATAGTGAGATTACAAATCATTTGAAAGAGCCGTAGAAAAGATTAGCACTTCCAAAAACTGCTGATAAAGCAATTAGGTTGAATTTCAGTACTGCACAATTCGATTAGCTGTCTGAACAAACAACGAATTAAGCTGGTTTTAAAACAGCAGCAGCATGGGTGATTAATACCTTCTAGTTAACATGTGATTTTATTATTCATTTACCTCCACAAGTTATTTATGATTGATTTTTCCTGTGTGTATTCTAAATCAGTGAATAAAACCATAAGACCATATTTCTGTTGCTGTCCTTAATGGTGTTGAATACAGGAAAAGTAGTTGGATAATTACTATCCATAAATCCCACATATTCTGTTAATTGTGTTTCTTCCAGCTGTGAATTAGAAACACACCTGTGCCTTTTTTGTTGCCATAGTAAAATGAATTAGTCAAGTTGTAATGTGATTTTCAATCAAAGAATTGGTGCTAGTTAACATAAGCATACAAGATAAATCAGATATACAATATGTACTTCCAAGGGACATAGTGAAGAAACAATTTTTTGGCTCTTTCCAAGATTGAAAGAGCAAAGCCCTAGAACAGTGGTTTTCAACCTTTTTCATCTCACGGCACACTGACAAGATTCTAAAATTGTCAAGTCACACCATCAGTTTTTTTTCCGGGTCGCGAAACCGGAAGTCCCGTGACATCACAGGTTGCTGGGACTCGGGAGGAGAAATGGAGGCAGTCCGCCCCTGGTGATGTCAAGGAGGCGGGGTACTGGCTGCACAGCTGCGCAGCACTTCCCGTCATTTACTTGTGGCTCACTGATGCAGCACACCTGCAGACCTTTCATGGCACAAAAATGTGCCACAGCACAGCAGTTGAAAATCCCTGCCCTAGAAAATACAGAACATTGTTGGGAATTCTTTTACAGTGGCCAAGGGATAGACTAAAAAACCTATAACATCTTTTCCATTTCTCACTTCTCATTCTTTGATACTCTGTGCTAGTAAAAGCATCCAAAATAAGCTATTCTGTGCTCCAATATTACGCTTGCTACTGAGACAAACTTGACTTGTTACACACCTAAGCCTTATCTAAACAGGAAAATTGATTGGCGTTATATAACGGAATATTAACTTCACTAGAGCTATGACAGTTTAAATCCCACACGTGGACAACCTACTCTGGAATAAAAGTGACTTTATTCCATAATTATTCCAGAATAAAGACACATAGATTCTGGAATAGAGTGTCCACACAGGAACTGGTATAGCTATAGGGGAGTAACTATTCTGCTATAACTGTGCTAGTCAATTTCCCCTGTAGAGAAGCCTTAAAATAGGACATGGATAATTGAGGCATCTGCTTTATGAGACAAACTTCAAGGAAATAGAGTTTCCAAATAACCACAGTAATATGATGATATTTTTATATTAAAGATGGCTTACAAATATTAATGAACACTACACAGAATTAATGTTCCAAACTTTTAACAGGACATCTTAACCACACAAAATGTTTTGGAGATGATTTTTAGCCTTGCTCTCCAGTCAGTTTACAGCTAGGGATGGTAAACACTGCTAACCATATGAGGTTTTTGCCCTCTGCTTTTAGAACCTGATCCAGCTTCCAATAAATTAAAGTGGAAGGAAGGATACACAATGATTTCAATGGAAGTTGGACTGGGCACTAAATTAGCCAGCCTCACACAATGGAAGCCAAGAAATCTGCAAAAATGTATTTTTTTTAATGTTTTGATTTTTGATCAATGATCAGTTGGAGTCAATCTATTTTTATTAGGCAATAATTAAAAGGCACAGAAAATATAGACACAGCGTTCTCTAACATAAGGACATAGCTATGCCAACATATATTTTAAGTGTAGAGCAAGACTCACCCTTCTTACATTTATATTATTGCAGACTTCTTTGGAATTTAGGGAAGGGCAAATTACAACTATAGACTTTAATATAGTACTTAATATCCTTTTGAGATGAATGGGACAGATCATATATCTCAGAGCTTTTAAATTAAATTGTATTAATCTCAATAAGACATTCCTTTTTGAGTTGCAAATACTTGACTGAGATAAACTGGCAGCTCATACCTTAGGCCTATTGAATAAGGTTGTTGGCAGAAATTATTGCATGGGCAATACTTGGGTTAATTTCTAAGGCATAGTCTACACTTAGAATTTAGGACGACACAGCTACTGCTCTCAGAGGGTTGAAAAATCCACACATCTATCTGATATAGTTATGCCAACACAATGCCTAATGTAGATGCAACTAAATCGACAGAAGAATGCTTCCATCAACCTAGCTACTGTTGCTCAGGGAGGTGCCTCCAAAAGTTCTACAACTACTGCTCATCATCCCAAACCTGCATTATGATGCAATCCCACCAATTACTGCTCGTTTCTCAGGCCCAGAAGAGGTGCTCCATTGTCTGCAACTTCTCATAAATGCCACTAACAGCCTTTAATTATTTTTCATTATTTCTCTTAGCAATCTGTCCTCAAAAGAAAAAAACTCTAAGGATAATTAAGCACTAGAATAGGCTTCCAAGGGAGGTTGTGGAATCCCTGTCACTGGAGGTTTTTAAAAACAGGTTAAAAAAAACCTGTCAGGGATGGTGCAGGTGTAGTGGTCCTGCCTCAGCACAGGGGGCTGGGACTTGATCACCTCACAATGTCCCTTCCAACCTTGCATTTCTATGATACAGTATACCTTTAATATACCTTTATACTGATATAACTGTGTCCACATTAGGGTTTCACCAGCATAACTAAAGTCATACAACTTCCATGTGTAAACAAAGCCTAAGGTTTTCCTAGAGCACACAGATGCAGCTGCAAACCTGCTGAGGTCTTTGAAAGTGGAAGGTATTCTGAGGCCTGGCCTACACTTGAAAATTAGATTGATACAGCTACATTATTCAGAACTGTGAAAAATTTCATGCCCTGGGCACCATAGGTAAGTGGACCTAACTCCTGATGTAGACACGACTAGCACTAAGGATTCATCTGTTGACCCAGCTAGCACCTCTTGAAAAGATGGATTCACAATGGAAAAACCCCTTTTGATGATGTTGGAAGTATCTATGCTAAAGTGCTACAGCAGAGCACAGCTACTGTAGCATAGAGATACCCGGAAGTCTACGCTACAGAGCCTATACTGCCATAGCTATAACGGCATAGATCCCTAGTGCAGATGCAGCATACACCAACAGTTTTTCAGTATAGGAACACCACTTCCCCAAAAGACATTAGCTTTGTTGACAGAAGCATTCTTCAGTCAGAATAGCTGTGTCTTTACTGGGGGTTTCGTCGGCATAGCTATGTTGCTAAGGGGTGTGTCAGCCGTGAATGAAACAGCTATGCCAATAAGTTTTAAGTGTAGACCAGGCCTCAGCTTCCCCTTCCTGCACCTGCAGAGCTTGTGGGGAAACAAGAGACCCACGCCACTTCCTTCTCCACTTTTCTGCAACCAGGGAAGGGGCTCTGGGATTCTTTGGCATCCACTTCCGGGTGCAAGGAGTACTACGCAAAGCTCCTCCTCCCTGCAATGGGCCTGATATGGGTTAGGGACTCAAAAGCTCCGCTCCCCTCAACACTTCTTCGAGATAGTAGTTGTGCTCCTCACAGCCCTTAACTTCCCCATGGCCGCTCCAACCTACAAGAGGCATAAAGGGAGAAGAGAATGGAGTGCAGTGAAGTGTCCATGAAGCTCTGTCATCCCCCTTAGGTGATTCCCAATCATTCCTCCCTCACTACCGCCATTTTCTCAAAAACATAGAAAATTCACATGCAAAAAATGGAAGACAAGTTAAGTTTGCTTGGCAACAACACAGCCACATTGCCCTAGGGCAGAAAAGGCACACAAAAATTCTTCAAAAACAAAGACATGCAGAATTAACATCCACACTACAGCCCTAATACTGCCCTCATGCAGATGGCAGTAAACACTGGGAATATAACAGAACTGTACCCCATTTATTACAGAACTTTCCATTCCTCTGTGTCCACCACCACTTCAAATCACTAGTCATTCATAAACTCCCACTGACCCTTTCTGTAGTTGATGGAGCAGTGCTGAGTCTGGGAACATTTGCAGCTGGTTGTCAGAATTCATGCTGCCACCTCAGGAGACTCATGGCTGCAGTTATACACTACAGGATGCTCATGTGCCCAGGAGGATGACAAAAACAGCTAGGAATCTAACAGTATTTTACCCCATCCTAACAACTGCCATTTTTTCTGTGCTCTACCACAATCCCAAATCTGCACTCCTGTTTACACACTATCATTGACCATCACTGTCCCCTGTATCACACTATTGACCTGGGCAGGACCTGCAGTAAGTTTGCAGACATCGCAGTCTCAGCAAGGGGTAACGCAAACTCCCTGAGAAACACCTTTGGATAAAGATGAGTTTTAAAACTGTTAAACATCTTAACGCCCCCACACTGCATTTCATCCTCCCTGCTGATCTCCATGTCTATCTGTAAAATGGGAATAACGATGTTTACCTCCTTTGTAAGCACTTTTGAGAACTACTGATGGAAATCACTATGTAAGAACTGGGTAGTATTATTAGGGATGGGTATGGTACTGCATTGCAATTTTTGAGGGACTCCTTAGATCTGTGACTTAAGAGGATGAAGTGAAGTCTGTGTGGCTTTGCCAATATAGTTGTGTCCACACAAGGAAAGCTTTGCTAGTATATTATGCCACTATTCCTACAACGGTAAAGTACTCCTAGTGTATTCAAAGCCATAACTCTTGCATAGCACTTTTCAGGCAGAGACCTATTTCTTAAAAACCAGATAAACATCACTGCCTCATTTTACAGGTGGGGAGCCTGCAGTAATTTGCCCAAGGTCACACGGCAGGTCAATGGCAGAGCCAGGGCCGGAGCTCCTGAATCCCAGGTCAGTGCCCTAGTCACTGAACTGCACCAGCCACACTTAATGCGTAGCATCCGCTATCCTGGTGACATGCAGGTTGCCCAAACAGAGGGTTTGTCTACACGGGGCCATTGACCAGCCCAGCTATTCCAGAATAGCTAAATCACACCCCCACAAGGATCCTGGAGGAGCTAATGCTGGCCAGCTCCCGTGTAAACGAGGCCAGCGAGACTGACACAGAGGGGTCTGACCAGACCTCCTGGGCTCCGCACCCGTGGCTGGGGCAGGTGAAGAGAAGCTGCCACAGCCCCCCCGTGGCGGGAGAGCAGGCGCGGGGCACCTCAGCCTGGCATGGCGCTGTCTGGGGGTCTCTCCTTCCGTCCGCAGCGTCCCGCGCTACCTCCCCTCCCACCGCAAGGCCTCGCTTAGCCCCTTAACACGGAGATGGCGGCAGCCAGACGCCCAAACCCAACCCCATCTGCGGCCACCGGGGGCCGTCGCGTCCCTTGCCCCGGACCGGGAGAGCCCCCCCGCCTCTGTCACTCCGGCGGGAGCGGAGCCGCGGGCGCCGCCGCCAGGAGCTACAGGACAAGCGGGCAGGGCCGCGCAGGGGCAGGAGGCTAAGATGGCGGCGGCGCCGGCCTTCACGTGTCCTGCACACGTGGGACTCGCCGCCGCTCCCTTCGGCCTTTCCGGGCTTCCGTAGGGAGCCGCCTGCCCTTCCCCCCGCGGAGCCTGCGAACGCAACGTAAACAACCGGCGGGACCCCCGCCGAGCCAGGGGCAGGTGCACAGGTGAGCGACACCGCGCGCGCGGGGGCGGGGCCTGCCTGCGTCTGAGAGAGACTCGCTCGGCCCCGCGCTGGCGCAGCCGGGCCCCGCGCTCCCTCCCCCCGCCTCTGGGGGACTGACGCAGGTGCTGCGGTGCCCGGGGCCAGTCCCTGGGCGACTCCCCCAGCCCCACTCGGGCCGCGCAGCTCCCCCTTCCGCGGGGAGGAGCCAGCGCGCGCCTGACCAACGGACGCTGCTCGGGGATCGCGGCACCTGTCACTAAGCAGCAGCCGCCGCTGGGGCCAAAGAGGGCAGCTGGGCTGGAGTCTGGGCAGCGATAGCGGGGGCCGGCCGTGCCCGTCGCTTATCGCTCCCCGAATGGCCTCAGCGGCCTGACACCCACTGCTCGGAGGGCAGGGGTGGCTAGAGGAGAGGTGAGGTGGGGTGAGGTGAGGTGAGGTGAGGTGAGGTGGGGTGGGGAAAGGGCTAGTAACCCCGGCCCTGGTGCTGTCGCCCTTTCAGTTGCACGGGGGGTTGTGGCAGGCCTGAAATGTGGGTGTCTAAAAATTAATGGACTTGGTTCAGGGCAGGGCTGTGGAAAATGCCTTGCCCTGAGTGCCATTGTTAGGCCGATCTAAGGTCCAATGAGTTCTTCCATCCATGGAGCTGCAGCCTCTTGGCTTGGTCTGCACTACCAGCTTACATCAGCGTGGCTACCTAATTCCTGGCCCAGACAGGGCTACGTCCATGGGAGAGTGCCTCCTGTCAGCGCAGGGCCGTCTACACTGGCGGCTGCAGTCCGTGGGAGATTGCCACAGCTGCCGGCTCTTGCGAAGGCAGAGGACCTATCCCGATGGGAGAAGCTCTCTAGATAGCGTCTTCACTAAGCCGTGACAGCAGCACTGTAAATGTAGACAAGCCGTTGGAGAGATGGATTAACTAAATCAATGGAAACACTTTTCACATCGCTATAGGAAATGCTCAGCAGCACCATGGTGCAGGCCACAGCTCTAGTGATGCCTCTGTGGTGGCTGTAGTGTAGACGTGGCCTGAGCATTTTACTAGTGTCTACAGGTTCTGAGGGGCTTAGCCTTCACTGACAGCGGCAAATTGGCTGTTGGATCACTTTCTTTGGATCAACTGAAGACCCGCTCAGTCGATCCAGAAATCAACAAAGACCACCTTCTCAAGTGGCGTAGCGCTCCGTCGGCGGGAACGTGGTTCCCGTCAACGCAGCACAGTGAAGACAACACACAGAACAGAAGCAGGGAAGTTGACGGGAGTTACACAAGTTTTCTGCGAAGCTTGCATAACTCTGTCGACTGCTGCTGAATCTCAGAGGTAAGTGTAGGCAGGGTCTAAGAGAGCACAGCACAGTGCCCTACTCTTAATATATTAGGTCTATTTTTAAATATAAAGTATTTAAAGTTCTAGAACTGGTAGTACATTTTATCATGATACCACCATATCCTAATGATAATGGCAGTTCCATTCCCTCCTCTTCCCTCCCTCCCCCCTGGAATAACTGATCTCATTTCTGTTAGGCTTGACTCTCTTTGGCATGGTTAGGTAGAACAATGCCACAAATATGGAGTTGCATTTGCTTATCTGGGGTTGGCCTTGCTTTGAGCAGGGGGGTGGTCTAGATGACTTCCTGAGGTCCCTCCCAACCCTAATCGATGATTCTGTGATCTGCATATGGTTATCAACAGGATTAGCCACTTCCACAGAAAAGGAAAATGTAGAGCTTCAATTGTGTTAGCACTTTCATACAGTGCTGACAAGCACTCTAGAAATATCTAAAATAGAGCTAAAATAACCTTGTGGATTTTTAAATCTTATCTGCATTTAAATCTAATCTGTCTGCATTTATGAAAGACCCATCACTTCTGCATCTATCTTTTACTGAAGTGGGAAGGCTGGATTTGCAGAAGCAGTGGCTGTATAGACCAGGGTTTTCTGGGATACTCAGTGTCTTCATGCATGGGAGAGAATCTGCAACCTTTGGGTCCAAGTCCTTCCATGGAACTACTAATATTAACCATCATGACACTGCTGTGGTCTCTCTTTCACTTTCCAGGAGACCACACCACATCAGCTCCCCTTCAAGCTGGCCATGCCTCCTCGCCTCTAGCAAAACCAAAGTGTTTTGCTCAGCAAGCTGAAATCACTTAGCCCCTACTTTCCTCCCTCTATGCAGCTCCCAAATTTCATTTCTTTACCCATTTGCCCTTCTCTGTGTCATATAGAATAGAGGAGCAACTGATTCTGTGACTACTTTTTATTTATAAACACTTGATGTTATATTCAAAACATCCGTTGGGAAACACCCGCAATATCTTATGCAAAACAGCAGTAGGAAATACCCAAAAGCTTTTAGTGACGCATCACAAAAGTGAAAGTTAAATCATTCCAGGAACATTAATCTCATCAGAAAATAGAGAGGTAAGTCTAAATGTCTTATTAAGGATTTTTGTTTCTCAGAAATGAATGTTAATAGTAAGAGCAGAAAATAGTTCTAAACTTTCTGTTTAATAAACGTGGATGATTTTTATAGATAAGGTAGCGTGCACCTTTGTCTTTACAGAAGTGAAACTACCTTGTTTCTTATATAAATATTCATAAGAATATAATTTGTTAGAATGTGGGTAAAATACATTTAATTTATGATTTTTCAGTCCCTATTTTCTGTTCTAATAGTTTATTAAAGAATCACAAATAAGACTGATTTACAAGACTATTCCACAAAATGTTGATAGTAAAGTCTTTATGTGATCAGTTTTCAGATTTAGTTTGTATTTAAAATTCTGCACATTGATGTTAGTGTGTTCTCCAATGTGACAAATATATTTTGAAGACTTAGGGAAAAGGAAGCTGACTGTCAAAAAAAGAACAGATCTGGCCTTTCAGTAAACATCTAAAGAAGGTTTACATGTAGATACAGTGTAACAATTTGAGATTTTTAATCTGGTCACAACAAATGTCATAGTTAGTCTCTGTTACTTGGATAATTTATTATTTAACGCAATACATGTTAAGTAAAATATCTGCTATAAAATTATTTCCAGAATTCAAAAAAGAGAAAAATAGTACATAGTAACGGGGTAAATGAATAAAAAACTGTCTAAAAAAGAAGTGATTGTGTGTGGGTGAAAAATAGGGGGAGACTGTATTAGTAATACCCCTAATGCTTTAGTCTTTTTGGGAGAGAGGGGAGAGTTCAGTACATTTGTCCTGTTTCTCCTTCTGTTTGCAGATGATATTCTGCCACTCCCTAAAAAAAGTCCCTTCAAGTAAAAGACTACATTGCTCGCTATGTGCACTGGTACTGGAACTTCCAGGGACTGATAGTCAAGAGTGTGTATGTGTTAGGCCCTTTACTCTTCAGCCTGGAGAAGGGTTACTACAAAATAATAGACACAAAAAGAACAGGGCTGCTGGCTAAACCATCAATTTCTACACAATTTACTTTTCTATTTAAAAACAAAACCATTTCTTGTCCTTGTGGTTGCAAAGAAGCTTCCAAATCTGATCCAAGAGTTATTGTTAATCAGATTACAGGGAGACTGTCTCCCAGTAAGGAAAACCTTTGCCTACAAATTGGGTTTTTATTTTTAGGAAGGGAGAACTTTTTCAAAATCAAATATTAATTAAAATGTTTCTAATTTTTCCCATTTCCATTGAACTATCTATAGCACTGTCCTAATATACAAGAAAGTGAAAAGGATTACAAGCAAAAGAGAAACCAATTAATTTATTATTACCACCCAGTTTTAGAGGAATGAATTATATCCCAACAATTAAAAACCTTTAATGTAAGCCGAGGAATACTTTTTCTAATAAGCTTGGGTGTCTAGGAGCCAAAACTCCCTCACCAGAAGCTTTTATATGCATTCAGGTTTTTCATTTTATTACCTTCACCTTCTCCCTCTCCCCACTACCTCTTGGTTTCCTCTTTGGATATTCTGGTTCACTAGGGGTGACTCCTCTCTTTAGACAGGCCAATGTTAGCTGTTCAAGAGTCTGACCTCCTCACTCTGGGCCCTACTCTCATTTGGCTACTCTGGCTGAAGCAGAGATGGAGTGTTAGAGTCACAAAGCAATTTATTAACACAAAGTTAAGGTTACCTGGTGGAATCTCATGCCCTTTCATAACATCAAGTTCAGCAAAACTTAACTCTATTTGCAGGTTTCAGAGGCTCAGGTACATACCAGTGCAACCTTAACTCTGCCCCTCTGAAGTTGGTAATAGCCACTGGGAATTATCTGCATGCACACCAGCTGTGTTTGCTTTTTTGCGTTTAGCTGGATTGAATGGTGGAGGGACTAGTTGGATAAATTTGTCAGACCTGTGATTGTAATATGAGGTGATCTGCAGGACCCTGCCCTTTGAAAGGAGGATCTCTGAGTGCCTCTGCCTGCCCCTCACCACGAGCGTGCACCCTGAGGGATGCAGTTAGCCTCATTTCAGGGCTGAGTTGTATAAAGTGTCAGTAGCATTGCCCAGGATCATCGTCCCATAAGGATTGTCAGCAGTGAAGTAGCAGTGAAACATTTTCACGTATCAGCGTAGAGCTGATTATTATCATCATCTTTCAGAAAATACTTAGAGCTCTTTCTAAATTATCTGTACAAATTAGCAGGACACATTTTGCAAAAGTAGAAAAATCCCTTACCAGAGGCAGTAGCAGCATACCTACAGATCGTTCTCAGAGTTCTGCCAAGGGTAGGGTTTGAACTTACAGTGCATGTGTGTAGCTCAGCTTCAATGACTGCATTATGTCCCCTAGAGCCACCCAATTACTGTGACAATGGATTGCCTATACACCCTCATGCATAGGCTTGCTGCACATGTGCATTTCAATCTCTTTGGCATGTGAGGTTTTAGCACATACTGTTCTAGACAGCTAAACTCTTCCATTATTAACTTTGTCAGTATTGCTTTGCCAAAGGGGCATTGGGTGCCACGCACCAGCTGAGATCAAATGTCAAGTGAATGAAATCAGTTAGAGTACAGTTAGAGCCATAGTTTGAACCTGAGGTGTGTGGGGGTGAAAGGAAATAAAAAGAACCTATTGATTTTCTAAAATGCTGGGGGCAGGGGGGGGTTGGAGGGCTGTATCTTGGGAATCCCTTGCTCAAATGACCCCAAATTTCACCTATTAACACTACTCAGCACCACCATGAGGCACAGAAAATTTTATGACAAGCTGAATACACATGCAGATTTTAGAGCACTTAGAGTTGACCTTTAAACAAAAAGTGCCGCTCGTATTTCAGTTTGGCAGAGTTGGCACTCTGATAGGAGTGTTTGGATTTGGTTCATGGAGGCCAGAAGCTT
This sequence comes from Mesoclemmys tuberculata, assembly GCA_007922155.1. NCBI lineage: Eukaryota > Metazoa > Chordata > Testudines > Chelidae > Mesoclemmys > Mesoclemmys tuberculata. The sequence continues at coordinate 12,191,206 of ML675603.1, forward strand.
AACTGAGTTACTAGCCTCCAGCTTATCCAACTACTGAGAGAGTAAGGAGTTGAAACTATAAAGACAGAGCAGTCCTCCAGGACTGTTGGCAAATAAGAAAATGGGGAAGAGGGGAAAAAGAACATAAATGGTTAAAAAGTTATTTTAAAATTCTTTTCATTTCTATAATTTAAGTTGTCACTGGTAACGTAGGTAGACTTCGGGCCCAGATCCTGCAGCTGGCTGTGTGCACGCACAGGGGTCAACCTGCGTGGAGCCAGCTGCAGAAGCAGGCTCTTTGGTTTTTTAAATCTATTATTTTGACCTATTAATTCCTCGTAAACAGTGAAACTACAATAAAGAGAAATATATAAAAGCAAACTAAAAGAATACTGTAGAATTGTCAGCATTTTTCTACCTCCAAGTTTAAATGAAATTTACAGAGAAATGCTTGTTAGTTCATTTATTGGTTCCACATTGTACTTAACATCTTTGGCTATTTATTTTTAAAAACTGCATTTCTGATGTTTTGAGGGTAGCCATTATTGCTGAAATCAACGCTTGCCAACAAATTTCCATCTTGCTGTAAAACTGGTGTAATAAAAAGAAAAATTTAATGTTTAAACAGAAAAGTTTTCCCAATTATTACATAATTATCAAAGGACAATAAAAATTGACTTAGAATCTTTGTAAGTTTGCTTTTAGCATATTTTAAAATACTATATTAAATGCAATCTTCCTACAGAACTCTGAATAATGTAATGCATGTTCCCTGAGGCCCAGATCCTCCAAGGTATTTAGGTGATTTAAGTGAAAACAGTGGGAGTTAGATGTCTAAATACCTTGGAGGATTTGGGCCTGAGTTAAACAAGGTCTTATGGTTTGTCAGAGAAACAACTATACAAAAAGATGAGTTAGGTTTTTTTTCATTTTTCCTATTGTGTTTTGTATTAAAGAATGGCACAAAAGGAACACCTTGCAGCAAAACTTAAACATTGTTTAAGAGAAGACAAAATTCAACTTTGGAAACCTCCATACACAAATGAAAATAAAGAAGCTGGTCTGGAGTTGAAGGTACATATTCTGCCTGACTTTTCTGCAGTCACTTTTTTCACTTTTATTTTGTACACCTAACACATTTTACTATTTTATGTTTTACTAATGTATGTCCTGTCACTTTTCTGTTAGGAGCTTGCACAGAAATATTCAGCCAAGCTGAATCACAGTGAAAATGAAACAGAGAGCGTACTTGAAGAAATAAGACGCAAAGCAGTTGAGCGTGGAACAGGAAATGAAGCTTATAAGACAACAGGGGTTGCGACACTTGAAGTTGTTTTGTCTTCTAAGATGAAAAAAGTAAGTCTGTATACATTAAAGTTTTGAAAAGAAGCATAACTAAAATCCATAGTAGAGGCCATAAAACTGTCATTAATTCTGTATTTGATGCAAAACGTTTTATTTGTACAAAATAGCTAAATTGGTTGGAGGCAAAGGGAACCATCTAGAAAAAAAATAAAACACATTGCAGCCATTCCCTCTTTAGGATTATTCAGAAACAAGTTTTGAATAGAGAAAAATGAGCCATATTTAACTGTCTCATTTAATTTGATCTAACCATCCAAGTTAAAAATGAACAGACGTATGGTCCTCACTCAACTTTAAGTGTTTTGTTTCTTGTATAAAACACAAAGACGGTATATGAATATTGTTCTTTTTATATATATATTTTGTTTAATCACAGTTTTAATTGTAAACAAAACCCTTATTTAGGCTCAGTAAGTAACCCCATAACAACACTATCTTTTGTAATGTAAAGGACACTTGCCTGACAACTGTATTTACTTTAACTATGATATATCTATATACTTGGGTAATACTGTAAATTAAAAATTTATCTACTTTATGATAGTTCTATACCATGTGGTAAAACAGTATACCATTGCAGCAAATGGTAAGTGTCTGACTTTTAATGATGCAACGTGCATATATGCTTCCATTGTTTAAGATATGATTCCACTAACTGCTTTCCCAAATTAGCTATATGACTATAGTATTGAGGCAAATTAGCTTGAAATGGCTAACAAAGTCCAGTGCTTGGAGTTGAGCCAGAGTGGAAAAAAATAGTTTGTCTAGTATGTCTTGGACACTTAGCCATGTTACAAAACCACCAGATGACTTAGCATATTTGAGAACTTTTCTTCAAGAAATATCAGGTATATGACTCTATAAATGTGTAGATGAAGACATCCATGGACAGCTTGTTCATGTGCCTGCCTCAAGGCAGATCCATGAGTCCCTGGTTTTCACTAGTCTTGATAAAATGACTAAATTTTCCTAAATTTAAAAAAAAAAATCTTATTTTATAGACGCACCAGTTGCAGCACTATAGTTAAGGCTGGACTGAGTTCCACTCTTTAAAGCAAGGATTCAACCCCTTCTTTTATGTTCAAAGCAGAACTGCACCCACTGTTTAAAAGAGAAAATGTACTCTGTGTTCTGAATGAATTTACTTTTGCAAGTAAATCTTTTAACATTTACTTAAAAAGTAGGGTTTTTTAAAAGCATTTAGCACCTGTGTCAGACTTTCTGTTTGTTGTTTTGTTCTAAATTACATCAGCTCAGGTATTATCTATGCAAAAATTGTATCTTGAATAGATCTAACACAATGGGTAGCTTTTTTATTAAAGAAATTAAACTTTTCAGTCATGAAGACTAATCCTATCATTCATCAGAGGTTGAAGAATAATCTTCATAGAAATTAACAACAAACTCTTTCAAAGTGCCTAGAGTTTCCTGTTTTTAATGGGATCGAGGCCACAGATTGCTCTTGGGGGCTTGCCTGCCCAGAGAAATTGACTGATGTTACTATGCAGCTATAAAATTATACAACTGTCATTATATTAGTATAATTTGTTTTACTAGCTCCCAGACAGGTTTATCCTGGAATAAGTAGTGATATAATTTCCCAGAAAGGCAGACCCTTAGCAAAGACGTTCTGTTTCCTGACTGCATCAGGGAGTGGGATCACTTCACTGCCATTGATAACAATAGAAGACAGTTTCCATCACAGCTGAGGGCAGTCTATGCTCTTATTCCTATTGACAGCAATGGCATCCATTTTGAAAGATGCAGTACTTTGTGTTGTTGAAGTGAGTATTTCTGAAGGAGATTTTATGTGACAGCTTCCTCTGAAAGATAAATGTTTATGAAGAATATTGGGTGTGGGACTTAATGGTAAAACTTTACTTGAAAGATCTATACATTGCAGCAGCTCTACTCATTAGGAACTGCGGAGCAGGTGCAGGGGGGATGTTAAATTATTGAAAAGCACAGTTAAAGTTCCTAAACAACCTTAACTCTACTCTGTAGCATCACTCTGAGGAAAACAATGTAATATGTCTTTATCTAATTTCAAATATCAATGGGCTTTAATTATAATCTGATTATTCTGTGGCATGACAACAAAGCAGAGTTGAAGTTGAGTGCCTTAATTGTGAATTTCTGTAGCTTAATTTGTTTGGATCTGAGTTAACCTTAACTCTGACTTTCCTGGCTTTATAATGATTACTTTGGGATAATTACAACATCCCTGTAAATTATTACTAATGTGTACTCTTAACCTTAAAACCATCTTAACATAGTTTTTGTCTGGAAATAAAAAGAGAAATTGTGCCTTCTCTAAAGTAGCTAATTAAGAAAATACCCAAAGTACCTGGATACCATAACTTTTAAAAATATTTACACTAGACCAGAAAAAGCACACTGGAGACTAAATTGATCATCACTGGCGAGGCGCTAAGATCCCAGTAAGTATAATAATCTTTGTCTTTTTCCCCCTTTAAATGGTTAGTGTCCTCTTTTGGTTTGTGTTACCCTTTTACATAGTGCTTTATTACGATATGTTCTAGATCAGGGGATCTCAAACTTTTTCATGGGGTGGAGCACATCTTGATAAAGCATGTGTCATGGACACATCTTGTTTATGACTACGTATCATCTCTGTAGATATAGTGGCAATTGATTATGTGGAAAAGTCATGTGATTTAACAAGTCGAAACAAGGTGAAGAGTTAGCACCACATGACAAGCAAGTGTTTTCCCTTACAATATATGCTATGTATGGAGGCAGTCTAGATACTTGGTCTCTCCTGGCCACTTTCCTGACTGCTCTAATCTCTCCTCAATAACTAGGGCTTCTGTTTTTCTGGGTTTATGGAGTTCAATTTTCCGGGTTTATTTTTAGCAATTCCAGAATTTAATGTAGCTGCCCAAAAATTAGGTTTTTGGAGGACTGTCTCTCTATATAACCTGTAATGAGTAATATATATTATTTACATTACTTATTGCATAAATAACCTAGGTAACCCAATCCTGTGCTTTACCATCCTACTAGTGAAAAACTTTTTCCTAATATCTAATCTAGATCTCCCCCACTGCAACTTGAGACCATTGCTCCTTGTTCTGTCGTCTGCTACCATTGAGAGCAGCCTAGTTCCATCCTCCCTGGAACCCCCTTTCAGGTAGTTAAAGGCTGCTATCAAATCCCCCCTCATTCTTCTCTTTTGCAGAGTAAACAAGCCTAGTTCCCTCAGCCTCTCCTCATAAGTCTTGTGCTCCAGCACCCTAACCATTTTTGTTGCCCTCCGCTGGACTCTCTCCAACTTGTCCACATCCTTTTTGTAGTGGGGGGCCCAAAACTGGACACAATACTCCAAATGAGGCCTCACTAATGCCGAATAGAGGGAAATAATCACTTCCTGTGATCTGCTGGCAATGCTCCTACTAAGGCAGCCCAATATGCTATTATTCTTCTTGGCAACCAGAGCACACTGCTGACTCATATCCAGCTTCTTATCCCCTGGTCCTTTTCTGCAGAACTGCTGCCTAGCCCATCGGTCTTCAGTCTGTAGCTGTGTATGGGATTCTTCCATCCTAAGTGCAGGACTCTGCACTTGTCCTTGTTGAACCACATCAGATTTCTTTTGGCCCCATCCTCCAATTTGTCTAGATCACTCTATATCCTGTTCCTACTTTCCAGGGTATCTACCACTCCCCCTCGTTTAGTGTCATCTGCAAACTTGCTGAGGGTTCAATCTACCCCATTCTCCAGATCATTAATGAAGATGTTGAACAAAACTGGCCCCAGGACCGACCCTTGGGGCACTCCACTTGTTACGGGCTGCCAGCTAGACGTCAAGCCATTGATCTCTACCCGTTGATCTAGCCAGCTTTCTATCCATTTTATAGTCCATTCATCCAACCCATATTTCTTTAATTTGTTGATAAGAATACTGTGGGAGGCCGTATCAAAAGGTTTGCTGAAGTCAAGGTCTATCACGTCCACCGCTTTCCCCACATCCACAGAACCAGTCACCTCTTCATAGAAGGCAATCAGATTGGTCAGGTATGACTTGCGCTTGGTGAATCCATGTTGACTGTTCCTGATCATCTTCCTCTCTTCCAAGTGCCTTAAAAGAGATTCCTTGAAGACCTGCTCCATGGTTTTTCCAGGGAATGAGGTGAGGCTCACAGGTCTGTAGTTCCCTGGATCCTCTTTCTTCCCTTTCTTGAAGATGGGCACTATATTTGCCTTTTTTCAATAATCAGGGACCTTTCCCAATTGCCACGAGCTTTCAAAGATAATAGCCAATGGCTCTGAAACCACATCAGCCAACTCCCTGAGCACCCTAGGATGCATTGCATCTGGCCCCATGGACTTGTGTATGTTTTCATTACTGCTTCATGTAGACAAGCCCTTAGATACAAGGAACCATTTCTAGTGTTTTTTCAGTTTTTACTGGATAACCCCTTTTATTTCTTTTTATTAGGCATGTTTATTGGTGTTCATTGATTAAAACCTAAAATCAGAAACCGTATCAACATCTTATCGTCTCCTCACTTAAGGTAGCAAGTGTATTTTGTCCAGTTACTAGTAATGTCATTTTATCTTCAAGCAGCATTATAATAAAAGTGTGAAGCCAGTTACAAATATATAACATTTTAATTTTTATTGCAATAAGTTGCCAAATTATTTCATATCAAAATAAGATGAATAGGTATTTATACTTATGGAATTAAATACTTTATTTCACAGGATTGCACAGATATATGGATTTCAAGAAAAATGTATCAAAATAATTATAAATAAGAAGCATCTTGACCTTGGTACGTATTGCCAATTGAATATATATTTATTTTGTAATTATGTGTTTCTTAGAAATCGTATTTCCTGCAACTTTCTCAGTCACAGAAACTTAAGATCAGGGAAATAAGAGTTAGACGATAGCAGCAGTCATGCTTGTTAGGTTCTAATGTAAAGGAAGTCCAAGATATTGTGATGGTCAAAAACAAAGGAGAGAATTATGGTATAGGACAACTTTGTGTGTTTTAAAAGCTCAGTGTTCCATTCAGATTTAAATCACATAATTTACCAAAACCTCTTGCAGTAAAGTGACATGTTCTGAACTTTTTTTTGTTACGTTTACCATCTTTCTTGATTTGCCAGACATTTGTGTGAATAGAAGCTTTATCTTTACAAATGAACTTTCTTCTGTTCTTTATTGAATCATTCATTGATATCCTACATTCAGTGTCTGACACATTTAGCTACCTTGGAAAAAATCGTGATGTAAATGGAGATAAAGGATGAAATAGTTAGAACATTAGCCTGGGCCATGAGGAACACAGGTTCAGTGTCCTGCCCTCCTCCCCCAACTTTCTGTGTGACCCTTGGCAGGTCACTTAGTCTCTCTCTGCCTCAGTTCCCCATCTGTAAAACAAAGGCAATAGCACTTTCCTACCGAACGCGTATTGTGAAGGTAAATGCATTTAAAAAGATTGTCAGCTGCTCAGATGCTACAGTAATGGAGGCCATTTAAGTATCTTAGATACACAGACAGATAGACAAATAGTGAACTGTCTCATCACTTCGGTTCTAATTTTTTTCTTCTGTTGAAATTATTAACTATCAACTTCATTGGTAGCAGGAATTAGCCCTGCATATTTCAAGGGTATTTCAAAGTATGGAAGCTTTGGGGGATACAGGCCTGATCCCGAAAGGTTCTGCTTGCCTTTAATTACCACTGAAGATTTTGGTAACTGATGGTACTGAATATCTGTGATTGGGCCCCAAGTTTCACATTGCATTAGTCAGTACTTGAGTCTTCCAGTTTAGTATTTGAACAGTACAGCATGATATATAAGACATTTCTGTGAATAATAAAAATATCCACACATAGGCTAGCTGGAATAAATGTATAAGGGGAATCAGCCATCACATTAGAGGATATAAATCAACCACTAACTGTTGGGTTAAGAAGAAGTACCAGATCATGCAAGTCTTAATATTGAGGGGCTGTATTTGGGGATGAGTAACCCCTGTATGCTTGTGAGAGGAAGGGATCCACTTTGAAGTGCTGATATACTGGCAAATAGTGCTACAGTAATGGAGCGGAGTTTGGGAAAATGCATTGTCTTTTTTAGGTGGCTGCTTCTGTTGAAATCTTCCTAGTAAGAATAGCTGTTTTTAAACTAGTTATCTGGCAGTACAATATGAAATGTCCTGTCTTCATAGAAGTAATTTGTTGTTCATATTAATCACGATCTATTTTGCAGAAAAAACACTTGAAGAGCAAGGCATAACACACAATGTAAAGGTCATGGTGCTTGAGCTAAAACAGAGTGAGGAGGACACCAGAAAAAAAGTTAAGGAAGAGGAAATGCAACATGAAAACGAGACCATGAAGGAAAAAGAAAAAAATGAAACAATGAAGAGAACTAGGAAAGGTTTAGAAATACTGGCAACGAGAGGTATGGGGATTTTACTCTTAAGCGCAGTAGAAGACAGCAGTATGAATTTAAGAAAAAAACACTTCTAGTTTACTTTGGTTTTTTAATGGAAAGATTAGTATAACTTTGGGTTGTGATCTAAGTCAGTGGCTCTCTCCTACTGTACCCCATTCAGGAGTCTGATTTGTCTTATATACCCCCAACTTTCACCTCACTTAAAAACTACTTGTTTACAAAATCAGACATAAAAATACAAAAGTGTCATAGCACACTATGACTGAAAAATGGCTTACTTTCTCATTTTTACCATAGAATTATAAAATAAATCAAATGGAATATAAATAATATACTTTCATTTCTGTATGTAGTATATAGAGCAATATAAACAAATCATTGTCTGTTTAAAATTTTAGTTTGTACTGACTTTGCTAGTGCTTTTTATGTAGCCTATTGTAAAACAAAGCAAATGTTTAGATGAATTGATGTACCTCCTGGAAGATTTCTGTGTACCCCCAGAGATATGTGTAGACCTGGTTGAGAACCACTGATCTAACCACATCTAAACAAGGGTGGGCCTTGTCAGTACTTGGATGGGAAATCTCCAAGAACAACCAACATGCTGCAGGAAGTGGTCTAGACGATTCATTTATTCCTAAATTGATGCTGAACAAATCCATTGTCATGATCCTTACGTAGCACCATGCTACATAAGAGGTGCCATCTTGCAGATGAAATGTGAAATCAGTTTATGACCTCTTCTGTTTAATCTTTTTGTGACTGTAAGGGTGTTAAAGCCAATATGCTGGCCAGATTCCAGCTTGTGCAATTGCATTTTGCCCACTTGAAAATTGGTTTCTCTAGTTGGTTATAGTATTTTTCTTCACTTCCTGTCTTAAAAGATCTTGTTTATAGATTGCTTGTGATTCTGTAAGAGAGACAAAATGGGTTAGATAATATCTTTGATTGGATCAACCCTTGTTGGTGAGAGAGACAAACTTTTGGGCTTACACAGAGCTCTTCTTCAGGTCTAGGAAATGTACTCAATGAGTCATAGCTAAATATAAGGTGGAACAGATTGTTTAGCCTTAGTTCAGTTGTTTAACACACATTCAAGGTGAAGTGATTCCATAGAGTATTTTGGATTTTAAGAAAGATATTGTATGAATCCGTTGTTACTGGGGCACTTGAAAATGAAGATACTGATAACTCTGGAAACATACCTTGTATTTATTGCAGAAATAGCTAGGTCAGAATGATAAATTGTTACTTGCTTTTCTGTTATGACCATAGGTTTCACTTGTCATTCTGGTCCACTGTGTGGCCATTTTCTTCGCAATGAGTTTTGATGAGGATTACTGGCAACTATGGACAAAGTTAAAGAAATAGTTAATTTGAAAGTAGTCCTTTTCAAAATGTGAGTTGCATCGTTTCAGGCACTACACCTGCCCATTACACCCTTTGAGGTTTTAAATCATTACTATTTCTTAAAATATTCTTATTTCCCTGGTTTCGGTCTGAAAGACCCACAGGTAGGAGACTGAAATGGACTATTCATTGAAGCTCTTTCAAATGTAAAAGTATGCAAACAAATGAGTTTCCTCTAATCTTCTTTTACTAGGGGTTATTTACAACAGTATTAGATTTTAACAAAACTTATAATTAGGTAGAAGTGCCTCTTGGTATTGGACCTGTTAGGTGACTTAGACGTCAGCTCTTCAATAAGCTCTTTGCAGGTAGCTCTCTGCACTTGCATAGACTTCCATAAACATTGTTGCTGCTGTTCTGCAATGCTAGGTTAGTATTTTTGGAACTAACACTTTCAGTCACTGTACAGAGCAGTACTAGATTATCCATGATCTGTTGCATGACTTCATGGGTTCCATTGGCAGGCTCAAGGATCAGCGTACACAGCGCATTGCAGGATTGGAGCAAGTCAGTGGACATGAACGAATAGGAGAGAGCTGGAATCCAGTTGCCACTGTTGAAGAAAGTTACAGGACAGATACTTTGCATGGCTGGGCGTTGCAGAGCTTCCCCCGTTGGCATTTGTATATTGGCCAAACATTTTTTCATGTGAAGTCAACCCAAAGCAAATGAGAAACAGACCAGTGGGTTGAAAGCACCAAACATAAACTGAGAGAAACTAAAATATGTCGTTTTAGTTGATAAAACCATAGAGAATAAAGATTGTTAGTTTATATTTTGCTGTAATCCGTCTATCCAGTGAAATGCACCATTGGAAATGCAGATGTTTCCCTCTCCTGAATAAGTTCTTTACAGCACACACAATTTAATCAAAAAATTCAGGCTTGGGCTAGGGGGAGATCCACATTATGCAGTGAGCTGCTCTTGGGTCAGGTGTTCTCATTACACATTTGGTGCCATAATAGAGAGCTCTCTCTGGAAGCCATATACACTATTCTTCCACCTTTTTTTTGCAGTTTTGCTTAATAACATGCTTATTGATATGGTTTTAAGACCATAATCTTACTTAGTTCTTATTGTTGAAGGCATTGATAATAAATCAGTGGGCACTCTTTGTGTTGCAGATGACTATTTAGATCCAGATACCACTCCATATCTAGATATAGCTAATCAAACTGGAAGATCTATTAAGATTCCTCCTCAAGCCAAAAAAGTAAGTATAACATTTAAAGATATTATTTAGTGACCATTTAAATTTTCACATGTAGTACTTCAAAAATTGTATTGAAATGGTCAAAATTGTTCCTTAAACAATCTCTGTCGGAGCCAGCACAAACTGATTGCTTAATAGAAGTAGTCTTCTGATAAAGGTGAAGCAGAATTGTGCTTTAATACATTTGGGAATACTTTGATGGTCTCAGGACGTGGAGGGGTCTAATTTCAGTGATTTCTTGTACACGGTCTCACTGTATTCGCATTTTGTCTTCATACTTGGTGCTATACATTAATTTATGTATTTTATAGAACCTATTGTAGCTTCTGGGTGCTTTAGTTCAAACAGTGTACAACTAATTTCTTCATTAGACCTCAGTCAATTTAAATCACAAGCTATAGGGAATGTGATAATAGTTAACTCAAAGTCTTATTAAACAGATGGGTCTTGTTGTTTTTTGTCTGGAAAGTCACCAAACCTAAGTTCTGGTAGACCATTAGAATGAGAATTCCACATTTGGGAGCCTTCAACTGAGAATGCCTTGCTACTGATCCTGGACAATGAAACTCCAGGAACTGACAGCAAGAGCAACTCACAAGATCTTGACCACAATTGCAGAATAATAGAGAAAGAGACGATCTTCTACGACTAGATGATTTGCAGATTTAAGAATCATAGCAAACACCTAGAAATGCACCCAGAAGCAAGCAAAGTGGCAGGCAGCTAGCACGGAGCACCAGTGTAATGTGTTAATTGTGACCCAATTCCCTCACGAGGTGTGTAATGTTATTCTGCAACAGCTGATGTTCCTGTATACTTTTCAAAGGTAACCTCAGATAGCTTATCTACTGCATGTTCTGATGCAACATTGCAGGAAATGGAAAATCACCTTATGGATTTTATTTAGCGCTGAACAAGACGTTAAAGGTGTATGGAGAAATCTTGTAGTATGTTCAGATAAAAGAATGCGCTTTATGGTGCCATTCATTTTCATATTGCAAGAGCTAGAATGTTTTCAGCAACATTCACTGCTGCTGTCATTTAATTTAGTAGAATTGAAAAATGAATATTAGATTTTTGGCAAGTGACTCATGAGATTTTACCACCTATTTGGAAATAGAATCATAGAATGGACACTAATCACTAAGGATGGAGATTCCACCACCTCCCTACGTAACCCATTGCAGTGCTTCACCAGCATCCTAGTGAAAAAGTTTTTCCTAATGTCCAACCTAGACCTCCCCCACTGCAACTTGAGACCATTGCTCCTTGTTCTGTCGTCTGCTACCATTGAGAACAGCCTAGGTCCATCCTCCCTGGAACCCCATTTCAGGTAGTTAAAGGCTGCTATCAAATCCCCCCTCATTTTTCTCTTCTTCAGACTAAACAGGCCTAGTTCCCTCAGCCTCTCATAAGTCTTGTGCTGCAGCCCCCTAATCATTTTTGTTGCCCTCCGCTGGACTCTCTCCAACTTGTCCACATCCTTTTTGTAGTGGGGGGCCCAAAACTGGACACAGTACTCCAAATGCGGCCTCACCAATGCCGAACAGAGGGAAATAATCACTTCCTGTGATCTGCTGGCAATGCTCTTACTAATGCAGCCCAATATGCAATTAGCCTTCTTGGCAACCAGGGCACATTGCTGACTCATATCCAACTTCTTGTCCACTGTAACGCCCAGGTCCTTTTCTGCAGAACTGCTGCCTAGCCCATCGGTCCCCAGTCTGAGCTATACATGGTATTCTTCCATCCTAAGTGCAGGACTCTGCACTTGTCCTTGTTGAAGCTCATCAGATTTATTTTGGCCCCATCCTCCAATTTGTCTAGGTCACTCTATATCCTATCCCTCCCTTCCAGGGTATCTACCATTAGCTCTGTGTCATCTGCAAACTTGCTGAGGATGCAGTCTACCCCATCCTCCAGATCATTAATGAAGATGTTGAACAAAACCAGCCCCAGGACTGACCCCTGGGGCACTCCGCTTGTGAGCGGCTGCCAGCTAGACATGGAGCTATTGATAACTACCCACTGAGCCCGATGATCTAGCCAACTCTCTGTCCATTTTATAGTCCATTCATCCAACCAATACTTCTTTAATTTGCTGATAAGAATACCGTGGGAGACTCTATCAAAAGCTTTGCTGAAGTCAAGGTATATCACATCCACCGCTTTCCCCACATCCACAGAGCCAGTCACCTCTTCATAGAAGGCAATCAGGTTGGTAAGGTATGACTTGCCCTTGGTGAATCCATGTTGGCTGTTCCTGATCACCTTCCTCTCTTCCAAGTGCCTTAAAAGAGATTTCTTGAGGACCTGCTCCATGATTTTTCCAGGGAATGAGGTCAGATTGACCAGTCTGTAGTTCCCTGGATCCTCTTTCTTCTGTTTCTTGAAGATGGGTACTATATTTGCCTTTTTTCAATCATCAGGGACCTCCCCCAATTGCTGTAAGCTTTCAAAGATAATAGCCAATGGCTCTGAAATCACATCAGCCAACTCCCTGAGCACCCTAGGATGCATTGCATCTGGCCTCATGGACTTGTGTATGTCCAGTCTTTCTAAACAGTCCCGAATCTGTTCCTTCAGTACTGCGGGATGTTTACCTCCTCCGCATTTTGTGCTTCCCAGCGCAGTAGTCTGAGAGCAGACCTTGTCTGTGGAGACAGAGGCAAAAAAGGCATTTGTCACGCGGGCTGCATTAGGAGGGGGGGGGCATTTGTGTTATTTGACCTTAATATGTCAAAATCATAATGATTCATGTAAGACATACCATGTCAGGTACTGTTAGAAAGGTTATAATATGCTGAATAAGATGACAATATTTGTGTTCATGTGTAATATGTGTAAGGAAAGTTATGGAGATCTTTGATATCCCTGTATTTCAAACTGTGCTGTAGAAGACACACCCCAGACAGAGAGGCCGCAGGACAATAGCCCGCTTAATGGCCCATCAAGACCTTTACAGAAGCCAGAGGCCCGGGAAGGAACTAAAGGCATACCTGAAGAGTTACCAGGATTGGCCCATGTGACTATGGACTTCATTTTGGTTCCAGTAAAGTTCCACAAGCCACATGGCCAGTAACAGAGGGTATATAAGATCAAACCACAGAAACCATTTTGTCTTCGTCTTTGCCTTGTGTCCTTGTTCCTGTCCAGCTGCGGACACGCCTCTGGATTAACACACTGTGCAACTGAACTGAAGGACTTAGACCCATCCAGGTACTGGATGTATACCAGAGGAACTATACAAGCCTGCAACTCCACAATTGTTCTAGAAACCTGATGTATATAGACTTTTAAATCATTTGTATATCTCTGATTGCTTTAAGCCTTTAACACTTCTCTTATTGTTTGTTTTTCTTTTACTAATAAACCTTTAGTTTTAGTTACTAAAGGATTGGCTGGCAGCGTGGTATTTTGGGTAAGATCCAAACTTATAGTGAACTGGTACTGTGGCTGATCCTTTGGGATCAGAGAGAATCTTTTAGTAAAGAGCACAGAGTTAAAGCAACTGGTCTCTTTACTGGACCCAGTGTCAGTTTGGGAGCCAGAGACTGAAATGCAGTAAAGGGGGCTGTGTGTATTTGCACAGTGGCTTCTTGATAACCAGTGTGGGGGAATCAGAAGCACTGTCTTTTGGCTGGTTGGGAAGTCTGACTGTGGTGTCACCCACCAGTGCTGGGAGAATTTGCTCTCCTTTTGCAGCCTGCCCTGACCCTGGCATTATCAGTGGGCTACCTTGGGCACGGACGGGTTACAGCATTGACTTATCTCAGCTTTCTACACATCCTCTGTCACTAGGTTGCCTCCCCCATTCTGCAAGAGGCCCACACTTTCCCTAATCTTCCTCTTGTTGGTAATATACCTATAGAAACCCTTCTTGTTCTCTTTCATGTCCCTTGATAGCTGCAACTCCAGTTATGCTTTGGCCTTCCTGATTTCATTCCTGCATGTTCGAGCAATATTTTTAAAATCCTCCCTAGTCATTTGACCAAGCTTCCACTTCTTGTAAGCTTCTTTTTTTGTGATTAAGCTCACCAAAGATTTCTTTGTTAAGCCAAGCTAGGCGCCTACCATATTTGCTCTTCTTTCTGCTAAATAGTAAGGTTAGTTGGTTATTTGTGAATGTTTGCTTGATGCTGTTCAGTACTGTTATGCTCAATAAGATACTTCTCCTGTTTATCAGTAAATTCTTCAAAACATGTTCAAAACAAGTAAATTCACAATGAGTCGAGTGAAATATGTCATTTATCAATAGCAATCATTGTTTTAATAAAATGGACAACACAAATGACACAAACGGGTAGTTGGGTCAGAAAAAGCATTAAATGATGGGAGATAATATGGCTTGATGAAATGTTTTTTCATAGACAGCAAATAATGTAAGTGTTTTTCTATGACATTTCTTTTTAATTGTGAAAATAATAAGAGTTTAATATATTCTTAATTCATTTTCATAGTCTCTTGTATTAGCTATGGGTTATCATGAAAAGGGCAGAGCGTTCATGAAGAAAAAAGAATATGCTGTCGCACTGCCATTCTTGCTGGATGCTGACACACACTTCCGGTAAGAACCTTTTTCAATTGTCATCTGGCTATTTAGAGTACCAACCAGTTATGGGAATACCATAAGTCATACCATGCACCATATGTTTTACATCAGTGGTTTCCAACCTTTTTCATTTGTGGACCCCTATAAAATTTCAAATGGAGGTGTGGACCCCTTTGGAAATCTTAGACATAGTCTGCGGACCCCCCCAGGAATCGTTAGACCACAGGTTGAAAACCACTGTTCTATGGCAGTGACAACCTTTCACGGACCCCTTAGATAGAGTCTCCAGACCCCAAGTTTTACATGGTATTCTTCCACAAGCATGCCATTAGTGGACAATGGCTGATAAAATTGCTTTAGTCTAGTCTAATGCAGGCCCCTTTGGTGTCCAAAAAAGTGGTGGTTTCCCCATATTTTTCTGATATGACTACACATTCTGAGGGAGTTGCCAATGAGCACAGTTTGGATCTTTATATGGCTCAATGAGGATAATTGATTTCTATGTGCTCCCAAAAGGTTAAGTGGGTTGCTGTAACTCCACTGTGCTTTTAAAGATGCAGTATCATACGTAGAAACAAGATAAATTAAAGATAGTGTCATTAAGATACATTAAGTCAAATGTAATATACCATAATGTGATCATACCAGGGATTCTCATGATATGAGAGCGGAGGACATTATTTTGATAAATTAAAATGTCATTTTATATGTTCCAGTTACATCAATATGAAGGTCAGACTGTAGAAATATTTGGAATGCATATGATTTGCGCACGCACGCGCGCTCACACACACACACTTTCCTTTTTCTGTTTTCCTATCCTAATTCTTCTACGTAGAAGTGAATGAAGAAGCAACTTAGTTAATATTTTATTGCTGTTTTGCAGTGATTGTGGCACTGAACTTCTGAACACAGTTGATAATTATGCAGTGCTGCAGTTGGATATAGTATGGTGCTACTTCCGCCTGGGACAGCTGGAATGCCTTGATGATGCAGAGAAAAAGCTCGCCACAGCCCACAAATGCTTCAAGAAGTGTTATGGGGAAAATCATGAGAGACTTAACACAATAAAAGTATGCTGACATGATTTTCCTGAGGGTGGTTTTGTTTCATTCTTCGTTCCAGTATTTCAGAACTTTTTTAGGAATGTAAAGTTCTCATGTGTCCCCTCTACCCTTTACTTTTCGCTCTTTCCAGATTGGTAATTGTCAACATTGTAAAAGATTGGCCATGCAGAATGGAAGTCAACATAGCTGCCTTTCCCACCTCTTTATATTGCTAATGACATTTCTTTCAAACTGCACCACATTTCTGACTTAGGGGGAAATAACATTACCCGGCTAATTCAGTGTCTAGATCACCTATGTTGGAATTCCTTCATAGATACTGTAATCACTGAGTTATGGTTTTGAACGGGCACACTGACAACTGTGATCTCATGGACTAGGATTCAGAAGAGCTGGCTTCTGTTCCTGGTTCTGCCCCTGGCCTGCTGTGTGACTTTGGACAAGTCATTTCACCTCGTACCTCAGTTTTCCTATCTAGAAAATGGGAGAAATTATACTTCCCTCCTTTGTAATGGGTTTTGAGATCTATTGACATAAAGGTGGTGGTGGTGGTAACATGTTGCCCTGGTTCTTGATCAGAAATTGAAGACAGTGTTCATATAAATTAGTTAAAGGCTCCTGAAAGTATTTTAAAAATGTAATTGTTTCCCTAAAATTGGTCTCACATTTTGTAGCTTTCTTTTTCTACTCCAGTCTTGAATTTCTTGAGGCCGGGCATCATGAATTTAGGAATAAAAGGAGTGTCTTTCACTGCGGCACCACGGTTAGCCACACAATTCTCATTCATGTGCACAAAGATAACAAGGAGACACCTTTTCTCATAAGCACTAACACAAATACACATGTGTTTAGCAACGGGAGAATGTGACTGCAGGCTTCAAGGAGGTTCACACTGGCATGAGGCAGTGATGACCAGGTGAACCAAATCGACCTTAAAGGTCTGTGAAAGTGAACTCTTCCAGCAGGAGGATAGACCAAGAGAATCTCTCACATAATATTGTGATGTGAGAAGAGACTCCTGTGTGTTTATTTTGTGTGTGTGTGAGAGAGATTACAAAACCCAAGAGTATGATGCATGTTTGTGTAATGGATCCAAAAGAGAATCAGAACTGAAACTTTTTAAAAACTTTCTCAGCTGTATTTAGTTTTATATCAAATGTTTTTTGAAAATCTTTTGCTGCTTAGTCTGATTTCCATAACACAATGTAGTACGTAACAGGATTTACATAACCTTTCAAACCCCAATCCCATAGTTGGTCCCTGCATCTGTGTAGAGTCCCATTGACTTCAGTGGGGCTCCACCCATGTAGATCTGACTGCGAGATTGGGGCCAATATCTGTAAATTTTACAAGCACAAATCTTTTAGCTTGTAAGACTTTTCACCTGCTTGTTGAGAGCCATTATAATTAGCATCTAATGTACTGGTGCTCTATTGTGCACTAACTTTTTTTTTCTTTATTGAAAATTTCTTTAGGGAAATTCTGGAAATGAGAAGGTTTTATTTCTAAGGCTTTACCTCCTTCAGGGAATAGGAAAATACCATAATGGCAGAGAAAAAGAGGCTGCTGAACATCTTCAGAAGGTAAGGCATTTCACTAAGCAGCACATCACATTATAGGAACTCATTTGGCAAAACAGCTCACATGTTTTGCCTGATCTTGCATTCCTCCTCTTCTCTGCCACATCTCATCTCTCCCTCATCCCCCCAATGGACAAGGCATTTTGGAAGTATATATGCCAGTGGTGGTGTTTATTGGATTGTTTTGTTCTTTCTACATGTAGGCGAATTCTTTATATCAAGAGCTCTCCATAGATCCTGAAAAGATCAATAGTTTGTTACAGCTGGGATTCTCTCCTCAAGAAGCTCGTCTTGGTCTACGAGCTTGTTCTGGGAACTTGAATCATGCTGCCAGTCTTATTACCAGCAGAAGAGAGGTACAGTGATGGGAAAGTATTGAATAGGCCCTTGAATAGTATTAAACAGATCTGAGTACTTATGTTCCAAAATGCGCTATCTTACGTATGTACGGAGACATGAGTCAAGTGATTTAAATTGGTATTAATGGTGGAACTAAACAGTTTGCTGCAAGCATGAAAAAGAAATTTAAAATTCTAAGGGGCAAATTCTGTCCCACTTGCATAAGTGTGCAAGGCCTGATGAAGTAGTACTGCCATAATATTGAAGAAACACATGAGGGTACTTTGTATCCGTTTTTATCACTTAACTGTACTCTTTGGGAGCACAGCTGGAGAATCCATACTACACAGATTCACCAGCCAAAACTCCCATTTCAGGCATGGCTGGTATGATGCCTTGGAGGCTGCTGTTGTGACCACATAGTAGCAACTCAGACTGCCGCACATTTTGGCTTTGGATTGGGAATGTTGGGGAGAGGAACAGCTGATTTGTGAAGGGGAGATGGGAATTTGGCACAATATGTTTCTAATTTTAGACAATTATTTAAATATTGATACAGGAGTAATCAAGTGGAAAGTGACTGAGCTGAAGTCTTTGGCTATTTTGCTGGCTCTGACACTGATTGTCCAACATTGAGCAAGTCACTTGACTTATCGATGTACCCATCTGTAAAACATCTATTCACAGGGACTTTAGTAGCTTTAATAAATTAGGGCCTGATCCTGAGAGAATCCAAAGCATAAAATGGGCACTGTATGGCTACAAAGTGATGAATTAGGATGACAAAATTTTCTACAGTAGATAGAATCTTGTATTGGAGACAGGGGATGTCTTTTAAAGATCTTTGAGCCACATAAATTTGTGTGGTGGTTTGTTTAAAGTTTCCTTTCTCCCTGAAAAATTTGTAAAGGTTAAAAAAATGTACAGAAGAAACGATGTATCAAAGTAGTAATGGGGCCATCTTCTAGTAGAAACTGACAGTATTCTTATACAATACTTAGCTTTCTAATGATACTGCTTCTACAGGAAAAGGCACAAATAAGAAGAGAGGAGAGAGCTAAGAGGAGGAAGAGACTGGACGATATAAATACCTTGAAAACTATGGGCTATTCAGAGCGAGCCGCTAAAAAAGCACTTCACCAGGCACAAGGAAACTTGGAACAAGCTTGTAAGGTAAATCACTTTCAAGAACAGTACTCTCGTACAGGAGACGTTTTCCACTGGCAGCCTTAGAAGTACAACTGCCAAGCATGCATGTTTTCTAGACATCTTCTCTTTTTCTGTTTGTATTATTGACTTACTAATGATTAAACGTGCACTCCCTAAACTGGTGATCCAGACTGTCATGCCTGGTGTGGCTCACTAGCAAGAATACTACCCTCAGAGCAGTCTGTTAAGAAGCAGGGTGTAAACGCCTCAGGAATTGTACAGCCTTAATATAGAGTTACAGACAGTTCATTTGGGTATTCCAATCTATCTTGCCACCCAGGCAAACTTGACTGTGTGATAGATTGTCAATTTACACCAAAGATCACAGAATATTCATGTTACGCCCAGTCCCAAAGGACCAGTCACTTACCCCAGGTCAATTTTCATCTTAGATCTCACACCAAAGACAACTCTTGTAGCCAATCCTGTAACAAACTAAGTAAAGGGTTATTAACTAGGAAAAGAAATAAGAGTTATTTACAAGGTTAAAGCGGGTAAGCATACACACACAAATATGATGCAACCTTAAGTTCAAAAGGTAATAGAGCTTCTATAATAAGCAAGCTTTTATGTCTGTTGGTGCCAACCCAAACCAGCCAACTTGGGGATCTCTTGCTTATGTTTAGGAATCTTTGCCCCTCAGAGTCCAAAAAGAGACCCTAATTCTTTCTGGTCAGGAATTTTTATCCTCATCTCCCTAGAGTCACAACTGATGGGACAAGTGCTTCTCCACATAACCTTTTCATGGGTGGTGTGGGGAATAGAGAGTTGTGTGGGACTGGTATCCCACAGGATCCACTGCCATAATAACAGGAGGGGGACAGGAGCGGAATTAAAAATGGTCCTGTTCAGGGTTCTAATGAGGAGGAATCAACAAAGACTTGGTTCCACAATGGCCCATTTGGATTCAGTAGTTCTTCCTGATGGGCAGGAGGTGTAACACCTTTGTAAAAATTCCAACATTTTGCATTAGGTCAAGCTTTTTTTCCTGTTTGGTGAGTTACATAGTTTCAGAACAGATATTTTACAGTCACAGAGCAAACACTTAAGTATTACCTTATAGCATGAGATACAGGTATTATAAGTGGGATTAATACATGGAGCATCCTACAAGCATTCCATAAAGACCAAACACATTCTTATACCACTTATATCCATTTTAACTATAGTGACCCACAGACAAGCTAGACTGGTTTCCAGCTATGCATTTGTCAGTGTTGAGTGAGGCCTGGGGCCCTAGCCATGAGCTGGCATCAGTTCTGCCAATGTCACACGGGCTAATTCTTTTTTTTTCTTCTTTTATTTTACGTTTCTGTATGTATATACCAAGATAAACACCTGTCCAAACTTCTAGACACTTTGACAAAACTTTTAGAAAACAAGGGATACAAAAAAATAAATTCAGCAATCTAGTCTAGCTCAAATATCAAAGACTAACCTGCCAAAAGACTGAAACTTACAAATATACTCCTGCCCCCAATATACCATCCAACTTCCCTCCCAAGAAAGCCCTGAAAGCTAACAAATAATGGCTACTCTGGATCAAGGGGAGAATGAAAAATAAAGCCAAAGGCCCTTTAGATGGGGTTCCAGTTTGAGTGTTGCTCTGGTAGTATAATACGAGCAGAGGAAGTTTTTGGAAATCCCAGCTAGGCAAGTCCCAAGCTGTTTAGTAAGTCACGGCCAACATCTTAAACAACCTAAAAACTTATAGACAGCTAATGCAGATTCATAGATTTTAAAACTAGAAGAGACCAGTTTGATCATCTAATCTGATCACACTAATGTCTCTCTCTTAAAAAAAAAAAAAAAAGATGAATAATAGCATTTATATTTAGACAGAGGCTAACATGTAACCCCTTTTCTACATGAAAATTACTGTAGGACACTAACTTTAAGTTTATGGGCATTTCCCTATCAGAAAGTGTAGACGAACTTGGACAGATCTCAGACAAAATCAACAAAAAAAGATTTGGGGGCAGGTCAGACTGATTTATTTGGAAAGACTAAACACAATAAAATCTCAAAACTTAACATATACTGCCCTGAATTTGTTTAGTCAATTGTCTTTTAGTAACTGAAGGATATAAACTCCATGAGACAGGAATTTAGGGTAATACCAGCAGGCTCGACCTAGGAATTCTGGCTGGTAAGCTGCCTACATTTCTAACAGTGAAATAGACACTGAAGCAATCTTCCAATGCAAGGAGTGAAAGACCCAAGATACAACATGAAGTATCTCAAGATAGATAAGATAAATTTACTCTAGGGAGCATGTGGTAAGGTATTAACTACATGAGTCAACGAGTCTTTTCCAGGTTCTGTAATTGTGTGTAGATCTCTTTTGAGCAATACTACAACATTCTAATTCACGGTTATTGCTGTCTCTGCTTTAGATTCTTCTTGATGAACCTCAGTTACTCTTGCTAACTGATGACGATGCTGATCCTATGACCATAAACCAGTTTCAAGTTCCTAAGGAAAGTATTGACCAAGTAAGTTACATGTTTTTTTTCTTAAAGATGGAGTGCACGTTTGTTTTCTGGAGAAATCTAACCAGTTTAAATCCTGAAGGCTTTATTTCATCCCACTAGCTGTTTAAACATACTGCGTTAGATCTTCCTTTGCAAAGCCACTGCCCCTGTCAGCACTCATCAGATCCCCATTAATCTTCACCTACCCCTTGGTGCAAAGTCATGCACGTTAGTTAATAATGCTGAGGTGTGAATGCAGATTATAATGGTTTGTGGTCTTCTCCTCCAATATGGCATGTTTCGATGAGGAGGTAAAATTCTCTTTTTATATTCTAGGTTAGGGATAAGACTTAAAAAAAAAGCAAAACCCCAAAACATCTTTCAGTACTTGGAGGAGTCGGGAGGAAACACTTATCTTTCTTTTGTAGGCAGCTGCCCTGCTCTAGTGCTGCTCAGCAGTCTGACACGTCACCAACTGCGAGTTGCTGGGGCATCTCAATCAGCACATGCCAAAGAGAAGGACAGCACGTCGAAGAAGAAAGACACATCCACATTGCTGATGTGTTGCAGGACTTAGGCTGTACAAACAAGCCCGTTCTCAGACTTCGCTTCTTTTGTTTTTGTTTTGTCTAGTTGGTGTACATGGGTTTTAATCGCGAGTCAGCGGAGGAAGCCATAAAAGTCTTTCAGGGCAACATTCAGTTAGCGGCACAAACACTTGCTCATTACGGAGGAGCTCTTCCTGCTGAATTGCAGCTGCCATCCGAACAGACCACTCCATCAGAAGAGTCCAGTTCATCCAAAGATTCTCCTACTGAGTCTGCAGGTAAGACGTGGGGTAGTCTACACGTAGGAACTTCCAGTAGCGATACAGCTGTGCCGCTGTGAGAGTGCTCTTGTAGCTGCATTACGCCGATGGGGGAGAGCTCTTCCATCACATCATAAAACCACCTCAGTGAGCGGCGGTAGCTGTATCAGTGGGAAAGTGAATCCCGCCAACATAGCACTGTAGGCACAAGCGCTTCTGCCATCAAAACTTACGTTGCTCATGGGGGTGGTTTATTTTACACCGCTGAGTGACAAAAGTTTTGCCAGCATGAGTGCTCCTGTAGACAAGGCTTTACTACATATGAGAAATATGGAGGGAAAAGCTGATTGCTGAATATCACAAGAATTGCTCAAGCTTTTAGTAGCATAGTTATCTATTAGATAGATGTTATTAGGAGCATGTTTGGGCTGTGACAGTGAGCTGTCTGCCCAGCAGCAATGAGGAAAATCAGGGGAATACAGAACACTTACTAACCAACTGAGTGAGAAAGAGAGAGAGAGATGCTGCTAGAAATGAAACGACTGCTTTAAGGCTGCAGCTGTTTAGCTCTGCCATATTAAAGAGCCAGGCTTCAGAAAGGCATGCTGGGAAAAGTTTTCCATTAAAAGGACCAGCCTGCCCTGGAGGGGAATTAGTAAGGACTGGGAAGTTGCTGTTTGGTGTTATGCCTTTATGACTTCAGCACACGGTATTAGCTTGTTATATGCAGAACATCTGAGAACAAGTCATAGAAATGCCTGTGTGCTTGAATCTCAGTGATAAAGAATCTCCTGCTCCCTATACTCCACCAATAATGCCAGCTTCTGCCAGCCATTTGTACCTTCTATATCAAAGGGGGTGTGGAAGAATACTCTCCCCAAATTGGTTCATAAAGCAATTATCCTTTCCTCCTTCAAATCTTTCCCTGAGACCTTTCTTCTGAGGAGCCTACAGGAAACCGCCAACTGTGAATGGCTAGGTTGATGGCCCATGGGTAGAGCCCTGCGCAGATACACAAATGTGGATCTGCATCAGATCTGCATCCTCCCCAATCAGCTTACCTCTGACCACCATCTGTAGTGTAGTGATCCGCACCTGCACCTCTGGGGTCCCCAATCAGTGTTTGGAAGCCAGTCCAGCTGCAGCCTCACCTGTGGAACAGCTGATTGGCAGCCAGCCCCCACTCTTATTACAGCTGCTTTCTGGCCTTTGAGATTCACATCCAATCTACCATCTGCAAAAAACTCATTGACAGATATCCACATCCATATCTGTGGATATAAAGCAGATATCTGTGGCTTTCCAGGACTCTACCCATGGGACTTGCTGATGTCTAGTTACCAAGCTTTTATTTTTGTAAATAGTCTCAGAACCATCAATCTGCACTCCTAGCTGGACATTGTAACCTCCAATACAAATGTTGGCTTTGTCCTCCTTCCCCCCTTCCATTGTAGTGTTTGTTACACCCACCTGATGTGTCTTGTGCTAAATTAGATTGTAAATTCTTCAGGGTGGAAACCATGTAATCTTATGTGTTTGTACAGCACCTAGCACTGTCGGAGCCCCAATCCTGAATGGGGCCTTTGGGTGGTACTACCATGATAGAAACAATAGTATGCTGTGTACTTAATGTGCAGTTAAGGTCAGACAAGTGATGAAAAATGGCACATCCTAATTAAGGGTATGTCTACACTTAAAACACTATAGCGGCACAGCTGTAGTGCTGCAACTGCACCACTTGAGTACTTCAATGTCAACACTCACTACAGCGATGGGAAAGGTTCTTTAATTGCTGTAGTAATGCACCTCCCCGAAAAGTGGTGGTTAGGTTGATGGAAGAATTCTTCCAAGTACTGTCTACAATGGGGGTTAGGTCAGCATGGCTACATATCTTAGAGGTGTGAAAAATCCACATCTCTGAGATATGTAGCTCTGCCGATGTAAACGTTCAGTGTACACCAGCCCTAAGCTGTGCCTTGCTGAGGCCTATTTCAGGGAATACAAAGACTAGAAATGTTACCAGCCCTTGTGCAAAGGAATGGGGAGATCTTACACCATCTCTTCTCTTCCTCTCCTCCTGCATCTCTCTTAGGTAGTCACAGTTTAGCCCCAACTTACTACTGTGCCACCTAATGTACAATTTAGGCTCTACTTACCACTTTAAAAAATTAATATATCTTGGCTCAGACATCCTTTGATACAAAATAATTTTAAATTAGTTCTCCAGTGAAAGGCTTCTATAAATTAATGGTGCTGGCAAAAGATAGCTTCATGGGAAGTAGACTTTTTCAGAGAAGAGAGGATTGTCACCTTTGTTTTTTCTTTTTGTTTTTTTGTAGGTACTTCTAGTTCATCAACGGATGAAGACATGGAAACAGATGTAGTCAATGAAATCTTACAAGATATTCCAGAACATGAAGAAGATTATCTGGATTTGACGCTGGAAGAGGAAGAAGTGGTCATTAAAGAATATTTATCCTATGTGCTCCTGAAACAACCCTAAAATCTCATTACCTGCAGTTCAGTTACATGGAATCACTTTGGCCACATAGCACCTTCTGGATTTTTGAGTTTGGATTTAGATACCTGTATCCTCAAGCTTATCTTTTGCCAAATTCCATACATTCAGTTAAATTTTAGGTGAATGATTTAATTATCAATTAATTATAACAATGCTTAAAATCTGCTTTTATGGTTCAATATAATTTGTCATAATTCAGCATAATGATGAAGCAAAAACAATATTTTTCTGAAAAACACTTTTTAGGAGAGAGGTTGAATATATATTTCTATGAGTGTGAAATTAGCTCATTTAATTAGTATAGCAAATAAAAGCATCTTTACACCATTTTACATAATCTAATTTAAAACAAAATCCAAGTTTGTAAATCA
This sequence comes from Mesoclemmys tuberculata, assembly GCA_007922155.1. Classification (NCBI taxonomy): domain Eukaryota; kingdom Metazoa; phylum Chordata; order Testudines; family Chelidae; genus Mesoclemmys; species Mesoclemmys tuberculata. The sequence goes on from ML675603.1 coordinate 12,216,531, forward strand.
GAAACCTAGCTAATACATTTATAGACCTGTCAGTTTACAAAACCAACTTCCTTCTCTTCGAAATAGTTTTCCAAAAATCACTTGCAGATCAGTTCTGTATGGATTGATGATGCCTTTTCTTGTCACTGTTCATGTCAGATGTTGCAACAGCAACTAATAAAAATAAAACATATGTCACATCTTGCTTTTATTGGGATTTTCCCCATACTTTATACATAAAATATTCTTTAAGAAAAAGGCAGTTGGAAGTAGCTAGGGAGGTCATGCCCCCATCCTTGCCTCATAATGATAGTGCTGATTGAAACATCTTTCTGTAAAAAGTGCCTGAGCATGATGCAGGGACACATTTGGCAATTCATATCATACAAATTCTCAACACAATCACCCGTGAGAGCCAAAATGGCCGTGAACCATAGATTTGACATTCCTGTCTTTTATCTCACTTTTCATATAAATTAAATGTAAGCAAAAGACTGACCAGCTAATAAAGATAGAAATTGGGCTAGGCCCATCCCAACTCTCACTTCGTTGCCTTCAGAAATTTGGCCTATTGTTTTTTGCTTCTGCTTTTTATAACACTCAGCCCTCTTGTTTTTGGTGCCTCTCCAAATGCACGTGCTGAATGGAGATGTTCCATTTTTTAGATCTCTGGCGGTGCTGCAGCCATTTTGGTCCCATGAGATTAGAGAAGCAGGGTGAGGGACATAATATCTTTTATTAGACCAACTTCTGTTGTTGAGCAAGACGAGCTTTCAAGCTTACACAGAGTTCTTCAGGTTTGGGAAACTGAAGAAGAGCTCTGTAAGCTCAATTCTCACCAACAGAAGTTGGTCCAGTAAAAAATATCTCACACACCTTGTCTTTCCATTTTTGAGGGGTTGTTCTGGAACACAGAATGTGGTGGCATATTTTCAGTAACTTTATCAAAGCAGTAGAGGGACTCCACGTCCCATCCATTGAATAGCCCTTCTTCAGGGAGGAAAACAGTGATTGGGAAAGGAGAGACTATTACAGCAATGTGTGGTTTGTATTCTCTGTATCTAAGCCCAGATGAAGACCCTTCAAAGTTTAGTTTACTGACTGAGCAGTACATACACGTTATTCAGCAGTCTGGTTTTCACTTTACTCCAGTTAATTCTTTGTGCTGGAGTTCTGATGAATTAGCCTTCTCTGGAAAACACAAGGACAGTGGCACTCTGTGGTCCTGTTAGGGCAAGGATGATAGATGGAGCTGTAGTTTTGGTCCACCAATATCACAATCTTCAAATTCCAGTGTGAGGCATATTTACTTGATTTAGTACAAAGATTTCTTTTAGTCCTGGCAAATATGGATCAGATATTACAGCTAACGGTGCTGACAGTGGTATTACCTATCTGCCTTTAATATTTGATATTATTTACAGTTTTTGTACATCAAGACAACAGTACAAAAGCTAAATACAGTCTTTGTGCATCACCTGTGAAAATGCTGGTAGCATTCAAAATCTGAGGGGTGGCTGGAATTAAACAAACCTGAAAAAGATCAGCCGAGTGACTACCCTGGAGACAAACAGAAGAAATATAATATCCTCTTAAGGGTATGTTTGCGTTGCAGTGTGAAGTTGATTTATTTTAAATCAATTTTCACCTGCCACATTTTAGAAGTTGGAGGAGCGTGATCACACCACGCTCATTACGTCAGGGAACGCGTCCCCACTAGCCATGGTTGGATCGACAATCAAAGCAGTGCACCATGGGTAGTTATCCCACAGTGCAACTAGCCACAGAGGCTTTTGGGAAGGTTAGCGTCCTCCCATGATGCAACGTGCCCCTCCCCTTCTTGTCCCAGTCAAAACAGATGATCTACTTTTCGCATCATTTTTTCAAACCCTTCACACTCTGCCATGCACATCCCCTGAGAGGAATGGAGCCCACTCAGCTTTGCACTATTATTTTGAGCATCACGAACACCTCACGACTTATTCTGCAGTATTTTCAGGGGCGAGACAGGAGCCACAGTGCTGAAAATTGCAATGTTACAGAGGCAGCCTTGCTCCAAGCCATAGAATGAAACAATTCCTGTCTGCTGTAGGCTGTCATGCACCATTTGCAATCGGTGGAGCGCTGCTTCTGGTCCCGGGAAACAAGCACAGACTGGCAGGATCGCATCATTAGGAAGGCGGGGGATGATGAGCAGTGGCTGCAGAACTTTTGAATGCAAAAGGCCACTTTCTTTGAACTTGGCGGAGAGCTTTCCCCAACTCTGTAATGCATGAATGCTCACTTGAGACCAGTTCTGATGGGAGAAGAGAGTGGCCATCGCTCTGTGAAAGCTAGCAATGCCAGACTGCTACTGGTCAGTTGGGACTCAAATCAGAGTTGGTAAATCCACTGTGGGAGCAGCTGTGATTCAAGTGTGCCAGGCCATTAATAGACTTCTGCTAAGAAGGGTAGTGACTTTGGGAAATGTGGAGGACATAGCAGAAGGCTTTTTCACAGTGGTGTTCTGAAACTGTCGGGGGACGATAGGGATGTGCATGCCAGCTATCTTAGCCCTGGACCACCTTGTCCCAGAGTATATAAACCGAAACAAATGCTTCTGTATGGTGCTACAGGCCCTTATGGATCACAGGGGATGCTTCACCAACATCAGTGTGGGGTGGTCAGGAAAGGTGCATGACGTGCGCATATTTAGGAACTCAGGTCTGTTCAAAAAGATGCAGGCGGGCACTTTCTTCCCTGACCAGAAAATAAATGTTGGGGCTGTTGAAATACCAATAGTAATCCTGGGGGATCTTGCCTCCCCCTTGCTCCCATGGCTAATGAAGCCCTCACCAGGCACCTGGACAGTGAGAAGGAGCGTTTCAATAACAGGCTCAGCGAGTGCAGAATGGTGGTGGAATGTGCATTTGGACGTTTAAAGGCGCGCTGGCAAAGTCTGATCACTAGGTTAAACCTCAGTGAAAAAAACATCGCAGTAGTTATCTCTGCCTGCTGTGTGCTCCATAATGTCTGTGGGACAAAGGGGGCGAAGTTCCCACTGGGTTGAGTTGTGGAGGCAGATAGACTGGCCACTGCAATGCCGAGAGCCAATGGCGGAGCACTGCGCCTCAGGGAAATATTGAAAAATCGCTTTTGCAATGAGACCCAACAGTAATGTGCATGGCTCCTCTGTTCTGTACATTCACTTTGGATCCTCTATCCATCCCGCACCAAGCCTATTCCCCCCTTCTCCCTCACTCAGCTTTCCAATCCTCCCCCTCCTTCCCCTTCCCTTTATTCCCTTTTCAATAAATAAACAGTAAGGAAATGTGAAGCAGTATGGTGTCCCACCCCAACTTCCCCCTCCCCCTCAGATCCACTTCCCCCCTCAGGTCCCCCTCCTTTTATTCCCTTCTTATCAACAATAAAGAGTTATGAATTAGAAAGCAGTGCTCTCTTTGCTGATCTTTCACCTGGGACAGATGAAATATTCTGCACGCATTGTGGCTGTGCACGTCCCCACTCCTTAAAGGGGCCATTGCCTCTTTCTGCTCCTCTCAACGGGGGAGGAGTGTGGCACGTACTGCACCCTGCCCAGCCGCCTCCTAGACTGCTTTGGGGTGGGGCTAGGAAAGACTGGGTTAGCTCGGAGTTTTGCAGGGGCTGCTGAGGGAGTCTCTCTTGCGGCTGAGCTTCCTGAAGCTGAACCAGACACCTCAGCACGTCTGACCGATCACACATTATACACAGCCTCTCATCTTGTGTTGAGCACTCACGCGCCTGTGCCGCCTGCCTCCATCCATGGCCAGCTTGTCAGATAATGAAACCCTCCACGCTCTGAGCGCTGCGTCAGCAGCCATGGAGGCATTCATTAGCTCATTAAACATGTCATCATTAAACATGTCATCCTGGGGGGGTTGCCGTTGTATCTGCGACAGGCCCTCTGCAGGCGTGTGAGATGGTGTGTTGAAGACCACGCTGTCCACTGTGAGGGAAGCAAAGCACAAGGTACCCATTGTTAACTCATCCCATGGATGAAAAGCAATGTTACAATGTAAAAATAAGTCCCTTGGACATTCCCAAGGGAAGGCTACCACACATACTATTGTCTGACTCTTGCCGGTGTCGGTGAGCCTTTCCAGCCATGGGAAGAAATGGGCAGCAAGTGCATCCACATTAGGGAAATCCCTAGGGCCCACGCTGCACAAGTCCATGCTCCCTAGAGCAGCATGGATGTCAGGCATCCAATTAATCAGGCTTTTAACAGGTGGTAGAAAGGGTAAGAGGTGGGCACGGGTAAACAGTCTCTGGAGGAAAATAATGGGAGCCCATTTGCGGATGCCCACAGACCATAGCAACATCATCCTGATTAGGGACTTGTGGTGTGCTGAATCAAGAACCATCACCAGCTGTGCAATGACACACACTTTAAAAAACTTCCTTGGTCAGGTACTGTAAATGTGCGCCATCTTCCCTGCATAACCATGAGGGTCACACAGGCGGAAAGGGAGGATTTGCTGCAAGCATCTGCTACAGGCCTGGCTCTTACGCTGCTTTTCTGTGTTCGGCTAAGATGCCTGCACAATTAACAACAGAGTGGTGGGGGAAAGTGTCCTATCGAGGTGGAAGAAATAAGGCTGCTCTCCCAAGAAACGCTCCGCAAAGGATATCTTGCATGAAAGCTTCCTGGACATATATGCATGAAGGATTCTTGGAGCATCCCAGTGCATAAAAAAATAATCTTTTCCAGGGTGAACCCAATGCTTAAGCACATCACAAACAAGCAAGCACAGCTCCACCACCACACGCGCTTTGTCCTGCTGGACCAAGATTCTGGACAGGCTATAACCACAGACATGCAATTTGCAGTACATACGTACCAGCTGTGCCTTCCCCGGCATCCTGGTCAGTCATGGTTTCCTGCAACTGGGTGGGCTGTGCCTGTCTTGCAAACAGCTCCTGGCTTTCAGGGAGACGGGCTACCTCACTCTCCTGCCCCGTTATCCTCCTCCTCAGCCTCTGATTCGCTTTCAGTCATCCTGGCCTCTGATTCCCCCCGAGGTAGCAACGCTGAGTGGTGGCACAGTGGTGGCGTCTCTGCTGAGAATCGTATGCAGCTCCTTGTAAAAGCGGCGTGTTTTGTGCGAGGAGCCAGAAGAGCCGTTAGCATCCCTAGTTTTCTGCTAAACCTGCCTCAGCTCTTTAATCTTAATGCAGCACTGCTGCATGTCCCTGTTGTGCCCTTCCCCCAATATGCCGCGAGATATCTTCTCGTAGATATCCAAATTTCTTTTGCTTGCTTGGAGCCAGAACAGACTCTTCGCCCCTCAGACCGATGAGCTCCAAGACCTCAGGTCGGCTCCAGGCTGGAGCGTGCAGTCGCCATGCTCAGTTGTGCTGGCAAGCGCTCGCCATGCTGACCAAACAGGAAATGGGAATTCAAAATTTCCTGGGGCTTGCAGGGAGAAGCCATTTCCTGTTTATGTGGCCACAGTGCAGCAGACAGCCAATGTGCAGAGCGGGCACAACAGAATATTATGGGATACCTCCTGGAGGCCAATGACGTCGATGTGCATTGTGCTCTGCCTACGCTGACGCTCATTCGACCCACGGAATTCGACTCCAGCACTAAAGCACTTGCAGAGAAGGGTTTATTAAGCTGAATTTTACCACAATTAGGTCAGCAGCACTGGCCTGCCAGTGGAGCCGCATACTTTATGTGGCTGACAGAAGCCACATTACGGCGATCTCCATTGTCAGAGTAGAGCAGACCTAACACAGCCGTACAAAGGCAGGCCAAAGAAGTACTCTAGCTCTGAGGGATTTAGGCTTGGTACTATGCGGGCTGAAAACCCTCAGCCCTTATTAAAGTGCTATTATAATACAGGCTAGAGCTGCCCACCAAAGGATCTGGATGCAGGTAGATGGCCTGTATGGCTGATATAGCGCAGAGTGGATAGCGGGGAGGGGAATTATGTATTCAGTAGTGATTGAATTGTGCACTGCACTGTATTTTCCTTAAGCATTGAAGAGTTGCTTAGGCGAGACAGTGCGATTTAAAATGAAACACTGGCCATCGGGAAAGTGTGGGATCATTCCAACAGAAACAGTTCCACGCGTTGTGGAACTAATCAAAATGGCCCATGTGGCACATAGTGAATATATGCACCTGGCACGTGAGCTGCCGAGTAAGAATTACTGAAGCAGGATGAGAGTCATTTCAAATGGACACTTGATGCTGTGATCTGCTTACAGACGAGGCAAACTTCAAGTTCCTCATTCACCCAGCTCTGCTCCAAGGGAGAAGCTTCTCCAACATTTATCACCTGTATTTCCTAGCACCATGTGCTGCTGCTGCAGCAGACCAGCCTGTCAAGTTCATATCAGCACAGTTTTGTTCTAAACTGTCTGTAAAGGTGTGGAGACACTTTACCCAGCAGATGAAATACGCCACCACTTGTCCTCCCGCCAGAACTCCTTTATTCAGCTGAACTCCTAACACACACCACTGCGCTGACAGCCAGCCCATGAATAAAGTGAGCCTCATGCCTGCTGAGTGAGGAGCCTGGTAAGCACCACCATTGTGTAACTACGTCCCCCAGAACCAAGGGTTAGTCCAGCACTTGATGGCAGGACAAGGACCAGTGCCTGACGGTGGTAGAATTGAGGGTTAGGCCTGCTTGCAGATAGGGTCTCAAACCAGCCCTTTTAGAGGCTTTTGCATATCCAGCGGGAAGTATCATTTCTAGCTTATGGAGCCATGCGAGTACTGACCAAACAAGCACAGGGCAGTCACCTGGAGCGGGAAGTTGTACCTCTAGCTTGAAGTGTAGACCTACACCTAGTATGAACACACAAGCGTCTGTCCCAGCCAACCGTGGTGGCACAGGCTGGCGATCAGAAAGAACTGGTGAATGAGCTAACAAACACCCCCATAGAACAGCCTGATGGTGCTTGCTTAGTCGAGCAAAAAAAGACTGAGGGGCAATGATTGCGCTCTATAATACATTGAGCGGTTGGGGGGGCATGCTAATAGCAGGGAGGAGGGCAAGCTAGTTAAGCTAAAGGACATTAGAAGGTTTCTAACCAGTAGCGGGATGAGCTAGTAATGTAGTTTATTTCAAGAACAAGCTGGCTAAAGGTATGGGAATGATTGTATGATGGGATTACATGTGCTGGTAGGGGAGCAGGGCTCATCAACCCTGGGGTTCACTTCCATCTTATGTTCATAAAAGCAATTGCTTCAGGTCAGGAGAGGTCAGGAAGGGATTTCCCCCAACCCCTGAAATACCGTGGGAGGCTTTTTTTTTTTTTTTTTTTTAATTTCCTTTCTTTGAAGCATCAGGACTCCTCATGACTGGAGACGGGACTTCGGGCAAGGTGGGCCAGGACTTGGAGGTGGCACCAAGCATTCTCCATCTCAGGTATTAAAGAGTCTTGTTCAGGTATCACTGATCACCATACGTGGAGTTGGGATGGCATTTTCCTCCAGGTCAGAGTGGCCGTGACCTTGGTTGTGTTTGCCACTGCAGCATGTGGTAGCCAGCATTATCTGCGTAGAACAGCAGGACCTCAGGCATGGATGCACCTTAGTCCCTCCTGTTCTCTGCCTGTCATACATAAGTCTCCTGGGGGTTGTAATACTTCACTCTGCCAGTTGTTGGGGGGAGAGGGGGCAGCCCTGGATGGTGGTGTTGGCCCGTGATATACAGGGGATCAGACTAAGTGGTCTGGCAATCCCTTCTGGCCTTGAATTCTGAGTCTAGCTGTGCTGGGCCCGTCATTGGGCAAGGATAGAATTTCACCACTTCATTTGAGAAAGTGAGAGAGAAAAATATAGGGATGTGGCCATTTGTTTAAATACTTTTAGGCCAACCTCACTATTAAATTATGAGCGCGTACTACCTTTCCACATGGAGAGTCAGCAGGCTTAGACTCAAGACCTTCTGATGCCCTCTACCGACCTGCATTGTTTGCACTAAGGGAATAACTGATAGCAATGTGGGCTGTTATCCTTTGTGGACCGGCCACTATATGGGGCTGCAGTGTGGCACAGACTTTGCCCCCAGTTTATACACCTATTTATTAGACAATATTAGAATGCTAGGAGTAAGGTTGCCTTGGTTCATTAGCATGCAATGGAAAGAGAGTATGTTAATTGTTAGGATGAGCAAACCAGACAGATTTGGGAGGTGCATTGTGGCTGAAATATGGGACTGCCCTACCAAAGAGTTAGGTTCTGTTCCCAACTTTGCCAACCGTTACTTTATCTATAAAAAGGAGGACATAATATTTTCCTGCCTCCAGGAAGGGAAGGATATGATACTTCGCTCACCAATAAGGGTTGTGAAGTGCAACAGTTAGTGAGAGCCAAGATTTGAAATCATGGTGTACTGGCTCCCAGCACAACATACCTTTTCCCAAGGCTGCAGTGGATTTTGTGGCTCTGTCAGTCAAACAACTAATTAAAGAGTTCAGATTTGAGTAGTCATGCAGTTGCAGCAGGCAGAATATCAGAATTTAGCGACTGTCCTGCTTCTCCAGTAACCAACTTGACTCCAGCCCATCTAAGAGGGGAAAGCGAGGGCATATTTGCAAAGATTCTCTTTTCCCCTATGCCATGCCTCTACCCGCCCCTCTGTTTCTGTCTGTCATTTGGCTGCAGCCAATCCAAACCGATCTATGCACAAGAAATTACAAATAAAGGATTTTCAGTTTCATTTGTGGCTACCATGTGTTTATTACCCACTCACAAAGAGTATTACAGCATTTATCTTACCACAATACAGAATAAATAAAGCCACAAAAATAAAAACACATGGTTAAGTAGCTGTTTGACTCTACAAAGTGTGCTACGTCTGCAAAAAAAATTATAAGGACACTTGAATATTCATGGCTCAGTGGTTATCAAAGAGGGGTGAAGCTAGACAAGATTGAGACACCCCTAAATGTAGATGCTTATCCAAACCTACTCCCTTCAAGGCAAACTGTCTAGCTTTTTACACACCTTAACGTCCCTTCTAACAGGTCCCCACCCTCTTCCATGGTAACACCCTCTACATTCCCACAGTGTATGCTCCTCATTTCAAAACCCATAGGGCCTCCAGGCACTCCCTAGATTTTCTCTGGTTCCCATTTCACCTGTTATGGAATGTGCAACACCTCTGATGGGGTCATGAGATTTGAAAGGAGAAATAAGCCAGGCCCAGCAGAGATGATGATACGAAGCTGGGGGGTATTGCTAACACGGAGAAGGACCGG
>ML675603.1:12226152-12255988 GCA_007922155.1 Mesoclemmys tuberculata
TATTGGTCCCTTCTGACCTATGAGTCTATGAGTCTATGAGTAAATCAGAGATAAGCTGGATGCTTGCATTCATTCAGCCCGCCCATTACATACTATAGAGTTAACATCCTTATATGAAGCCTGTTGACCTGCTTTCCAATTCTCACAACAAAGAAACAAGGCCCTCTCCCCTTCAGGGGAACCCACTGCCAGCCTGCTCTCCCACTCCAGCTGTGTGGGGAGAGGGAGAGCTGAGGTTGCAGTGGGCCGTTTGTTGGGGTTAGTTCAGAGTCATCCTCCAAGGCATCTTTTGCTTGCATATTCTGCTCCATTGCAGTGTGTTTTAACAGGCAATAAGAAGGCGAGGAAGCCTATTGGGTTATTCCTTATTCCTGCCTCTCCTCCTGACAAGTACCAGTGTGAGACAGCAATGGGGTCCAATACCACTGTACAGGGAGAAAGTAAAAAAAAGGAGGCAAACATTATAATTACAAACAAAAACATAGGGAAAAGCACATATCATATGGTCTGTCCTCCACAATGGCTCCTGACACCATATTGTCCCAGTGTCTGTAAGTCATCATGTAAGTTTACTTCACATTACAATATTCTATGAGATGCTGTGATTCACCGGTAATTGTCTGAAGAGTCAGTTACATAGTTCACAAAGAATGTGAACTCCTGATTGAATACTTTGGGCAATTTAATTTCCCACCTCTCCAAGGTCTGGCTTATCTGCACCCAATAGCATAGAAGATGGCTCAGCTTTCCTCTGACAGAAAGTTTGTTCCAGGCACAACGGCATACTGGGGGGGCAGACCCCCAGGAGCCAGGCTGCTAGGGGGCACCGGGCCAGCCTTTCACCATGTGCAGGAAGCAGGGTGCGCAGGAGGCGCTGAGGGGGCACAGCACCTCCCTGCCCTCCGTGAGCCCACTTACCACCGCTCCAGCACTGCAGCGGGAGAGGTGGGCACCGCACAGCAGCTAAGTGCAGAGAGGGGGAGGCAGGAGAGTCAAGCCTGCATTTGCACCCTCTTCCCCCCCAGGCCTCAAGTCTCCCCTCAGGTACAGAACCCTCCCGCACCTCAGGGCAGCTGGGGAGCAATGCCGGGACCCCTCCTGCTCTGCACAGGGGGTCGTGAGCCATGGGGGCGCAAATGTAGGCTTGGCCCCCAGGCACCAGAGACCCTCAGTATGCCACTGTCTAGGCAGTCACATTAGTTCGACAGGCTCAAGTTCCCCATTCTCCTGTTGCACTGTGCAGCCAACTCTGTTATTGAAAAGACGAGACAGGCTCCCCTTCTGAGAGCTCTTGCCCTGGATGGACTGCTCCTTCTTCAGGCGACACTTGTTTTGCTTGCAGATTCCTTGTACATCCCAGATTCTTAGTGTGCCATCATGGGAAGCTGTATACAATAATTCATTGTGAATCTGGAACAATAGGGTCATACTTAATCCCATACTGTACATTTCAGAGTCACCACAATCAGAATGCAGCTTGGAAGTAAACAGGAGGTTTAGTCCTTCACATTTAAGGCCCAATTCCCCATTGCCTGGCACATAATATTCCAATGGCCATGTAACTGAACTGGCCATACCATTTTCCATGGAACATATGAAAAAATCTACATTAAAGCTTGTTGCTCTGGATGTTGGGTTTTTCAGAGTAAAATCCCCTCCTCACCTGAATGCAGTTGATGATGAACTTGTGACCTCGGAAGATCCTCTGCAGGACGCCAGTCTTTGAATTGAAAGCTCGAGCGCAGGCATCACCACTTCCTGTAAATACTAACACAAATGAGCAATGAGGCCTTTTGAGAAGACCCATGTGACCAATAATAAAGGATGAGTTATTAGAGGAAAAACACTTCTGGGCCCACTTGCTTATACCAACTTACCTTCATGGACTCCAGTAAGGTTGCTCCCAATTTAGTCCTGTTGTAAATGAGACACGAATCAAGCCCTATGTAGTCATTCTGGGATGTATTAACAGGATGGTTATAAGCAAGACACAAGAAGTAATTCTTCCACTATACACAGCACTGATAAGGATGGAGTAGTCAACTGGACTACTGAACTGAACTCCATCCAGTTCTGGGTACCACACTTTAGGAAAAACGTGGACAAATTTCAGAAAGTCCAGAGGAAAGCAACAAAACCAATTAAAGGTCTAGAAAATGACCAATAAAAAAGACTGAAAAAAATTGGGTTTGTTTAGCCTGGAGAAGAGACGACTGACGGGGGACATAACAGTCTTCAAGTACATAAAAGAGAAGAGTGATAAATTGTTCTCCTTAGCCACTGAGGACAGGACAAGAAGTAATGGGCTTAAATTGTAACAAGGAAGATTTAGGTCAGATATTAGGAAACAAAAACTAGATGACTAGACTAGATGAGCTACTTTAGGTCAAACTAAATGGAAAGGTAAACAAAATGGATTTGGAACTAGGGCCTTTGATTTCAAAAGGGCTAACATTAAAAAAATTAAGGGAATTAGTTAGGGAAGTGGACTGGACTGACGACCTCATGGATTTAAAGGCAGGGGAGGCTTGGAATTTCTTCAAGTCAAAGTTGCAGAAACTATCTGAAGCCTGCATCACAAGGAAGGGGAAAAAATTCATAGGCAAGAGTTGTAGACCAAGCATCTTAGACAGGTTATTAAGAGAAAGCAGAAAGCCTGCAATGAGTGGAAGATGGGAGGGATCAGCAAGGAAAGGTACCTCTTGGAGGTCAGAACATGTAGGGATAAAGTGAGAAATGCCAAAAGCCAAGTAGAGTTGGACTTTGCAAAGGGAATTAAAACCAATAATAAAAGGTTCTATAGCCATATAAATAGGAAGAAAACAAAGAAAGAAGAAATGGGACCACTAAATACTGAGGATGGAGTGGAGATTAAGGATAATCTAGGCATGGCCCAATAGCTAAACAAATACTTTGCCTCAGATTTTAATTCCAGAGGTGTAGCCGTGTTAGTCTGTTTTCAGCAAAACAATGAGAGTTCTGTAGCACCTTAAAGACTAACAAATTTATCTGGGCATAAGCTTTCATGGGCAGAAACCCATTTCACCAGATGCATCAGTTTTTAATGCAGCTAATGAAAAGTTTAGGGATAATGGCAGGGTGGCTAATGAGAATGACGATCTGAAAGTAGAAATTACCATATCCGAGGTAGAAGCCAAATTCAAACAGCTTAATGGGACTAAATCGGAAGGCCCAAATAATCTCCATTCAAGAATAGTAACGGAACTGACACATGATATTGCAAGCCCATTAGCAAGGATTTTTAATGAATCTGTAAACTCAGGGGCTGTGCCGTATGACTCAAGAATTGCTAACATAGTTCCTATTTTTAAGAAAGGGGAAAAAAAACGATCCAGGTAATTACGGGCCTGTTAGTTTGACCTCAATAGTATGCAAGGTCTTGAAAAAAATTTTGAAAGAGAAAGTAGTTAAAGACATTGAGGTTAACAGTAATTGGGATAAAATAAAACATAGTTTTACAAAAGGTAGAACGTGCCAGACCAACCTGATCTTCTTTAAAAGGAAACAGATTTCTTAGACAAAAGTAATGCAGTGGAGCTAATCTACTTAGCTATCAGTAAGGTATTTGATATGGTTCCACATGGGGAATTATTAGTTAAATGGGAAAAGATGGGGATTAATATGGAAATTGAAAAGTAGATAAGGAACTAGTTAAAGGGGAGACTACAACGGGTCATACTAACAGGTGAATTGTCAGACTGGAGGTAGGCTACTAGTGGAGTTCCTCAGGGACTGGTCTCAGGCCCAATCTTATTTAACCTTTTTATTACTGACTGGCAAAAAAAGTGAGCAGATGCTAATAAAGTTTGAGGATGACACAAAGTTGGGAGGTATTGTTAATACAGAGAAGGATCAGAGTATCATACAGGAAGATCTGGATGACCTTGTAAACTAAAGTAATAGAAATAGGATGAAATTTAATAATGAAAAGTGTAAGAGACTAATAACAAGAATTTTTGCTATTAAACTGGGGACGCATCAGTTGGAGGTGACAGAGGAAGAGAGGGACCTGAGCGTATTGGTTGATCACAGGATGACTATGAAATGCCAATGTGATGTGGCCATGAAAAAAACTAATGCAGTCCTAGGATGCATTAGGCGAGGTATTTCCAGTAGAGCTAAGGAGGTGTTAGTACATAATACAAGGTGTTGCTGAGACCTCAACTGGAATACTGTGCAGTTCTGTCCTCCCATGTTTAAGAAAGATGAATTCAAACTGGAACAGGTACAGAGAAGAGTTACTAGGATGATCCAAGGAATGGAAATCCTGCCTTATGAGAGGAGACTCAAAGAGCTTGGTTTGTTTAGCCTAATCGAAAGAAGGCTGAGGGAAGATATGATTGCTCTCTATAAAAACATCAGAGGGATAAATACCAGGGAGGGAGAGGAGTTATTTAAGTTCAGCACCAGTGTGGACACAGGAACAAGTTAATATAAACTGGCCCCCAGGAAGTTTAGACTAGAAATTAGACAAAGGTTTCTATCCAGCAGAGGGGTGAAGTTCTGGAACAGCTTTCCAAGGGGAGCAGTAGGGAGCAAAAAAACCAAGCTGGCTTCAAGACTGAGTTTAGTAAGTTTATGGAGGGAATGATATGATGGGACAGCCTATTTTGCCAATTAACTGACCTTTGACTACTAGTGGTAAACATACCCAACAGCCTGTGATGGGATGTTAGATGGGGTGGTTTCTAAGTTACTACAGAGAATTCTTTCTGGGTGACTGACTGGTGAATCTTGCCCACATGCACAGGGTTTAGCTGATCACCATATCTGGGGTCGGGAAGGAATTTTCTCACAGGGCAGAATGGCAGAGACCCTGGATGTTATTCACCTTGCTCTGCATCATGGGGCACGGGTCACTTGCTGGTGGATTTTCTGTACCTGAAGTCTTTAAGCCATTATTTGAGGACTTCAGTAACTCAGTCTTAGGTAAGGGGTCTATTATAGGAGTGCGTGGGTGAAGTTCTGTGGCCTGCGTTGTGCGGGAAGTCAGACTAGATTATCATAATGTTCCCTTCTGACCTTAAAGTCTATGAGACCTCTTGAGGTCTCTTTCAGTCCTACGATTCTATGATTAGGAAAAGCTTCCTAATTATAAGGATAGTTAATCAGTGGAACAAAAATTGCCTAAGGAGGCCATAGAATCTCCATTGTTGGAGGTTTTTAAGAACAGGTTAGACAAGCATCTGACAGGGAGGATCTAGGTAATACCTAGTTCTGCATCAGTGCAGGGGACTGGACTGGATGACCTATTAGGTTTCCTTCCAGTCCTACATTTCTATGATTCTGTGGTCTTTCCCACCATGGCTAAAAGCTCTGGAGCGCCAATAACATAGTGTAGACAATGCTGCAGTAGCCACTGGTGTTTTAAAATGCCATGAGATATAGGCTTGCCCTGAGCTGGATTAGATAAGGTGGGGACAGAATCTCAGCTGGTGAGAGTCAGCATTGCTCCATTGGACTTCAGCAGGGCTATCCTGATTTACACCAGCTGAGGATCTGGTCTAGAATCCCAATGCACATAATCCATTGGGAGGAAGGAGTTACACAATATGAAATGATGGCAAAGCATCCTGTTTTATTAACATGGGTGCCTTCCTCCATAGAGGCTTGCACTCAGCCCACGCTGGTTCATTCAGCCAGCTACCAGCTTTATTCTGTAACTTACCCCCCTCAAAAGCATTTTTTTTATTTTTAAAGCAATCAGTTGCAGCGTCTGTGACTACATTTGCTGTTCCATGCCACGTGCTAATTACACTCGACAGAAATAAGTTCTGCCTATACTGTCTTGGGGCTTTGTCAGGCTATTTATGTAGCTCTAAATCTGTGCTCATTGCACAGATTTCAGTTTCCCTTCCCTCTTTATGTACGTCTCCCTGTCTATAGATATGCTATGACGGTATCTGCAGCAGACAATGTATCTTTGGTTTCAAAGATTTCCCTGAAGCCTTCAATCTCTTTGAACATCATACAGTCCCAGGGGCCCATTCACTGCTGTAGTATCTTCACTAGTTTCTGCTGTTGCATCAAGCTGGAGAGGTGAATACCCTTCTGATTTTGAAAGAGAAACTGCATCAATCAAGTATGAGTGATTCTCTCATAATATATGAAGCATGGCTTTACCACTGTTAGAATAAAGCCTGGGCTTCTCCTATTTTCAACCAAAAAAGCTTACTATGTGCAGGTAGGAGTTCTCTGTGCAGAGACATCACACAGTTCTTTTTCATCAATAGAGAAATGCATCTTCAAGCAACTCTACAAATTTCCTTTCATAAGAGCAGACTTTTTTCAATTAACTCTTGTAGCTTAGGATGCGTGCAAGCAATACACCTTGTGAATGACTTAAGCCACAGGCTATAGTTTGTATTCCATTAGTATAGGCGTTTATAGAAATGCTTGTAAATGTTAGTTATAATGTATATATCGTATGCCACATACTATATGAACTATGGGAGGCTTTTTTAAATTCAAACAGAATTTAATTTAATTTAATTTAAATTGTGATTTTGGATGCAACACAAAAATTGCAGCACAGACCCATCGGAATTGACTAAATTCATTCTGATTGTCCAAGCTCAGAAATAAGAGATAAACAAGTGTAACTAGTGAAAGATAAATTGCATTGAAAAAACTAGTTTTAATAATCTGTAGTGTTATTAGTTACACAGGCAAAGAGAAGAGGCATGGTTGTGTGATTAAAATACTAGCCTGACATTCAAGAGAGCTGCATTCAATTTCCAGCTCTGCTATGGACTTCCTGTGTGACCTTTGGCAAACTGTTTATTCTCTCAATGCCTCAGTTCCCCAACTGTAAGAATGATACTTTGTCTGGCTTGTTTTTTTCAGCTGTAAACTCTCTGGAGCAGGAATTGTCTCCGACTATGAATGTGTACAATGCTGAGCAATATCTAAACAAATACTTTGCCTCGGTTTTTAATGAGGCTAACAAAGAGCTTAGGGATGGTGACAGAGGGACTAATGGGTTGGAGGATATGGAAGTAGAAATTATCAAATCCAAGGCAGCAACCAAACTTGAACTGCTTAATGGGACTAAATCAGGGGAGCTCGGATAATCTCCATCCAAGGATTTTAAAGGAACTGGCATGTGAAATTACAAGCCCATAAGCAAGGATTTTTAATGAATCTGTAAACTCAGGGGTTGTACTATGTGACTGGAGAATTGCTAACATAGTTCCTATTTTTAGGAAGAGGAATAAAAGTGATCCAGGTAATTACAGGCCTATTAGTTTGAACTCAATAGTATGCAAGGTCTTGGAAAAAATTTTGAAAGAGAAAATAGTTAAGGACATCAAGGTTAACGGTAATTGGGGCAAAAAACAACATGGCTTTACAAAAGGTATATTGTGCCAGACCAACCTTATCTCCTTTTTTGAGAAGATAAGAGATTTGTTAGACAAGGGGAATGCAGTGCATCTAATTTACCTAGATTTCAGTATGACATTTGATACAGTTCCACATGGGGAATTATTAATTAAATTGGAAAAGATGGGGATTAATATGAAAATTGGAAGTTGGAGAAGAAACTGGTTAAAGGGGAGACTAGAAAAAGCTTGACTTGTTTAACTTAACCAAAAGAAGGCTATGGGGAGATATTACTGCTCTTTATAAATACAGCAGAGGGATAAATATCAGGGAGGGAGAGGAGTTATTTAAGTTCAGCACCAATGTGAACACAGGAACAAGTGGATATAAACTGGCCATCAGGAAGTTTAGACTTGAAATTAGACAAAGGTTTCTACCCAGCAGGGGAGTGAAATTCCGGAACAGCCTTCCAAGGGGAGCAGTGGAGGGCAAGAAACCTAGCTGGCTTCAAAACTAAGCTTGATAAATTTATGGAGAGGATGGTACGATGGCACAGCCTAATTTGGCAATTGATGTATCTGAGATTACTAGCAGTAAATATGCCTAATGGCCTGTGAAGGGATGTTTGATCGGGTGGGTTCTGGTTTAGTACAGAGAATTCTTTCTGCATGTCTGGCTGATGAGTCCTGCCACATGCTCAGGGTTTAACTGATCACCATATTTGGGGTCGGGAAGGAATTTTCCCCTAGGGCAGATTGGCAGAGGCTCTGGGGTTTTTTCGCCTTCCTCTGTAGCATGGGGCATCGGTCAGTTACTGATGGATTCCCTGTACCTTGAAGTCTTTAAATCATTATTTGAGGACTTCAATAATTCAGTCATAGGTTAGGGGTCTATTACTGGAATGGGTGGGTGAAGTTTTGTGGCCTGCGTTGTGCAGGAGGTCAGACTAGATTATCATAATGGTCCCTTCTGACCTTATAGTCTATGAGCACGACACTTATCTCCATTGGTGCCTCTGGGCGCTATTGTAATAAAAACACACTGTAAACGAATTACTGGTTATAAGGGGTCAATTTCTCTTTTAAAAGGTTAAAAAAGTGTGTTTATTTTTCTCACACAGGTCCCTAATATTCTTCACCGGCCACTTGATGATCTGTTTCCCAAATGGAACAAATCAGCTGTCTCTCTTCAAAACCTTTTAGCTTTTATTGTTGTATTAGCTTTTAATATCCTTGTGAACACCTCTGTCACACTAACACTACATTTCTCCCAGCTCTGACTAAATATATCAGTGCTGAGTGCTCGGTCACAAACAGAGTGTGGTGTGCTATGGAAAGACAGAAGGGGATGAAAGGAAAGACTGCAGCATGGGCAAAGGGCAAAATCTGGTAACACTGGGAGGCAGCGTAGAAAGGAAGTTTTATTTGAACTCTCTCAAGTGAACCAATGTCTATCTATTTCCCAGTTGAGCTGCAGAGAGACAGTCTCTCTGATTAAACAAAGAAAGATCCCCCACCCCTTCACCTCTCTTGTCCTCCTCCCCAACAGGAAGTAGGAGTTGCAACAGGGATCAGGCCAGCAGCCTATGTAGGTCAATATCATGCCTCTGAGCTTGTCTACGTGAACACATTTTAAGTGCTCAAGTAGAACTATGAAGTCAAGTTAGCTTACTTAATTCTGATCATGACCAATCAGTCAGTGTGGATCAAGGAAAAACCATATTCATCATGTAATCTAATCATTGTTTACCCATTATCTATGTTTGAGTAATTCACATTATTCCTTCCAATGTGCATTATCTTGTATTTGTCAACACTGAATTTCATCAGTCATTGTACTGCCCTTTCACCTCTAGAGATGGATAATTAATTCCAAATTACCCTACAACAATGCAGTTAAGAGCTACGTGCAGCTGTCCTAGTTGAGGTGGATGTGGAAGAGGGAGCTGAAGAGGAGAGAGCAGTGGCCTTGTGGATTGGCTCAGAAAGGGTATTTCTTCCATGTTGTCTCTATGCAAGAAGGCATGGAGACATTTGATGGACAAATAGCACATCAAGGCTACATTACTGGCAGATCAGGCCAGAGGATGATACAAGAACAAGCATAAATGAGACATGCTAGAATAGATAGCCAACAAAGGGATTCAGAAAAGGGAGACGATATGGCCAGAAGTCTAGACTATAAACTCTCTGTTGCAGGAACTAATTGTTTTTGTCCAATTCCTAGTTCAACGAGGCCTTGACGGGGTTCCTAGGCACAAGACATTAGTTAGTTATTTGCAGGAATTAGTATGGGAGATTATGGAGGTCTGATAAGGACTTTTAGCTTTCATGACAAAGACGACAATGTTTTGGAAGGGAAGGAGCCAAGTATCACAGATATACATTTTAGCTTTAGAACAATAAATTGTGCGTTACACACAGCTAATCTTGCTGTATTTGCATGTTCTAATGCAAGCCGGGGCCTATGGGGACAAAACTCAGCCACATCTCCAACCCATCCAGATATACTTTGGGATGTGCAGAAATAGCAGGACCCCGCTGCAGCCATGGTGTAGAAAAATGCCTACTCCCGCACTAATATTCTGCTAGGGAAAATGCTCTCGGCAGCTGCCCACTGGCACAGTTAGGGTCATAAATTGGTGCTGAATCTAGGACCCCTAGGGCAGAAGGAAGAGTCAGTGAAGATTTCACAGGATCTTACTCCTCGCAACTACAATGTTATCTTTATTATTCACTTTTAATCAAAGCAAAACATTCATAAAGAGCAGGGGTAATGAGCTAGAAGGAGGAAAGGCAACTTACAGATTCCCGCGTGGTATTTCAAAGTGCTAACGCTGTGTTTGTGAGCCTTGTATGTTTGGACTTGCTCCCCAGTGTCTGCCAACCAGCACTTCACTGTCTTGTCTGCACTCCCTGAATATAAGTATCGATTCACCAGCTGAGGGGGAGGGGAGAAGGAAGAGAAAAGAACATCAGCAATAGCCTCCTGGGCAAGTTCAGAGAATTGCACTCAAGTGACTCACCCTCAGTCACATCTTCCAACTGGAAAAAAACAAAACAGCTCTTCGAGGGGATTTTCAGCAAAACAGTTCTCAGAGCTGAAACATAAGGGCCTGATCCTGTATTATTTGCACAGCCATGCCTCTCACTGGACTTCTGGGCCCTAAAAATGGTTTCCAAATTTCAAGAGAGAGATGAGGGGCCAGATTCTCTTCTGGTACAAGTGAGCACATCTCCCTTGACATTTGTGGAACTGCATCCATTTGCAAGAGTAGAAAATTTGGACCAGTTTGTCAGTTTATACAAGCACGAGATTAAAAACAACTGGTAAATATGTTATGAGATTACAAATTTCAAATAAAAAAAATCCCAAAGAACAAATAAAAAGCCCTGGTCAGAGGCTAATAGGATAACAAGAAACAAGGTCAGTGTTTTGAAATACTGTGTTTTCTTTGTAACTGTTTTGGATGTTTGCTTCCAATATTGTTCAATGATGCAATAACATTTTTTTAAAAGCTGTTTTCAGACAGGATTCTAAAAGTGTTTTATAAATTATCTTAGCAATTAAAGCAGTTTCCAATATTATTTATATTATAGCAGTCCCACCTAGAGGTTTCAACTAAGATCAGGATTTCATTGTGCTAGTCACATGCAAAAACATAGTAAGAGAAACCCTGCCCTGAAGAGTTTACAGTCTAAACAGACAAGACAGGAAGGGCAGGAAAAGTCATCTCCACCAGACAGATGGGGAACCGAAGCAGAGGGAGATTAAGAGGTTTGTGCAAAATCATGTAGCGAGTCTGTGGCACAGCTGTGAATTCAACCGACATTTCCTGAGTCACACTCTAGTGCCTTAGCCACAAGGCTATCAACTTCCTCTAATCAGCCTTCCCTAATATGGAAAAGGTCTCACTGAGTTCTTCTAACACACAGATAAGGAAAATAAACCAAGACTAAACAGCCATCATTAAAATACCTAAGAGTGTAAACTTTTCAGAGCAGGGACACTGGTTGGGCGCCTGTCTGCAAAGCATCTAGCGCACAGCTGGTGCTACATTAAAAAAAAATCCTTTTACCAAAATTCCAGTTCAGGTGCCAGGTTAATCACAGTTTCAGATATCAAGGTTTAAAGGGCTGATAGGAACCACCATGGGAATGATTCAAACATGTAAGGAAGAGGGCAAAACATGTGGCAATCGGAAGAAAAATAGAACTTGCACAAGGAAAAATGGCTTTTTATTTTCCCCTCCAAACACACAGGTTAAAAGGCTGTAGTGTCCAGCAGATAAACCCTTGCCTGATCAAAACTGTGTCAATGGGAGTCCTGCAGAGAAACTAACTGCAAGATATGAACCAAACCAGCTTGATGGGGGCTTCACTTTCAGGCCATGAATCTGCTCCTATAAAAATCATTCATTCTTTCATCTTAAAGTAAGTTATTTAAAACACCTCTCCCACCTTCACCCCTACCTGGCTGTTCAGCCCTTTTGCTTTTCCTCTGGCTCATGGAGATAAATTTGATTTTCTTCCTGCCCAAAATCCCATTTAGTGTCCCAAATCAGCTCTGTACAGAAGGGGTGAATCACATCTTTAATGCTTGTGCAATGCTAGGAAAACCTCTAATGAAATGCACCTAAAATGTTCATGATGGGGCTGTGCTGCACTGGATGAGAGTAAAAGCAAACTCACACAGAAGGACTAAGATGCCCTGGAAGACACACAAACCCCACTGAATTCAAGGGTAGCTGTGCACGTGCAACTCACTGCAGGCAGAACTTGGCACACAGAACCTCTGCCAAGGCCAGGTCTCAGAAGCTCATAAATTGCCCAAAAACTAGTAGTTTGAAATTTCACATCTCATTAAATTTCTGATGCATCAGCAGTGGCATTAATATTTACACCTCAAGAAGGGAAGCGAGGTGTATAAACACAGATTTAGAGCTATACAAATAGCCTGACAGAGCTAATCTGACCCCTTAACCTTAAGTGGGCATGGAAAACATTGTCACATTCCACTGCTAATTGGAAGAGGCTGGCTGCAGTTGGGATCCTGCTGGATTGTTCTTGGCTGGCTAACTCATGGGATTTCTGTTCCAAACATCTTACAAGCAGCAAAATCTACTCAACAAGAACAAACCCTAAGTTACAGCCTCCTACAGGTAAACGCTACTCTGCATCAATGGTACATTAAGTTACACTGCTTGAACTTTCCATTTAAGTGCGTGCATAAATATTTAAGTCAAATAAAATAACAGCTACCTGCTTGGTTTGCTTTCTATCTTTATTTCTCTGCTTGAAATACAATGTGTCAAAGCAAGCTAGCTTAGTTAGCTAATTAAAGAAGCCCATGGTGTAAGGGCAGTGAAAGCTTCCCCTGACTAGCCCCAGTTGTGATCTGGATGGATGAACTCTAAGAGGTTTCATGAAGTCTAGTTCAGTCTTTATTCAACTTGTAGCCTTTGTGCCAAGAAAGGTGCCAGTTGTACTTATTTATGCTGTTCACAACTACAGTGTGGGCATCACACCAACATAATGAAGTTAGACCCACAATACCCGTAAGATACAGGAAAATATTATCAGCCACATTTTACAGACTGGGAAACTAAATTTATCTTTGTTTCACTACAAAGATATAGATGCCTTATGCTGACAAGAGTGCATATTAATTTTCCATGATTTAGGAGTGGGGGGGGGGAAAGAGAAACTTTATACAATCGCTTTTTTTAAACATACTCAGGTCTGTCAACTCCTGGTTTATAAATGATCAGAAGATCCAGTTACAAATGCTAATCTGCCACTGCCTGGAGACCCAGGGATATCCTCACAGCTGTACTTTCCTTGACTGACTTTAGAGAAGCTTTGTGCACTTTGGCCAATTTCCCAAAGCAGCTCTGGTTGGGGGAAAGCATGGCAAACCAAAGAGACTAATAGACTAGAGAGCACAGGCTGGGATTTGCAGCTCTGATACCAATGAGAAAAGCGGACCTAATTCAAAGGGGTCTAAACATTTTAAAACTAAGTAGCTAAAAAAAGTTGATGGCAACCAGCTGCCTGCTTTTAAAGCCTTATTTACAAAAGAATTATACCATGTGGCTACCCCTGCATAGCTGTCCAGACCTCCAGCCCCTTCTCTCACCCCATTGCTGAGAGAGCCTCACCTCTGCACCCTGCTAGCTGAAACACTAGCTCTCACCTAGGGCAGCGGAATAAAACCATTTTGAGCATACAGGCCAGACCATTTGAGATAGGCTATTGCATGAGAAATTTCAGGCAGACCAGTTTAGTATTAGCAAAATCATATAGATTATAATGGTAAATGTAATGGTAAATATAACAGATTATAATGGTGACATTGTTACAGCCTCAGCTATGGTGAGACCATCTTTCGGCTGGCCCTGCTCTTGACTGAGGCCTCTGTGACACTACTTTAATACAAATAACAAAGGAATAACAATGTTTTCACCCAGGTAGCTCTCAAGACTGAAATGACAGGTAATGGCTTAATGCTCAGCAGTTTGGTGGATCCGAATATGTACAGCAGGTCACTGCATGCCAGGGGAATCTCCAGCAGAGGGCTTGCAAGAGGTTTCTGCTCCCTTTTCACCTCCAGAAAAGTGCAAAGGGAACAAGATAGAAAGTCAGCCCAAAAATACTCAGTGTGACCCCTTGATCTTCCTGAAACAATATGTCTGGCCCTCAGATTGAGGAGGTCCGATACCGCTGACGTATAGTAGTCTGCGGCAGAGCCAATGCATGCAGCGCTGCCTATAGTTAAAGCTACCTAACACTTTCATTACAAGTCCATTTTCATTTTCTTACAACTTTCCAAAACTTTAACCATTTGGAGTGAAATCTTCCAAGCT
Source organism: Mesoclemmys tuberculata (assembly GCA_007922155.1). Classification (NCBI taxonomy): domain Eukaryota; kingdom Metazoa; phylum Chordata; order Testudines; family Chelidae; genus Mesoclemmys; species Mesoclemmys tuberculata. The sequence goes on from ML675603.1 coordinate 12,240,362, forward strand.
TGCTTTCTGCCTCAGGCCACAGATTTTTGCAAAGTTTCAGCAGAAGCAGTGTAATTACTTTTGAGAACAAGACTCAGGAAAAGTAAGTTTCATGAAGAGCTGTAAGGTGAAAATGTGGTTCCACTGAAGTCAGGGGCCTAAATCCCATTGAAAGAAATGGGGCCAGAAATTTACCCCACTGCAAAGGGGTCCAAAGCAGGAATTAAGCATGCTACATTTTAGAATAATTTTGTTTATTCTACCCACACACACTTATTTTGTCTTCTGATTATACTTTTAAGAGCAGTAATTGACTACTAGAGCATTCTCAAAATATCCTGCTATAATAGTAGCACCGAAGGAGGAGAGAAACAGCCTTTAACCCTGAAAGTTTATCCACACATAAACAGCTTATTTGGTGGCAGCATAATTCAGCTTTAAGTTTTCCCTCTAAGAAAAGAAGGGACCCTAAAATTCCCATGTGACAATAGGCATTTTGGCCTGTAGGCGCCAGCAGCAGCTATTTTCTTTATATAACAGTGGCAACATTTATAAAACAGCTACTAATATATTTTATCCCCTACAAAGGAGCAGCAGTAATTTTACACACCAATAAGCAAGGAAAGAGTTGACTGCATGTGTTTTCCCATGAAAGCTAACACAATACAGCTATTTAAGATCATTTGGATTTGAAATCCCTGAAGTTACAGCTACTAGAACATGGAATTTCTAAAAATATCCAGTCAAAAATGACCTGCTATCTCAATTATACACTCAGAAGGAGCAATTTTATTCAAGCCTCCTCACATCAAACGTCCCCCAACTCTGCCATTTTGGTGGGGGGGAGTGGAGGGCTGGCAACAACAGAGCAGGTTTCCTGCATGCTATTTTTGTATATTTTGTCTCAGAGGAACCTCTTCCGAGTATGAGAAAGTATTTGGTCCCCTTGGCCTATTCAGTTCTTGGCCAAGAATGGTATGATATGGATATCCATCTCCAGGTGGCAGTATGAAATATATCGGTTCTTACCTCTAGACAGATAACCGATCCCTGATGCTCTTTGAACACTTTTAACTGCTCACCAGTCACAATATTCCATGTTCGGATGGTATAATCTGTGCTGCCAGAAAATAGCTCTCTGTTTGGAGCATCGAGTGTAAGGCATAAAACAGCCCCAGTGTGTCCTAGCAGAGTCTGGTAGCAACGCCCACTGGACACCCACCAGACCTTAACAGTGCAATCTGTGCTGCCTGTCACCAGGAAGTCTCTGCTCAGTTTTTCCTGCTCCTCCTCTGACTCAACAAGAACATCCCTGGAGGACCAGTGAGCCAGAGTGAGAACACAGTTCCGATGGCCCCGGAATTCCTGGATTTGCTTCTCTTTGTCCACACTCCAGCACCGTGCTGTTCTGTCATAAGAGCCACTAAATAGATAGTCTTTGGCAACCAGGATCCTGTTAAAAATAAACACAATTAGAATACACATTGTTGCTTTATGTATGGATACTGACCCTCTTAATTGCCACTCTTTCTCTGCCTGGTGACTGCATGCAAGAGTACTATACCGAGAGTGCAATGAAGTGCTAGAAGCAGCTGTCCCTTAAATAAATTGCTCAAACCATCAGATGTATTAAATATATCAGTGTGAGTACCTCACTATCCCACCCAAGAACACACCACAGTCCTTCAGAGCCTTACCCACTTACAAGTGAAAACAGGCACATTACAGGCCAGAAGACTACTCCATGAGGGTTCATCAAAGCTTTGGTCTTTGGTATATGATTCTCTGCTTCTTAATACTTTCCTTCCAGTTTAGCACACCATGGTGCTAGCAAACTGCTCCAATTCCCCACTGAACCTACAGGAAGCTTCTAGATTTCTGATAACATGGACAATAGAAGATTCCCAGGATCATAAGAATTGCCAGACCATATCAGAGGTCCATGTAATCTGCTATTCTATCTTCAACAGTGCCTAGTACCAGATGCTTCAGAGGAAGGTACCAAAAAAAAAATTTTTTTAAATCACATAATAGACAGTTTCATATGGAATAATTTGGCTATAGAGGAAATTTCTTCCTAATCCCAGATAATTAGGGATTATTTATACCCTGAAGAATGAGAGTTTATTCCTCTCACAATTTTTATCCTCATTTAATTGGTGATGTTTTCATTATCTATATGAATTACATTTTAAAATCTACATAAAAAGAACATTAAAGTTGCAAATATAAGCATCTAGAAGTTAGGAAATGCTAGAATCAAGATTGTTTGTGCAACCTTAATTTGGCCCTTGTGCGTATGCATTATACATAATCACATGCTATCCTTTCCCTCCCTTGTCTTCCCTCTCCCCCAACCCCCCCAAAAAACCAAAACCAAAACACTGCTTCAGCATTTTGAAGTCAGGTAACTTATTTAGGCACCTAAAGTGGAGTAATTTTGGGCACGCTTTAAAAATAATCTTGGCCAGCAGCACTAATGTTATTCACTAGTTATCTGTTGTTTTTTTAAACTGGTTATTTAGCAATTCATTTTTCACTGTGGCAGTTTAATTGTCCAGATGCTGGCATAAGAAAATAGCCAACAACAGCAGCAATTAAACTAACCGAGCATTTAGTTTCCAAGAACTTGAACCACAAATGATGGTTTCTAAGACTAATTATCATGCAATTGTTAGACAAACAGGCAGGTTAAAAACTACATTGAAATAAATCCCTAGCCAAGGATCTCACAAAGAAAGGACAATCATCGTTATCTCAATTTTACAGATACTGAAACTGAAGCACAGAGAGATTAAGTGACTTCCTTAAAGTCTCAAACAAATCAGGAACAAATGTAGGATTAGAACCCAGCTTTTCAGACTGTACAGTACAGCCACTGGACCACACCACTACACCAACCACTGGACTACAGAAGATCTGACCAAAGAAGAGCATGCAGCCCACAAAGTTCTCCACTGCAATTCATTGCACCTTTACTTTAATGAGGAAGAGCAGCTGGGTCCACTTAAATCAAGAAGCCAAATGTCCAAATTAGAGATAGGGAATAGAAGGACATTTCAAACTACTTTATTTTCTGTAAATTAGATATGGGCCTTTGGAACTGTCAAGGCAGCCATCTAAAATGAACAATGTTTTGGTGTCCCTTTAATTCAAGATGTCATCAAAACTGGCTGACCAGGTATTTGATCTTTCTCCTCCTATTTGTTTACAGTCTCTATTACATGTTTGTGTATTTGTTTTTTCCCTTCAAAACAAATGCTTCAATTACTATGTTCTTAAATAAGTAAATATACTCCAGGAACCATGAAAAACCCTATGAAAACAAGCTAGGGAATATGCAAGTTCAGTAAGAAGTCCCAGTGTAGTTTTAAACTTTGTTTTACCAGTAAGAAATAAATCATTCAAACAGAACTAAGTCATTTTTACTGACAAGAATGGCTGACACTGCTTTTAAAATCTATTTATCAGAGCATCTTCTTTCAACTGAGCAATTTCTTCTAGAATTCTATTGCCAGTGGCATATTCAATTCCCCATGCTGTGAGACTTTTGCTCTTCTCCCATCTCCATTCTATACTGTGTCAGCACTGTTGCTAGGATAACTAATCATTACAGAAAAGAGCACATGTAGCAGAGAATCAAAGATTTACACAACCTATTTAGTTGTATAATGTAGATTACTGGTAAAAAGACAATTTATCTGGTAGAGAGAAAAGGACCTCTTCCTCCGACCTGAAGAAAAGCTCTGTGTAGCTTGAAAGCTTGTCCCTCTTACCAGTTGAAGTGGGTCCAACAACAGATATTACCAACCTCACCCATCTTGTCTCTCTATTATGCTGGGATCCGTACCGCTACAACAGCACTGCATACAATTTATCTGGTGTCAAGTTACAGAAGCACAATGGAATGATGATCCTCTTAAAAGAAGAATCTGTAGTACCAACCTGTTGACAATTGATGTGTGCCCTCGGTAAATGGCCAGACATTGGCCTGTCATCACATCCCACTTCCTAATTGTGTGATCTGCACTACATGTGAATGCAACCTCATTTTCTAAGTGGCAAAAAGTGATGTAGCTTTCGTGTCCTAGGAACAATGAGGGAGATAAAAATATTCAGTACATGCAAACAGAATTGATCGGGAAGGTTCTGACATGTTCTCCTTAGCATCATTAAAAAAACCCAAAAAACCAACAACTTAGTTTGAAATTGGCCTGGTCCAAAACCCCAGAGCTTAATACTTTTGAGGCTTTAGTTTTAAAATCTACAAATATGTTCAGCACAAGCAGGAGCTAATGGGAAAAACGGCACTTTTAATTTTATGAGCATGAACTCCATCTTTCCTTTACTGCTTCACTGGTATAAGGAATAAGCGAAACAGAGGTACGGTGAACCATTTCAAGGATTACTGTGAACCAGTTTAAGGCCCATCATTGAGCTTCTTGTTGTTTTAAAGGGTATTACAGAAACAATGAGCCAAATTCATCCTTGGTGTAACTCAATTGAAATCAACTGAGTTCAAGAAATGGATGAATTTGGTTCACTATATAAATATATGTCTTTTCTTTTCTCTTTTTTAATTAGGTGGAAAAAGTTTGTATTTCAGCATTACCCTCCCATTTTTTAGATAAGCAGCAGCACTGGGCTAGTACACGAAACGCTGAAATACAATTTTCCAATTAATCGAATGTCATAGTCCAAGAGAAGCGAAATGCAAGCAACAAAAAGAATATGAATGATGAAAAGCAAATCAGCTGTATTGCCCCCCCATTACATCTAATAACAAGTAGAAATATTAAATATGCTTTTAATGGCAACAATAACCCTTTAAGCAAATTAACCAGAGAGAAAGAATAAAGGCATTGTAACTGTTATTTATACAGTGCCCAACATGTACAAGGGCTTTACAGTCATATTAAAAATAGACATGGTTCCTGCCCAAAAGGCAAGGAGGACAAAGGTAACAACATTTAGGTAGTGTTGTTACTTGATTGTACTATTAAGTATATTTTACTGGGACTTGGGAATTGAGGATTCAATTCCCAGCTCTGCCATAGACTTCCAGTTTTTCCTTGTCACAGCTCTTTGGGCCTCAGCTCCCCATCTGTAAAATAGGTGTACAATACTTTCTCACTTCTCCCACCTCTTTGTTTTATCTGTTGAGACTGTATACTCTTGGGGCAGCATTCCTTACTGTGCGGCTGTACAGTGCCTAGTACAGTTTAACTACAATCTCAGCAGGGGCCTCTAGGCACAGTTATAAAAGAGGTGATGAATAATGTTATTCAAAATACCTTTGTGGTTTGTTTAGGTTTCAGGGAGGGAAGGGAAGAGGTAGGACATGACGAGCAGATGATGCTGATGGAAAAAAGGAAGGGAGAGAGACAGAGGGAAAGAAGTAATGGAGTAGGGAGACTTATGCAAAAAAGGGAAATGGGAAAGGGTAGAGGTAGGATCAGGAGGGGAGCCGATGCAAAACTATTCAAGCAGACATAGTTAACTGACAGCATTAAAAACATGTGACTTAAAGCAAGTAATAACAGATAATCAATTAGACGCTACTGTACCAGTCCAGAACCCTGAGCTGTCTGAATGATGTAAAATTATTTGATTAATGAAGAGTTCTACTCTGAGTTGTTCTGCTGTATTTGTCAATCTTAAATTATTAATCCATCTTTGTTCAGTCTTATTGCAATCCTCCCAAGTCTTTCAGAAAGAAAATTGATTGACATTAACAGCAATAGCACCTGGACATCCTACTTTCTGGAATCTAGTGCCGTGTTCATTTGCTGTAGCTAATCTAGGCACCTAGTCAAATACTTATCTAGAAAATGGACAGACACAATACACTGTCAGACTAACTGTAGACCATACCACGCACAGGAATTTGTTTATTGTTAATCCGACTCTTTTCAAATAAAGCATAAATTGTTTGCAATAAAATGAATATGTGGCTGACTTCCAGAAAGTAAGAGACCTTCCAGATGGTATCACTAGTAAAGGTAAACTACAATGCATTTTAAGTAAATAAAAGATGGCTCTGGGAACTATTAATGAGATATAGCACTCTTCTAGCTGCTGGTTCAAATCCAGCCTAGATCACATGACCAAAAGTTGTTACCATCCACAGCCAATGAAAAGCAAGCGTGATGGCCTCAGTCCAATTACCTAGGAACTGTAATCTGTGCTATAAAAAAAAAGGCACCCTTATAAGCAGACACCACAGCAGTCAAGAATCAGGCCACCTGATCTATACTCTTGAACCTCTGGGCCTATATTGAGATTTTTGTGAAAACCTTCCACCAATGCTAGCAATTTTGGGAATGTTAGTGTAGACAGCATTTTATCACTGTGCTATATAATTCTACTCTGAGCAAATCTAGACAACATGATAGCAGAATCACTTCACCACTGTCTACAATAGTGTTCCCATGTTGTCATTGTAGACAGGGCTTCACTGACGGCCCCTATAGGTTGGGCTGAGGCATCTTGGTTATATTGAGGGAGAAGCTTGCAGCGCTGTTTGTTCTATAGATAGAGGGCTGGCAGTATGGTGACTTTCACAACACCAAACGTATATGATTTTTTTTTCATAAAACATAATAAACTGTTTGAATCATCAACTGACTCGTCTTGTAAAATCGAAACTAGCCAACATACTTAAGGTCTGATTATATGTGGGCAGAGCCCCAAACCCTAGCAGTAAGTAGGCCAGGTTGAGAATATACCCAACAGTTACTGGTGGATTAAAAAAATTATAATCCTAAACTTCTTGCATATTCCTTACCTAAAGGGCAGCTTTTACTCTGGAAATTCAAGATTATTTTTTTAAGTGAAGAAAATTGTTTGTTAAATGTTTTTAAAAGACCATTCAATTCACAATTGCCTCCTGGATTATTTCTTTCCTGCAGGGTTTCTGCATTCTTTAATCATTTTGAGGTTGGTATAGGGATTGTGTAGAAAGATGTAAATCTCTTTAAACAGGTAAAATATTTCAGCATATAAAGTCTAGCGGTTTGCAGTAGACACATGGGAAAGTTTTGTCCTGCTGAAGAAAATCGTATTGGTCACTGAGCCCGGTTTCTTTACTGTAAGGTCAAGAAGTTCTAAATAAAAAAAAGTCTTCTGGAAAAAATGATAATTAAAAAAAACATGATTATACTTGGTGAGAAGCTGAGGATTTCAGTGAAAAAGCAGAAGTTAAATAGCTGCTGTGCTAAACCCCAGAAGTGAAAGGATTCCTCTATGCCATAATGTTTGTAACTTACTTTGAGATGAAAGAGATTTTAGTTACTATTACTTTTACTGATTCTTAAGCATAATATTTGGCCACTCAACCTGCTTCAGAGACTGGAGAGGATGGAACATGCTGTGTGATTTTGTACCATACCTCAGAATAAGATGTACTTGGACTCAGAGTCTGAAGAAAAGGGACACATACTGTACCTTGGAAGTGGCCATGGCACTGGCTATCTGCAGTGCTCCAGAGCCGTGCAGTGCCATCTTCACTGCCCGTCAGCAGGTGCTGCCCATCTGGGCTCAGACTGAGCCAGTTGATGCCTCCTTGATGATCAGTACAGACCTTCAGTGCCGAGCCACTGCTCCCCATCCTGCTGGCCACAGCACAGGCCCCAGCAAAGGTGAAGGCCCCAGAAAGAGGTTGACTCACTGGCTCCACGCCACTCTGGGAAAGAACTCTGGGCCTGCAGCAGGCTCCCTGAGGCCAACTTAAGCCATCACTCTGACCCTGAAAAGCGAGCAGGCTAGCCTAGCCCCCTGCAAAAATGCACATGAACATAGAACAGGACACAATACTAACTGAATGCAGCATGGATAGTTACCTATTTCCCCTTCCCCCGGCCAGATGTATTAAACTAACCAATCCCTGCCCCTTCAAGAGTAAAAACATGCAAAAGGCAGCAATACTCGCTACTAAAGACACAAAGCTGGTCTTTGGCATATGTGGGGAACACACACTTTATTCTGGTTATAAGAAAGTCCTTGATTTCTGCAGTGCAAAGCACAGGTAGCTCCCAGTGACTGGGTGCAGCGCCAATAATCTGGTATCCTGTCCCGTCCCATCCGTGTCGTCCCCCCCCCAGGATTCTAATAGGTTTAAAGCCAGCTCTGACTAGACACAGGGAATAAAACCTTTAAAGCAGCATGAAGCCTGGTCCTACGCAGACAACACCCCCTCTGACAGAGATCTGTCTCTTCTACAGTTCTGGCAAAACTTGCGTAGCTTGTCATGCCAATGAAGTATCATCAAATTGAACTGACTAGACACTATGTCAGCCCAGTGAGCCTCGCCCTGGCCGCACAAAACCTGCCCTTTCCCAGCACCCTCTCTCACACCCCTGTGGGAGCTAACTCCGCCGGGCCCTCAGAACTAATTCGGCACCTTCCTGAACAGACACCTTAGGGGAAGGGCTCCCGTCCCAAGGAGAGCAGTGAGCACGCCAACACCACCTCTCCTCCCGCCCTGTCCCAGGAGTTAGAGATGAGCCACTCTGAGGGGCCAGGGCGGGATTGTTCCCTGTGGTACATCCTCTACTTCCCTGCCCCTCCTCTGCGGGCCCTGCCGCCAAGGGGAGAGGGGAAACCAGGGAAGGGCTCTTCCCCCTTTGCCTGTGTTATCGCCTCACCTTCCCCTCCCCACCCCGAAACCCAGCCCCTGCGCACACTCCAGCAGGAGGATGAACCCCGAAGGGCTCCTCCCATCAGAGGGGCGACCCCCAGACCACCGCCCCACCCCCAGGAGAGAGGAAATCCCCCCATCCCTGTGCTCATTCCCTGCCACCTGCCTGGCTGTGCCGACCCTCTCCAGCCCTTCCCCTTTGGGGGAGGCCCCCCCAGACCCCCACAGCTGTGCTAACCCCCTCCAAGCCCTTCCCCTTTGGGGGAGGCCCCCCCAGACCCCCCTCGGCTGTGCTAACCCCTCCAGCCCTTCCCCTTTGGGGGAGGCCCCCCCCCAGACCCCCACAGCTGTGCTAACCCCCTCCAGCCCTTCCCCTTTGGGGGAGCCCCCCAGGCCCCCCACGGCTGCGCTGATCCCTTCCTGCCCTTCCCCACCCCCCTCCGAGCTCCCCCAGCGATCTGGTCACCCCCATTTGCCTGGCTGTGCTTAACCCTTCCTGTCCCCCCCAGGGAGGTGCCCCCTTCCAGTCCCCCCCCGCGCTGATCCCCTCCTGCCCCTCCCCCCCGGGAGGAGCCCCCCCCATCTGAACTGCTCCCCTCAAAACTCCCCCCCACCAGGCCTGGGCTGCTTTTCCCCACACGCCCCCTTCTTTCCCAGAGACCCCCCCGGACAGCGCAGGGGTCCCTCCCCCTCCCCCCCCCCGGCCTGCGCCATCTGCCTGGCAGAGACCCGCCCGCGTGTTCCCTTCCCCACGCCAGCCCCCCCGGACAGCCCCCCCCGGCCTGCCCCTCCCCCCACGTCTGTGCCGCTTCCCGAGCCCTCCCGCTCCCCTTTGTCTCGCTGCCCCTCACAGGTGCCCCGCTGGCCAGCTCCTGCCCCCCCCATCGGGCTCTTTGCTCCTAGCGCCCCCCCGCCCCCTTCCCAAATAGCGCCCCCCGCCACCCCCCGTCCGCGCTGCCCCGCAAGCCCGCGGCGCCGTACCGCGCTCGAGCCCGCCGGGCTGGACGAGGCCGGCCCCGCGTTTCCCAGAGGCGGTGGGGTCCGGCCCCACTTGTTGGAGAAGCACGAACAAAACTCCAGCGTCCCCAGGCGTGTCTGCAGGGGGAGACACGTCCCCGCAGCCGGTTGTGTCCTTTTGAACGCACAAGGGGACGGAGCGGGGCAGGGAGAGCCCGAGGGGCGCAGACCCCCGCGGAAACCAGCCGAAGGCACCGCAGCCAAGCCACTGTCAGGCTGATGTCGTCCCTTCCCTGGGGAGAGAGCTCGGGGGGTATAAAGCTAGCCCCCGTTTAACAATCCCGCGAATCCTAAACTGCCCCAAGTGCGGCCCTTGCGGGGAAGATGCCCGTGTGGATGGTCTTTAGCCTGGGCTGAGCGACAGCCACCGTGGGAACATCTCTGCAGCGAGGTCGGATTAAAGGGTTTTCATGTTCAGCGAGATGCCTTTTGTCCTTCTCCTTGCCCCCTTCAGCTGCGCCTGTCTGAAGAGCTTCAGCTGAACTTCCCGCTGAGCTCCCTACAGGCATCCCATACCCATTCTCTCGCTAATCCCCTTCCAAAGCCTGCTCACTGTTTCTCATTAACGGGCTCGTTCAGAGCTCAGCTTGTCCGTCAATCCGCTGTGCAGGGGGGACCAAATCACCACCCCTCAGACTTCCCCAAGGTCCTAGAGGAAGTTGGATTCATCACAGGACTTTTTCTTGTACTTGTACCAACCTAGGAATGTAGGGCATTGCATGCACTAATAAAGCCCACAACACCCCTGTGACATAAGGTCCCAAAGGTTGCAACAAAGAGCAGGGCCCACTATGTTGGGCACTGTATAAATACATAGCAAGAGACCAAACCAACCCCAAAAACCTACAGTCTAAATATACAAAGGAGAGGAGAAGAAATAGAGATACAGAGAGGTGAAGAGATGAAAAGATAAAAAAAAAAAAAAAACAAGCCCACACAGCAGGTCAGTGGCACAATCAGGAGCAGAACCCAGTTTTTAATTTAACAAATAGGCAACTGAGATGCAGTGGACAAATTACTGCCCAAGATCACTCAAAAAGTTTGTGGTAGAGGAGGGAACAGACACCATTTCTCCTGACTCCCAATCTTTTTTAGCCACAAAACCATCCTTCTGGTGCTAGGCAAGATCTGCAAGATGTTGTCAGGGGACAGACCACTTTATTATTATTGTTATTGTATTTAGTGACAAAAATACACTAGCTATTTTACAGACACGTAAGAAGATAAGGTCCCTGCCCCAAAGGGTTACTATCTATATAACTTATCCCAGTGTATACATTGAATAGAAATGCATAAGTTATACAGATACTTCAGAAGGAATCATATTCAGTGCAGCACATTATGGCAGACATAAGACAGACCCAATACATCACATCCACAAAGAACGGTATATGGTTCTGCTTCTTCCGCTCTCAGTTACACCAATGTAAATCTGGAGCAACACATTGAAATTTATGTTAAATTACAACAATGAAAGCCTGATGTGAGAGCAGAATCAATCCTAATGACTTAGCTGTAATGGCTGTTCTCTGACGACAGACATTTCAACACATTCCCCTGGACCTAAATTTTCAAAAATGTGACCAGTGATTCTGAATGCCCAGCTTGAGTGCTGATCACTTGCCCTCTGAAAAATTAGGCCCCTTTAATATGTCTCAATTTCAGAATCCAAAATTTGAGACCCCCCAAATGACTAGTTCCAGAGGGGTATCCATGTTAGTCTGTATACAGCAAAAACAATGAGAGTTCTGTAGCACTTTAAAAACTAACAAATTTATTAGGCCTAGGCCACAGCTACTCTAACTGTATGGACTCTGCGACTACCTACCCACTCATTGTTGTACCTTCCCCTTGACTGTATACATATATCACCTATCTGATTTCCATTCCCTGCATCTGACGAAGTGGATTAAAGCCCACAGAAGCTTATGCCTGCAAAAAATAAATTTGTTAAGTCTTTGAAGTGCTACAGAACTCTCGTTGTTTCCCCCAAATGACTACTTACCTTTGAAAATTTAGGCCTGAGAATCTTTTGGGTTAGGTATAGTTGCAGAAGGTACCCCACTGTCCCACAGTATATCAATCAATTCTCCCCAAATCCTTGCTTATTGCTGTTGTGCTGGGAGCTCTGGGATAGGTTATGGGGAAGCTGCACAAGCACTACATTACTATACTGCAGTAGTGTGGATGCAAAGATAAATTGGAATAGATGCTTTATAAGGTGCCAGATATATACACACAATTTCATTACACAAGATATAAATCCTCCTGCTTAGACTGGGCCATAGGTGATGCCTCTGTTATATCTCAGGCGGCCATGTTTTTTGGCTTTGGTGAACGCTTGGCTATAGAAATTGTTCTGTCGCTTCCTATTTTTAAGAGCCATTTCAAGGCTTTATTTCAAAGGTGGTTTTCCCCTGTGATCATTATTAGTCATGATGGATAAAATATTCAAAATTATCCAAGCTTTTGAATATTTTATCCTATTTTTATTGCCTTCCCCCAGGCCCTTTCATCTTTTTCTAATGCTTTTATCTGTTTGAATTTTAGGATTTATTATATTTTCTTGTATATTGTTTGTATACCATACAGTGAGGAAGGAGTAAGAAAAATATGTGTTTGTTTTTGCTATTTGGGGCCCTGATCCTGCAATGAGCTCTATAGAGGCAGATCCCGCCCCGTTGCTCAGAGCTCCATTGAAGTCATCAGGGATCTCAAGCAAAGAACTCATTGCAGGCACGGGGCCAAGCTGGGATGTTTTTAATGCAGATTAGATACATCTACAGCCTTTAGATGGGTTTCTTAATGTTCTTTTTTATCTGGAAATCTAATTACATTAATGCAATTCTTATTCATGTTTATTATTTCAATAGAATATGTTTAGGCGTTCTAAGAGTGGATGTCAAGAGCAGCTAGAAGTAGCCATTTGCAGACCACAAGTTTTTTTGGTCTTACAAAACCTATTGACAATTCTACAAATTCCTGAGTACCATGTACTAGCACATGATATAAAGTGACACAAAGCACTCCTGTGATGATGGGTTCAGAAATATAAATCCTTGAAAGGAGTTTTAATTTCTAAACTTTCCATTTCTGAAATGTTTTTCCACTTGATGGCTAGCAAGAGCTGACAAAAAAGTGGGAAAGGAGGGACAATTTACCAGGGCCCCAAGCTCAGGGGGTCCCCCAGAATATCTGCAAGTGGGTTGTCATGGAAGTGGAATGGGAAGGGGTGGAGTAGGCCCCAAATTTCTCTCAGGGTCCTGTGATTGGCTCATCCCCCCACTCCTAAACAAAGAGCAGGATTTAGGAGGACACTGTAATTGGCTGGGCTCCTTGTCCCTCAATAGACAATAGGATTGTAGGGGTGGAGTGGAGAGGCCTCTGGAAGTGCATTTTCTTCTGACTTTTGTAAAAGCAATCTCCGCTGTCTAAGCTTGTTTCTTCTCACACACAAGATAGGCTTCCAGCTCTGCCTGTAAGCTTCATTTGGAGTAGCACAGAAGTAGACTCAGAAGAATAGCATTTTATCTCCTTTGCAGTATTCTGTACAGGATGTGAACAATGTTGGACAAACTATTTTTTTAATTTAATTAATTAATTTATTTATTTTGTTGTTGATATTATTCACTTTGAGAAAGAGCAAGGGGAGGAGATTATTTCAACCCTTATTTATACGAACCAAATCCAGACCTGGTGTATGCAGATAGAACAACCATGGACAACAAAGGCTCTTTTGTTGTATCAAAGAAGCAGAGCCAATAATGCCCGAAAGTAGTAAGCACTCAAAGCTGCTCTTGCCCAACTAAAAACAAAAGAATAAAGTGTCCAGCAAGAAAAATTAGCTTCCCTACAGGATTAACCACTCAGCAATCCAGCTCGCTCTCCCCACATTCCAGCAGAAGTGTTTGTCTGGCTACCAGCTAAAAACATCTTTTTACTGCACCCTATCACTCTGCTTCCTAATTCAAGCTGTCAAGTCAAATCAATGTCAGAATTGCTAACGATTAAATATTACCTCCCCTCTTCTCCAACCACAAGCTGAGCAAACCTCTCAAGAAAGAGCTGCCAGGAGCCCAGAAGATTGGTAATGGCACGCACATACTTAGGCCACTCTCTTGCGACCAGCCACATCTTGTGAATGAATGAAAATTGTTACCTTCTGAGGTGTGTTAGGTGGAATCTCCAGTGACATCTAGGCTAGAAAAATTGCACCTTCATAATTATATTGATCTAAAATTAATCTAGTTATGCTGGGGCAAACTCTTAATGTAGTTGCACTTAAACCAGTTTATACCTTGCTAAAATTGGCTTAAACCTTGCTTAAACTGGTTTTGCTTAATTTAGTATGTTACCAAGGTCTACATTGGTTTACGGGCATTAGGAATTTACATTGATGAAACTGATGAAACTTTTTTCATGGACCAGGCCTTAGGGATGGTTCTTATAGATAAGAGAAAAGGCATATCAGTGGGGCAATAAGGGAAAACCCAGCTTTGTCTCTGCCTTATAAATGCCAGTTCCTTAGTTTCCTGCACCATCAATTCAGATCCTTTCACCAGCATAAAATTCATTAAAAAAAATAAGAAAAGAAATGGAAATAACTAACCACATCAAAACTCTGACAAAAACTGTTCATCCTTCAAGCCCCAGTGTGGTCTGAAAATATTTGTAGGTTGTGCACGTGGACTCACCTCAACTAGTATGAGGAGCAAAGGTTTGCATTCATGTGCAGTGGCATAGGAAATATAGAGCAGGAACTTCTGATCTCCCTCTCCCATAACACAAAAACAAGGAGACATGCCATGAAAATGAAAAGCAGCAAATTAAAAATGATAAAAGGGAATACTTTTTAGACAATGCATAATCAGACAGTGGAATTCATTGCCACAGGATGTTGTTGAGGCCAAGACCTTAGAACTTAGCTTCAAAGAGGCATAGAGATATATATGGATAACAGGGATATCTATAGTTATTTTAAGAGATATTAAAAAAAAGCACTAGAAGGAATATAAAACCTCATGATTTTGGGCATAAACCAATCTCTCTTAGAGGGGTTAGGAGGAGACCCCCAGGGGCACGATTTAGGGGTACAAGAGCCCCCTCTCAACCCCCGCCCTTGAGTTTCATACAGGAGGTCTGCTCAAGGCCCACATCCTAGGATCTGGCAGAGCATTTCCCTGCAGAGCAACCTGAGTGTGGAATATGAATTTGCTGCTCCCAGTTTATGCCCCAGGGCAGGGAGTCAATATTTTATTTACAAATAGAGGTATGATGATTAAGGGAAAAAAGGGCTGATGATTACATTAAGGGTCTGGAAGTCTTAGATGAGCCTGTGAAACAGGACGGGACGGGGCGGGGAGGGATTTTCAGCTGTATTTAGGCCAATTCCAGAACAAAGAACAGAAATTGCATCCACATAGTCCATAAAGTTGATGGTTATTGTCATGATTTGTGTTATTCACTGGTCACCATCTGTGCGCTCAGCACTGTTCAGAACATGCCAGAAAATGTAGTCCCTGAACCAACACATATAAAATGTGTAGCCCGGGATAAGAAGGCTCAGATATTTAAGTATGACGTGTATAGTCCTTGAGTACATGTTAATACCTGTGAGTGGAGGCGCTGAGGAAATATAAGTTTTATCTAATTAAGAACTGGAAGATTTGATCCTCCAACTCTTTATCCAGAGCACCTCTGCTTCTTTGTTTCCTTTTCCTTCCTGCAGTGGCCCTGATATACCTCAGAAGACACACTTTTCTTCTCAACTTTCTTGGTGTTTGGGTTTAAATATTTTCCTGTGAAAAGTGTGAGACAGTCATTCTAGTGTCATGTTTAAGAGCCTTCTGGAAACAGAAGTGAATGCAGTGTTGGTAGCTCATGATTTTGTTATGAGTCTCATGATGATTGTTTTCCTTAAAGCCCCAACTTCTGGAGTCAAGTGGATATGTGTAAGGAAGGTTTTAGTGGAACTTCCCCCTGCTCAGACAGTC
>ML675603.1:12260988-12271496 GCA_007922155.1 Mesoclemmys tuberculata
AACCCGGCCCTTGCTGCTGCCGACTCTGGCAGAAGGGTTACATATGTAATGATTCCATCCTTCAATCTTAAAGAAAAAGTAAATTTCTAGCCCTCGTACCTGTGGAGAAAGCTTCAAAATGTGACTCCAGTGCACTCTAAAGGTTCAAAAAGCAGAAGGCGAATAAAAAACACCAAATCTATTGTTTTATGTACTCTCATGATTTTTAAGCCAATCTTATGATTTTTGGTCAGTTTGACCCATGATTTTTTATCATTTGGGGTTGGCAATACTGTGAAAGTGACTTGAAAGTGTCAGTTTCATTCTTGTTTAAAGACAGTTTCTAGTCTATTACCTGTAGTATGGTAACATCCCTAGAGTCCCAGGCAGGTGCAGTATAAATTCACGCGGCCTTGCCCTAGCCTCATAGGATGTTACTGAAAGTTAAATGATCTATTCCAAGTTTGGTGAACTGCAAAAAGTAAGTAGCCTAAACGATAGCAAGTAATCTAGATTTTTCTACAGTTGTTTCAATTGTTGTATTCCAGAGTTAGTAGCAAAGTGAGAATATACATTACAATTTTTTAAACCTAGCCAGTGTCCCTTAAGTGACTTGACACAACATGTCAGAACATGCTAGTTTTAGAAGTGAATGGGTCTAATATTTATTTAATTTTCTTTCTTTATATAGGAATTAGTTATGGCTAATTTCTAAGTTATCTGCAAAAAACCCTAGTTTTCAGGTGTGTAAGTAGCCCCTGGAATCAGGGTTAAAGTTTCCCCCCATCTGAAATGGCATCCCTGCCCCCCCTTCCAAATCTGACATGGCACCCCTGGAGACTCTCCCTCTGCAGGGAAAATTATCCCATATTTGCCTGCTACAGGGTTTCCTGTACTTTCCTCTGACATACCTGATGAGAGACAGGATCCTGAACTACGTGAACCACAGGTCTGATCAAGTTTAACAATTTATATGCTTCTGTAAAGCCTCTTAGTCCTGACCCTCTGCAGGCAGGCATGCCTCAGTTTACTTGTGAGCCTTGCTTGAGTAGAATGGTTCTGCAAATTTCATGCACAATCTAGCAGGGTAAAGCTCTGCTGGAGACCATTTCAAACTCTAGGATTTCCTATCAATAGCCACAAAGGCCCTTCACTTTCTGATAAGCTCTAACACCGTAGTTCCCAACCAGCTGTAGTTAATAATCACTGGTATTCTAGGTTCCCTCTCCCTACTTTAATGATTAAATCTATCTGCTAAACTTCAGCACCCATTGCTACACAAAGCTCACATTAAAAGGATTTAAAACTAGCTAACTGGTAGGTCTCAAAATGTAACTGTAAATTGGGAATCATCGTCAATCGGGCTGTTTCCAGTGGGGTCCTGCACGGATTGGTTCCTGGCCCTACTCTATTTAACGCTTTTATCAATAACCTAAAAGAAAACATAAAATAATCACTGATATTGTTTGCAGATGATGCAAAAATTGGAGGCGTGGTAAATGGGCTCTTCAGTCTAGCAGAGAAAGGTATAACATGATCCAATAGCTGGAAGTTGAAGCTAAACAAATTTAGACTGGAAATAGGATTTAAATTTTTAACTATGAGGGTAATTAACTAGTGAAACAATTTACCAAGGGTTGTCATGGATTCTCCATCAATAAAAACTTGAAAATCAAGTTGGATGTTTTTCTAAAAGATATGCTCTAGGAACGATTTTTGGAGACGTTCGAAGGCCTCTGTTATATAGGAGGGTAGACTAAATGATCATATGGTCCCTTCTGGCCTTGGAATCCGTGAATCTACCCAGCTATGTGAACACTAACTCCTGGGGCGTGGTCTGCTCCAAATTCCAGTCTAGTATCTGTAAGAGCAGAGTCTGGAGAAGTACAGACTAGAGCTGACCTGAACAAGAGACAGTGGGTTTACTGGCTGCTACAAATGAGGTCTTAGGATCTGACCCAAAGCTCACTTAAATTGATGGAACTCTTGCCATCAACATCAATGGGTTCAGCCCCTTAGTATGTTGAATAGATAGCACTGCCCAATAATTTAGGGACTTCTGCTGTATAGTAGTCTTCTTGCTCTGCTAACAAATTAACTATAATTACCAAGAAACTTTCAAGATACTTTTCCTGACATGTAGCCAGTTGTGATGACAGCTGTTCTAGGGAGGGTTGTTGCAATCAGCTTCTTCCATCCTATTCTCTGCTAGGATGGGCAGCAGACATCCCTGCATTTTTATTGTATTTCTGAAATGTTGCAAAATAACTCAAAATTACAAGACTTTACAAAATAACCAGGAAAAAAACCTCATTCAACTCTGTTCTACTTTGATAGGAGCCATTGCTTTCCTTCCGGACAGTAAACTGGCTTCTTGCCCAGACCATATATCTCTTATGACAGACTCCTTAAGGGCCAACTCTAATATAAGCCAAAAGACATGTTTCACAATGTGACCAGGGTAACTCTGTAGGCCTGATTCTGACATTACAATGGTTTTGCAACATTGCCATTCTTTTGATTTTGGTTGAGTCACTCCTAACTTACATCAATGCAAGAAGAGAAATGGGCCTCATGGCTTTGAAATCAGTAATAAACCAAATTTTTAAAATAAATAAATAAAACCAAAGTTGGTTATTCTCATTACAAATGCTGGTCTAATACATTCACAGTATGAAAGGGGTGAACTCTGAAAGCTACCTCAGTTACTTGCTTGGCTTACTTAATAAGTAACATGTTCTCCAAGTGACTATACTTCTTAGGTAGGGGATGCTCAATGAGCAGCCCACAGGGTCCTAACTGTAACCCAACATTGCCTTCTCCTTATGGCTGATCATTGCTGACCTCCTATCGATTTTCATTGCTGGGGAAGTCACACAAGGAGCTGATCCAAAGCCCATTGACGACAATGGAAAGACTCCCACTGACTTCATGAACTTTGGATCAGGTCCAGAAGGCTGGATTGTCATTGCCCCCGGCACAACTTTCCTGAGGGGAGCGCAAAATGTCCCAATAGCATTGGGATGGGTATGCTACAATGGGAATGGGCTGCACCATCTCAAAAGATGCCAAAGTTTGTCCACTGCTCTGCATAGCATGGAGCAGCAGGGAGGATTGTATTTCTACCAGTATTCTTCCTTGGTCAGCATAGTTCCCCACCAGCCTTCTGCTCAGGGCTAAATGCCAAAATCTGGTCCTTGGCAAGGAGATACAGCTACCAAAAGAGATGAGCTTACACCTGAACAGTCAGACAGGAATCAAAATTTTAGCCGCTGCAACGCAGCAGGCCAGGATGAGCCCATATAGAAATAATTGGATTGTTTATTTTGTTACAAGCGGTCCATTTGATTTTATATGCTGGTTAGATACTCCCCTCTGGCTCCTAACATACTGGTAACTTGGCCCTTAGCATCACAAAGGTCAAGCGCACCTGTTTTAAGGAAAACTCAGACTTCCCATTTACTCAGTGAATCCAGTGACGTGTGGCCAACATTTTACAGCACGTTTTAACAAAAGCACCTGCTAAAGTGTTCTTCTTTAGCTGGTCTATGTGACACTAGGAGGGAAAAATACTTTATCCACTCTCCCAGCCCGTCCTGACCTAAGGTGGCTCCCCTACTGTTGGGTGTTCTTCACAACAGCAGCAGTGACGGCCGGCGTGTGACCTGCACGCTCTGATTGTGTGGAGAGTGGTGTCCCTGTCATACCTGGTCTGAGTGGTCAGCTGTGAGATGGGTCTTTTGGTTTCTGAGGGGGGTAAGTCTGCCCTCAACAGTTGCGGGTGACAGGAAAATCATGTGGGGCGAACAGGCCTTCTCTGGCTGACACTGTCTGGGGCCCACAGGAACTCTGACTAGTGCTTCAGTGACGTTCCCGCATGTCTTAAGATGGGTGTTCTCGGAGTAGTCGGCATTTGTCTGCCTGTGAGATTTGACAGTAGATGACAGGGCAAAAGTCACCATTTGCTGATGTATCAGGTATATAAATTATTCTTCCTTGCACTAGCCTGATTGTTGCAGCCCTGCAGGGAAGGACCCCAATGGAGGGCAAGCAGCATTTCCACATCCGCCCCCGGGTCCCAGTTTCTGCCAGATGGGGACAGCTTTATGGTGGGAGCTCTGTAGGAGCCCCAGTGGTGGAGATGTAACTGCATTTGCCATTAATCTTTTCCAGCTGTTGCACCCCACATTTGGGTCTGGACTGGCTGGCTGGCTGTGCTTTCCTGATGCAGGGGAAGTTGCAGCCCCCTTACTCAGATGTCATCTTCACCATGTAGAACTTTTGCCACCAGGAGCTGTTCTCCAGTAGCTGGCACATGACCTGGGTGAATTTGGCTCCCTCACTCAGTAGTCTCCATCTGTCTCTTACCACTACCCTTCCTACATGTCTCAATTGCTCAGCCACATGCTCTGTTGAGCTGAGTGTGTCTAGACTATGCCACATACCCTCTATAGGTTCCATCATGTCATTCTCAGGTAAAACCCCATTGAATTCAATATCTTAATAAAAGTGGGAGAGAGAACATAGGGACTGACGTTCTGCATCAGAATGGAAATGTATAATGGCAGTTACGTCCCAGCTACCTACGTTATAGCAGGAAAGTTCCTCTATATTTAAAGGCAGAGTTCACAGATAACAGACACTTTCTTTCAGCTATTTTACATACTCTACATCCCCTTTTGTCTACAGCCTCTCTCTTCATCCCCCCATTTTCAACTGCTTTCATCTTGGTCTTATTTTTTTAAAAAGAAACCAACTGGAATCCCTGTCTTGTGAGGAGAAAGTGTAATTCAGCCAAATACGGATTCTTCATCCAGAGGTTTTGCAGCTGCCCACTAAAATGATGCACTGACACACTCCTCGTGGCCTTGAACTGAGTCCAGTGCAGGGTGGGCCTTGGGGAATGTTCTGTAGAACAGATACCAAGATGACATGGTCTGAATGATGATGTTCAGGGAGCACTGCACAGATTGCATCAGCCCACAGAGAATGGCCAACACTGGAACAGCAGCAGCAACATGGCAGGATCTGACATATTGCTCCCCAGTGATCAAATGACTGGATTCCCAAACCCAAATGTTCAAATATTAACAGGAAAACCAACACCCCTGCAGCCTAATCTCATTGCACTTTCACTGGTTTCATCAGCAGTACTTTGATTGAAGTCAATGGAGTTACATTGGCGTAAAAGCTAGCATTGTTCCTTTTGTTTACTTTTATCAAATTCTCTCTCCTTTTTAGTTCCTTATCTTTGTATGGAGAAGAGAAAAATAGTTTAAAAAAAAGTGACTGCACAACTTCTTAATTTATACTGTTATGAGAATGTTCGTTCTCTGCTCTGGTCAATGATAAAGCCAGACAACAGAAGGAAGAATACCTGCACAGGATCTCAGCCAAACTCCCTCCTTGCTTTCAAGGGAACGTTCTGCTAAAAACTGATGATCTAATGGTAGAATGACCACCATCTGTGCCTAAATTCAGCCATGATGTCAACTGTGCGGTAAAATCACACCATGTGTAAACTGATCAGAAAATGTATGTAAATGTCAAAGTCGTGCAATTTACGCCAACTTGATGTGTAAAAGAATATTATTAAAACAGATTGTAACTCACACCAATTTGGTATTTTCTCTGGACATAATCCATCCCCCATTGTAAGTGGATGCAGCTCCCACTGAAGTCAATGGGAATTGTTGTGCCTGCTTACACTATAATGAGTTTGACCCCATGAGTTCTAGCACTTAATGTAGTCTAAGTTAAAGCTGATTGAGGGCCACTTTCCGGTTACTTACTTTTCCTACAACTCCTCTACTATACAGCATTGCCAAACCCAAACATTTAAAAAGTCATGAGTGAGGCCCCTCAAAATTATGAGATTGGCTTTAAAATCATGACTTTTAAAAGAAAACCAATAGCTTTAGAGAGCTTTTATTGGCCTTTTGGTTTCTCAGCCTCAACTGTGCACTCAGATCACATTTTCAAGCTTTTCTCTGCAACAATGAAAGTTAGAAACGTACTGTCATTTTCAAATGAAAGCTGAAATTCTCACACCATCACAGGCCTCCTGGAGCTGGGACTTTTAAAAAGTCAAACAAATATTGTGTGACTCATGATAAAATCTCAAGCACTGGCAACACTCCATAGGCCCTTGTCATCTAAGTTTTGCCCAATCACTCAATGCCAAGTCACTGAAAATTACAGTGGCAGTTACAAAATAGCATTGCCAGCTATTTGCTAATCAATTTACAGCCAATGGGCTTCATTCTTTCCCTTCTCCACTCAGGTGGTTATAAATCAGGAGTGTCTCTGCAGAAATGAGAAAACTTTCACCAGGGTAAAGCAAGTGTGAGAGGAAAATCAGGCTCAATGTTTAACATCACATTACCTACTGCCAAGTGAACAGCAAGCACCAGTTTATTTCAGGATGCATTTGTGTGAATTTATTTCCTGGCATGTGACTCCAGCAAAGTGCTTTGCTTCTGAGGTTTTTTGGGGATTGCTAGTTTAATAAAAACAAAGTGTAAAAAAAAAATCCCTGAGAGCGCCTATGTGATTAGTAATCAGAATGATCAAGCTCATCAGCATCTCAGAAATGGTCTGGAAGGCACTAGGACCTGGAAAATAACCACTCCACACACTTTGAAGCCAGCTGCAGGCTCTTCCTGTTCTGCTGTGTAAGTGATCCATTTCATCTCACAGATCTGTTCATTTTGGATGCAGTTGCTCAAAATATGCATTACTTACAGTCACACAGATAAATAAAAAAGAGGTTTGCTGTTGTGCTATTAACCCCTTGGTTCCCTGTTTAGCTTTACCCCGCTCACTGGGAAAGCAGAACATTTCAGGCCCAATTTTGCATCCCATGGACTTGGAACTATGCCAGTTTACACTAGCTGAGGCTCTGACCTTTAGGGAATATATTTTCCCTCTCCTCTGTATATTTGTCTGTGGTTTATATTATCATTTACTAAATAGTAAGGGGCTGATCACTCCTGATTTACACTCCTGTGAGTGAGAGAAGAAACTCTACTCAAGCAATTGAGTCTGGGTCACCACTGTTATGCAGCTTATGGAACCATTTACATCAGGCTGGCAGCATTTTGTACTCCCATTGCACAGGTGAAAATGACTATGCAATGTGCAAAGCAGTAGCAAATGAGCATGGACTTACAGTGGTGTAAAACTGGTATAAGTGTGAAGAAAAATCAGGTCCTACGAGATACTATTGACCATTGACACTTTTTTGTGGCTCTCTCTCAAGCATAAATTTCACAAGTAAACCACTGAAATAATAACAATAGTTTTATTATTGCCATAAGGTGATTATTAAATACGTACAATTTGAGACGAACAATTGGGGTTGAAAGGACTGTATACACTGTATGGACCAGATCCTTAGCAGGTGAAAAATCATTGTAGCTCTATTAAAGTCAGTTGAGCTATGCTGGCTTACACCACTTGAGGAGCTGGCCCTGTGTGATTATGAACCATTTTTTATAACAGAATTTCTTAAGCCTGGCTTGTGATTGCCCCTTGTGGACTACTGAAATCAGGGCATAGCCCTGAAGCTAAACTACAACATCAGGCCAAATGGGCACATTTTGCTTTCAGTCCTGGGGAACCACAACCACAAACACTATTGCTGCACCCAATGGAGACTGAAAGAAGCACAGAATTAAGCCCAAAATATCCTGTGACAGTTTCAGTCATCTAGTTCCTTGCTTTCATGCAAAGTTAGAGCTAAAGTCAGCTCTAGTTTACACCAGTGTAATCCTGTTGACTTCAGTAGGGTTGCCCCTCTGAAGAGGATTTGGTTTATATTGCAAGATAAAGGTGGCCACCTAGATATCTTAATGAGTAAAGCAGAAGATGACAAAAGTAGGAGGAGCAGAGATTGCAGAGGATCTCAAATCACTACCTCTGTAGCAAACTACCCACATCTATAAAAGCTGAATTTGCAAGTCCAGAAACAGAACTGGATGCTAGAAAGAGCCAAACCTTAGCCCTCCTTTGGAAGCCATGCCAAACTGTCTGAGATTTCCAATCTGCTCTATAATTATTCATTTAAAAATATGAAGACACAGGAGAAACTTCTAGATAGAACAGAAAAAGCCAAAGTGAGAAAGGATGGTCTTGTGGTTAAAGCCCATGGCTAAGGGGTTCAGTCCCTGGCTCTGCCACAGACTTCCTGGGCAAGTCTGAGCAAATCACTTAATCTCTGTGCTTCAGCTCCCTGTCTGTAAAATGGGGATGATACTTTACTTTCCTTCCAGGGGTGAGAGGATAGAGCCATTAATATACTCAGAAATTAAGATGACAGATGAATGCCTAGAAAGAAGGTGTTGAAAATATTAACACCCTCTTCAAGGTTCCATATCCATTGTTATCAGATTAAGACCCCCAGTCCAGGGCAGAAGTCTTGATTTCAGCAATAACTGGATGGCATATAAATTAAGTTTAAAAAGATCAATACAGGAAGACAAAATAGAGACCATACATCAATCCTCTGTTAGGCTAATTATGTGTGCATCTTCTTTTAAAGAGAGGATTTTGACCTAAGGGAAAATTGCTGATTTGCCATAATATTTTTTATTCTAGCCAGATGAAAACCCCACTCATTATCTATTGATCAGATCTAGAAATGAAAGATCCATCTTATGGAAGGAACAAGCAGAACCTTGGACAATCTTGTAACCTATCTTTCCTAACCCTTCCCTTTATTTTAACAGAGAGCCTGTGCTAAACGCTCAATAACTACATTAAAAACAAAACAAAACAAACAAAAAACCCAAGAACTGGAACTGTCTGGTATCTCATTCCAGCCAGAAAGCCTTTAACAACCTAACCATTAGACATATCCCTGGCCAGGAGGGTGGGGGTGGGGTTGTTACAGAGAATTTTGGATTCCTACCAGAATTCTTCTTTGTCTCCAAACCTGTAGTGTCTGATTGCAGCTAAAAAGAAGGCTCGCTCAGTGCCAAAGCTTTTTCAGTATCAAGGAGTTCCATGTTTTCAGTGCGATGGGGGTCGGTGATTGTCTGGAAAGTTGCCTATTGGAAAACAACTTTTGACAAAGCCAGTGCCATATTCATTAATACATTTAGGGCAGAGAACTTTGAAACATGGATTATTGGCTTTTATGTTCCCAAGCAAAATGGGATTATGAGCTCCAAAAGTCAAAGCTGTATTTGCCTTTATATATTATATATATATAAATAAAAGTGGGTAATGAGCATCCCTCCAATGAAGATGGAGATTGAAAATAATATGTTCACATCAGTAATAGCAAGAGACACACAAAATAAAACGCTTGGAGGCCTATTATTATTATTACAGGTTCAGATTACTCAAGTGTTATTTCTTCCTTCTTGCATTACCAGCCAAAAACCCCACTGATGACCACATAGAGTGCTGCAAGTCTCAGCAGTTTTGGTTCCCATCTACATTCTGGAACAGCCCTTGTGTTTACATAGTTTATAAGTTCCACTTCACAGTGAAGAAAGGACGAACCGTGTCTTCACTGTGTTCCTCAAGGCTGTAGCTGGATTCACAAAGGGGGCGGGGGGGGTCACTTCCGCCTGCCCTGCAAGACTGAACTGTGTCTATACCACATAACATGCTTCCCCGCTGAAACTAGGATCAGCAATGGGACACTATTTTATAGCATAGGCTGGCCCTTGCTTCACACAGAGTGAAGGAACTACATTATTTTAGGCCAAGAAGAAGAGGAAGGGCTCAGTTTGTGCTTGCTGAGTTTTCCTTTGAGTTTCAGGCAGTGGTGTACTGGGGGGAGGGGAGGGTGCCAGGCCTCTGGGTGCTGGCCTGCTGGAGGGCGCTAGGCTGGTCCTTCATGATGCGCAAGAGGCAGGGCTGGAATGGCGGGTAAGCACTGGGCCGGCCCTTCACGACAGGCAGGGGGCACAGGAGGCTTTGAGAGGTGCCCCATAGCACCTCCCTCCACGTGTCATGAATGGCCGGCTCAGGTCCCCCTCCCCAGGCCAGGGGTGAAGCTGCCCCCTCCAAGCCAGTGCCCACCTGCGGGGCTGCAGCAAGAGAGATGGGTACAACAGGGGGCAGCAAAGTCAAGCCTGTATTTACAACCCCCACAAGCCTCATGCCCTCCCCCTGCATGGGGGGGTAAGGGAGGTGTCGTGTGTGAGGCCTTGGAGGGGTGCAAATATAGGCTTGGTCCCCAGGCACTGGAGACCATTGGTACACCATTAGTTTCAGGCTCAAAGAAACCAAAAAGTGCAAAGGGAAATTTAGCTGAAGCCACATAAGGCTGCATGTCTATCAGTCAGAATCAGAAATCCCTGCCAGTTGCTTATGGTGTGGTTAGAGCAAAGCCTGGAGCATGTTCTCCCACAACACTCATAAACCTGAGTTCGGTGCTTTGTCTTGCCTAACTTTGGGTTTCGTAATGAAAGGATCACACTGTTCTGTTACATCATAGATTATGGGCCCTATTCTCAACTCCATTACAGTTAGTGCCGTTATATACGGTGCTGGTGAGACCCCACCTGGAATAT
>ML675603.1:12276496-12295640 GCA_007922155.1 Mesoclemmys tuberculata
CTAGATGATCATATTGGTCCCTTCTGACCTATGAGTCTATGAGGCTCCATCAGGGAAGTCACTGGAGCTAACCTGGTGTTAAATCAAGATAAATGAGAGGAGAATCAGGTCTCCATAGATAGAACCTGCACTAATGTCTACAGTGAGTGAGTAGAACACAGTCATGAGTGTCTATTCTAAGCTAAACCCTCTACTTTCAGCAAAACTACAAGGCTTCATTCTCCACAAGCCTGCAGCTTGTGTTGCCATTTACACTGGATCAAAGTGCATGTAAAATGCTTTTATTCTGATGTACAGTAACTGTTTTACTGCAGTGAATCAGGATCATTGGGTTACATTTATGCTGGGGAAGGCAAGACTGTAAGACTTAGTATCACAACCATACCCCCTTTTAAAAAAGACCCTTAAGTGTAATTTTAAATAGGGTTTTTGGGCTGGTCTACACCCAGTGTGTGCACAAATTTAAACTCTAAATCAATTGAGTTAAGTTGATTCAACCCTGCTTAGTGTAGACAGTCTTACGTCAGTTCAGCTTATATCAACTACAAACTGACATAAGAAACAGCCTGAAGGGTGTTCACACTACAGGGTGATGGCACAAACTGCTTGCAGACTAGTCCTGACTTCCTTTTTTGCTATCCATTTTTTCTGATGCCCTCTTAGACCCTTGAAAATCAATGGTCTCTCTGTGGCAAAGTGACACACCACCTGGTGCACTGCCTTATGGGTAGGTGCAAAGAAATGGGGGAAGGAGGGGATTTCCTCTGTAGTCCTGCCAACCAGGTTAGTTGGTGGTCCCCTTTTGCCCTGTTACTTGGCCCTCTGTCCATGTCGCCTTTGGTCTCACCCTTTTTGGGGTAAACCAGGTTTTTCAGCCAATATAGTCCTATGACCTCACACTAGGCCCAATAGTACTTCTAGCCTCTTCTATTTGGGGTCTTCTCATTAGTCTTTCTAATGAGGCTGTAGGAGAACCCATTCTCTTCCTCTACCCTGAGTTCTAGACCAGGGGCCCTTGTAGTAGTTAAGATCTGTCTGGTCAGAACTCTTATTTCTTCCCCTTCTACCCTCGCCTGTGGTGGCTCATGCTTTCAACAGGGAGCTGTCCTGGGGTCAAGCCTGTAATCCCAGTTCTCAAGGCAACAAAGGAAAGGAAACTAAAACTAAGAAATAAAGAGTGGCACCAGCTTTTCTTTCCTAACAGGATCCTGCAGCCATCTGCCCTTCTGCTCTGTGGCTTCGCGCTCTGCTGTCAGTCTAGGTGGAACAGTCACACATGCATGCAGTGGGTACATAAAATACCAGTTTGGTGAAATTCCAAGTTTTACACTCCACGTAGTTTGTGATTTTTACAAAACACCTAGAGCAGCTGAGTGTGCAGTTTGGGTTGATTTTAAAGCTTTTGCTTCTTTATCCTTTTGTGCTGTGCCCAGTTATTGAATTGGATTCAAATAAATGAAAATCCTGCCTAAAAAACAGGTCACAACTCAACTAAAATCATGTCTCTTTCTTAATGACCAAATTTTGATTTAGTAAGAGATTAGAAGAGGTCACAATAGAGGACAATGCATATTACTGAATATTAACGTTTAATAGACTGCACTGAGTTCAGCAGCTGATTAAAGCCCTGATAAAACAGCAGCATTCCCACTCCTGAAAGGGCTCCTAAAACCATCTGTAAGCCATATTTAATTAAAAGAAAATGAAATACACAGAAGCTGATGCACGAGTCGTGCATTTCTGCATCCCACTCAGTAAATGAATCATTTCCCTGTTTTCCTTTCTGAAACAGAAAAACCTTGCAGTTCATAAAGCTTCGTAGATTTTAGGGCCAGAACAGACAATTATAATTATCTAGTGTGATCTTCTGCATAACACAGGAAATGCCCATTACAACAATGCCAGAATAGCCCTCATAGAGCAGAGCCCAAGACGAGACCGAACAGCCCAGTTTGCCTATGAGACAAAACACAACCCAGACTATTCTTAAGTTCACAGCATATGTTATCTATCTCAGTATCACTATAATAGGCTGACACACACATTATCTAGCTCTATATAATGGGCTAAGTTTCTCAGCTGGTATAAATCAACATAGTTCCCTTGATTTCAAGGATGTAACCCAGTACACTGGGAGTGTCAATATGTACACATGGGGCCACATCCCTTACATATACTCAGTGCCTGATTGTCCTCTCCGATCAGTTTTACACTGATGTAACTGCACTGATTTTAATGGAGTTATTCCTAATTTATATCATGTCAGTGAGATCTGAATCAGTCGCTGAATCCTTACTAAGGCAAAACTCAGGAAGCCCACTCACAACAGAAGTGGGGCACTTGGCAACTCCCTCTGGGCCTGATCATGCAAAATGTCAAGTAGCCTCAACTTCCACTGATGTCAGGGCTCATTAAAGTCAGCCTGAGCACAGGATGAAAGCCCAGTGATTTCAATGAATTGCAGGTGCTGAGCATCTCTCAGGAGCTGAATTCAAAGGGAATTTTACCTGTGTAAGGACTTCAGAATGTAGCCAAGGTGGAATACCTGATGTTATGTCGGGATATGCAGGCTTTAATCAGCATGCATTTAGAAGTGGCACATTATTCAGGAGTTGCTAGTCCAAGAATGAGTTATGCCTATAACACCAAACAAATGCCAGCTAAAGTTTTCTATCACTGCACCAGCTCTATTCTTTTTGTCATGGTTTAAAAAATGACATCATCAAGTTTTTGAACATTTTGTTGGTCCTATTTTTCAATTTTGTCCTGCGTGTACAGTTGAGTTGGCAAATATAGAATGTTGCAAATGCAAAAGAGGCACAAAACACACAAATCTACCACTACCAGGGACTTGATGGTTGCCACTGTTGCACAGCAAGAGCAACAAGATCTTCTTGGCAAAAGTGGGACTAAAACTCTTATCTTTCAGTGTCAAACACACAGACTCCCAACCGCTAGAGCTAAAGGAAAATCTACTTAAGCTGTAGCAATATAAGGCCTATGACTCAGCTGAGATACTCTGATTCCAATCAGCAGGGCAAATTTTATATATGTTCCCATATAGAAAAATCTTTGTTAACCTAGAGCTAAGGTCACTAGACTGTACATCCCATCAACACAAATCCTAAGGAAACAAACACTTATCATTCATTCTTCATTTCTTCTCTACGTTTCCAATAGGTAGAGCCCACATATCTCCATCCCCATGGGCAGCTTTAACTCTGACCATGCTTATTACTTATGGGCCTGATTTCAGGAGTGCAAGCACCCACAGCTCCTGCTGGAGTCAATGGAACCTACAGGTCAGCTGCAGCTGTGAAAACAAAGCCCTCTATGTTCCAATGATTCACACAGGATTAGTGTGGCTTCCGAGAGAGAGAGAGAGAGAGAGAGAGAGAGAGAGAGAGTGTGCGTGCACGCGCGGTGGCCTGAAATACCTATCCTGTAATTTTTCACTAGGTGGTTTGTGTTAATGATTGTTCTAAATCTGGCGGTGTTAGAAATTACAGAAATGAAATCTGCACGAGTGCACATTAGGGCATTCTATTTATGCTTGGTGTTAAGGCTGCCTTAGTGCTTGTTGCTTTCTCCCAGAGCCCACCTCTGTGCACCCCGATGACCAGCCCTGCCAGCTCACCAGAGGCCTGATCCAGAGTTCACTGGACACAGAGAGAATCTTCCCATCTGGCCACAAGTGCAGGGTGCTGTAGTGGAGTGGGAATCAGGAAACCTAGGTTTGATTACCAGCTCTGCCACCAACCTGCTGCATGATTTTGGACTAACCACTTCAACTCTCTGTGCTGCTGTTTCTCCTCCTGCCTGTGTAGATTTTAAGCTGTTCAGGGAAAGGCTGTCTCTTACTAGGTGGTTGTACAGTGTTTGCCATCATGGCTCCCAGTCTCAGTTGTGGCCTCTGAGCACTACTGCAATACAAACAACAACAGCTGCTGGGGAGTTGGAGAGACAAGCTCTCAACATCTGAAAATGAAAGTAGCTGATGGATCTGAGAAGTTGTGTTATCTTGTCTTGGTGAAAATTATGTTCATTGTGTTATTCTGAATTATAATATTCATGCATCAAATTCTCAGCTGGTATAAGTCAGGAGTGTACCATCAAACTCAATGGAGCTGTGCTGATGTGTATCATTTGATAATCTGAACCTTTTTATCTATTTAAAAGTTTAAAAAGCAGTACATGTCATAGACGTGTGAGTGGAAGTGAGAGACAGAAAATATTCCGGAGTGTGAGAGGACAGAGGTGATTCAAATAGAAGTCCCTAAAGAAATTTGAGGGAAAATGGCAACATTTCAAAAAGGAACATAATTCAGTGTTTCTTCTGCAAAAATTAGTAAATACCTCTCTAAAGAAATTTAATAGAAAACCAAGTTGCCACATGAAGAGCTAATGTGCCAAAACTGGACATTATAAATTCAATCATTAAAGTGTAAAAACAGAGGGATTTTTGTCCTGTTTTAAGTGTAAATCTCAATGCAATCTTAACTACAGTATCGCTACTAATGCCTTCATAATATAAATTATACCTATATATTCATACAAATACAGGCCTGTTTATTACAGTATCATTCAAAAAATGGCCTAATTGTGTTGTTTGCACAGGACAATACTAAGCAAATAATCCTGAATTCAAAGGATTAATGAAAACGTTTAAAAGTACATTTTATATGTACATATAAACCCCCAGAATAAAGGCAATTATGAGAACACTGACAATGAGCAGCTTCTAAAAATTGACACACATTAAACTGGGCATTCCAAGGTCCTTCTGATTCTTTTTCAAAAACAAAACCCTGTGGATGCAATCAGATTTAGTTGTGAAAACAGAACTCATCAGCCACATGTCTTTGGCCTTGTATTATCAAACCAGTGTCCAGGTATGGACTCAGGCCTAAGTGGAGGTGCAAGGCAGATTGCTCTTCTTTCAGAGTACATAATGTGCAGTTAATAAACGGCGATCGATGCCTGCTTTTTTCTGAACTCTTGTATATTTCACTCCACTGAATGCCCACAATTACAGAATAGAGAGGAACTGCAGGGCATAGCAGCCCATTGAAGGTGCACTCTTGCATCACATTCAGCTACACTCTGGGCCTGTCATCCCAGCTAGTGCCCCTTTGAAGAGACAGATGAAGTGTTAGGTCAGCAGACTTGTCAGTGAATAACGCATAGACTTGCAGGGAGGAAGCTATGGTTCAGATTATAGGAATTTTGCCAGTAACCAACAGACAAATGAGCCTAAACTGCCAATTTAATAAACCAATTTATACCACAGCTGGAGTGAAAAGGAGAATAAAGTTATCCTTTTAAAAAATGGCCAGAAACACTGCAGCTAATATTGAATGCAGTTTAAGCTCTGACAGGTCACCTGACCTCTTGGGGATATGCATTGCTGACAATGCAAAAGCAATCTCAGTATGTATTTTATAAATCATTTAAAAGACAGCTTTTGGCCTTTCAGTCCCACTCCCTTTATTTCCCTCTTGCACCCCTGTGAAGCTGCAACAGAGATCAGCCATTTCTGCAGTGCAGTGCTGGGGAAGGACCAATTGAAAATACCCAAGAAATACAATGCACTCAATGTATACTGAAACCAGTGGGAATGAAAATGGCTCAATAGCTCCTTTTATCCATTTAAGAAGAAAAGGAAAGGTACTATGTGAGGAAAGCCAACTGTGTTGTTATATTGCCTTGCAAAGGCAAACACAGAAAATCCCAATGGATAGTGGCCACAGGAGTTTCCAAGTCAGCCTTCTGGAAACAAACAGAACAATATTCTGAGATTTTATACTTGTAGGATGGTAGCTTATTTGTTTTAATTTAAATTATGGGCCTGACCCAAAACCTACTGAAGTCAGTGGTAGATGTCCAATTACTTCAATGAGCTTTAGACCAGGTGCAACATGCCAGTTTAAAGATTGGATATGTGAATAATGTGCTGGTTTACCATTGCCATTTCTGGACCCTGTCTGGAAAGCAGCAATGCAAGCCCATGTACTCTGCTTATGAATCAAGGTGTAGTCAGGCCATCTAATCAAGCAAAGCATAATTTGATTCATGTAATGGGGGGAAAAATACCTGTAGCCAATAGCAGCTTTTAAGAATTTATTCCACATTTTGAGTAAGCAAAGGGATAGCTTAGAGTCCAGTTTGCATGGGGACATTTTTTGTACAAGAATAACTCAGTTAAAAGTAGTTGACGACTCTTCTGATTGACTGGATGTTTGCACTCTGAGCTTGCCACGCATTAAAATTGTTGTATTCTCCCCTTTCCACCACGTACATACGGCCACGATAGTTGGGTTCCTCATACAGCACCCATCTACAACAGAGAATGAATGGATTACTCAGGAAAGCATTTATACAGTACAGTAATAAAAACCATCTTTGGTGCCTTACTAGACCCCTTTGTCAAATTTCTCCCTGGAAGTCAGGGAGTATTGCTTTTCTAAGTGCACACGACTTTCATCTCTGAGTCAAATCCCAGTCTATATACTTGTCCAGTTTCAATCTGGAAACAATGTCCTCTGTTGTGTTAACATCCTTGGTGCTGCTGGCTCCCTCTCCTTGACTTCCATGTTCCCTTTTGACTATTCCACAGCCATCCTGGACTGCTCCATCATATTATTTGTATTACTATAGCATCTAGAGGTCCCAACTGAGATCAGACTCCCATCATGGTGAGTGCTGTACTCACACAGTAAAAGGCCATCCCTGCCCCAAACAATCAAATACACCATCTTCCTGAACCATCCCTTTAGCTATAAAAGTAAACTTGGTTCCTCGTACCCATGTCTAAGCACTCTCTCCCTTTCTCTCTGACTGGTGATAGCTGATCTTCTCAATGGCCCCTCTTCATGGAATCCCACAAGGGTCAAATCTTGGCTGTTCTTTTCCACTACCTTCTCTCTCCCTGTCATTTTCTCTCTACTTTAACATTAATTACCATTTTCATGTGGATGATACTCAACTGGACATATCATTTGACACCTTTGATGACATTACCCTGCACAACCCCTCTACCTGCCTTGACCAAGTAAACTTGTTGCTTCATTTCACCCTCTGTCAACTAAATGTCTCCAAGGCAGAAGCACTTTGGGTAAGAGAAATCCTCAAGCAGAACTTCATGCAGATCATCAGCCTTTTCTTGGACTGTTCCCTTTCCCTCCACTGTCAATAACCTTTACATTATTCTTGGCCATGAACTCACTGCCCTCCAAATCTCCTGTGTCTGTAAATCAGCTTTTTACCTCCTCTCCCATATTGCTGCTGTAAGGGGGATGTTGGCCCCTTACTCTAACTTAGTGGGGCTTTTTTTTGGTTGGCCCTCTCCCAATGCCAAAAGAAATGGGAAGGGTTGAAGAAAAATGAGGATCCTGAGATTGACAGTCCCCAGGACCAATGGGGAGAGCTCAATGCTCCAGGTCAATCCAAATGATAGGACAGGCAGGCCAATGAGGGTGTCAGCAGCCTATCTTCTGTGTAAGCTACATCTGCCTGAGTCAGAATAGGGCAGAGCTAAGGGGAAAGCCACAGCCTGATCTTAGCTAGAGGCAGAACAACAACAGCCAGAACCAGAGGGGCCAGAGAAGCAGCCCAGAAGGCAGAGCTGGGCTGGAGCCAGAGGAGCTGAGCTGGGCAGCAAAGACCCCAGCCACACAGAGCGAGCCAAGGGCTGACCAACAGCAGGTAGCTGCAGGGTCAGAGATAGGATAGCGGATGCCCGTTGCGCCACAGGTAACACCATAGACAAGCATGGAGTGCAAGGGGGAGACCCTGGCAGAGCGGGCCCAACACAGGCAGATGGTGCCAGACTAGAGGGCCTTGAAGGCTGGACTTGGAAAGAGGGACATGACCCCAACTGGAGAGCCAATACTGCGGAGAAGAAGGGTCCCTGCCACCTGGAATCTGAGGGCATGTGGCCACCACTAGAGCAAGTGTGTTACCTGCAGTATCAGCCAGGTCCTGGAAGGGAGGCCTGGGATGTGCGAGGAATAGACTGTGAACTTTCCATAAGTTTCAGAGACTGCATAGGGTGGGATTCCATGTTCTTTTAACCTTTCTTTCATTGTTTCTCCTTATTTTTCTCACAATTTCTGTGTAATTAATTGTATTTGTTTTGAACTCGATGTAGTGATCAGTAGGTCAGGGAAGTGGCCAGTGAGGAAAGAGTTTCCTGGAGTGGGAACATGCTAGCCCCTGTCCTAAGTGACCATGAAAAGACTGGGGTTTAAGCCTCCCAGGAATCCTGGGCCCAGTCTTGTTGGTGTTACAAGGACCCCTGTTGCACGGGAGAGTGGGAGGAGTCCTTGAGGTCAGGCAGGCACCCAAGTAAAGGGAGCTGGAGTGAGGACTCGGATCCACACTATCCAGTTCCACCATCATAGTGCAGAAGCCAGGGAAGTTCCTCACAATAGCAGGCCCATTCCCCCACTTACGGCTGTTTTCGCTAAAGTCTCCACTCCTCCTCTGCTGAAATCCTTATCTCTGCCTTATTCTTCTCCTGCTTTGGCTATGGACAAAGCTAAAATTGACCTAGGTTCTGAAAAGTCTCAGTCCCAGGGGAAAAAAAAAATTTTAAACCCTTCTGTGATTGTGAGGAGAGCCAGGTGGCAAGGAGTCAGCAGCGTCTGAAGAAGTGCTCCCCAGTTAGACAGACAGCACAGCATTATTCAGCCTCACCCCAAAGCATTTTCCTGCAAGTCTGATTATTTGTTACAATGCGTAACATGGAAGATGCAAAAGGTTTTATGGACCTCTAATTAAGATTAGAGTCACGGAGCTTATTTTCAGTTTTGGAGAGCATCGGGTCAGACTCTGTTATGCCACTGCTTCAGACTCATCCCCAGACACCTTATGCAGCACCAATGCAATTGATAAACTCAGACCATTTCACCTTGGTATCCAGTCTATAGCTGCTACCCACTGATAAAAATCACTCCCGTCAAAGAAGCAATAGTATTAAAATATATTCGATTAAGATATCAGAATTCTCAGAGTTCACTACAAACTAATGAATGTCTACTATTTGGCATTTTCTTGAGGCCACTTTACACCCCATTGGAGATAGTTTCTCTCTCCCACTTCCGCCAAGGCCCTATTCTCCAGCATGTTGAGAATTCTGTGTAGCACCATCTCACACACAAAAATCAACAAAATTACATCACTTCCAACTCCACTGAATCCTCGTTCAATTCCAGAGCAAGTTCAAATTTACCTTGTTTTTTTCCCTAAAACCCACCCTGATCTTGCCCCATTGTGCCTCTCTTTCTACTCCCATTCCTAACCCTTTCACCCACTAGCACACTCTGTGGTTTCACAAAGTCTAGTATCTCTCTGCCTCATCAATTCATCAGCCATCTTCCAAACTCCCCGAAACAGCTCTCTCTCCTCTTTCCTACACCTTTTAATTTCTCTCTTCCCCTGTCATTATTTAACTTTATAACTAATTTTTAAGCTTCTCCAGTGCATCTTTGGATAGAATAGGTCTGAGAGATGCAATAGAAAACAAGCATTGTACTGGTAGTCCAACTTCTGCATTGGCAGATATTCCCCCACCACACAACTACCTACACATAGTTTGGGTCATAAGCAGCCCATGACAGAAATAACAGGAAAGCAGCATCCGTAATGACGTGTATTAGCACAGCTGGATGATAAACCTTTCACTGTGCCTATATGGCCTACCTAACTGTCCAGCTACTGCTGTGAGCCCTTTACTTCCAGAAACTTTACTTTCACCCAGAACATTAACAACAAACAAAACCAGAAAGTAGGGAGTACTGAAAAGATGAAATCTAATCCCCTAATGACATATGGGATGCATGGCTGAATTGATTGAGGCACACCCATAGCATGCACGTCATTCATAAAGCCTGTCAATGAGTTTTGTTACAGCATAAACCCAAATGACTCCAAATTAAAAATTGAGATGAAGCCAGTTTAGTCCCCTACATATTGAAGAACTAACAAAGGAAAAAGTTATCTCAAAACAAGTCTCATTCTAAAGCAGCTCAGGCCAAGAATACATATATTTGTCAACAGAGGAAGGTTAGGGAAGACTGATCCAGTGGAATGTCTGATAAAGGGGAAAAATACATATGTGCCAATTTCTGCCCTGCTACCATTAGGAACCTCTGTGAAATCAATGGGTGTTGCTAAGAGCAGAATTCCACCTGTAATTTCTAAAGGATATTGGGCCTAATTCACTGCTCCTGTGAGTGGGCCTAACTCTACTGCAGCCATTGGAGAAGTACCTGTTTACACTGAAGGTTCATAGATCCGTTCATCACAGGCCATGGATTTTCATCCAGTTACTCCTGTATGGAGCCAGAAAACCATACAGTCTTTATCTAAAGACTTCAAGAGATGAAGAACCTACCACTTGGTGAATTTGATCTATTAGAAGGTGTCAAACCAGCCTCCTGGTTAGGCTAAGGGAGTGTTACAGGCTGATAATTTTAATCAAAAGGGAGTCCCACAGCTTCTGAACCACATGTTCTGAGCACTGTTTGAATAAATTTATTCTCAATGCAAATACACAGGGTCTCCATTGGAGAAAAAACATTTATTGGTCCCCACTCTTCAACTTTATTGTTATATTTGAAATGCTTTCTAGTCTGAGTATAGGATGTAGCACAATATTTTGGTCAATTCAAATATCCTGGCACAGTCACCATTGGGATTTTAGAGGGGACTATGATGTAAATGTGAATTTAAACAACATCTTCAAAATTATCATCAATTATTAATCGTAAGGTTGTGATAAAAAAAATTAAATTATTTTTGTACTTTACCCCAATTTAAAAACAAAACAAAACAAACCCAGCTCTTGAATGCTATTTTCGCCAAACAAACAATCTCTCGCAATCACTGAACCTTGGACACTAGAAAAAGACACGTCATATCAGATTATGCCATTTGTGATACTGGAAGAGAAACTGTGCACAACATTGCACATGGAGCAGAAAATAGCTACTTAAAGCAAAATACCAGATTACCAGGCTCCAAAAAGTAACCATATCAAATGGCCAGATTTCACCCCCAAACTGTAACATTTTCTGTTAGACAGTAGTATCTCAGAAATTACTATGAAATAAAAATCTCATCAGGAGATTATGTTTACAATAATAATTATTATTTATTTACATTGAAGTTGTACCTAGAAAACCCAATAATGGACCAAGGCCATATAAAGTAGGTGCTGTACTCACTTGCAGCAAGCTATACCATTAGTGAACAGACATTTCATTCAAATTACATGCAATGTACTCATTTACATGTAAGATAGGAATCACTCTGTACACTAACCACTGAAGTGTAGCCACCTCTGTGACACAATGTGGCAGCTGTTCAACAGCACACAACTCCTCTGGATAAGAATTTAGGACTCAGACTCAAAGACTCTCAGGTCAGAAGGGACCAATATGATCATCTAGTTTGACCTCCTGCACAACACAGGGCACAGAACCTCACCCACCCACTCCTGTAATAGACCCCTAACCTATGATTGAGTTACTAACGTCCTCAAATCATGGTTTAAGGACTTTAAGGTGCAGAGAATCCACCACCAAGTGAGCCAGGCCCCAGGCTACAGAGGAAGGCAAAAAAAAACCCAGAGCCTTCGCCAATCTGCTCTGGGGGAAAATTCCTTCCCGACTTCAAATATGGCAATGAGTTAAACCCTGAGCATGCAGGCAAGACTCACCAGCCAAACACCGAAGAAAGAATTCTCTGTACTAACTCAGAATCCACCCCATCTAACATCCCTTCACAGGCCATTGACATATCTACGGCCAGTAGTCAAAGATCAGGCAATTGCCACACTAGGCTGTCCCATCATACCATCACCTCCATAAATTTATCAAGCTCAGTTTTGAAGCCAGCTAGGTATTTTGCCCCCACTGCTCCCCTTGGAAGGCTGTTCCAGAACTTCACTACCCTGATGGTTCGAAACCTGCATCTAATTTCATGCCTAAACTTCCTGATGGCCAGTTTATATCTATTAGTTCTTGTGGCCACATTGGGGCTGAACCTAAATAAATAATTCGTCTCCCTCCCCAGTATTTATTCTTCTGATGTATTTATAGAGAGCAATCATATCTCCCCTCAGCCTTCTTTTGGCTAGGCTAAACAAGTAAAGCTCTTTAAGTCTCTTCTCATAAGGCAGGGTTTCCATTCCTTGGATCATCCTAGTACTCCTTCTCTGCACCTGTTCCAGTTTGAATTCATCTTTCTTAACCATGGGAGACCAGAACTGCACACAGTATTCCAGACAAGTTCTGACCAATGCCTTGTTTAATGGTACCAAAACCTCCCTCTCTCTACTGGAAATACCTCGCCTGACACATCCTAGGACCGCATTAGTTTTTTTTCCCACGGCCACGTCACATGGCATCTCATAGTCATCCTGTGATCAATCAATATACCAAGGTCCTTCTCCTCTTCTGTCACTTCCAACTGATGTGTCCACAGCTTATGGCAGAAATTATTTTTATTAGTCCCTAAATGCACGACCTTGCACTTTCCACTATTAAATTTCATCTTATTTCTATTACTTCAGTTTACAAGGTCATCCTGATCTTCCTGTATGATATCCTGATCCTTCTCTGTATTGGCCATACTTCCCAACTTTGTGTCATCCACAAACTTTATTAGCACGTTCCCACTTTTGTGCCAAGGTCAGTAATAAAAAATTTAAAGAAGATTGGTTCCAAGACCAATCCCTGAGGAACTCCACTAATAACCTCTCTCCAGCCTGACAGTTCACATTTCAGTATGACTTGTTGTAGTCTCCCCTTTAACCAGTTCCTTCTCCACCTTCCAATTTTCATATTAATCCCCATCTTTTCCCATTTAACTAATAATTCCCCATGTGGAACCATATCAAATGCCTTACTGAAATCTAGGTAAACTAGATCCACTGCATTTCCTTTGTCTAAGAAATCTGTTATCGTCTCAAAAAAGGAGATCAGGTTGGCCTGGCATGATCTACCTTTTGTAAAGTCATGTTGTATTTTCTCCCAATTACCATTAACCTCGATGTCCTTAACTATTTTCTTTTTCAAAATTTTTTCCAAGATCTTGCATACTACTGAGGTCAAACTAACAGGCCTGCAATTACCCAGATCACTTTTTTCCCCTTTTTTAAAAATAGGAACTATGTTAGCAATTCTCCAGTCATACGGTACAATCCCTGAGTTTACAGATTCATTAAAAACCCTTGCTAATGGGCTTGCAATTTCATGTGCTAGTTCCATTAATATTCTTGGATGGAGATTATCCAGGCCCCCAATTTAGTCCCATTAAGCTGTTCAAGTTTGGCTTCTCTCTCAGATGTGGTAATTTCTATTTCCATATCCTCATTCCCATTAGCAACCTTACCACTATCCCCAAGCTCATTATTAGCCTAATTAAAAATGGAGGCAAAGTATTTGTTTAGATATTCGGCCATGCCTAAATTATTTTTAGCCTCCACCACATCCTCAGTGCTTAGCAGTCCCACTTCTTCTTTCTATTTATAGGGCTAGAGAACTTTTTACTATTGGTTTTAATTCCCTTTGCAAGGTCCAACTCTACTTGGTTTTTGGCCTTTCTCACTCTCTCTACATGTTCTGACCTCCAAGAGGTAGCCTTCCTTGCTGATCCCTCCCATCTTTCACTCCTTGTAGGCTTTCTGCTTTCTCTTAATCACCTGTCTGAGATGCTTATTCATCCAACATGGTCTACAGCCCATGCCTATGAGTTTATCCCCCTTCCTTGGGATGCAGGCTTCAGATAGTTCCTGCAACTTTGACTTGAAGTAATTCCAAACCTCCTTCACATTTAGAGCCATGAGTTATTCTGTCCAGCATATTTCCCCAATTAATTCCCCTAATTTTTTAAAGTTAGCCCTTTTGAAGTCAAAGACCCTAGTCACAGATCTATTTTTGTTTATCCTTCCACATTTAGTTTGAACTAAATTAGCTCATAGTCACTCCAACCAAGGTTGTCCCCTACAACCAGTTCTTCTGAGAGGTCCTCACTATTCACCAATGCCAAATCTAAAATGGCATTCCCTCTTGTTGGTTCAGTAACTATTTGGTGAAGAAATTTGTCAGCTATCACATCCAGGAAAATCTGGGTTCTATTATTACCACTAGCACTTGTCCTCCAGTCTATACCTAGGAAGTTAAAGTCTGTCATAATCACATAGTTCCCAGTAGTATTTACTTCATTAAAAGCCTTAAAGAGGTCTCTATCCATGTCCTGGTGGTCTGTAGCACACCCCAAGCACTATCCCAGAGGAAACTCTAGTAGTTTTCTTTCCCAATGTGATTTTTACCCAGACAGAGTCTGTCTTATCAATCCCATCACTTCTAATTTCTTTACAGTCTACCTCATCATTGATATACAGTGCTACTCCACCACCTTTGCCCTTATATCTGTCTTTTCTAAACAGCACATACCCTTCAACATTTGTACACCAGTCGTGATTACTATTCCACCATGTTTCTGTTATCGCTATATTCACTTCCTCTACTGGTAGCTCTGGTTCCTCCATTTTGTTACCCAGGCTCCTTGCATTGGTATATAAACATCTTAATTTTTGCTCTTTGGCTTTGCTTGTATTCCTTACCTGATTTGGCACAGTCATGTTGATATTGCCTATTAGACTGTTATCCACACTACTCTTCCTCTTAATGTCCATTTTGCTCCCTACTGATTTGTTCTTTCTTTCTTCATTTCCCCCCCATGCTAAAAAAAGACGTGGAGATTACCTGAGCTTCTCCCAACCATCTCCCCCAAGTTCCTAGTTTAAAGCTCTCTTAATCAGTTGTGCCAGTCTCCATCCTAGAATTGCATTTCCTTCCCTACTGAGGTGAAATCCATCCCAAGAGAACAGTCCTTTGTCCATGAATGCCTCCCAGTGGCCATACATTCCAAAGCCCTCCTTATAGCACCACTGCCCGAGCAATCTGTTGATCATAATAATCTTGTCACACCTTTGTTATCCTCCTCTAGGGACAGGTAGAATCCCACTGAAGATCACCTGAGCCTCAATTTCCTTAAGAGTCTTCCCCAGCCTGGCATAGTCTCCTTTGATGCACTCCAGTGAGAATCTGGCTATGTCATTTGTACCCACCTGAAGGACAATCAGTGGATTCTTTCCCACTCCCATTAGGATCCTCTTCAGCCTCAGGTCCACATCCCATATCTTAGCAACCAACAGACAGCACATCCTTCTGTTCTCTGGATCAGCTCTGGTTACAGGACTGTCTGTTCTCAGCAGGGAATCCTCATTCACGTAGACCTGCCTTTTCCTGGTAACGGTGTGATTCTCCGGCCTATCTCCTGTTCTTTCTTGCTGCAAGTCGGCTTGTCTACTCTTCTCCTTTGCAATCCTCTGCAACTGTTCCTGTATTCTCCTGGGGCTCTTATTTGGTGGTATCTCCATTGGCTTATCCAATCTTTCTATAGGACTTGCTGCTCTTCTCTTCTTCCTTGCCCTCCCACCTTCAGCAACCACCTACTGTGCCCTTTCTTCATTTTCCAACTCCACAAACCTGTTTACGAGCTCTATTTCTCCTTCACTAGCCCGTCTTTTCCTCTGCTAGGTTCTCGCAGTCACATGCTTCCACTGGCCACTTTCCTTACCCAGCATTCTTCCCTCAGAGTTCGTTGTCCTGCTTCCATCTGCAGGTCTGGGTTTTTCCCTTCGGCTTCCTCATTTCTTTGCTCCATCATCTGCTCGAACCCCCTTTTAAGCTTAACCAGTGTTTCCACCCGCATCTTCCAACCCTCAAATCTTCTCTTCCGTCAGCTCTATGAGGCTGCATTTCATTCAAACAAAGCTCTTTTGAGGTACCCCCTCCAGGATCATGTACATCCCGCAAGGAAGTGAAGATTTCTGTACTCAAATGACACTGTGCATAGGAAATTAGCAAAGGGACGAAATTATCTTCCGAAAGGCACAAGTAGGACACATCATCAAAAGGTCCCTGGAGTGCAAAGACCCCGGGGTCTCCACGCTAGCCTGTTATGGGAGGCTACTTTGCCTAATGGATAGGGCACTAGAGTAGGTGTTCAGGAGATCTTCATTCTCTTCCTGGCTCTTTGACTTGCTGTGGGGTCACTTCACACTTGTGCCTCATTTTCACCATCTGTAAAATGGGAATATGTGACTCACTCTCCCTTGTAAACAGCGTTGAGATCTAGGGATGAAAATGGCCATATATAAAAAAGGATGTATTACAACAAAAGCACAGCTTGTTCACAGAGTGGTGCAGGACGGAATTGAGTTTGGGGGCTTCAAATGTTTGCAGAAGGGTAGCTGAGAGGCAGAGTCTGCTGTAATCCATTGATGTTGCTCACTCAGTAATATCTACCAAGTTTTTCGTCTTAACTCGTTGGCTGGAAGAGGCTGGAAAATGCTCTGGAAACCGCATGTTCAAGGTGGTGGACGTCATCCCTCATGTTGTTCTCCATATTTTGCACTTTCAGGATGATGCTGGAGTTACGCTAACAGGATCTGGAGAGAGTTGGTACAGAGCCCTCCTCGGATGGAAGGACTGGCTAACCCAGCACTGTGGCCCAGAGCTGTGTCTAGAGTCCTTTGCAGCTGGAAGGATAGACTGACCTGACACCGGGACAGGAGCTGAGTCTAGAACCCTCTTCATCTGGGGGGATGGCTTTTCTTGACCTGGGGCCTTTGAGGCTGAGATAAAGGGTGGAATGGGACAATCCTAAAAGAATTCCACTCTCAGCTACATATAAAGTTAAATTAATATTTTTATACTTTGAATTTAAAAAGCCAGTAAGATAATTTATTTCCAATATTCTAAGAGCCTATTCCTGGCTTTTGATCCTGAATACTATGGAGAGGTTTTTAAGGGCCAATCAGCCCTCTTTAAAGAGGATTTTAACAGAAAACCTGTACCCTGAAGCTTTCCTTCTCCCAAGCAAGAGAGTGAGCATGTTTATTGTCCCCATTGAATACTCACAGGGACTCTCAACCAGGTTTGGCATCTCAGAACAACAGATCGCTGCAGACCTAGCCAAATGGGTGATTCGGTAGCATGCCCTGTCAGATTGCATCAGTCACATGCTGGCACATGGCATGCCTGAGGTGACTTCAATTGAAGTGACACAGGCTAATGCAGCCTTCCCCACACTGCATTTGAAACTCCTTTCTTATCTGGTGAAAGGGATGGTTTAGAAAGAATTTTGTCTCGGCTCCTGGGGCAAAAGAGTGGAAGTTGTGCATTTGATCACACACGTAACAGGTAATCTGGACTGCAGCTGAAGGTTGTTTTCTTCAGTCAACAATTCAGAATACTGGTTATGTATGTGGTCAACCCCTGAATGGCTAGGTTGATGACAAAGAATGGATATCAAGGCAACTACTGAGGGCTTGTCTACACTTAAAAGGCATTTGTGCCACAGTAGTGCTTCAGAGAAAACACTACCTATGCCAACGAGAGGGCTTCTCCTGTTGACATAGGTATTCCAACTCCCTAAAAGGTGATAGCTGCATTGACAGGAAAAGCCCTCCCATTGACATAGCACCATCTACACTGGGAGTTAGGTTGGTATATCTGCATCGCTTGGGTGCGCATTTTCCACATCCCTGAGCAAGGTAGTTATACCACCATAAATTGCTAGTGCAGACTAGGCCTAAAGGATTCGCAGCTGAGGAAGGCTTCCTCAGAGCTCTAGTGGTAAAGCTGATGCTATGGGACTTTGTTTTATGTCCCAGCTGGGATGGATTCCTCGGGGTTACATCTAACAGGAAGATGTTTATAACTCTGTGGAGGATGAAAAAAAAGGGCTGGATTGAGGGGTAGAGGCATTAACGCCATCAAACTGAAACTCAAACTGATTCACCCTCTAGTATACCTCCCCTTTTTCCTTCAGTCTCTTCTCTTCAAATCCCCCTAATCTTTCCTCTCAATATCTTTTTCTACTTCCACCTCAAATCCCTTCAATTCCACATTCCCTCCCCCTCTCTTATCAAGCAGTGCTCTCTGACACCAACATACTAGACTTTCCTGTCCCAAACTAAAAGTTTAGCTAGCAGCATAACAGGCTTCCCCCTGCCACCCTCTCAATCAGTAGTTCTGTGGCTCCCTAAGGCTAACTCTGGGGTTTGGAGGGGTGGGGAGGAGGGGAAAACAGTCATATTTTTATCCTCAGTATGTTTCTTTTTAAAGTTAGTCTAAGCCAAATAAAGCCTCTGGGGAAAGCTCTTTATTGGTACCATAAGTGTGCAAACAGTTCTCCCATGCACAGGGAACAGTAAGACTTTGCAGCCCTTACATCACTGGAAAAAAGTCCATTTTAAATGTTTAAGTGCTAAGAGTTTGTAAAATCCTGGCTCGAGTTCCATTTTCCCAAGTTCCAATCCTTACTGTAGGGGGACACTGAGTAAATTACAGACCCTATTGCCCCCAGAAGCAGCAGCTTGGAGAATGACTCAGTTTGTCTATCTGTCTATTGTTGTTCTATCATCACTCATCACCATAGTATCTACACACGCGCCTTCCACTTAAAATCAACAGCAACAACAACATCTCTAGTGAACTTCATGGAATCTCTTGCACTTTTTGGGGGTTAAAAACTCGGCTTCAACAGGTTTTTTTTAAATTTTTTTTTTAGTTATTAATGATGGTATCACCTTATAATAGT
Organism: Mesoclemmys tuberculata; assembly: GCA_007922155.1. NCBI lineage: Eukaryota > Metazoa > Chordata > Testudines > Chelidae > Mesoclemmys > Mesoclemmys tuberculata. The sequence continues at coordinate 12,295,178 of ML675603.1, forward strand.
ACCCATGCATACACCACCATTGAATGTGGATCAATGTAGCTTAATTACAAAGACCACTGTTTGACACACAGTATTGGAATTTCACAGTATTGGAATGTTATGGAATTTCACCTGCTAGCCTGAAAAAAGAAAATCATCAACAAAATATGCCCAGCAAAAAATGATTTGTGCAATAATCCAGGCCAATCCCCTTCAACACAGACTACCTAATCACATGAAGGTCATAGACACCTTTTCTCCAACTTCTTTCAGTAAGATTTTCCCTTCTTTTTGCCACTCACCCTCAGGAAAGATGCTCTCTTGGCATGGAAGCATCATGTGTAACCATAGACCCAGCTGTGCCTTGCACGAGCCAAATACTTCCTGGCTCTGAGAGAATTCTGCTGCTTTCTGCCTTCCCTCCCACTCACCCCCCAACACACACACACACACACACACACACACACACACACACACACACACA
>ML675603.1:12295650-12307437 GCA_007922155.1 Mesoclemmys tuberculata
ACACACACACACACACACACACACACACACACACACACACACACACACACACACACACACACACACAGTGAAATGTGTTTGTTTGTAAAAGGACACGTGATACAATGAAAACAGAAAAATAACCAACGACATAGCAAAAATAGCAAATGTGTTTCTGAAAAAAAAAAAGTATTTTATTAGGCAATGTTAGTTCCCCTGAAACTGAAAAGAAATTCTGTACAACCCCCACTTAGCAAAAAGTTTCAAGGACGACTGAAAATGTAGGGGAGACAGAAACTGGGCTGATCGTACTTGGCATCTCTACTGTGAAGGATCGGAAGCCAGCAATGCATGTAGCCTCACAATAGCACCGTGATACAGGCTTATTGTTATTGTGTTATCCTCATTTTAAACAGCAGGAGAACAAAGCACAGAGAGATTATGACCAAAATTGTCAAACTTGAGTGACAGAAGTTAGAAACCTATATTAACTAGGCAATTAATTGAGAACTGATTTTTCAAAGTGCTACTGAAGTCAATGGGTGTTGTGGCAGCTCAGTGCCTCTGAAAACCAGGCTTGCTTAGGCACTGAACTTTCAGCACTCAGGTTTGAAAATGTTCACCTGAGTGACTCGTCCAAGATCAAAGGATGACTCTGTAGCCAAGATCAGAACCCAGGTTTCATGATTTCAGTCCTGTGCCCGACCCCTTCCTCTGCGTGAGCAGGGGAGCAATGCCAGGTACATGTCATTGGCGTGTGCAGGGGACACGGACCTTCCCTAAAGGAGAGTCTTGACTCTTGGCTTGTCAGAGTTGGGTACGTAGTGCAGCGTATGGTACAGGGCAGTACTATGTTCAGGCTGGTCTTACAACTTGCAGTGGTCTCAATCAAAAGCAGGGTCCCAAGATGTCAGAAGGGAAGATCAGGACAAATTCTTCCTCCTCTGGTCTAGCTTCCAGAGAGGGGTGAGAATCTGGCAATAAGTTCCTCCCACCCTTACTAGTCTCCGGGCTGGAGAGGGAGACAGGCAGGCTCATGAGATGATCAACTTACATGGGTTGTGGAGCTCCCAAAAGAACTGGCTCCTAGGAGCTGCTTGCTTTGCTTGGTCTTAAGGCCTACTCCAAGCATGTGCCTCTGTCTAAATGGTGGTATGAACTGGAACCAGGGCCTTTGTGATTTACAGGCCCAGGCTGGGTGCATGGAAACAGAGCCCTGAGCTGCTTCCTTTTCTGGTCTGTATGCTATGGGGTTGGAATCAGGCTTCCCGGTCTCCCTCCCATTTTCACCCCAGTGAAACTCTAAACTCTAGTATCTTATTGCTAGAGATGCACCCAACCTGACATTCTGGATCTAAACATTCACATGCACACACCCTTTCATACACATTTAAATTCAGATTCAAATGCTGTAGCCTCGATCCATCTCTCAGTACCATGAAGCCACCTTGAGTAGTTCCACAAGATTTCTAATGGAGAGTGGGAAGGCAGGAACCATCTTCATCTGACAAACTATAATTAGATAGTGACATGCTGTCCAGTAGGCTTCACCCACAAGCATAGCAAGTCACCATGTCCCATTCAAGCTTTGTAATGCATTGATTGGTCCCATCACTTTTTGGCACTAGATCCAGAGGGAAAGGAAATAACTTACTTTCAGAACCTGAGCAGAATGTCAGTTCATGGGCGGACTTCTCTTGGGCAAAGGAGAGGAAAGTTTCTATTTGCTCCTCTGTCCCCTTAGCAATGTGCTTCCCTTTCTGGGCAGAAAGAGCTGTTTCCATACAGCTTTGGCCTTGGCCTCCTGTACTCATTTGGTTCCATTTTAGTCCATGATATTTGTTTTTATTTCAGTTTGGTCCTGTTTAATGAGCATAATGTTCTGAAGGGTGTCAGACCAACACTCTCTGGACACGGACATCCTCTCCATATCCACAAAACAGGTACAGAGCAGAGCAAATCTTCCCCTACAATGTCCCACTGACATGGCTCTACCTTGATTTGGAGGACCATATTTAAGGGGAAGAGGACAGTCCAGTCTCCTTGCTAGCTCACTTCTTGGCCTCTCTCTTGAGACTGGCCCAAAGGACTCCAGTTAGTGCCAGATACGGCACTGGCTTTGTGATGCAGGCACCTGACTACTAGGAATTGGACTGATGCCACCTGCTCACTTCATGTAGGCCACCAACCAACTAGCACATGTAGACACGCCCCGCTAACCTGGGCTGGGTTCAAACCAGCCATCTAGGGGATCAAAAGGCTCCATATCCCAATAGCAGGTCCCCAAAGTAGCTAATCCTTCCAGTCTGTGCACTTATTCAACACTGTCAGCTCTCTGGCAAACTCCTGAAATAGTAAGCCAGCAAGCCATTACTGCACTTAATCCACTACATTTTAACCGGCGGTTGCCGTTGTCTGTCAGAGAAAAATCATTTTTAAGATAAAGACTTGGATGACTCCAAATTTTATCTGTCACAAGGGAGGAAGTTGGCCACCTTTGCAGATATTGGTAATAAACTCTATCAGAAAGAGCCTCACTTCTTATCTGAAGCATTAGCAACCTCTCGTAGATATCAAGATTACTTAACTTACATTTAAACCATAAAACATTAAATGTATAGATCAGCATGAGCCAAACTTCCTCCACCAGGGCCAGCACTTTCGTAAGGCTGACTCCCAGTCACACTGAAGACAATGGGAGTCTTTTCACCAATTTTAATGGGATTGTGCCACCGAGAGGGCCACTGCTGCACCCCACTTCCAAACTTGTACTGCCAGGCCCTGTGCCAGTCAAGGAGATTTATTCTTTGGTGAAAATGATTAAACAGACAACCAGAATGCAGTCTTAAGTCATTATCTGGCCCCCATGGTTCATGGCCACCTCTCCCACAGACAATCCAACTCCTTCCAGCTTATTAACTTCAGTCAGCTCTGTCCCCCCTTTGAGTGGCAGCCAGAGGGTTGCTTCCCTGAAACTCCTCTTGCTCCAGGCACTCATCACAAGAGGTAGCTCCACTCCAGTGTGGCCTTTTCTGCCCAGGACTCAGCCTGCCTCAGTTCTTCTTTATCGACCCAAGTGTAGCCAGCCTTCTTTAAAATTAGCCAGATTAGCCAGTCCAAGGGAGCTGGGCTCAGTCTATCCACAGAGACCAGCTACCCTGTGACAGAGTGGGTTTTGGACTTATCAGCCTAAACATCCAGAAATGACTAGTGTTTTTTGGTGCCCAGCCTGAGACATCTTAAAGGGGCATGATTTGTAGAAAGTGTTGAGCGCTCACCCTCTGAAAATCACATCCTTTTAACTACCTCCGAAGTCTGGCACCCAAAATGTTCTGAGACATTCAAAATCGTACCTTTAAAAACATAGACCTAGTTACTGCCTTTCCCACTGTGGTTCCCTTGGCAACAATAAGAGTTGAATCAAGCCCTTGGTGTGCTACATATATAATCCCCCTCCCTCTTCACAGAACACTTCTGAGGGCTCAGTCCCCTTTGATGCTACCATACTGTTTACTACAAGGGTGGCTTGTGGGAAACTAGCTTCATTGTGTTTCAAGACAGAATGACATAGCAGTTGCACTCCTTTTATGTCCTTTTGTTACTTACGCTCCATCTCCATACACTTTGATGGCATTGACACAGTTCTTGTTCCAGCCCTGCCCTTGCAGGAAAGAACAATCTTCAGTGAATTCCATGCAGTCTCCACTAAAATGGCTCCTGTCAAATATTTCCATTCTGTAATGCTCTCCATGCTGGGGACAAAGGGATTTGCGTAAAGTAAAAAAAAAAAAAAAGCATCAAATTCTTTCCTCTGATTGTACAAGATAAACAGAAATCAAGAAGGATAATTTATCATGGAAATGTGGAAAAGATCCCAGGAAAAGTATTTCCCACCCACAAACTACTGCTCACACTACACACAAATACCCACCCCCATAAACATATAAATTTGTCTCAGAAAAACAGACACAAACTCCTAATCCCACAATATTCCTCTACAAACATCCACACACCTGCATATCCACTGTTCACATACAAACTTATTGCTCACACTATACTTACCACACATACCCTCCAAACCAAACCCCTCCCCACACCAAAGAAGTACCTAAATACAGTTCAGAAAGGTGCACACCACACAAATCAACACTATAAATACAACCATTACCCGCTCCACATATACACTAAAAAAAAAAACCCAAAATGCCACACACAAAATATTGGACACTTGGATGAATAAAAGAATAAGAACATAGTGCAAAAAAAATTAAATAAACCCAAAATACAAAAAGGTATTAGATTATTTCCCTAATTTATACTTTCCTTCAGTTCCAATCATATCTATGTCTATTGATTATTTAGACAAGCCATTGTACCTTTCTTTAAAAAGAAAAGAAAAACACATTCCCGGAGTCCTAGCTATGCAAGCCTTTAAGGGTGAGTTGAGGTAAATTCCTTTGCGGGAATTTTGCTGTCTAGGTATTTGTGATGGACTTAGTTGAAAGAATATTTTTAAGCAGAATTCAGAGAATATGTAATACATTTTTCATATAAACTGCATTATGCATGAAAACGCTACATTGTAGTGCCAAAAATCCCATAGCTTTCTCCAGCAGTGGAATCTCTGATACCATTCCCGACCAAACATTGTTCAGTGTAACTGTTGCCTGAACTGTTGAAATACTGCAAACTCTCACTCATATAAGAGCGCTAGAGCTCAGACTTGAGGGAAAGAAAAACATTTATGGCTACTGGCAGGGCCCAAACATAATTTTTTCCGGCCCAGTACAAACTTGTAACATGGGCCCCCTCCCACACACATGCCTGGGCTGGGCCTCCCAGGGCCTCGGTAAAGTGTATCCTTTTTCCCCCCAACGTGGGGGCCCTGGCTACTGGCCCACAGAGGTTTAGTAGGTCTCCATGGATCTAGAAATAAGGTTCTGCATGGTACCCTTCACACACGATCATATTGCCCATCTGGATTCTGTATTGAACACTGGAAACCATTCCCACACAATAGACTTACAACTGCCAACAGCGGTCTGTGCTGGGCATGCCTTAGGAGTCTCTTTGAAGTCCTAACATACAGACTATTCTTCCCCTTGCTGAATGAAAAGGCCTGGTTCCAACATCAGCCAAAAGAAAGTGCATCCACTACCCCAAAGATCTACATTTTCCTCCCCTCAGCCTAGGCTAAGGGATCAGGCACATTTCTGGACTATGCCTCTTATCCTGTGAGGAGTGTGCCTGCCACTCAACCAGCAAAGTTAGTAAATCAGCAACAGGCCCGAAGGTGTGGCAACAAAGAAACAAAAAGCCATCAACACTAATGAGGAGTGACAGGGGTCAAACAGCCGGAGCCCCAAGCTTGTACAACACATGTGCTTGAATGGGGGTGTCACTATACACCCTTTATTCTTCTTGTGTAGTGTATCAGTTGCCTACTGGCTCCAAGCAACACACTGTTGTAAGACTTCTAAAAGCAGCTTTGTGCAGGATCCTCCAACCACATACACCACTCAGAGCTGCATGTGACAAGCAGCGGTATTGACTTGGTACAGCTTCTCCTGGCAATTTAAAATGTAAGAAAAAGTCCTCTTCAGCAGCTTGGCTCATTGGCTGACAAATCCTTATGAGCTAATGAAAGACCGGATTTATTTAATAGAGAACAGGGCCTTCAATGGACCTATTTCAAAGAAACAACTGTTGATATACAGTCTCATTTTAGTTTGTTGGGTACTGGTCAGCCAGCTTTCAGAACTTCCAATCTGAGCTGCCTGCATAGGAGTAATGGCCGGATTCCTAAATTTGAGAGGATGTCCTAGATAAGCATGTGTGGTCTTACTTGCCTTATCCGGTGGAATTTTAGTCCAGGTGCAGTACATATTTAACAACACATGCATACACACACCCCATTCTTTTAGGTCAAGTTTTACACAAAACCAAAGAAAGCTACAGCCGAATGGGACTTAGTGGCTGTATCTACCTGTAAGTGAACATGACCTGAGAGTAATTTTCTTAAATCATTCTCCCATCAGTAGCAGGTGAAGTCAGAAAGATCAAAACAGGTTCAATTTTTTTTCTCCAGCTATTAATCCTCCCAATTAAACTTCCTGCATAGAGTGTTAAAGGCTCCCCACTTTGTTTGTTTGTTTCGTGATCTTGGACATATTTAGTATTAATTCAGAGATGCTCAGACTTTGAAACACAGGCGATAACATGGGTGACTTTGCCAGGAGCCTGAGAGCTGTTCCACAGCAGCATTCTCCTTTCTGATTTGCACAGCAGATTGTGATTCCAATGGCCTGTCGTCCCTAAATACACAGATTGCTAGTCGCTGTCATCAGGAGTTCTGCATACACAGGGAAAGCAAAATATCAGAGAGGAGCGCTGCTTTGTGCATAGAACCTTGCTCTTCATTTACATGTAAATATTTCATAATATTTAACATTACAAATAAATGCATGTGATGCTATAGTGGCATTACCGTCACACACAAAAAAAACACAGCAAAATCCTACCCCATTAAAGCTGCTGACTTGGGAGGTTTAGAATACAGATTTTCCCCTTGTCCTGGAAGCATGGGAGATTGTTAAACTATTTTGTGACCTATTCAATCTGTTAATAGAGGATCTACTTTCCCCAGAATGCTGTTTACTTCCTAACTGTGTATTATTTCTATAAAGCTCATTTTCTCAGATATTTTAGAGTCTAGCTAACATGAAAAATAGAGGCACTGATGCCACCCCTCCTCAACCAGATATTCTGGCAACAAAAGCAAACCTCTTGGAAACTAATTGCAAGTTGGTACTAACCATTCCGACAGGCCTGCAGGAGCCCATGTGATCATTATAACCATTCCAGCGGTAGAAGTCAGGGTATTCCCCATGCTCCAGAACGTATTGCTGTCCTCGGAAGTCTGGGTGATCGAAACAGATCCAAGCTCCACTCTGTACACAGATAGAGTTCACTCGGTTCATGAAACCTCTGTCCTGAAAGTTATCACAGCTCCCAAAGACCTCCAGCTTCCTGCCTGTGAAGTGTTTGCCCTCGTAGAAAGTGATCTGAAATGAGGAGGGAGAAAGTGCTGCATTGTGGCTTGTGCAAGCATAGACTGCCTGCCTGTACTATGCATTGTTATTCTGAGCAGATGGGAGTCTCTGGCAGACATTTACCAGTTCTTTAATTTTGTGTCCAACCAAAGGAGAACTAAATTGTCACTGGAGTGTTTGTTTGAATGAGAATTGCTGCACAGCTCAAGATTACAACACTGCAGGTGGCTTTTATGTCACCTCTCTCTCTTGCTCTTTTGTAAATATAAATGTTTAACAGGAAGCACAGCTATCAAAGCATACCCCATTAGAGTTGCTGCGTTTCCCTCCTTAACAACTTAGTTTCCACTTCTACACATTAATTACTAACAGTATCACCACATGACCTCATTCTGCCTTATCATAACCTAGGAGAATTTCTACTCTCTCAGCCTAGAGAGAACTCTGGCTCTTTGGTCTAACCCGAAGACCAAGCAGTTGTTTTTTTTACTTACTTTTCCAGAATACTGAGACATTTTCTGCTGGATGCAAGCCAAAGACAAAGCAGAAGCCAAACCAAAAATGGGATCTACAGAAATGTTGGATACCCCACTATATATCAGCAAAGGGAGACGAGGCTGGTATCACGAGACATGCTTAACAATACAGCAGGAATAGAAGGCTTAAAAATTCATGCTTACTAGGCAGAACCTCCACTATCAGGCCCTGCTGAGTCCAGAGTTTTGATTTAGTGCAGACAATTTAACAAAAGATTTGTTTGGCAGGGATTTGACCGATTCGTGTTGCACGTTTAGAGCTCCTTTTAGAGGACTTTGTTTTTAGAATGGGCAATAAGGAAATTAGAAAAAGGTGGCTGCTCAGAAGTGGGGCTCTTTCACTGGTATTTTTTTCTTCTTCTTAAATGGTCCATTGTTTTTCAGCTAACTCTCATCTATTAGGGCTGGAGAGCCAAAAGCGAGTGTCCTTGGAGGACTCCTTAACAATAATGATCTGTACTTCATCTGTCAAAGGAACTGCGTCTCAGCCATCCTCGGAACATTTTTAAACTACGTTCCTGAAAGCAAAACGTCTCATCTCTGGTGCACAAAGTCTCTGCTTAACAACTCACAAAATGTATTCATTATTTGTCATTTTCTTTAATGTTCTGGTATTTCAACACAGATACAGCTAAGCACCACAATATACATATATAATCTGCGATTAAAATGCTTCCCGAGGATTTTAAGCGAAGGTACTATTGACTGTATAAGTAACAGATTTCGCAAATACCAGTAAATATGGCTCCCTGGGCATATAGCTTCACATTCTATAATCCACAAGTTTCTTTAAGGTGACCTGAAAAAGAAAAAAAAAAAAGACTTATTACTTGTATTACAACAGTGTCTAGAGGTTCTAATCATGATCAAGGCCCACTGTGCAATGCGTTGTACAAACTCATAGGAATATAGTCTCTGCCCGGAAAAGTGTACAGTCTTAATAGAAAAAAACAAACAAACCAAGGGTTGGAGAGGACAGAGACACAAGCTGACTTGCTTCTGGTCACACAACAAGTCTGGAATAGAATAGAACCCAAGTCCCCTGGCTCTCAATCCACTGTTCAAACCACTAGACAATACTACCTCCCAATATAGGCACCTTTCTTTTTGCATCACCTAATTTTGCATCTTTCTTAATGATCTATAAAGAAAGCCTGGAAAAACTGTGGGGATTTTTTACATTAGAAAAATAGAAGAATCTGTCATATGCAACTGTGACAGACAATTTCCTACAATATCCCGAGTGAATTCTATTGAATATAGGACGTGTGTACACTTAAAATATTGCAGCAGTGCAACTGCACCTGTGCAATATACAGCTGCAACTGTGTGGCTGTGGCACTTCAGGGAAGACACTATCTATGCTGATGGGAGGGATTCTTTCATTGGTGTAGATAATCCACCTGCTCAAGAGGCTGTAGAAGAATTCTCCTGTTAACCTAGTGCTGTCTATACTGGGGGCTTAGGTTGGCTTAACTGTGTTGCTAAGGGGTGTGGCTTTTTCACACCCTTGAGCAACGTAGTTATACCAACCTAATTTCCTAGTGTAGACCAGGCCTAAATTAAACCTTACTGAATTAGGTTTAATATCTTTGGAATCCTCTAGTATTAATTTAGATGGAATATATGGGCTAAATGTGTTAACATAACCCAGTGACTGTCTAATGTTAAACAGTGCTAAAGAAGGTTCTGGGCTTCGTATGCATAGCACTGTGGGAAATATACCACTAAAAGTCCTTTTAAACCTTATTAAAGACAGAAAGAAGGAAAATCAGTGAAAAAAATTTGAAATGTAAAATATTAAGTAAGACTCTCATTTTAACAACACCCTTTATTCTTTTTCCCTTAAGCTATAGACAGTTTTTAGAAGAAATCACCCGTTTGACAGTCTCTTAGAAGGTATTAAATAAGGTAATAACTCTTTTGGGGGGAAAAGAGAAAAAGTTAGTTGATATGGGCTGGAGATATTGTGTGAAAAAATACTTCTTTTTGTTCATTTTAAACTTTCTGCCTGTTAATTTCATTTGGTGACCCCTAGTTCTTGTGTAATGAGGAGGAGTAAAATAACTCTTCCTTATTTACTTTCTCTACACCAGCCATTATTTTATAGCCATCTATCATATCCCTCCTTGGTTATTTCTTTTTGAAGCTGAAAAGTCCCAGTCTTATTAATCTCCACTTATATGAAAGCTTTTCTATACCTCTAATAATTTTTGCTGCCATTTTCCTGTACCTTTTTCAATTCCGATAGATCTTTTTTGAGATGGGGAAGACCAGAGCTACACTCAGTATTCAAGATGTGGGCGTACCATAGATTTATATAGAGGCAATATGATATTTTGTGTCTTATTATTTATTCTTTTCCTAATGATTCCTAACATTCTGTTAGCTTTTTTGACAGCCACTGCACATTGAGTGAATGTTTGGAGAGAAATATCATCAATGACTCCAAGATCTCTTTCTTGAGTGATAACAGCTAATTTAGACCCCATCATTTATACGTATAGTTGGGATTATGTTTTCCAATGTGCATTACTTTGCATTTATCAACATTGAATTTCATCTGTCATTTTGTTGCCCAATCACCCAGTTTCATAAAATCCCTTTGTAACTCTTCACAGTCTGCTTTGGACTTAACTATCTTGAGTAGTTTTGTATCATCCACAAATTGACACTTCACTGTTTACCCGTTTTTACAGATAATTTATGAATAAGTTGAACAGTATTAGTGCCAGTACAGACCCTAGGGGGACACCACTATTTACCTCTCTCAATTTTGAAAACTGACCATTTATTTCTATCATTTATTCCTGCTGTACTTTAAGTCCAATATCAGACAGAAAAGCCCCCTTGTTTGATAGTCTCTCAGATTATATTAAAGATGGAAATAGCTATCATTCCAGTGGCATTTGGGATTCAGCTGAAGTTAGTCGAGGTGACAATGTCATCTGGGTCCTTTTCTTTCTGGCCCATTTTGAGCAAGACACCACTCAGGGTCAGCATGATGAAGGCCCAGGGTTTCAGGAAATGGGAGTAGGGGGGCGAACATGGTGGTGAAGCTTACTTCAATAGCCTCTGTTCTTTCCTTCCTTCTGTTTTTCTTTAAGTTCCTTTGTACTTTCCTCAAAAAATATTTCTGTTAAGGACTTAAAAAGGAATGATGGGTGGAATAGCTCATCCCCTCATTATTTTGTCTACCAATTAGGTTAATATTCAACATACCAGTTTTGGCTCATAAATTTAGGCTTCACATCTCCTGTTTTTAACAAGCATAATTTTAACACAGCCTTCGAATCATATCAGCTTGGTCTTTTTCTTTAGATTAATTCAGTTATTCTGCCTTCTTTTCATACTTTCTTCCATTAACATTTGTTGTTATAATATATTTATGAACTTTTCCATACTTTTTAAAGCTGAGCTCATAATTCCGGTAAATTTGTAAGCCAAATCACCACAACAATGCACTGGGTTAAAAATGCAGTTGTGTATGTTTTATTGTGGAATTGTATGAACCTTCTCTAGCAGGAGAGGGATGCTAATGTCATTCCTCTGTTAGCAGCCCTTTAAAGCCACCCCCTTTAGAGGTACACGTATATTAGTTCAAACTGGATTCTCCAGGGACCAACAGACAAGGAATTTTAGGATAAATAGCCTGGTTATAAAATGGCTCAGGGCCTTCTTCCTGATCCAGATAATGGACCAGACCCTGGTCCGCAGAGGACCCTAACCTTCAGCCAAGATTGGAAGGACTTGACTAACTGATACCCCATGTGTGCCCGTCTCTCCTGGGAATAACACAGTGAAAGCAGGAAACTGCACAGCCTGGAAATACCCTTGTCAGAAGGGAGTGAGAGGAGGGTCTCCACCCAAGAAAGGCAACAGCTAGGAAGCTGGAAGCTTGACAGCGGATGCCCTTGCTGGACCTGTGAAGGGAAATACAGATGCAATTGTCCTGAACTATGACAGTAACTAATAAAATTATGGCATCACCAGAGACTGAAAGCTGAGCAATTGAGAGGGGATGGAGTTTTAATTACCCAGACTCTTTAAAACACCTTTTTGTTTGTTTATGTTAGTAACCACTTCATTTCAATAACTAAAACATTTTGTAGAAAAGATTAAATTATTAAATAATAAACATTCACACACACACTTCAATTAAGGTATAAAAGGACACACACACACACACACACACACACACACACACACACACACACACA
>ML675603.1:12333105-12436898 GCA_007922155.1 Mesoclemmys tuberculata
TCCCCCTTTGGTCAATTCTTCGGTCCACTAGGATATCCCCTCTCACTCCACCTCTCAGTTTTGTGGCTGTCCCAGGTGTACCTCACTAGGGTAATCCTTATTCCCTTGGGTATAATACTCCACAGTCTTACCAGAATTAACCCTCAGCTGTAACTGTGCTACCATCTCCTCCTTTCATTTGCCACTGTGACAGTCTATACTATTATGGTCACCAATTTTACAAGACTATGATAATATTTTGTACAAAGTGTGCCTTGTGAAATACCATTTGAAAACTCAATCTGCTGAACATTATGTTCCTGGTAAAATATGTATAGCGACACTATATGTTAGGTTATAAGATTCTACTGTATGATTATTACTGAAATATGCTGTAATTCTGGGTAACACCCACAAACCAGTTTTTCAGAGACAAGAACACATTAGCACCCAGGCAGGTGTTACAAAGCTATCACTGGCTTAAGCAGCCATTCTTCAGCAATAGGAAATGTAAACAAGATATTTACATTTCATCACAGAGACAGTTCAACGCTGACATCCACAAGAGACTTCTTGTTGCCAGCACCCAAATTGGGGGTAATCCTCAAAGAAGGGAGGGTGGTATGAGAGACAGAGAGAGAGACAATGGCCTCCATTTCACCTCTCCTTTACCGATCCTCCCTGCTCATGACATAGACTCAAAAAACTGAACTAAAGGGGAGTGGTCTCAGGCATAGGCATAAGTACGGGGTGTGCCGGCTGTGCCCAGGCACACCCTAATGCAGGGGTGTCAAACATGCGGCCCGGGGGCCGGCTGCAACCCGTGAACCTTTTTGGTCCAGCCCGTGGCCAGAGAGTAGGATTTGCAGCAAAGAGCAAAATTCCAAGACATCTCGCATTAGCATGCGGGAAAGTGAGCTCCTTGCGGAGTAGAGTAAAAGGCCTGTTATTCTCCGCCATGAATCCCACTCTCCTACTGTGCCGCCGAATTTCACTATGCCAGGAGGTTTCATGGCAGAGAGAAAAAAAATACAAACTTGGGCCTTTTAAAGTAAACTTGAGTTGTTAATTTTAAAAAAATTAAGTTTAATTAAGTTCAATAAATGTTTGCCTTTAAAAAAAATTTTAAAAAATAAAATTCCCTGTGTGCCCACTGTAATGAAATGTGCTGTGCACCCCTATGGCCTCAGACTGGAAAGAGACCCAGCCTTTGAAATATACAGCAGTGTATAAGGTGAGACAAAACCTTTGCTTTTAAGGCCACTTAGCTTGTTACGTTAGGTATTAACTTGCATATTACTCTTATTTTATTTTCTAACCAATCCTGACTTTTATGCATCAATATTTGTAATCACTTAAAATCTATCTTTCTGTAGTTAATAAACTTATCTTATTGTTTTATCTTAACCAGTGTGTTTGGCTTAAAGTGTATAGGAAGCTGCATTTAGGATAACAGGGCTAGTGCATATATCTTTTCCTTTGATGAAATGATGGACTTTGTTTAGCAGTGTGCTGGACAGTACAGGAGGCACATTTCTGGGGAAACAAAGCTGGGACTAGACAATTTGTGAGTGTCGCCCTGCTGTTTAATTCATGAGTGATTGGTCAGAGTGTTCATGTATTTATCTGAGAGTGAATTTGCATGCTGAAGATTGTGTGAGCAGGCCGGGTGTGGCTGTTCTGACAGCAAAGCAGTATAAAAGGCACCCCAGGCTATAGAGCTCAGAGGACATTGCTGTTTAACAGTCCAGCTTGTACCCTGGGGCATGGCACAGCCGCCCACATTCCCTAACTCTATTAGCCTCTCACTGTACATTCACTTTTTTAAAACAAAAACAGTCCTTGGTTTTTCTTATGATCAGCATTGTTGCTGCTCTTGCCCAGGGGGAGCAGGGTGGGTGGAGTCTGTGGGGTGCTGTAGATTTACTGAGCGTTGCCTATACAATTGCATTGTGCAGGAATGTAGAGAGTGGGTGAGAGGGCTGCCTGGGAATTTATGTTTGGGCTCAGTTTGATGTTATCTAAGGCTCTGACCAATGCTGTATTGTGCAAGGATTAACAGCATTGCACTAGCCATGCTCATTAGTATATACAATGACAGGAGCTGATCTCATGGAAGCACTAACACAAACACCATACATTAGTCTCTTCTTGTGTGTTTGCTTGCAGCCAGTGCCTGCGGAGTACAGGGGAGTGCACAGCCCTAGGCCGAGGAATTTCTGTAACATGAGCCACAGACACCTACTAAAATTAAATATCTCATCACTGAAATAAAAACTAAAACAAACTATCCAAACAAAGATTAGATCAGTGTGGTCTGAGAAGCACTTAGCAAATTGTATTCATGTTTAAATTAGATTAGAGTTGTGTTTTGGGGGGAAGGATGGATTACAAGAACTCACAAAGTTCTTGATTCTGGTCTTGTGTCCATTGATTTTACACTGATGTAATCCGGCAGTGGCTTTGCAGATGTTGTGCAAAGGTGCCCACTATGGGTGTGGCCCGGGCACTGGTTGAAGGCACTGTGATGACCTCTGAAAGTGGTGCTTTTCAGCAGCACAGAGCGGTACTTGATGCATGTGGTAGTCTGCAGGGAGACACGCTGGTGACCTTCTCACTTGGATTACTGCTGTAACAAGGGGTTCGCTTCCTGGAACAGCTATGTATGCCCTACGCAAAGGGCTAGGGCTCATTACATTTCAGCGAATGCGATCTCCTCACCTCCTCCCTGCCATGTGGTTTGGAAAAACGACGGGGAGAAAATTTATCTTGATTACAACGAAAGATAGGAACCCATCCTGGGTAGAGAGGCCAGATGCTGGCGAAGTTGGGCCTTGTCCTTATAGAATACTGTATAAGGAGGCTCCAAGGTCCCGGCCTTAGTGCCGGAGAAGCTTCTTGCTGAAGTGATAGCCACCGGGGGGGCTACCTTCTGTGAAAGCATGAGCCGGGGCATAGAAACGTGAGTTCAAAAGGGGGGCCCCAAGCATCTCGAGAAGGCCAGGTCGAGATCCCAACGAAGCACCGGGTCGCGTGCCTGCAGATAAAACTCACTGCACTCTTGAGGCAGGTAGCTGATCTGGGGGAGCCAGGGACATCCCTTCGAGCACTGAAGGGAGGCCAAGATGAGTGACTCGTGAATCTTCAATGAGGCCAGGACTAGGCCTTGGGCTTTAGCTGGAGCAGATACTCCAGGATTGCCTGTGCCAGCAAGAGTCTTGGCAGGATGCCCCAGAACTCTGCCCACAAGGTGACCGTATTTACTTAACCTGATACGCAACCTGTGCGGAGGGTTCCTGCTGCCAAGCAGGGCTTGCTGGACCTGCACCAAGCGGCCCTCCCTCCTTCTGTCAGCAGGTCCGGATGCAGCAGGTACCCCAGGTCCTGGGGGAGTTACCTGTCGGGGCGACCGGACGGTCCAGCAACATGCTGAACCAGTCCCATGTTGATTAGGCTGGCGCAATCAATAAGACGTCTGCCCCGACTTACCTTACCTGCACAGTCGGACACTGGGTCAGGTCAGAGTGGGAGGAGACGCGTACCTGAGAGTACCCGTTTAGTCGATGAGGAGTGCTTTGGAAGCGACCCAGTCTCGCTATCCTGGAGCGAGTAGAACCTTGGACACTTCATGTCCCAGACCAACGCAACAAGGACCAGTTGGAAAATACCCCACTTTGGGGAGAAACATAGGCATGACCTACGGATGTCAGGACCCGTCACAGCGGGGAAAGACAGCCTGCTGAGGCGATACACCTCGTCGTTCCTGAGCCCCGGGAGGTGAGAGGCAGTTAAGTGGAGATCGTGCCTCACTGTGAAAACCGACGGATGGGGGGCTTTCTTGCAGAGGATTGGGGAGTGTGCTCCTCCCCCCTTCGCGCTGATGTGCCGGCGCCTGTACCTTGACCAACGGAACCAGTCCCTGAACGGGATGCCCCGCAAGACCTTCACCAGTGCAGGGAGGCTAGCACGGGTAGGGAATCTATTGGGTGGCTGTTTGGTGCCTATATCGAGGCCACCTACCCCTGAAGCAATCTGAGTCTCCGGCGGCCCAGTGTTACTACATATGTGCAAGCTGCCATGGGACCTAATAACTGCAGGCAGTGTCCTAGTTGCTGTCGCGGACATTGGTGCAGCTGGGAGATGGTATGGACCATAGCCTCCAAATTCGGCTGGGGCGGGAAGGCTCTGGCCTGGGAAGCGCTCGCCAATGAGTAATGCAGCCTGCTGCACGTGGAGCAGGAGTAAGAGAGGGGCCACGGTCTCCCACACTCAGGACCGGGATCTGTCCCAGGCCATCCAGACAACCCGGCAAGGGAATATCTGCATACGCTATGTCTCAGGTGGGCAGCCACTACAACTCTGTGTCTGCTGGTCACAGGTAGATATGAACTAGGAGCTGCCAGAAGCCCCCATTCCTGTCCCTACGTGCAAAGGGTTAGAAGGCCTTGGTATGTAGAGCCTCAGAGAGCCAAGTGTGGTCCCGGGGTCCCTCAGACCATGGCGCTTCACAGTGGTCCGATCAGAGAGGGAGACCAACCCATTGTAGGGGAAGCCCTGAACGATCACTGCCTCGTCGTGGCAATGGTGGAGGCTATGGCCTTAGCTGATGAATCAGCAGCATTCCTGAACATCGAGGGTGCTGCCCCAGCACCACGAATCGCTCATCCAGGACAATGGTGAAGTCTGTGCCCTGGCCCCGTGGCAGGGTCTTAGCAGGCCGCCTGAGGTCGTTTTACAGTGAAATCCCCATCCACCCCAGAGGGCTGATGGTTGGCAAACCTGACCTACAGGGCTGCCGTGGACAATGAGCTGGGACACAGCACCCTGAATCCAAGGGCTGGGTCTTGAGTAATCAACAGCCTGGACCTTTCGGCCGGGACATAGCACTTCCCCCCTGCCACCTTTGACGTAGAGGCGACAAATGGGGGGGGTGTTCCATAGGGCCCCATCGCCTCAAGAGTCCAATCGTGGACCCGTAGGGCCACCCACACTAGGGTTGCCACCGCCAGCCCACTGAAGCAGGCAACCTTGGCCTCTGGTGAGAGGTCACCCTCCTGAGCAGCTCCCAGTGCGCCCGAAACCTTCCAGTGGCACCACAGAATCCCGGAAGACTGCCCCTCCCGGGCAGGAGGAAGGGGACTTCCACGGCACACCCCCTGGGTGCTCCCTGCACACCAAAGGAGTGCACCCACAGGGGGTCTCCCATGGGATCTGACTCCCTACCCAAGGAGCAGAGACCCTGCCCCGACTTGTGCCAGGAGTGCAGACCTCACCCCTGCTGTACGAGATGGGCAGCCCTGGTCCCATCTGGATGGCCATGGGGGCCAACAAGGCTGCCATTGCCTCTGGGCCCAACGCAGGCCAACCGTGCCCCCTGTTGTGGGACCCCAAGCCACTTGCCAGGGGCTGTTCCCCCACCTCCCATGGCGTGGAGGATGACAAGGATCACCTCCCCCGCCCCAAGCGGTGCGGATGGGAGACGTGCTCTGGGGAGCTCCTGGCATGGACGTGCTGCCCTGGCACTGAGGGCTCTGCAGTGTCGCTCACCCCCTGGTGATCAGGTCCGGCGCTGCCCCAATCCCCGCAGTGCTGAACCTGCCACGAGCACCCTTGGCTGTGGTCTCTGCTTAGCGACCAGGGTCCACACCACCTCTGTGTGGGTGGACCCCACGTTGCCGAGGTGGGACCTTCCCGGCGCCCCCAGGCCCCATGCCCGCCCAAGAGTGGGGGAGGCCGTGTAGGGGGGAAGACCCCTCTGTGCTGAGCCCTGCAGAGGCACCAGTGTGGGGACCTGCCTTCTCCTGTTTTTCCCCCCTCTCCTCCCCGAGCTGTCACTCGGCACCGGGATCGCACCACGCCTCCACACGGGGGTGGACCCCCCCAGTGCAGGGTGGCATGGCAGCCCCTGCCCCCGTACCACCTCTTGGCAGTGGGAGGGGACCTGCAGCCCTGCCTCGGCGGGGGGGGGAGGGAGGAGAGACACACAACCCTGCGGTGCCGGGTCCTGCGCTGCGGCACCAGATCCGCACCCTGCCCCAGAGTGGGGGCGGGCCCCCCAGCTCCTGACACTGCGGGGGCACCGGGCTCAGCACCGGGTCCTGCAGCAGTACCGGGTCTCGCGCCGCACCCCAGAGAGGGGCGGACCCCCTGGCACCGGGCACTGCAGTGGCCCCTGCACCAATGCTGCCTTTTGGTGCTGAGGGAGGGAACCCTGCAGCGCTGCCCCCAGTGAAGTGGCACCAGGTCCCGTGCTGCGCCCCAGAGTGGATGCGGAGCCCCTGGGGTTGAGAGCTCTGGCGGCACTGGGTGTCGCCCCGCGGTGCCAGCAGGAGGGAACCCCGGAGCGCCGCCTCTGGTGCAGCGGCACCGGGACCCGTGCAGGGCCTCGGTGCCGGGGAAGGGATGACCCCAAAGACCTGCGGCTCCACAGGGTCCCACACCGCGCCCCAGAGCGAGGGCGGACCCTTAAGCAGGAGTCCAGCAGCGGCACCGGGTCCCATGCTTGGTCTCGGTGCCAGAGGAGGGGTGACCCTGCAACTCCAAATCCTGCAGCTGCAGTGGGTCCCATGCTGCGCCTCAAGTGGGGGCAGACTCTTCGGTGCCGAGCCTAGCAGCGGCACCGGGTTCTGCGCTGCGCCTCGGTGCCGGGGGAAGGGGGGGGCACGGCACCGGGTCCTGCCGGGGCCGACCCTTCGGTGCCGAGACCTTTCAATGGCGACCAGGAGTCCCCCGGTGGCCGAGTCCTCTCCTCGGTGCCAAGCACCTTCCCTCAGCTCCAGGTGCTCCACGGCAACAGAGGTCCTGCTGGGTGACAACTCGGTGCCGGGTCCATCCTGGGGGAGCGTCTTGCTTACCCCTGTTGCCGTCCAGCGGGAGATCGCTTCCCCGTACCGGGGGTCTCCACCGCTCTTCAGGGGGACCCAACGCAGGCTTGCCCCAAGGCACCGGCCCCTTCTCCCTTGGTGGAGGGGGGCGCAGATGCGGCGTAAGCAAGCCAACAAGGCTCTTGCTGCCAAAAAGCCTCCAGTGCCAACGGCGTTGGCAGGGGCACTCTCCCACTCCCAGGAGTCGGGATTGGCACCCTGCACGGGGATGCAGGCTCTGGAGAAGGCTCGACAGGCCATGGCTGGTGCATCCCCGCCCTCGACCCTACCCGTACCCACGGTGCAGGGGAGTGTCCGTGCTCCACACGCTGCACCCCTCCGGCACTAGGGGTGCTGCTCGGTGCCGAGTCAAGCCTGGCGCCTGCAGGGAAGAGCTCGACAGTGCCACTTCCCCTTCCCCCCCCCCCACTCAAGACACCGATGGAGGGTGGGGGGGTCGGTTTCTTAAACCCAGGTGGCCGGGACGTGCCTTCCCACAGCCAGCACAGGGTTTGAACCCATGTGAGCCCGGCACAGCCGGGTCGCCCTTTCCTACTCTAACTAAAGGTCCTTATCTAACTGGAAACTAACTTAGCTCAGGGTGAACTGCTAGCTAACTACTTACATTAGGGAAGAAAGACTTGCAAGGAGCAAGAGTTGTTCCCGACAACCGTCACGGGCGGAAAGAAGGAACTGAGGAGGGGAGGGGCCGGCAGCGCCCTATATGCCGCCACATGAGGGCGGCCTCCAGGGGGCGCTGAGGCCGGCCCCTACAGGGGGCTGCTAGGGAAAAAGTTCTCCGGAGACCGTGCACGAGGGCATGCACACACCTAAG
This sequence comes from Mesoclemmys tuberculata, assembly GCA_007922155.1. Classification (NCBI taxonomy): domain Eukaryota; kingdom Metazoa; phylum Chordata; order Testudines; family Chelidae; genus Mesoclemmys; species Mesoclemmys tuberculata. Next base: position 12,340,783 of record ML675603.1, read on the forward strand.
TGGAATGCATTTGAGCAATCACTTGAAGGAGAACTTCAAGGTACAGAGAATCCACCAGCAAGTGCCCCATGCCCCATGCTGCAGAGGAAGGCGATAGTGTTATAATGAAAATGTTATTGTTGTAAGAGCCCTAGCCAAAGGAACAAGATCAGGAGATGTTAACCCTATGAAAGGATCTGACTGGAATAAAAAAAAACATAGCGGGTACTGTAAGAGCTAGGATTCTGTGAGATGGTGAACTTTTAGTTGAATTTAAAGCCAAAGAGCAAGCTAAAAATGCTAAAAACTAAAACGCTAGGAAAAGTTTGCCAGCTCCCGCAGTATTTGACTGAAATGGGGGGGAGATATGTAGTGCCATTATAGCTGACCAACGATGAGATAACCAAAAGCACAGGAAAAAAATAAAGGGTTAATAAGTAAATGACTAATTAGTAAAAGAGAAGAAAGCAAGCCATCAACAGCTGTACTGATTATAGTTAACGGTTATGACTCATACCTGAGAAAGTAACACTGGAGTTTCTGATATTCAGACCCATGCCATATATTCCTCCTCACTTAAGGTGTTATAAGTGCCAGTAGCAGGGACACACAGCAGCTGTTTGTAAGGGAAAGCACAATGTGGTAAACAAGGAAGAGAGCACTCCTATGAAAATTGTGTAGAAGGGACAGAGCTTAAATGCAGTCATTGTGGTGGTAATCACAATCAGGTATATAGAGGGTGTATTGTGGCAAGGCAAACTAAAGAGATACAAAAGACAAAAATTGTTAGCGTACCTCATGCAGAAGCTGTCAGGAGACTTTCAAAGCATCAGGTAGAGAAGGAAGAAACAGTCAGCACAGAAAAAGGGGAACTGCAGACAGCTTCATTTTATAATGAATATATAAACACTGAGGAAGGAACAGGCAATGATCTACTAGTAATAAAAAAGAAAGGTTTTTTGCATTTATGATAGAAGTGAAACTGTACACCAAAACTGTGGGCAGTGGAAAAATACTTGTATATTAGCAGCTTGTCAACGGATCTTATTCATGCAATTCTGAATGAAGTTAGTGGTGAAATATGACAAATATGGGGAATCCCAAACTTTTGTTGAAATGCACACAATCTAATAGCACATAGTCAGGAACTACAAGAAAATATCCTGGAAATGAAAGCTAAGCCAGATGGTCAAGTGTATCCAGGAAATGGGTGGTTGAAAAGCTTACATTTAAAATTCCAAATTGGCAAGACTAAAAACTGGGAAAAGGATGAGGCAGTTGTACTTTCATAAGGGAGAGATTAAACTACATAGCAACAGAGAATGAAGTAAGCCTGGAATATAATGCTGTTGAGATCCCAGTGTAGAAGATATTTCTTTAAGGATTTATAATATCTATAAATATCTACCTTGGAGCTACAAGAAATAATGAAGAATGCTAAAAGACCATATATTATACGCTGTGGCCTAAATAGGCATAACACATTGTGGGGAAGTAAGACAACTGATAAAAATGGTGCATGCTTAGAAAAGTTCATTGATGAAAAGTTCAATTTAGTGGTTTTAAATCATGGCACCACAACTAGATTTAGTGCAGCAGAGGGTAGTTGTTCCTTAGACCTGGAAATTATAACAGTAGATATTGCAAGTAAATGCAATTGGGAAAATATATAAGGAAGACAGAATTGGGAGTGATCATTTCCCAATACTTATTTTTCACAGGCAAGGTAAGTTTTAAGGTAATGGATAATTACCCACCTGGAATTTTAAGAAAACTAACTGGAAGCTATTTACAAGCAAATGTACTGAATTTGTGAATAATCATTGTGTGAGTAATGACAGAATTTCAGTGATAATGTAACAGATTAATAGCAGCAGCAGCTACTGGAGCCATACCTAGAACATTGAAGTAACCCAAAACTAAAAACTCACTTCAATGATGGAATGGGGAGTGCAAAATGGCAGTTAAAGAAAGGACCAAGACCTATACAAAAACAAAAACCAAAACCAATGAATAGTGAAGATCTAATGAAGTGTAAAAGGTATTAGGCAATAGCACAAAGAATCAAAAAAAGAAATCAAAGAGTTGGAGGAAATATTGTGGGAGGATAAACAAAGATACCAAGATACCAGAAATATACAAACAAATTAGAAGAATGAATGGAATTCAGACTAAGAACCACATCTCAGGTCTTACAACATAGTTAGAAATTCTGATACTGAGAAAGCAGAAGTTTTAGCAGAAACTTTTCAAGGGGTGAGGAATGATGAAAACGAAAGTGAAGTTTTCTACCAGATTAAAAGACTCTTCATTGAAGAGAATCATGATCTAATATGTAGTTGGGATAAACATGCAGATACTCTACTAAACGAATGGTTTTCTGAGAACTTAAGAAAACCATAGATATCAGCAAGAGTACGTCCACCGGTAAAGATAATATATGTAACACCATTTAAACATCTCTCAAAGCAGTTTTAGGGTTTTCTTGGAAATATTTAACACTATATAGGAAAAAGGAGTGATACCAGTAAGGTGGAAATATGCAGTAGTAATTCCAATACAAAAACCAGGCAAACTATCCACATAAATGGATGCCTAAAAAACCAATTGCCCTTGTGTCCTGTAGGGGTAACTGTATGGAGGGAATGGTGAATGAAAAATTGGCTGCCTATTCGGAAAACAATGGCATTATAGAAAAGGAGCAGAGCGGTTTTAGGAGGGGAAGATACGCCTTTGATAACATTGTTAAATTAGAAACTGAAATACAAAAATGTATGACGCACATGGGTTTCATAATAGCTCTTTCTAGATATTGAATAGGCATATGATATGCTATAGAGGGATACTGTACAAAGTAGGTGCACTGGGGATAAGAGAAAGAATGTATGTGTGGATTGGATTAGAGACTTTTTGAGTAAAAGGACCATGAAGGTCAGAGTTGTAAAGTTATGTCAAATATACATAATATTAAAAATGGTATACCACAGGGAGATGTTATCAACCCAACCCTATTTAATATTATGATAGATGATCACCCAAAACAAGCAAGTATGGCGTATGTGTCACACTACTTGCAGATGATTGTGCTCAGTGTGTTAAGAGCAGGAAAGGTGGCAGAAAAGAGAATGAACTAAACATTATGAGAGACATCTGACTGAGGAAATGCCTGGAGTTTCAAGTTCTCCATTACTAAAACCAAATGATTTAACTTCACAAAAAGGAAAGTTATAAAGGAATATACACTGTATCTGTATAGAGAACAACAGATATTGTTGAAAGGTTCATATTCTTGGGGTAATATTTGATACTAAATTACTATGGAAAGATCATATAAACTATTTTAAAGATACATGTACAGGAGGGAGTAACCCACTTACAAGTCTTTCTGGGACTGACTGGGTAGCAGAGAAGGAAACATTGTTGATGGCATACAGAGACTTAATCAGACCAGTTAGTGACTGTGGTTGCCAAAACTTTGGGTCCATAGCAAAATCAGAACTTCAAAAATTAGATTTCATACAAGTTCAAGCATTATGATTTGTGTCTTTAGTACAACACCTCCATGCTCGCTAGAGATAGATTCTAGTGAAAGGCCTGTTACACTATGAACGAAACTACTGGACCTAGCTTTCTGGGCCAGTGTTAATGGGATATGCAATAATGAAAGTACCAAACAAATTTATGAGGATTGTTGGGAACTCAGTAGGTGAACGATAGCACACCGTGTTAGAACTCCATTTACCATTCAAGTCAAAGTGTGGCTGCAGGAGTTGAAAGACAAGGAAAAGCTGAATGAAACCAAAACTTTCAGTCATGGGAAAATTAGTTATGGATGGGAAGTTGCATGACCAAACATTGATTTAGATTTACTTTATAAACTTAAGGGTAAAAAAGTGGCAGTAAGTATTAAAAATGAATAAAAATATAGTGGAGAGCACATACTGCAGCTGTGAAATGCTATTTAGCCAGCGAGAAGGCCTTTAAATCACACTTTTCAGGTTTCCCTCCACTGGGCTCAATGGGGTGAGGAAGGAAGTTAAGCATGCTGTGAGCATCAGCAGCCCATTTGGCTGGCTCACAGAGACCAGATGTTTAATAGGCTGGTTGAAAACTTTTGACTTCTTGCAGTGACAGGAAAAACCATAATAAGCAAAGCTTGCACTGAGCAGTGACTGCACCAGCTCAAACAATCCTCTTCTGAACATGAAACACAGCCAGCCACGTAAAAGAGCTGTCACTGGTGAATCAATCACACCTGCTAACAGCAAAGCAAGGGGTACCTGCAATATGTGCAGTATTGCACTGGACTGGAAGAATACGTTTAAAAAACCATCATTTAAATCAGAGAGGAATATGATCTTAGGGAAGGGGGGGGGTGTCAAACTGGGATCAGGAACTAAGCAGTCCTGAAAGTCTAATTCCAGCTCAGACACATGCTACTCTCATAGCTTCAAGCAAGTCACTTATCCTCTCTTCTTCAATTTCCCCTGCTGTAAAATGGGGCAGTAAAATTTACTAGCTTACCTTGCAATTGTACCATTAGGAAAAGTGCTTGTAAGGTTCTCTGAACATGGGAAATACTGAGTCCACCACAATGGGGCCCCAATCCTGATTAAGATTTCTGGAAGTTACTGTAAAACAAGTAATAATAAAAGTGCTAGTCTTCAAAACCTAGCTGAAGAGTCACTGTTATTCAGTTGAAGCCCTACTGGAAGAAGTAGTTTCTGTTTGAGACACCTAATTAGAAAGAATTACCATCATTTCCCAGGCCAACTAGTTCGCTCCTTAGAAAAGGGGTGAGAGGCTCATGGAGATGATAGAATGTTTCATGGCATGTTCTTTAGAAAGGCTTTCAACACTAATCGCAGGCACATTCTGATCTCGCTGCTTGTTGACATGATTGTGGTTACACAGAAGTCGCTGATGTAACTGAACATTAGATCAGCTGGGCCTGTGCATCTCTCTGAACTTTAGAGGGCCATCATCTTTGTATTTCTAATGTGGACTGTGTTTAGGGACTGTCTAGTTTCATAAGGAGCTTTGTTTTACTATGAAAATTGATACGACAATGACAAAGAGATATTGCTAGTATGAAAGTTGCTTGATATAATAAGAGGCCTGTTAGGGCTGGAAGGGACTCATAAAAGGTTAGCTTATATCTATGGACAAAAAGCATTGAACTTTCACAAAGGAAGAAGGAAATCAACAGAGCTTGCAAAGTCTCTGCTCACTGTCTGTGGTGGCCAGCAGGAACATAGGCAGGTATACATCCATGCAGCCCCAATGGACACTGCTATACAGATATCCTGAGTGTACATGCATTGCTTTGGGACGGGCCCCTTAGGGTGCTACTTAGGGCTGCGGTACAGCTGAGCCCACTTAACTCTCCAGCCTGGGTTATCTCCCACACTACTTTGCTAGTGACAAGCAGCAAACCCCTTCAGGTGCTGTTATCACTCAGCCCAACAGTAGGTGGAGCCCTACGCCCAGCTAGATTGCATGAATGCTCCCAGAGCTACTCATGAATCTCACAGAGAAAGGCCCCAGCCAGTCTGTCCCAGTTCCCTGCCCTGCACCCCCAAAGTTGCCCTGCCCTGTCCTGCCCTGGTCAGAAGTCTGACCAGTAAGTTTATCACCCAATTTGCCCCTCCCTCAGCACAGAGGAGACATACACCAGCTTTTGTTAACTGAGTGGAAATTTTTCCAAACACTTCACAGAAACACATTGTTTTACTAAGAATATAAAACAGGTTTATTGCTTACAGAAAGATGGACTTTTGGTGAGTATAAGGGGTAGGCATAAGAAATCAGAGAAAGATATCAAAGAAAATAAAGATAAACATGCAATTTAAATCTTAACCTCTAGGCAGTAGCTAGATTAAGCAGATTTCTCATCCCACCTGGATGTTCCAGTTCTCACTATACAGGTTCTCTCAAGCCTGGGTCCAGTTTTTTAGTGTTCCCATGTTCTTCTTTGAGTCGATGAAGCAAGCATCATGGCTGCAATCCTCAGGTCTCCCATCAGAAGTCCTGCAGTCCTCTTTGTTGAGCAGATGGACTCCAGACTGCACAGCATGAAAGATTAAAGGGCAATGCTAAAATCCCTGGCCTCTATACCTCATCTTCCTCTGGGAGACACTTCAAGCCCCCACATCACCAACAGTTGGGGGACTACTCCCACAAGGACTCCTATAAGAGAAAAGTAAGGGTTATAAGTGACACCAGGGCCACTCATCCAGTCGACCCACAGCCGGACCCTAGCTACCATAATAGGGGCAGAAAATGGGCCTTTTGAAGGTGTGCCCAGGTGTGACCTACCAGTTTCAGCTGCGGATCCAACCCCCCTAATGTCTTCTTTCAGTTTAGCCCACTTCTTCCCGGCTTAGACCACCATCTCTTCAAAATGATGGGTGCCCAGCATGGTGGCATTTGTCTATACCCTCCAGTTTGCCTCACTACCTCTCTCCCAGTCCCTCTTCAGGAACCCCTCACGAGCAACTTCTCAAACAGGAGGTGCAAGCTCTCCTGCTGGTGGGTTCAGTGGAAGAGGGTCCCCAGGACCTAAAGAGTCGAGGGTTTTACTCCGGTTATTTCTTAATTCCAAAGGCAAAACAAGGTCTGAGGCCTATCCTGGACTTAAGACACCTCAACAAATACCTCAGAAAGTTAAAGTTCAATATGATTTCCCTGGCCTTCATCATTCCCCTCTCTGGATCCAGGCGACTGGTACACTGTTCTCAATTTAAAGAATGCTTGCTTTCACATCGTAATTTTCCCTGCCCCCAGGAGGTTCCTACAGTTTACAGTAGAAGACCATCATTACCAATTTGCAGTGCTCCCTGTTGGCCTTTCAACTGCACCAAGAGTCTTTACCAAGTGCACATCAGAAGTAGTGGCATACTTTCAAAAGAGAGGGGTGCAAGTGTTCTCTTGTCTGGACAATTGGCTCATCAGGGACAGGTCAAGGTTTCAGGTCCAGGCCAGAATCGACATGACCCGAAACATTTGCCAAGTGCTAGGTCTCCTAATAAACGAGCAAAAATCAACTTTAGTTCCCATACAAAGCATATTCATTGGGGCTATGCTGGACTCATCCAAAGCCAAAGCATTCCTTCCAGAGGAAAGATTCCTGGCTATGACAAACATTATAACTTGTGCTTTGTCCCACCCCCTCACAACAGCAAGGGTTTGCCTCAGCCTCCCGGCAGTCGGCACCTATGTAGTTCCCCATGCCAGACTGCACCTCACACCCCTCCAAATGTGGATGGCATTGATGTATTCTTCAGTCAGGCACTGCCTAGACAGGATACTTACAATTCCTCCAGAAGCACTTACCTCCCTGGGGTGGTGCACAGATCTGTGTTGGGTGCTCGTGGGCATGCCTTTCGAGGTATCCCAGCCATCAATGACACTGATTTCTGATGCTTCAGACAGGGAGGTCACTTGGGTTCCCTAAAGACCTAGGGTATGTGTATCTCAGAAGAACTGCAGCCACATATTGTCAGAGAAATCAGGACAATTGGTTTAGTTTGCATGGTCTTCCTACCAACAAAAGTGGTGCAGACACTCACGGACAATACAGCCCCCATGTACTATATCAACAGGTAAGGGGGATCTCAAACCCTGGGCTTGTGCAAGGAGGCCATGAGTTTCTGAGACCTTTGTGTCATGCACAGCATTCACCCAATCGTGGTACATCTCCCGGCGGTCAACTCCTCTTTGGAGGACCCACTCAGCAAGTCCTTGTACTTTCTCCAGAAATGGTCCCTCCATCCAGAGGTAGCAACCTGCATCTTCTAGAGGTGGTGGCTCTCTCCAAGTGGACCTCTTTGCCACCAGGGACAACAAGCAGTGCCCTTGCTTCTGGTCTCAGTGTGGACTCCATCACAGATGCCTTTCTCCTCTCCTGGTCAGAGGATCTCTTGTACGCCTTCCTGCCTATACCTCTGATCCACTCAGTTCTTCTGAATGTGAAGAGAGACAGGGCTCTGAGTCAGGTCATTCTTGTAGCACCAGCATGGTCCTGGCAATATTGGTATGGGATGCTTCTGGAGTTGGCAGGACCCAAGTGTTGGACCCTGCCGCTGAGGTCAGAGCTCCTGTCTCAAAATCAGGGTCACTTGCTTCACCTGGAGCTGAGCGCCCTACATCTGACAGCATGGATGCTCCACAGCTGAGTCGGGAGGAACTGGCCTGCTCAGCCGCAAATTCAGCATCCCGAGAGTTCTGGAGTATCCGCACCACCTAAAGCAAGGGGGGTTGGCTCTCATCTGTTAAGGTCCATGTAGTGGCCATTTTGGCTTTCCATCCCTTGGTAGAGCGGTGCTTCAAGTGTCACATCCATGAACTCCTACCAGCAGTGTGTCCAGGGGTGGGCGAGTCACTTAATTTGGGAATGGACATAAGCAAGCACTCAAAGAAGAAAGAATGGTTACATGTAACTGTTGTTCTTTGAGATGTGTTGCTCATGTCCATTCCACATCCACCCACCTTCCCGTCAGTCTGAATTGGGAAAGGACATGAGTAACATCTCAAAGAACAATTACGGGTAAGTAACAGTTCTTTCCTGTTGCTTCTCAGTGCAGATGAGGGTGGAGAAAGAACAAGATATGCAGCCTCTCTTCTATATCTTTTTGACCATGTGGCCACTAGATATTAGTCTAGGCATGTCCATGCTGAGTCACCAAGTTCCTTAATCCCTCCGTGCAAGTGAGTGATAGTTTAGCAATCTCTATTGTATAGTCTTGTGCAGTGGTCATTATATTGTAAATCCTTTGTTTACAAATCCTTTGCTGCTTGATGTCTGCTGAGCTCTCCTGGTGGGGTAAGGGGAGTGAAGGGGGGGGTGCCTTCTCTGTTACTAGCAAGCTTATAATATATTATAACAGCAGCAAAATCTTATAATTTGATGCATATTAGCAATATGCGTATTTTGACAGCACAATGGGTTTTAGCTGATTATGACCTTTAATTAGTTTGCTTACATGGCATGCTTAATATGAATTATTACAACTGTACAGAAATGATGACTAAGGTATGCAGCTTTGGGGTACAGTATGTCACACACCCACAGTGGGAATCAGGCAGGGCTCATAGAACATCAATGATATGCATTGTAGATGACTCACATGAAACTCAAACAAGCTGCTTCCCTTGCTGAGCTCCTGGGTTTCTAAGCAAGGTTTCATGGGCACAGATATCAAAGCAGGGAAGGCATCAAAACACAGTAATTAGCCACCATAGCATAATTCCAGGGAGAGGCTCATGTAAGGTTCACACAGACCAATTCTCCTGAGTTCCATGCAGCTCAGTTACATTAATGCAGACCTCAGCAATGGCCCAGGGCCTCTCATACGCTGCACCCTCAGCGCAATGTATGTTGCCACAAAATAATGGACACTCAGAAGCTTGGTACAGTGTGGTATAGTAGGAAGAATGTTTGTTTAATTCGGATTTTTGCATTCAGACAAAAAACAAGAGAGTTTCTTTTCTGACATGCAGATTTCCTCGGGTGAATAAGAAATTATTCCTGGACCTGACGCTTTAGGGATGACCTAGATAAGAGGAATTATTTATTCATTTCATACTGATGTCTTCCTATTTGTGGAAGCCCCTCACATGCTAAGCACTACTCCGTATAAATAAAGCAAGTAGCAGCAAGGGGCTGACCTCATGCTTCTGCCACAGGCCAAGCTCACACTGGCTTCAAGTGGAGCTTTAAAAGTGTGTAAAGCTGGCATTGGAAGCGGTGAGCTTTGCCTCCACATTTCACTTAGTGCTCATGCTGGGCACCCACCTTAAAAATCCTGTATTGTAAACAGCATTCTTTACCTGTGTTACAAAAACACCACTTCAGGTTATTAGAAATAAAATAATTCTAAAATGTTATTTCACAGTCAATTACTTTAAATCTTTACTTTCTTTCTGCTCTGCTCAGACTCTGGGTAGGGAAGATTGCCATCTGCTTCACTGCTGGTCTTACTGACAACAATGAGGATTCAAACATTGCAGGGAAGTATTTAAAAATTATTTTCATTGGACATGTGGACACATCTCCCTTGGTCTTTGGTTTTAATAGATATGAGCATAATTTTCACTGCTACAGGATCTTTCATGATGCAAGAGGTTAGCAGCTGTCATACCAGCTCGCTAATACAACACGACACGGCTTTAAAAATTAGCAATAGTCATTGGGTGGTAGATTTGAGCAACAGACAACTCACGTTCCCTGGAGAGAGCAGACGTCTTTAGTGATTCGAGTTGTTTTGTTTTTTTATATTAAAGCCACACATTAATTGATTAAAATCTAATTACGAGACCATGGGCTCACACAGAACGTCACAGGCAGCAGCTATATTGCACGGCATCAATGTATTGACTTCACTGTGGTAGAATTAAGCCCTATCACCTCTGCAAGGCAGCCATCAGCAGTCAGCTGGAGCACGTCTGGCAAACCCCACAGTAGAGGACAGCTGTGCACCCCCATCCGCTATGTTACAGTGGCCCACGTAGAACACAGGAATGTGGAATTTTCATCTAGTGCCCCATTCACAGTATAGTACACAACTTATCAAGGTGTCTGACCTTAGCCCTTAAAGGCATGTCTACACTGCAATTAAAAACCTGCAGCTGGCCCGGGCTGGATGACTGAGGTTCAGGCTCAGGGGCTGTTTAATTGTGGCATAAATGTTTAGGCTTAGGGTCCTAGAACCCAGCCCCAGCCTAAGAGGGGGGAGGGTACACAGGTCAGGCTGCCACCCAAGCCCCAAAGTCTACAAACACAATTCAACAGCCCCTTAGCCCAAGATGCACAAGCTTGAGTCAGCTGGCCCAGGCCAGCCATGAATGTCTCATTTCAGTGTAACCATACCCTGAGAGAGTCAAATTCAGGCCCAGGCCTGGCTCCTGGATTGTGAGGTGGTCACTAACAGGGCACTGTGTTAGGTGTACATACGCGGTTATAAGGAGTCATTGGGGATCCTGTTCATCTTCCATCTGCTGGCTACTTCCCCAGCTTGCCCTCTTGGTCCACCTGCTGCTGCTTCTGTCATATGCAGAGAACCAGCAAAAGGGGAAAGCAGCTCACAATAAGCGGGGGGGGGCAAGGACTTCCTAGCACAGATCCCAGAAACAACCCCAGGCAGGGCCCCCACATGGAGGAGGCGTCAGGGGGGGAAGGGTACACGTCACTGGGGTGCAGAGGCTGCAACCCCCATTACCATGAGGAAAAAAATGTTCATGGCTCATAAGGCTGTATGGATGGGAGGAGGGATTGTGGAGGGGGACTGTGTTATGAGTTTGTCCTGGGCCTGAAAAAATTATGGTTTGGTCCTGCCCCCACGCCAGCTGTGGAAACAGGGTAAGCAAGCAGCAAGGGGTGTTCTGTCCAGAAGGGAGCTTTCAGATTATTCTGGAAGAGAGATATCAGGCGTATGCTTGGAGAGGAGTCAGGCAGAAGAAAGATGGGGGATTAAGGCCCGGTCTACACTTACCTTTAGGATTTGGCAGCAGTCGATGGGAGATACACAAGTGACATAAATCACTTGCGTATCTCCCGTTGACTTCGCGGCGTCTCCTCTGTGCGCTGTCCGCACTGCGCTGCACTACGCCACTTACCAGGGTGGACAGACCACTCAGTCGATCCAGAGCAATCAGACAGCAGCGAATTTGGCACAACTGCTGGCTCTATTTTCCAGCTCTAAGGCTACAGAGTGCATCAGCCTGATCTCACTCCTAACCCTCTCTCCAGTGCAGCCTTTCATGCTGGCAGTAGTTTGCAGTAGTGCTGCCGGGCTATGTGGCTGTATGGTAAGGGGCTGTTTACTCAGCCGCATGTTGACCCTTTCACCCTAACCTTACATTGGTAGCTTAGTCTGGCTCTTTCTTGTTTTGCCTACGCATGCAAGAAAAATCTTCTGTACACATTCCGCATACATACTATGTTCAGGGAACAAATAAGGTCCAGGTACAGCAGCCGGCTATGGTCCTGGGAGAGCAGGTCCTGCCGTCTCGTGAGCTCCACAGGGTCAGCAATCGAGAGGTCCAGGAGCATGCTGTACCAGTGTTTCCTCGGCCATGCCAGGGCAATCAGTATCACGTCCGCTCTGTCCCTCTTGATTTTCAAGAGGACTTTGGGCAGGAGTGGAAGGGGGGGAAATCCGTACATAAGGGTTCCCGTCCATTCCATGAGGAACACATCGGAAATGGAGCCTGGCTCGCAACCCCGGAGTGAGCAAAACCTCAGGCACTTCTTGTTCCAGGACGACGCGAAGATCGTCCAGCTGGGGAAAATCCCACTTGCGGAAGATGGAAGCTGCTATCTCCGGATGCAGCCACCAGTTGTGTTGGCGTAGAAACGACCTGCTGAGGCGGTCCGCCTCATCATTCCTGACCCCCTGAGGGGTGACAGGCAGATAAATGAAAGTTGTGCCTCACTGCAAGTCCCACAGTCGCACTGCATTCTGACACAGGCCAAAAGACCATGCCCCCACATGTCTGTTGATATAGAACATGGCTGCAGTATTATCCGTCAGCACTTGTACCACTCTGCCCATTAGGAATCTGAGGAACACTCAGACTGCCCTGAGTTACCCTCCATATAAATGTGAGGATCATCTCCTCCTCTGACCAGAGACCTTGCGTGCTCAGGTTGACGCTGATGTGGGCTCCCCACCCCACATCCGAGGTGTCGGTGATCAAGGTGACTGATGGGACCAGATCCCTGAAAGGGACTCTCTTCAACACCACCTTGGGGTTCCGACACCAATTCAGAGAACCCAACACCACAGGGGGGACTTTGACACCCTGTGCAGGGAGTGCCTGCTGGGCATATACACGGAGGCCAGCCATGCCTGGAGCTGCCTGAGAAGCCTCTGGTGTTGACGGCACCAGTAGAGGCACTCCCCCACCGCCAGGAGTCAGAGGAGGCTCTCTACAAGGGGATGCAGGCACAGGAGCAAGCTCGACAGGCCAGGCTGCATCCCCACACACGACCCCACTGGTATCAAGAGTAGGGGGGAGTGAGTGCGCACCGTGCACGGCTTTCTTCTTCTTAGTCTTTGGCACCGGAGACTGCTGCCTCGATGGCTCTGGTGCCGATGGTGCGCTCTGCACCGAGGTGACACTCGGTGCTGATGTGGAGCAAGAAGGCTCAGACGCGGGACGGAACGCTTCTTCCATCAGGATGGCCTTCAGACAAATGTCCCACTCCCTCTGAGTCCTTGGCTTAAAGGCTCGACAGATTTTACATCTGTCTTTATGGTGTTGTTTCCCGAGACACTTCATGGGGGTCACTAACCGGGAAAGCCTTGTCACAGCTGGAGCAAGGCTTGAATCCAGGGGACCCGGGCATGGCCGGGCCCCTGATGAGCCCTAGGGGCTCCAATCTAATAAACTAGCACTATAACTACAAAAACTGTAAAACACGAAGGGGTAGAGATACTTGCAATGGCAAGCTCGTCCCAGCAACCGTCACGGGCAGAAAGAAGAAACTGAGGGGCCGTAGGGTTGGTGGTGCCTTATGTGCCGCAGCATGAGCACGGTACTCCAGGGGATGCCTCAGTCGACCCTAAGGATACTGATAAGGGGGAAAAGTTCCAGGAACCCATGCATGGTGGCATGCACTCACCTACACTGGAATGGACATGAGCAATTACTCAAAGGAGGACCTTAATTATGGGGTTTCACATCACCCTCTTATAATCCAAAACTGGTTACTAGCTGGGTAGACAGACCACTGGCCAATATCCAGCTTCCTACATGAGTGCAGAATTCATAGACAGCACGGGCCCTTAGATTTAAGAAAGCCTGTCAGTGAGAGTAATACCCATGTTTCAAAGTTGGCTGCATAAGCTACATGCAGAAAATGTGCAGCAGGTCTGAGTCAGGACCTTTCAAGGCAAGTACTTAACTCTGGACCCATGCAAATGAAATCTGAGTTTTCTATAGACAGTCACATTTTCTAGCAGGCTTCTATTCTATGCTCTGGCTAGGGCAAATTCTTATACTCTTTACAATATCAGCCAATCACACCTGAAGATAGAATGAGTAAAGGGGTCAATGGAAAGGATAAAGTAAACTATACGAAGAAGACAGTAAGAGTGTTGTCCTGTCACATTTGCATCCTTTTATGAGATTAGCTTCCACTGCCCCTAGAACTGGTGGTTTAAAGGAGTAGTGCTACTGGGATTACATTACAGTAGAACTTCAGCATTACAAACACCAGAGTTATGAACTGATTGGTCAACCACACACACCTCATTTTGAACCACAAGTACACAATGAGGCAGCTGCAGACACAAAAGACCACCAAACCAAATGCAGTACAGTACTGTGTTAAATGTAAACAACTAAAAATATAAAGAAGTTTAAAAAAGTTGAGAAGGTAATGAAACTACTTCTGCGCTCATTTCATTTAAATTAAAACGGTTAAAAGCAGCATTTTTCTTCTGCATAGTAAAATTTCAAAGCTGTATTAAAATCAATGTGCATCTGTAAACTTTTGAAAGACCAACCATAACTTTTTGTTCAGTAACGAACATTTCAGTTATGAACAACCGCCATTCCCACAACATTTGTAAGGCTAAGCTTTTAAGGTACTTGTTGGAAAAGTGAAGCTTTACTCTTGTGCAGAGACAAAAAACGCACCCCTTACAAAGCAGTCAAAATGAAATAGAGACAAACCAAACAACCCAGCTGAAAGAGCAGCTCACTAGTCAAAAAAACTGGCAAAGCTTTGAACTGTTTTAGGCCATGAAGCAGGTTCTGTATTTATAACATCGCCGTATAAACAAGTAATTGGTTATAAATTCAGAGCAATGTGCTATCAAGGGAATTATAGACAGATTAGGGCCCAGCTATGCAGTAAAATACTTCCCCCCCCCCTTCTATTGGCCAGCTTTACCTAGTATAGATTAATTAGGTCAAGAGTAATACGCTGAAGCAATGCTAAGGAAAAAACAGAAAATGGGTTTCTGCCCTCCTGTGACTCCAACAGTCAGCATTGCCAGTGCCTGCTGTACCAGTCCATACTCTAACATGCAGGAACTAAGGTCTGAATTAACAACTGAGTGGACAGTTGTGACTGACTCCCGGTTTGGAGTTTGTACTAAAAGCCTTGGGACAAGACAACAGCTGCTTAACACCTTTGTTTTAATTTTTGTTTAAAAAGGAAGGACATTCACAGGGTAACATGACACCTGAGGAAGGCTGGGCTAGGAGCCAGGTTCCTCTGTCATTTGCAAAATGGGGACAATGCTCGTTGGGCTGGGTGGGGAGGATCAGTCAGCGTTTGTAAAACCCTTTGAAGGTGAGCAAGACTATGATTATAAAAATACTATGATATTAGTAATAACCTGTAGCTTATTACTCCACCACAGGTTACACACAGCCTATCAGTGTTACTCAGAGACTATAACCTACCAACCACAGGTGCAATGAAAGTCTCCACTCAGTCATTATCAGGGAATGCAAGTTCTGATTAATGTGCAAGGTACATGGGATCATACTAAAAACCCTTAGTAAAACAGGCATGGCACTAATTAATTATTCAGCCACTCTGCAGAACACAGGTGTATACAATTTTGTCTCTGTAAAGATAAAAAGAATTTGAAATAGGATACTTGGTGTTCTTGCATCATAGAAGTGGTTTAAAAAGAAAAAAAATCCTATTTATAGTAATTTTCCCCAAGCTGAAACTTGGCAATCTACTGCACAGGGTAAATAAGGAATACTTTATGGAAACAAAGCCAACTTCAACAAAAGCAGCATTGCCACACTCTCATCTGTATGCTAGTCACCATGTTAGGGGCCAGATGTTTGGATGTGGGAGTTTCATTCAGAGAAAGAATGATTTAAGGAGTGCTGAAATCCAACAGCCACCCCTCCCCCCAGTCAGTAAGAACAACCTCCGCCATTCAGGCAGACTTCAGCCTATACTGATCTCCCCACTGGACCAGTTAATGGAGCTGTCTAGAAGTTGCAAACATGGGGCAGCAATAAGCTCATTTCTGCAGTACCCAGCTTGCCCACAAAATGGGAGATTGGGACCTACCAACTGCTTCCCTGCCAAGCCCAAAAGGAATAAGATGGTCATTGCCTCATTATGCCTGCCCAAGATGGTCATTGCCTCATTATGCCTGCACCCCAGCCCCTTCCACCTTTGTCTAAGGTCCTGTCTACACATACCTCAGAGATTCAGCAGCAGTCGACAGGAGTTACACAAGCTATGCAAAAAACTTGCGTAACTCCTGTCAACTTCTTTGTGTGCTGTCTTCACTGCACTGCACCACTTGAGAAAGTGGTCTTAATATGTCAATTTCTGGATAGACTAAGTGGGTCTTCACTGACCGCTCAGTCGATCCACACAAATCGATCTGACAGCAGCAAATTTGCCACCATCAGCAAAGACATAGCTTGAGGCATCTCAAAGCTGTTGATTTTGCTATGTCATAACTAGGCACCTTCTACATTGTAAGTCAGGGCTGCTCTAGGCTTTTCAGAGCTTAGTGACAATAAGACAAGCAGGGACTTGTCTATTTTCCTTCCCTTCCCTTGCTACATACATATACCACATTCTGCCTGTGAGCTCTACTCAGGGTTGGGAACCAGCACTGCTTACCCTTCTCTGCAGCTGCTGTAAATCTGCCTACTACACAAGGAGTAGAAAAGCAGCTCAGCTTTCCAAAACAAGTTGGGGAAGTAGATTCCCTGCCATGTCCTCAGCTCTGGTGTCAGACTAGATATGTGGAAGCGGGAATGGCACTCCTGTCCTGCAAGTTTAATGCTGTACCAGTTTCTCACACTACTGCTGATAGCAACAAGACTCTAATCTATTCTAGGGCAAGGTATTCTAGATTCAGGGCTGCAATCCAGGATTTGCATGAAGGGATCAGGGGAGTTATTAGGTGTGGCACAAAACTTCTACAAGTTTTACAAGAAGTTTAAGCATGTGATAAAAGTGGAAGCACAACATGAGGCCTCAGTAAGTGTAGTCCTGTAAGGTCCTTATCATGAAGATTCTACAAGTGCTAGGTAATGGTTTGGCGTAGAACGAGAGTGCAGCACACTACAAAAATTTCTACTTCTGGCTTATGACTGATCCCTAGTACAATTTGAGCAGAACATTTCAGCACTCCTACAAATACCACAACAAAGCATCGGTGCAGTGGAATACTGGATATAGTAAGTATAGAGGCTCAAAGTAACCTCACAACATGTGTCCAGTCAGTCTTTCAAACTCATTTTTGGACATTCAGAAAGAGCAGATCTAGTGAGAATGACAAGTCGTTCTAATTGAAACTCAAAACTTCAGAAACCGTGACAGATACGACATTATTGTTCTTGGCAGGTGATGTCAAAGAAGCATTCTGAAGTGTCGCTGAGTGTATGAAGTCTTGAAAGTTGCAGCTACATAATCAAAGCTGACAAAAAATGAAAGCGGGGGGTGTTACTCTTTTTGGAAGGAGTCCAAGTCTTGTAAAATAGATTTGTTATTCAAGACTGGTAGTTCACCCTCTCATTCCCCCATTCCTGCTTTTTAGGTACCTGAAGCATACACAAAAGTCACACCAGAAAGTCACGTTGGAGTATCTTCCAAATTGGAGACGGCCACACAGCAGGGAGCCATTGCTTTCAAAAGGCAGCTAATGAGACCACTCCAGAACTCAACTTCTCTGATGCTGCAGCTTCTAATGCTTGTAAGGTAGATTGACAATTACAAAAGAATCACTTCAATGGAAGATTGTACATTTACACAAGTGGTTCTCACATTTTTTGTAATAGCAACCCATTTCATACAGCAAGCCTCTGAGTATAAACCTCCCCCCATGTAAGTTAATACATTTTTATATTTAATACTATTTATATGCTACATTTATAACCCTATTTAAAATGAATTTACCTTTTCTCACTGCTTTTAAAATCAACTAACACATTTTATCTAATTATTGTTATAAGCAGAAAAGTTTTTGTTTTTAATAGTTACTATTTAATACTAGGGTGCAAAGAAACTGGGTCAATATCACTGCCACCCTTACTTCTGAACCGCCTTCAGACCTGGGCTGCCTGTGACCCTCCAGTTTGAGGACCCGATTTACACATTTCACAATAGCGTGTTTCCTTATCAGCAAGACTGCAGCCTGCACCAATGGAGCCACAGCAATGAGAGGTAAGAATAAAAGCTTGATCACACAATTTACCGTTGCATCTAATGCATCAGAGCATCACTGTTAAATACACCAAGCTTCACAGGAAGTGCCTGAAAACAGCTTCATGAAGGGCCTTGGTGCAAGTTCATGAAATTATAATGAACTTCATTAGATGTTGCCCAATGAATTCACAACTTTTTGAATTGCCCTGCCATGCCATGGGCTTCCTTCACCAATGGTTCCTCTCACATTGAAGCAAGGCTGCTAAGAGGTAAAGTGCTAACTTGATTCTGAATAAGGGAAGTGCAAGTTTTCCTGAATGATCAATCTACCTTTTAGTAATCCATCTTGTACAGAAAATTTAACATACCTGGTTAAGTTTGGCGTTTAACTCAGTACAAAAAAATTCAAGTACATGCAGAAATTGAAGTGAAGTTCAGAAACTTGGAACTGGGTCTTTTGAAGTACAAAGAAACTGTGCAACTTCCTCGTTTCAAACTTTGAGGGAGATGAAGAACAAGGTGAACCATTAAATTCAAGCCAGATTGAGACCAGCTACTTGACATTTAATTGGTGACCTACGCACCAGGGTAGAATATATAAAGTATCCTAAGTAGAAGATACAGTTTATTCAGTAGCATGGACCAGGCCATTCCAAGAAACTGATAAGCCTCTCTGTGAAGAGTCCTTGCAAACACTTCACAGATTTTTTGGCCACCTCAAGGTTGCCACCCTGTTCTAGATGCAGAAGCCTTGGAAGTTCGCATCCCATTTTTATCCTCACCTTCAAACAGATGCCTGATGATCGTGAAAAAATGCATTACAATTGCCTGTCATTCAAAAGACAAGATTGTTTCCCCAATTCAGCCTCCTATGAAATGTCTCCTTCACTAGACAGGCCTCTCCATCACCACCGTCCCAAATGTATTTAAAGCTTTGTACCGTCTTTAAAATTATCGTTTTTGAAACTTCCTCATTATTATTTCTGATATGGCTACAATTAAAAGTTTTAAACTTTCCATGGTTCAGGTCAAAGATCCTGAACCTTTACAAGAATGGAAATATTTACCATAAAACTGGTCATGACTGGTCTGACATTCGACCCTCTGAAAATCAGTACAGACATGAAACCAGGCCAATGGTGGTCTCCATATGGAAAACACATTTGGAAATGCCATGAATAATGCATGCCAACACATTCAAGACACAAGTAATTTCTTGCAAAAGAGCCAGTTTGAGTTTATAATGCAGAATTGCTTCATTATTTAATTCTATTTTGAAAATACTGACCCTAGTGACAAGCCCATGTAAACAGTTTATAACAGACCCTTCATCGTAGCTATTTATTTGGGTGCCTCTACCAAATGAGTCATCTTAAGTGAGAAGAATGGTGCTGGTAGCCTATTATTCTATTCGCACCCTTAGTTCTTTCTCAATTTAACAGGCTACAGCATAGTGCATCATCCTTATCAGCTGGTACACACATGTTCATCTGAGGTTGTAGTCAGCCATCCAGGAGTTCTGCCAGAGGGTATGTTTCAGATCACTGTAGCAAACAAATCTCTGAACAAGCTAAACAAGTCGTTGGCGCCAACATCTCTCTCCACTAGTCCCTGGGGGGCTGATCAGTTTGTAGGAAAACCTATTTTAAATTACTGTTACATTTATTATCTTATTTAAAAAACTGTTAAACTGAGCAACACAATAAGGTTTGCAGCTATTTTATTTACAAGTATACATTTAACACAAAGAAACACTGATATCCAAGCCTAGTTAAGAGTAGTGTAACAATATGCATTATTTTGATGATTATTCTAACCAACAAACTACACTGAAAAAGTAATGCCAGTAAAATACTTGGTCATAATATTAAGAAATACAATATAAACTGAAAATATGATTGCTTAAAATTTGAAAATGGAAGTGAAGCCATTTACACAGGAGTCAGAGTTTAACAATCTGAAGGGAAAAGCTCCAACCAACTGTGTATCTTTCAGGTTAACAGAAGAAAAAAAGCATAGTTTATCCTTAAAGATAATAGGCAGTTTGCTTCTTCAGGTAGAATGTATTCCCAGTGTTCAGGTTTTGCAATGGAATTACATTACTGAGCATGAAGACTTTCCTTGTGAAGCTGCCCCATCGATCTTTTCTGCCTCCACAATTATCCTCCTAAAAACATCAACGGCAGTCTGTAAAGAGAGGGGAGTGTAATTAGCATGAAGGCTGCAAATACTACTGAGAAAGATAATTTGGCATAGTTTTGCTGGCTGCTCTATTAGACAAATGCATGCTCAATACATCAAGTCAAGCCTCAAACAAATATGGTCGGAAACAGATATGTAGGAAATGTAGGTATAATTTAAACATTTACCACAGGAAAAAAACTCCTTTTGAAAAGTGAGCATAATCTACCCAATATACATGCTTGCAGGGAGGAACATTTTCTAAAACATTCTGCAGAGAACAAGCTTTAACTGAATTGTCAAAAACAAACAAAAAGCTAATTACTATAATTCTGCTTTGTATTGTAGGCATTTTGAATAGCAAGTAAGTGTTCAATGACAATATTGAAAGCTTAGCTAATCTGTCTCTCCAAAGATAATATACAAGTATAAACTGATTGACATACTCCGAGCAATCCTACTACAATTCAGATGCTTTACAAAGATAATGTTTGTTTCTCATCAAGTAGTTTAATATCAAAAGGAGAGAAAAAAAATGGAAGGCAATTCCAACAAACTAAAAACCAGTTCAGTAGAGGGTTGATTTTAAGTGGCTTGGGTCCTTTCGTCATACACAGTGAATGTTCCTACATTACAATACCCATATTTACATTTTACTGCAGTGACTACCACCATAAGATGCTGCCTAGTTTACAAGTATTGTCTGAGATGAGATGTCCTCTTCAGTTCTACCTGGGTGAGGTAATAATCTGACACCTGTTGGAGGAAAATGCTCCAGAGGTAACAGAAGAAAGTTGAATTTCGAGAATATAAAGTAAGTATTTCAAACCAAACTGGTATCCAATTTTAACCAAAATTTTTTGGGGCGCGTTAATGTGAGCCAATAAACCGTATGAATTTTGACAAGGCCAGGGCTTACATTATACATATGAAACCTCAAACTGCAAAACAGTGAACATTAACGTAGGTTGGTTGTACGCAATCATGTTATAAACTTGCCACTTCTATATAGTTGAGGGAAAAATCCAGAATCCCCTTAAAAGCACAAAATCTGTTGAAACTAACTGTGTATGCATCCTTGTATACACCCCTTCAGCAGTTAAGAGTAACTGTTATTCTCTGTGTCATCTTTCCAGTTATTGATTCCACTTAGAACTCCTTGCTGGACCCTCCTCTGGCTAGACTGAACATGCTTAAGACTCAGTAATTACTGGGTAATGTTTTTCAACCTCCTTGATGCTCTAGTCTTTCAGATCAAAGTTGGGAGGGTGAGCTGGAGAAGGTGGGACCATCTGTGCTTCGGCCTCACTATCCAGTTGTGGGGAGGACCCACATTATTATTCTACCATATGCTAAAATGGAGCATTCCATTGCATCTTCTAGTGGGGTGCACTTTGTATGGTTTGACTGCAGGGAATAGGCTGCTGTGTTTCTTACATATTTTGCAAGAGTCATTTCATTAAATATTCCTTTCTACATCATCCTGAAGCCAATAGTAATGCTGAAGGTCTCACCTTCATTTTGGGTTTCTGATAATAGCACTGATCAAGTTAAAGACAGACATGGTTATTCTGACTAGGGAACATGACCAAAAGCTAGTATCTGTGTCAATTTTAGGCTAATCCAAGTGTCATTGCCATTATAATTTCAAAAGCACCAAATTCAGTTTGTATTAAAAGGAAAAGATACATTCACTTCCATGTAACATGGAGAACGAGATTTGGAGGAAGCGGGTACAAGACTAATTTGTTTAAAATAAGCATGCTGAAAAGCTCAGTGTGTGGTATTGTGTGTTCTGACTTGGCTGATGTTATTTCTTCAGTAAGGTACAATTTTTAACTGGCTCACTTCCAAATGAGTTCCAGTGGATTCAAACAGCCCCACAACAATCTTAAAGTAATTATAGTAAGATCATAGATTGAAGTCTATGTATAGCATTTCTCATATTTAAATACCCTACATGTTGTGTATGGTCTCAGGCACCATTAAAATACTATTCATCAATACAATTTTCCATGCAATCCGAAGACAAACGGTCAGAAGTGGTTGATTAGTCAAATTACACAATACATTTCCTGTGCAAATTATATTTTAGCTGAGTCCTGGACAGGATTACAGATCCCGTCAACTAGCTCCTGCTGATTGAGTTGTCACCTGAGGAAAACTTAAGGAAAAAAAAATCTAGTCTGACATACAGTACACTGAACACTGTTATATAAACAGTTGAAATTTTAATATTTTGGCTTCTGTAGACAAGTATTCCATACACTCTAATTGGAAACAGCTATTTTTTTTAAAAGCACTTATTCTGACAAATGAGAAGGGACTGTATGTTATGTCTCAGAGGGACTGTTCATCTAGGCCACTCACCAAGATGAAAGTGGCCAATTAACATATTTCACAGAAAACATGGGATTTTTTTTTTTTTTAAAGTTTTAATTAGATACATGCATTCTTTATGGATCTAAATATCCTTAAATCAAACTGGTAAGTTTCCAAGTAGTGGGTTGTTTTTTTGTTTTTTTAAACTTTGCCTATCTGGATATTTTGATCATCAATGGAAATGTTTCTGTGGGGGTGTGCATATGGTGAAAGTTGTCTACTGACATTTACCAATACAAATCTAATCCTTCCAAGTCTACTTATGACTACTAAAAAGGTACCACACAAGAGCTCACTTGACACCTTTTGCATGGTTCCATTAAAAACACCAACTTGCCAGGTCTGACCTCTGTACTACAAAAAATTCTCTTCAAGGAATACAGGATGCCTCTCAGCACTAGAGCATGCTAGGATCTCGATTCATTTGTTACTTTGCCATATAAGCTCTTAATATGTTTCAGTACAAGGGCATTTTACATCTTCCAAAGAGAAGGAAATGAAGCACTTGAATGAGACATAGAACAGAAGATAAGGGAAGGAATACAGCTGCTCTTCAGACACAGTGTAACATCTGTCATATTGTATTTCAAGCTTGGTGTTTAGCTACAGGGGCAGACATCTTTGGGATCTTTTTGGGTAGTCCTACAAGCACTCTGACCGCAGTTGGCAACTGGAGATGTATTTCAGAGTTCTTTAATTCTAGCTCTCAGCAAGGGGAGCGTGCAGTGGTCATGTGGTCCAGGAGCCACATCTAAGCTTGCCACCATGGAATCCAGTACCTATAAGCAATCCTAGATGTTGCTACCTGCAATTATAGTTGGGAATTACAACTTTAGATACTTGTTCTGCCCATGCTGTCTCGAACTGGACTCTTAAGTAGACACAGTTGAGACAGAGAAAACTCCAGTTTGTGGTACAGCTATGGCTCTCCAGAGAGCAACCTACTGCAGCAATGGTTTTCTTTGCCTGGTGTTCTTTCCTTTCAAGAGAATCACTCAAGGTTGCTGCAAAGTTGGTCAATGTTCTTGGTGCTGTTCCAGGAGGCCCAAATGGGAGACCTTTGCCCTAACTGCAATAGCCCCAGCACTGCAAAATACTGAATAACTGACGTGAAGGCCATATTGGGATGTGAAGATCTAGGCAACAAACTGTCCCCACTTGTTGGGGGTGGGAGGGACCAACAGGATGGCCTACATTTTCAGCAGATGGTCTGCAGGTTTTTGGAAAAACGTTTGTGAGATTGGAGCAGCAGAACTGAATGAAGCTGCTGCTGTAGGATCTGGTGTGGAACAGCCTCAGGCAACAGGGTCCAAAAGACAATTTAGAATTACGATAATCCATGCATCAAGGTAGTGGCAGGGGCACCCTCCTATGGGCCCAACTGATGGAGCATATACCTCCATGGTGATAGCTTGAAGGTGGAGGAATAAATAATATTATCTGAGAACACTTCCTCAGGAACAAGAATAGACAGCTTCAGGGCTCCTCTTGGAGGAAGTGGGATTTTCTCTGATAGGATTGGAGAGCAAGACTTTATCCCTTTTAGAAAGAGGAATGCCATCATTTAGGGCCTGTCTCATGGGAGTCCTGAGTTTTTAATTTCTGCAAGAATCTACTCCAGTTTCAGCAGTTTTGACAAGAGTTCCTCTGAAGGGTAGAGCAGCCAGTCTAACCTTTGGTATCTGATCAACTGGCCACTTCAGCCAGAGGGACCTCCTGGCTGCGATGGAAGCCCTCGTTCTTGAAAAGGTCCTGATGTTAAGTAGCCTCTGCTATAAAACTCTAGATGGCAGTTTTTAAACCAGCTCTGTTCTTCCCTGGTTTTGAATGACCTGGACAAGCTTTGGCGCCATCTGAGTTCTATCATAGGCCCGGTCTACACTTACCTTTGCAATTCAGTGGCAGTCGATGGGAGATACGCAAGTGATGTAAATCACTTGCGTATCTCCCGTCGACTTCACGGCATCTCCTCTCCACGCCGTCCACGCTATGCTGCGTTGAAGGGAACAGCATTCCCTTTGACGCAGCGCTACGCCACTTACAGGGGTGGTTTTCCTGTGTCGCTTGCTGGATCGACTGAGTGGGTCTACACAGACTGCTCAGTCGATCCAGAGTAATCAATCTGATGGCGGCAAATTTGCCGCCATCAGTGTAGACCCAGCCTTAGAGAAAAAATGCACTGTGAGAGACAGCTTAAGAAGAGTTGCCCAACACCACTAATGCTCTTTTCAACAAAGATTCAGCATCTGCTGAGCTTCTCTTTAAAAGCAAGTCCCCCTAGCAGGTATTGTCATCTTCTTTTCCATCTGGGAGATTACCACATTCACTTGATTTTCAGCAAGTATCCCAGGATCCCTTTGCTTTGTATTGCAGGATTTTGGGGGTATTTCAATTCTCTGGCCACCATGCCTGACGTGCAAGTGCACAAGTAGCTGTTTCAGGGCCCTGTAAGAACTCCATGGGCGGGGATCTATTGAAACCGGATCAACTGTCTCTTCCTTTTCCAACAGAAGGATCTAAACTCCTCCTGTGCCTAGGGCTCATTTCCTTAGCTGTAGGAAGAACTTCAACTCCAGACTTATAGAATCTAGGTAGTCCTCTTTAAGGAGGAAGATAGCTTTCCTGCAAGTGGGAGGATAAAGAGGATGGAACATGGTCATGGTCCAGTCCGAATAGTCAGGGTTATGGTACTATCATGGCCAGAAAACAGTAGCTAGAGAATACCAGAAGGCAAGTGTCTAGAGACTTCCTGCTCCTCAAGGACGCTCCCTTTGTCCATGAAAGAACGACAAACTTTGCTCCCAAGCTAGAGGAAACCTATGCCTTCTGACCTAGACAGGGCTTAAAAAAAATCAGGGAAGAGAATCTTGGCTCCTCAGAAGAGGTCCCTATCCCAGAAGTTCCTTAGTGCCAATGTGAGATCTCTCAAGAGGAGGAAGTGTCTCCAGAACCAGTAGGGTAGTCTTAGATGGTTGCAAACTTCTCTCTAACCTTTCATCTTCCTTCCCAAAGAGTGCAAGTTACAAGATCCCCAGCAGCAGCCTACAGTACAAGGCGTAGCTGTCCCAGCTTTGGCTTTTGGAGTATTTGTGGGAGTCAGATCACCTAAGCCCCTTGGCAGTGCTAGACAGAATAATTTTCTGATAGCAGCCAGAGACAGTCACACTGTGGATATTAGTCTTAAAAAGATTTGTGGAGTCTGATCTCTTTTTGTTCAGTCTTTACTGGCTAGCAAAGGTACTGACCTCTCCCCTTCTTTCAAACCTATTCCATTTACCATGTATATTGTATAGAAAGAATGACCTCAGCAATATGGCTGTGTACTTTCCCCCGTCTCATGGAAAAGAGCTATACTCAAACATTTGGACTGATAAAGGATCAGTCCACAAAAAGTGGGAATGTGCTAATAAAGTCTGCAGATGACACAAAATTGGGAAGCATTGCCAATGCAGAGAAGGATTGGGCTATCATACAGGAAGATCTGGATGACCCTGTAAACGGGAGTAATAGAAATAGGATGAAATTTAATAGTGGAAAGTGCAAGATCATGCATTAGGGACTAATAAGAATTCCTGCTATAAGCTGGGGACACATCAGTTGGACGTGACAGAGAAGGAATGGGGCATACTGGTTGATCACAGGACGACTAGGAGCTGCCAATGTGATGTGGCCATGAAAAAAGCTAATGCGATCCTTGGTTGCATCAGACGAGGTATTTCCAGTAGAGATACGAAGGTGTTAGTACCATTACACAAGGTGCTGGTGAGGCCTCATCTGGAATACTCTGTGTAGGTCTGGTCCCTCATGTTTAAGAAAGATAAATTCAAACTGGAACAGGTGAAGAGAAGGGCTACTAGGATGATCTACAGAATGGAAAATCTGCCTTGTGAGAGAAGACTCAAAGAGCTTGGCTTAAGCCTAACCAAAAGAAGGAATAAATATCAGGGAGGGAGAGAAATTTATATTCATTAGTTCTTGTGTCCACATTGGTGCTGAAATTAAACTGGTCATTGGGAAATTTAGACTTGAAATTAGACTTGAAACTTCCCTCCAGAGCAGATTGGCAAACGCTCTGGATTTTTTTTTGCCTTCTGTAGCCTGGGGCATGGCTCACTTGCTCATGGATTTTCTGTACCTTAAAGTCCTCAAATCATGGTTTAAAGACTTAACTCAGTCATAGGTTAAAAGTTTATTACAGGAGTGGGTGGATAAGGTTCTGTGGAATGCATTGAGCAGGAGGTCAGACTAGATAATCATATTGGTCCCCTTCTGACCTTAGAGTCTATGAGACCTGCATTACATTATGCCAGTATCAATGATTAAAATCAAGAAAGTCTCCAGTTAAGATTACTATATTATTTTTGACATAAATCATGTCCAGTTACCTTTATACTGGTATGACCTTTTGTACCAACTTAAGTGTTAGGTACTCACTGCAGTTTGGAAGCACTAATTATAAACAATTTGTGCAGGATTTTTGTAAGATTTGTACGATCCTTCTTTTTTGGCCTGGCAGAAACTGAATTTTTGTGACTCTCCACTGCCAGCAGCACAAATTCTAGCAATTACAAGCATGAAAGAAGAAGAGAGGTATGTTTTTAGTAGGAAACAAGCTTCTACCTTGCAGGATTGTTTCTATTTGGTTGCACAGAGAACTTCAGGACAGCTACAGATTTGATTCCTAATTTTAGATAGAGAGGGTGTTAATGAACTTTCTGCCATTGTAAGGGTTGGCCTGGAGCCTCATTCTTCATTAGAAACCAATCTATCACTTGTTCCTCTGACCACATCATGAGCCTGGATTCCACAAGGCAAAAGTTTCACCAGCAACGTAACTTGTTACAATCAAAGTACAAATGATATTTGAGTACAAACAACCTGTTGGTAAACCCACAATCAGTTAAATGAACCAGGGAAGAGAAAGGAATATCACAGATTAAGCACTATATGCAGCCATGAAAATGGATTCCCCCCCTCACACAACTTGCAGGTACTCCACAAGGAAGAGCCTGCAATGGGAAGAAAATGGCATGTCATCAACACCACTGCTAGCTCTTCCTCTGCTTGCAGCAGACAGATATCCTGACACTGCAGGCTTCCGTTCAGGCCCTAGTGTTGATTTGCTGTCTGCCAGTGCAGGTGGCAGAGACCCCTGGCTCCAAGCCACTGCAGGCTGTGGGGACTCTAGTCCCCATATGTGGCAGGCAGCCCCTCAGCCATGAGCTGGGGTGGTGGTGAGGGGACATCAGAGCCCCAAGCTGTGGTGGGGAACCCCAGAGTCCTGTTGACCCCTGTAGCTCCCAGCTGCCCCAGGACTCCCAGAGCTCCCAGCCTCTACCATGGACCTGCAGCCCTGACCTGCCTCACTTCAGCAGTGTACTGCAGAGACATCACCCACAGCCAAGGTGGATGGGAGCAGGGAGCCACAGTGGTGGTTAAGGATCCAGTTCCACTCCCTGTGATTGCTGCTTCCTTCCATTCCCGTAGTGGGTGTCTCATCTTCCCCCCTCAGGCATTCGGTCAGCCCCCCACCCCCACCCCCATTATTTTTAGTAAAGTCACAAACAGGTCATGGCTTCCATGATTTTTTGTGTATTGCCCAGTGGTCCCTTATCCAACTGGGAGGGCATATTTACTGAGGTCCCCCACAGATGTCTGCATTAATGACTTGGCTAACAGAGTGGAGAGTAGGTTTATAAAAGGTTGGATGACACCAAACCGGGAGAAGTGGCCAGCACTTTGGAGGACAAGATTAGAAGTAAAGGTGGTTTTGAAAAGTTAGAGAACTGGTGTGAAATCAGCAAGAAGAAATTCAATAAAGAAGTGCAAAGTAGTACATTTAGGAAGGGAAAAAAAAAATCAAATGCACAGCTACAAAATGGGGGCAGTATTGCTGAAAAGGATCTAGGGATTACAGTGGATACACAGAATCTGAATCAAGGTGATGTAGTTGCAAAAAAGGCTGATATTCTGGGATGTATCATCAGGAATGTAATATGTAAGACAAGGGGAATCACTGTCATGTTCTACTTGGCTTTGGTGAGGCCACAGCTGGTGTACTATGTCTGGTCTAGGTGCCGCACTTTAACAAAGAAACAAATTGGGGAGAGTCCAGATGAGTGATAAAATATTTAGGAAACAACCTATAAAACACTCAGGTTAAAAAACACTTTCTTATCTTGAGAAAAGATGACTGAGGTGCGGGGGAGGGAACCTGATTAAGTCCTTAACACAACTGAAGACGAAAAAGGACAATGATTAACCGTTCGGCAAGTCCACTGAAGGTAGGACAAGAAATGGGCTAAATCTGCAGCAAGGAATATATAGGTTATATATTAGGAAAGACTTTCTAGCTAAAAGGATAGTTCAGTTCTGGAATAGGCTTACAAGGGAGGCTGTGGAATCCCCATTCCTGCAGGTTTTTAAGAACAGGTTGGACAAACACCTGTCAGGGATGGTCTAGGGTTACTTGGTCCTGCTTCAGCACAGGGGGCTGGACTTGATGATCTCTCAAAGTCACTTCCATCCCTACATTTCTATGAAGTAGTGGGATGTATTCAGGAGGTAACTAAGGAACACTACACCAACAAGGAATAGTGTTAGGTTAGAATTAAATTAAAATCAGCTAATTTCTCACTGCTTCAAAACAACAATGGTAACATTTACAATGTTTCCTGATTGTATTTGGTCAGATTGTGGCCATCCATCCATTTACACAATCCCCATCACAACAACATTTGAGACCCTCTCCAGTATTTGGATTGTGAGGCAGGGAAACATTACTTTTATTTCAGAGGGAATGAAAAGATGCTAGCAGAGCCTGGAGATGAACCCAAATCCAAGGGTTGGCTCCTCTGTGACTTATTGGACAAGCTTGCACACATGGACTTCAAAATGCAACCATTTCACTTTCTACTGCCACTACATGGCATATTGTAGTTTTTTTCCCATTGCTGTGAGGTGCATGTGGAGACATTTCAAGATTTGATACTGAATCCCACTATTTGAAATGCAGTGTATCAGAGTGAATGCTAATGGGTTACCTGATTTTCTTTAGCAGAGGATTCCAAGAAAGCTGCATTCCAGGATTCTGCTAAAGCTTTCCCTTCTTCATAGCTGATCACCCTAACCAAATAAAAGACAATATAAACCAATGGTTCCCAACCTTTTTGGCTCGAGGGTCACAAATATTTTTATAACCCTGACAGGCCACCAGTTTCTGCCAGCTCTTCTCCCCCCACCCCATTGCAGCCACCAGGAAGGAGTTCAGCAGGAGGATCTTCCATCCCCTGGCTGCAGCAGGTAACCCTGCACTCCACCTGGGTCCTTAGGCAGTGGCTCTCTTGTGCAGCCAGGGAGATGGAAAAATCAGCACTCCCCTTCCTCTGGCTCCAGCAGGGACCCAGCATGTAGTGATTCAGGCAGAGCACTTTGCCGTGCTCCCTGTACAGCCAAGGGGAGGAGAGCACTGATCTCCCCTCCCCTTGGCTGCAGGAAGGAGCCTGCACTGTCTTTCAGCCCCACAGAAACACCCTCCGCTTGGGTTCTCAGGCGGCAGCAGCTCCCTTCTGCAGCTAGTGGGAGGGGAGCGTAGGCCACTTTTGACCTGCGGGCCAAGGGTTGGGAACCACTGATATAAATTATAGCAAAGAACAGCTTGTGGAGATATTAGAGTATTTACCATACAACTGCAGTTACTTCCCTGCAGTACTTCATGCTTTATGCAATATAAACGTCTCTTGAAGTAAAATCTAGGTCTTGTGATACTTAATTATTTTCTGTTTTTACTATATTTTATAGTATCGCCATTTCATATAGTGTTTTAAAGTTATCACAACATTCCTATGAAGCAGTTAAGTGACTTGCCCAAATGCGAGAGCCAGGATTAGAGTTCACTAATTCCTGGCTCTCAGTTCTATACTCAGTCTGCAGTACCTTGATTATGAGAACTTGGTTTACTTTAAAATTAGGTTAGCTTATGCTAACTTTAGCCTTGGAAAACTATGCACCATAATTTAGTTCCCAAGAAGAAAATTGCATCGAAATTGCTACAGGTTATGTTGCAACGAAGAACTGTTAGGATACCTTACGTTTTTCAAAAAAATATTGTATTTACATACCGTTCCATATGCAGGTCTTTTTTGTTTCCAACCAGCATAATGGGTATTCTGTGAAAAAAAGTGAACCATTTTTAGGACAGCTGTTCTAGCATACTGAACAATGTACTAGTAATATACCTGCAATGAAATGAGATGAAAGTGTTACTACTTACTGGACTTTTCCCACCATATCCAATAACTTGCCATGGATAACTTTAATCACTTCAAAACTGCAAAATAAAGGGATGAAATCACACATGCACTCTGATGTTTAGCCTTAATACCGAATACACATGCAATTAATTCCACCTGTAGATTGTGTTTAAGCTTTATTCTCTTTAGCTGTAAAAGAGCAGAAATGCTATAAATGTGATACTGATTCCTGTACAAAAGACAGATGGGGGCCAGAACTCCATAAAATACTATTCCATCTAACATTCTTACGTAGGCCAGCATCATCTTGTCTTATATACTTGGTTTCCCTTTTGTTAAAGGGCACAGCATGTGTATTAATCAAGATAGGGAAGTCATGCTTTAAGTATTATTTGGATGTTTGATGCATCTACTTGGATTGTAGGTACACACTGGTGCAGCTAAATCTTCTGCCTAATGTAGGACGCTTAAATTTAAAGCACAGCTTCAAAGCAAACAAGCACTAAGAGGGAAGGTGCAATAGAATTACTGAGCATGCATTGCTTTGCTGAAATTCATAGTATTTCTTTTAAATTAAGATGGAGTTTTGTCCCAAAATTAAAATAGTATCCAAAATGATTTTCATTCAGAATTTATAAACTTGAAAATGAAGAAAGAAGCCTAAACTGTGACTTTCCAAGTCAAGAGAAGCAGAAACTGAGCTGGCAGGTGGTATGAGAAACATTGCTTGTTCAGATACTATAGTTATGGGTGCTAATACAAAGTCCGTACACAGAAGACTTGAGTGACTAAGGCCAGAAGCAATACTGTGAGGTGCCAGGAAGCCTCAAACTTAGCTAACTTAAGGGGAACTGGACATTTAATATGATGCAAAATAAGCAAGTTGTAAACAGATGAAGCCAATGAAGTGCAATAGCAACCATTCTTATTACATTTGGAATAACTGAGCTATTAAAGAGACTGACAGAAAATTCTGATCAATTATAACAGGGACACCATGTACAAACCTGGACTGGACCAAAATATTGCAATTAGAAAGTTATTTGTAGGACAGATAGGACAGATTCTGACTTTGAAAATTGATTATTGCCATAGGCAGTGTGCTCATTTGTGTGTCATTTTAATCAGAGCTCCAATTCCAAGGATCTGATTCTTCAAGCACAGCTTTAGATTGAACATATATGCCACACAGACAGATAGATACCTTGATTTTCTCCCTGCACAAAACTAGTCTAATCTGAATGAGGAGACCAGCTTGGTGTCAAATGGGTCAAGAATCAGGGCCCACAAAAGTATTCTAAAGCCATCTTTGCCTCTGTTCCCCCACAGCTGACCACAAGGCAGACTGTCGCTCACCCTGACTGTAGATTCTGACTACAGGTATGCAGACTCAAGCCTAAATCTGTGAAGATTTTAGACAAATGGGAGGAGATTGTACAAGCCAATGAAAATATAAAACATGGAAGTAGAGAGACTGAACTCTGGTCCATTATTAAAATCATTAAACAATTGCCAGTAAAATCAAAATAGTGTTAATGGACCAGATTGCATTACACATCACTTCATCTTTACTACCTTATGAACAGATTTCATGTATTAAGTGGAATTAACTAAGTTTGAGTATTCACATTTAAGACGAGGAACAATAGGGCCACAATTTATTCTCTAAAGGCTGACAGTAACGCAGGATTCATTAAGGAGGTACAAACTTGGTTACAAGGCATGTTATTGCTCACTAGAGGAAAGAATCCAAGAAAGCAGAGACCACCAGAAAAAAGGCAACACATGAGACAAAGTAATGGAATCTACATTGTGATACAGATTAGGAATTTAAGTAAACCAGAACAAGAAACCTTCAATAACCTTGACTGTGAGCAAGTTTAAGACTAGGTTAGAAAAGTAGGGCATTATTTACTTCTTCAGAAGTGTCTTTATGAAGTACCATTTGACAAAACACTGCATTTGAGTTACTCGACAGAGTTGTTTTTTGTAAATGGATTTTCTGCAAGGAGCTGTAACAAAAGTGGGGAAAAACATTCCTATCATATCAGTACTTAAATGTTCACTTCTTAAGTCACTATATGTCCTATATGAACCACAAACAGTAACGAGCAAGCAAGCAGAAAAATCAAAGCCTCTCTGGTTTTCAGAATACCTAGACAATCAGGGTGTAGAGTTGCATGATATGCTCTACTGTTATGCAAGTAAAGATCCAGCACAGTCTCAATACATTTTGCAGTTCTTTGCTAAGCCAACACTAGAATTTACACCAAGTGGCATCCCAACAGTTGTCATGCAGGACAAACTTCTATTTTTCATCTGGCTGCTTGACTTTGCAGCACTACGTAAGAGAACAGGAGCCAGACTTAAAGAATTAAATCCACTAGTTACTACAGATCAGGTTTAGGACAAATCAGCAGAAGCTTCCAGGCCATGTGCCTCAACTCTGGTTGAAAGGTAGTAACTCTAGCAGCAAAGATCCAGCCTTTGCTGCTATTCTAGCCTTGTCCCTGTGTGAAACTACAAATAAGGGAACTTCATATCTTCAGTACTCAGATGTGGCCAATTGTCCACTTCAAAGTGGACTAAGATTGAGATCACCAACTCAGTTTACTTAGGCTCATGCTACCAGCCAAGCCCAGATCTGAATTAGTGACTAAAATAGAAGACTCCATATGTCATAAATCCCCAGGTTTTCAAGTACTGGCTTAATTTCAAGACAGAGTATGTTCCCAGGAAAGAATGTTATCACCAAGTTTGTCTTGTTTACAATTGCTGTTCAGCACCATGAGTTCTTA
Organism: Mesoclemmys tuberculata; assembly: GCA_007922155.1. Classification (NCBI taxonomy): domain Eukaryota; kingdom Metazoa; phylum Chordata; order Testudines; family Chelidae; genus Mesoclemmys; species Mesoclemmys tuberculata. The sequence goes on from ML675603.1 coordinate 12,374,523, forward strand.
CATGGGGCTGCTTTATCATAATCGTTTCACATCGTCAGACTCAATTCTTACCTTCATCACGTGTTACTGTGAAAGATCCTCTAGGTAGTGACAGACGCATCTGTCTAACCCATATGCTCCCTTTAACGTTATTCCTCAATACTACAAAACGTTAAATTTGTTTCATTAGGTAGATCTGAGCAAGCTACTCTGCACATACTCTATGTATTAAGATAAGCATTTAAGCAGCCCAGCAGAGTTCAGATTAGGACAGAAGTGCTAGTCACTCCAGTACCTGTTAAGAATGCAAGCAACTGTTTCCTTTCCAAGTGCCCTTATGTGCTGAAGAGGAAGAGAGGCCACTCAGTACCTTCTGTTTTTAAACAGACGAAGGTTCTTAGATTATATTTATTTAGTAGCTTACATAAGGAAACTAACATTTTTAAAGGGATAACTCTTCCATTTCCACTGGTATGGTCTAGATGCTGTACAAGGTAATTTAAAAAGAAATCCTGCTGCTAAAACCCACCGAATGTATACAAATAAGAATCTAGGGGTCCAAAAAAGGAGATTAATAGAATATGGTGCCAATGACGTTGCTTGTGTGTGTAACTTATATCACACAAATGACAAATTATGCCAACAAACTGTAGTGTAGACATGGTCTAAATGTATAAGGCTAAAAGCAAAGAGAACCAAAAATATGGTTCAACAGATGATTTCTGACCCAAGGAAAAAAGACAAAGCATGCATTGCTGTTACTATTCTTGGTCACGTCAGTTTATTTATGCCTCTTTGTACTCGGATACCTCAGGGTGGAGCACTAGGAATACTTAAGATTTAATCAACTTTTTACTCAAAGCTCAGAATCCATATTCAACTGCTTCAGTTATATCTTTACTTGCCTACCAATACCAATACTGTAGTTTGCAAGATGTTCAGGTATATTAAAGATTTTATTCTCAGAATGCTGTTGTGAGGATAAGAATTGTTACTCCCATTTTACTAATGGGAAATGGAGGCAGAGATTAAACATTTGTCCGAGGACATACAGGGAGTCAGTGGCAAAAGCCAAGGACTGAAACCACCTGAGTCTCAGGCCAGTAGCTAACACAAAAAAAAGAAGAACTCTATTACCTTTTTATTGATGTGACTGAATAAACAAGAATGTAGCCATTAATGTCTATGGAGTATGTCTGAGGAAATATGGAGTATTCATCCTGTGGAAGGAAAATGGTATTTAAAAAAAATGGCTATTGCCACAAAAGGTCAGATTCTTAGTGAGATCACCATCAGTTTTAAGCACTAACCATATTTATAAGACATGAATTGCAAGACCACCATTTGTAGAGATTTAAAACAATGTCAGTATAGGTAAATCAGACTTCTTAACAGGCGTTTTGGTGGAAGCTGCTTATTCTTTAAGGATTACATAACAGACATTCAGAAGAAGTCAAGTAAATTGGGGATAAGAAGCTGATTTAAAAAGCTCTACATTAAAAAAACTTTTAAAAACAGACAATATATGCTGAACAAACAAAGAAATTCAAAATTTCCCACAAAATGAAATTAAGATTGAGACAAAACATTCCCCTGAAACAATTTTGAATTATATTTTCTTATACTGTAAAATAAATCATTAAAATATCAAAACTATTCCATTCCAAAAAGTATCAAAATGGAATATTTTGATATCAAAATGCTTACTTCATGTCTCTCCCCCACCACTCAAAATTTCTTAAAAACAGACATGCTGGAAATTTTTTGATCACCTCTAAATCCTATATAAATGTTGTTCTGATGTTAGATTTAGAGGTTAAAGTTAAAACACCACTCTTAAAGTTTAGTTTAACAACACTTCAGCTCTTGGCAGGTTTGTCAGACAATCCAATTGCTAAGATTGTTCCTTTTACGTGTCACCAGCCTAGATGGCTGACAAGAACCTTCCTTCCCACTTCCTTAATGTGGAAGTGGGAAAGGACCCTTATAATCTAGTCCTCCTCCACCTTCACAACATTCTAGCAAAGTGAAGCTAGCTAGGACTTGTTTTCACTTTGCTTCACATTAGAGCTGAATATGAAACAAAGCCCCTACCATTACTTGAGTATCAGATAAGTGTGCAATCTGGTTACTGACTGTCTTGCACATACTATTGAAGTGATCCAACTCATTTATTTTACAGAGACAGTGGATGGGCAAACAAAGCATTAGACTGTACTTGGAATTCCACGGCGTTTCCATTAACTGGAATTGTTTTTGTAACAATTATCACCACCTCACCCCCAACCTCTAGGACCTCCTAACCAAGGCTCTTGGTTTCACAGTACTGCCACCATCAGCCCTCCACTTCACCACCTCTCTCCAGCTTTACAGGGTTCAGTACCAAAACAAATCTCTGCTATACTGAGATATTTTTGTAATCTCAACCCTTTCTTTCTAATTCACACTTTCACAACTGTCTGTTTGGCTGCCTGCTTTTTAGAGATGGTTTTTGGAATTACACAGTTGGCAAGCCTTTTAAACATTAAGTAATAACAATGTGGCCCTGGAAATGTTTAAAATCATCCACCCAGGATGGAGGAAGAGGCATGACTGCTTCATAAGGAGACAGATTCAGACGAACGTGATCTAGTCTGACCTCCTGCATAATGTAGGACACAGAACCTCACCCACCCACTCCTGTAATCAACCTTTAACCTATGTCTGAATTATTAAAGTCCTCAAATCATGGTTTAAAAACTTTAATGTACAGAAAACCCACCAGCAAGTGAGCTGTGCCCCATGCTACAGAAGGAAGAAGAAAAAAAAAAAAAAAAAAAAAAAAAGAGACCACCCCAGAACCTTTGCCAATCTGCTCTGGGGAAAAATTCTCTCTCGATCCCAATACGGTGATCAGTTAAACCCTGAGCATGCGAGCAAGGCTCACCAGCCAGACACCCAAGAAAGAATTCTCTGTAATAATTCAGAGCTCACCTGAACAAATGCCCCATCACAGGCCATTGTTATATCTACCACCAGTAGTCAGGGATCAGTCAATTGCCAAATGAGGCTGTCCCATAAAACCATCCCTTCCATAAACGTATCAAGCTCAGTTTTGAAGCCAGTTAGGGTTTTATGTCCCCACTGCTCCCCTTGGAAATCTGTTCCAGAACTTCACTCCTCTGATGGTTAGTGAAGTTAGTCAGTCTGCATCTAATTTCAAGCCTAAACTTCCTGATGGCCAGTTTATATCCATTAGTTCTTATGTCCACACTGGTGCTTAACTTAAGCAACTTCTCTCCCTCCCTGGTATTTATCCCTCTGATGTATTTATAGAAAACAATTGTATCTCCCCATAACCTCCTTTTGCTTAGGCTAACCAAGCCAAGCTCTTTGAGTCTCCTCTTATAAGACAGGTTTTTCATGCCACAGATCATCTTAGTAGCTCTTCTCTGAACCTGTTCTAGTTTGAATTTATCTTTCTTAAACATGAGGGATAAGAACTGCACACAGTATTCCAGATGAGGTCTCACCAGTGCCATGTATAATGGTACTAACACCTCCCTATCTCTACCGGAAATACCTCGTCTGATGCATCCTAGGACCACATCAGCTTTTTTCCACAGCCACATCAAATTGGCAACTCAGTCATCCTGTGATCAACCAATACGCTCAGGTCCTTCTCCTCTTTCACTTCCAACTGATGCGTCCCCAGATTATAGCAGAAATTCTTATTAGTGCCTAAATGCACGACCTTATACTTTCCACTATTAAATTTCATCCTATTTCTATTACTCCAGTTTACAAAGTCATCCAGATCTTCCTGTATGATATCCCATCCTTCTCTGTATTGGCCATACTTCCCAACTTTGTGTCATCCCCAAACTTTATTAGCACATTCCCACTTTTTGTGCCAAGGTCAGTAATAAAAAGGTTAAATAAGTTTGGTCTTAAGACTGATTCCTGAGGAACTCTACTAGTAACCTCCCTCTACCCTGACAGTTCCACCTTTCAGTATGACTCGGTCTTACTTTTAATCAGTTCCTTTTCCACCTTTCAGTTTTCATATTAATCCTCATCTTTTCCAATATAATAATTTTTCATGAAGAGGAGATGCTGGCCATAAGGGATCGTTCATTGGCTCTTGCATCCTGTTCCACAAAGGATTCCTCTGGAGGATCAGATGTCCTGCTGATGCAGTTTCCTCCTGTCTATAGCAGGTGGCACTTGAAGTGCTGTAAAAATTGTTAGCGATAAGCTGCTTGGGGTCCCAATATGGTCAGGGAAGAGATGCATCTAGCATAGGAGGTGGCACCCAAGGGCGCTTATATCAGTGAGGCATTGGTGGTAATTGTAGGCCATAAACAGTTGCAGCCTCAGGGGAGGCTTCTGGGAAGGGACCTCTGTATGAGTGAGGAGAACCCTGAACGGACACTTGAGACCCCGAGGCGAAGTCTTCATCAGAATCCTCTTCCTCAAGTTCAGTTAGGAATAGTGGAGCACCTGGAGAGATCTGAGATGAAACAGTATCATGGGAAGTTCAGGCAGTCTGGATGTTTGGTACCTACAGCACATCAGAGCCAAGGAGTGGAGAGTTGGGTGTCTCAGATACAGCCTGGTCCTGAGGAAAATGGAACTCCTGCCCTACCATGAGGGTGATCAGTAATGAGACTGAAGTCTGTGCTGTGGTAGTCATAGCTGAGGCCAAAGACAGTACTGTAGGCTTTGGGCACTCAGAGGGAAGCACAGTTGCTGACAGTACCAATGGTCTCGTGCTCCAAGGGAAGTGCAGTCATAACCAAAGTGGAGTTCTTCGGTACTGAAGATGCAAAGAAAGCTGTTTTTGCTGCCTTGATCCAACAACAGTACTGATGGTCTCTTCAGGCCCCTGCCTTTGCCACCTTGTGGTCTAGCCATGCCCTGAGTACCTGAGGAACTGGGATCCTTGACGGTACCTAACTGAAGAGCCAGTGGTACTGGGGTAGCTGAAGCAAGCAAAAATCTCAACTTTTTCTGGAGGTAGGCTCTCTACCTAGTGAGCCTGGGGTAGGTTCTTTCTAGAGCTTATAAGGAGTTCTGTGTCATCTCAGATGCCATGAAACCGTGAGGTTCCAAGACAGCAGACTTGGTTGGGAACTGACATGGGGGGTGTGGGGGAGGAGGGAAGAAGGTCTCTTGGCCTGTGTCAGAAGCCAGAGGTAGAGAGCTCGCCAGCAGGTGGAGCCAAAAGCTTTATTTTTTTGGCTCCTGATTTCAGTGCCAGACAAGTGTTACGCTTCTGAGCAATGTGCGATTCCCTGAAGCAACAAACTAGATGACCTTGTGAGGTTTCCAGTCCTACAATTCTATGATACAGCAGGAGCATCTGTCACTGACTGGGATTGCCTCCCAGCATGAGACAGCGCTTGAAGCCAGGAGGACCAGGCATTACCTCCCAGTAAGAAGCAGCAATAACTATCTAAATACTACATAGAAAAAAAGTGGGAAAAAAAGTTTTGTTTTTTTTTTTAAAAAGAAAAACTATCAAAATTTACTAACACTATTACTGTCAGTAAGACAGATCGGTTTCAGGCTGAGGTGGTTGAGAAGGAACTGAGGGTGGTTTGCCCATTTAACAACTTGGGGCACAAGACCACCTACACACGCATGTGCAGACTGAATGGACATTGCTATGTGCAATCTCTGATCCAAGGTGCACGGGGTGCTAGTGCACCTAGAGTGGAATGCCCCCAGGGATGGTACTCAAAGAGAATTTAACACTTCAACATTGTGTAACACTTCTCATGCTGCTTTGGAAACTACCACATAGGAGTGGCAGAACTATAAGTGAGTGAGATCGTGTGGCGTCTCCACTACTATGGACACTAATAAAAAGGCAAAGAGCAGATTCTTCATAATCTTGTCCTGAATTTAAATCCTTAATAAATAAATAAATAAATAATAAATAATGGACATATATGCATGCAAGGTCATGGGGTTTCATGCATACATATATACTTGCATATTTCTTTAGAGAAGCTAAACTGTGTAGTGAGTCCCTGAAGTTATCAAGCCAAATGACCGTGCCACAGGCCACTTACATTAAAAACCTCCTGGAACACTCCCTATATCTGAGGCACAGTGCACAAGCAACCCACCTAATATCTGGGATTTAACAAAATTTATTAGTCTTCTTTAGTTGTAGGATCTAGCATATTTGTCTGTGCTCACTAGTCATTTATTCATGAGCACCACAGAAATCTGAACATTAGTGATCATCACCACAGATCACAAATAAAATCACGCCCACCTTCATTTTGATTATGCATAACCTATGTCAGTTGGTTCCTGGAGTCTGCAATAGGTTCTATCAGTTTAATCTTTCTGTATTTAATGAACTCAAACAAGAATGTTAATAGGTATTATAACACATTACATTAAAAGAGACATCTTAAATTTTGCTATGACTCATTGATGTAACTATTTCTTGGGTTTTGTTTGGTTACAGCCAAATTCACTTTCCAAACACACCAGTAAAAAAACTACCACACACCTTTGTTTAGGTTGTCAGCACTGTTTAAGCACCCCTCTTCATTAACTCCAAGCAATGAATACATTTCTATTGAGTTTGGGGGACTAAACTACTTTACAGTATCACTTCTGAAGTTGGAAGTTAATTCAATTACTGCTAATTTAGCAAAAACTAGTTTAGTACTGAGAGTGAGTGTAAAGGCCTTCAGATTCCCTTTATTCAAATCTATCAATTGTGGGATTTCGCTTAATGCAGGACAATGCTGACTTGATTAGCAGTAACACATGTGGTCTTCATTCTGAAGGAATGGTTCAAAGATCACTTACTTGGCCAGCTGTGTCTACTAGCTGAAGATGATATTCTTGCCCATTTACTGTGATCAGTTTTGTAAAAGCTAAAGAAAACAAGAGAAATGCACTTCAGAATTAAACCTTAATAGCTTTATTTTCAAGGTGTATGGATGTCAGACCAGAAATTAGTAGAGAGAACTCCAGTTGAACAATTTGAAGTTTTTAAAACAGGAACAAAAGACTAAGTTTCACTGCTCTGTATACAGTTAGCATATTGCATACACTGAACATTAATGTTAATTAATTTAAAAATACTGAAAATTGGAACTGCACACACTGGATGCAGAATATCTCATGAGGGTTAAGCTTAAAGTACTTTAAGAATATAGATTTTTCAAATAGATAAAAAAAAGTGGTCAAATTGTAGGCCGAATTGGATTTTCACATTAAGAGTTATCTTAGTGCAAGTCAGCATCAAATTTACTTAAGACTTAGCATGAGATCTTTAGTTTCAAAACTATTCACTAAATCCAGTTTTCCTGAACTGAATACTCACCATGAAGTGAGCCACCAAAAATTTAGCACAAATCCATTAAAAAAAAAATCACAGTGGTATTTATTTTAAACAAACTGAGTGCACACAAGACCACAAATTCTGACCTGAGACTGTCACACCACTACTTTTAACTTACTGCAGTTATCGCATTCAGCTCTTAATCAGGAAGTACATTCAGTACTATTAGGGGAAATCAGAACACTATCTTACTATATTTCAGGAAATGCCAATGCACATTATGATCAGTAGATTCTCTGGAAGCTACAACTCAATTTTTTGGGGGTGGGGGGGGAGGCTTTTGAGGGTGTATATTAGCATAGTAATGTTATATTAAGTGTAATATAAGATAGTTGCCTCCAGTATTTTATTAGCATAATTCTTGCTGGGAACAGAGGGAGCCAGTTTCAGAATTCTGTTTTGGCCCAGGTGGTTAATCTTTGTACTTACCAAATGTACACCTTAGCTTGAAACACTCAATATGTCTAGAGCTATTACAAGGTTATGGACTGAAATTTTGTTTTATGACTTAGGCCCTCTAGTTTATAAAGCAGCATAGATTTCCTGGAAGGATGGAAGTCAATAGTCAGTACCTTAACATTAACTATTTCAGTGCTGACTGTTTTACAAGAACATCTAGCTGATGTGCTTATCACACAGTTCCTGACTGCCTCCCAGTGCCCAAAGGTTTTTGGGAATCCTTTACCCAGCTACCAAAACTTCTAGCTTCCCCCTTGACAACCTCCACAATGCAATCTCTTTCCCTCTGCCAATATAAACTTTGCAGTGCATTGAAGGTGATAACTTCAAATATTAATGTTGGCGCTCTCCCTTAAACTAGACAATGAACACTGCAAACACTTTATTCATTCATTTTTGTGTTTTGTTAGACCTATGGAGGTTTGTCTATCCAGAGCCACTACAGAATTGCCTGTCAGGTTACTGGACAGCCACAGAATCCAAGCACCCTATTGAACAATTTAGGTAAAGTAGTTAGTATGATCAGAGATGTATGTCATATGCTAACTAATCCTAGTAGGTAAACTCCAAATGCATAGCATAGCGTGTGTATTGTAGAGATTGGGCATGGATGAGGGCTACTTGGCAAAGCCTCAACCAGCTAAGGAGGAAGCCATCAGTGGCTATAGCCTCTGATAAAGGGCACTTGTCTGCCTTTTGACACGTCTATAGTTGGAGGTATCTGTCTAGATAAGTTAGTGGTGTGTCTCTCAATAAGCTACACCATGTCCAGTACTATGTTAGCTCTTTTCTGGAATGAAGACCTGCAAGTTCAAACATGATAGGAGATATAGTCTTGCTCTCTGAAAATTCACTAGGGTGTTGATGAAAATACACTTTTACCTCAAATGGTAATGAACGAAGTCACCATTTGCAAGATTCTTGGTTCAAGATAGTAGGATGGAAAACAAACTGTTAGACAAGAAAGCCACATTAACACAAATATTTAAGAGGTCCAGAAAATGGAAGAGGACAGCACTATAATCTATAAAAAAACTTGAAACATTAGACCTTCTCCATGCATCCTGTTACATAGTTCAAAAGGGGTAAAAAACTGATGGCAGCTCCTCCAGACTTCTTCTAGAAGCCCAACGTGCATGCTAAATGAAGAAATGTTCGTCACTACTAAAAGTCAACAGTAACAAGATTCAAGAAGGGAAGCATGCAGTGGAGGAGTTAAGCATCAGGAGCAGGAGGCACCCAAATTACAATGCTAAAAGCTTCACTACTAGTAATGGCAATCTGCGTCACCTGACAGGCAATTCTGCAGTGGCTCTAGATAGATAAACCTCCATACAGCTAACAAACCAAAAAAAATAATAGAACCTTTGCAGTATTCATTTTTTAGTTTGGGAGAGCACCAACATTAACATTCAAAGTTATCACCTCCAATGCAGTGCAAAAGTTTATGTTGGCAGAGGGAAAGACTACATTGTGGAGGCTGTCAAGGGGGAAGCTAGAAGTTTTGGTAGCTGGGTAACTGACTCCCAAAACCTTTGGGCAATAGGAAGCAAGTCAGGAATTGTGTGAAACACATCAGCTCGATTTTCTTGCCGAAATAGCATGTCCATAATGCTTCGTGTTCCTTCGCTCTCACACTTTTTCTTAATAGTCTTAACCACAAGAGCAAAAATTGAAGATATTCACACTTAGTTGTATTACATTAACAAAACTTTCTCTTTCTCCTTCCCAAACTGAAAGATTGAGGAGGTAAGGATTTAGGGGTATTTAGTCTTTCAGGTTCCAGACAATTTAACTTCCATCTCAACACAGGCGAGAGCACTTGGAGGCAACACAAGCAAGATTAGACTGGCAGGCAAAATAATAAATATGAGCTGCTGACATGTTAATGCGCATTTGGGGGTGATCTTAGTCCCTTTTTGTACTGCTATTGTCTGTGCCACAGGAAGAGTGCCACTGAATACGTATTTGCAAGTAGATTTATAGCTCAGCGGGATTACCATTGAGTGGCGGTATAAAAGACCATGGCTACAAAGACACTGGGCTGGTAGCTGTTCTTAAAAAGAGAAGATGCCTCTCACAAGTTGAGCAATTACTTCTACACCCACTTCCTTTAATTTTTCTATTCTTTATTCATGTCCCATTACCTTTGTTTTTGCCTCTTTCTAGGCTTCTGTCAAGATACTTTCTACTACAGTCCCCACAAAGGCAGACCAACAGAACTATCCTTAGACAGGCACTCTCAGAGCCATTTGTTGCTGCTGTTTCTCATGGCTGGACAAGACTCTAGTGACCAACATGAGGCACATCTTCGCCCCAGAGGTGCAGTGTGCTGTCTCCACCTCATTCAGTCCAGTATGCATCACAAGCAGGAAACAAATTTAGTTCTTAATTGAAGTGCTTTTGGTAAATCAAGTCAGTCTACTTGTACCCTATTTACTTGCTCCTATTTTAGGAAGCCTCTGGTTCTTCTCTCCTTTATGACACCTTCACAGAACTGTGCATGCTATGCTCCTTCTGAACAAGCAGTCTGCATGCAGTAGTCACTACCCATCTAAATAGAGTGACTAGGATTTAAACTTTCTTCAGGGCCCAGCAGGAGCAACACAAATTTAAAGTAATATCACTGCTTGGGAAAAGACAAGGTTAACCTTCTCTTCCAATTCCACTTCTCAAGCACTGCTGCTTAAAATTAGTCTCATTATGACACAAAAGAAGCTGAGAAACCTATCAGAATCACAGCCTTGAGCTTTTTTTTTTTTTTTTTTTTTTTTTAAACCAGCACAGTCAAGCTGATTAGAATTAGACTTGCCTTGATAGTGTAAATATGCAAAAAAAATTCAAGGCACATTAATTGTATCACTGCATACCTCCCAAATCCATTCCAATACTTATATAGATGTATTCTACCACAAGTACAATCACAGAAGTTAGAGGCTGGAAGGAATTCGACAAACTGTCAAGTTCAGCCCCCTGTGGTGAAGCAGAAGCAAGTAACCCCCACACTGTCCCTCACAGATGTTTGCCCAACTTGTTTTTAAAAACCTCCAATGATGGGAATTTCACAGCCTCCCTTAGAAAAAGATTCCAGAATTTAGCAACTATTACAGTTAGAAAGCTTTTCCTAATATACAATCCACATCTCCCTTGCTGCAAATTAAGCCTATTTCTTCTTGTTCTAACTTCAGTGGATAAGGAGAACAATTAATTACTGTCCTCTTTAACAGCCCCTAAAAGATCTGAAAGCTGTATCAGGTTCCTCCTCCTCAGTCTTACCCTCTCAAGATGAAACATACCCAGTTTTATTTAACCTTTTTTTAAATACATCAATTTTCTAAACCATTTATAATTTGTTATTCTCCTCTATACCTCTCTCCAATTTATCTATATCTTAATGTGTGGTGCCCAGAACTGGACACAGAACTCCAGCTGAGGCCGCCCTAGTGCCAAGCAGAGCCAGACCGTTACCTCCCATGCTTATCTACGACACTCCTGTTAATACATTCCAGAATATCAGCCTTTTTCACAACTGTATCACATTGTTGATTCATTCCATTTGTGATCCACTATAAATTTTGAATCCTTTTCAACAGTACTACTATCTATCTACCTGATTATTCCCCACATTTCGAAGTTGTGCATTTGATTTTTTTCTTAATTATAGTACTTTGCAATTGTCTTTACTGAATTTCATCTGGTTCAGACCAATTCATTTGTCAAGATAGTTTTGAATTCTAACCCTGTCCTCTAAAGTGCTTGCAACCTATCCCCGCTTGGTGTCATCTGCAAAATTTTATAAGCATTCTTACACCACTCCATTATCCAAGTCATTAATTAAAATACTGACTAGTACACTACCAGACCCAGGACAGACCCCACGAGGTACGCCCTGACTCTTGGATAGCAAACCATTGATAACTACTCTGTGTATGGTATTGCAAACTATTATGCATCCACTTTATAGCAATTTCATCTAGACCACATTTCCCTGGTTTCAATATGAGAATGGCATGTGGGACTGTCAAAAACCTTACTAAAAAAACCAAAAACAAACTCAAGATATCATGTCTACTGCTTCTCCTTGATCCACCAGGCCAGTAACCCTGTCAAAGTAGGAAATTAGGTTGATTTGGCATGATTTGTTCTTGACAAATTCATGTGGGCTATTCCTTATAACCCTATTATCCACAAGGTGTTCAAAAATTGACTGTTTAATTATTTGTTCCAGTTTCTTTCCAGATGTTGATGTTAGGCTGACCGACCCAGGCCTTCTTTGGTCTCCTTTTAGAGATAGGTGCTATGTTGGCCCTTTTCCAGTCCTTTGGGACCTCACCCATCCTCCATGAATTCTCAAAAAGAATAGCTAAAGGTTCCACAATTGCTTCAGCTAGCTTCTTAAGTACTCCAGGATGAATTTCATCAGAACCTGCTGATTCGACTACATCTATCATCATATTTTCTTTTATCTGTTCTTTCCCTATTTTGGCTTGATTTCCTTCCGTCATGTTAATATTGTGTTGAGTATCTGGTTACCATAAACCCTTTCAACGAAAGCTGATGCAAAGTAGACATTAAACATGTCAGCCTTCTTGGTGTAATCAGTTATTAGCTCTCCTTCTCCACTGTATAATTCTACATGTTGAAGAACAATAGCTTCCTTCATCTTTCTCTTGCTCCTAATGTATTTAAAGAACCTCTTATTGCCTTGTTTTGTCTCTTTCTAGGTTTTTCTGATTTTGTCCCTACCAGCTTGTCAATAAAAAGGGAAGAACTAAAGATCTATGCTTAACAAGTCAATGTGAGAATTTGATTAAGTTTGCTAATTTGCCTGCATCAATGGAGATTTCACACCCACTTCTAGAAACAAAACTGAGGGTTCTACATTTAAAAAAAAAAAAAAAAAAAAAAAAGCCAACTGGTGAAGATGAATTATCTTGTGCCCCAAGACTGACTTTACAGTTTGTTAGGCAGTTTTATTAAGAGCTCTCACTAATGGTTATAGGCATTTGGGAAACTGAACTACAGCTCTTCACCTAAATAATTCAGCATTTGAATTCAAAGTAAAGTTGGGGAAATATTGTAAAGACTAGATTCCTGAGAGCACTAAATCTGAAGCTTTTACGGTAATTCAAAAGTTGAATCGTTTTGTATGTGGCATTTGGCAAAAGTTAATCATGCCAAAGTCCTGATACAGGAATACACGGTACAAGAACACTTTAAATTATTTAAATGTAAAGAAACTGGTAACATTGTAAGGAAGTTACTGCAAACAGACATCTAGAGGCCAAAAAGAAAAGCTATGATGTTTCTTTAGCTTACATTCCATTTACTTCTGTGACACTACAGCAGAAATTTTATCACTAGATTCAGGTCAAAGAGAAATGCAAACCCTCCACCAGGCACAAGAGTTGAACTCACCCGCCACTTTGTCTCAAATAAATAGTAGTGGCTAATGTCAGATTCTGAAGCAACAGAAAAAAAATTGCTTTCATGTTTCCCACTGTCTTATGCCTTTGGCATAAGCATCGCAGTGAGATATTCAGAATAAGATTTAGTGATTAGAGATGCATATTAAAAAGAGTTTCCATTTTCAAACAATTTAGATAGTAATGCAAATATACTGCCTTTTAACAAGTTAAATCAGTAACTGCAGGGACAAGAGGGCAGAAATTTTCAATTCCAATGCAAGTTCAAGAGAAAGATTCCTTCATTATTTTTCAAAGATGTTTTCCTTATAAGACTCTCACTCTATAGCCTTAGCTCTTTATGGCAATGCAGAACTACTTCTCTTAAAGGTTTGGGCCTGAGGGCAACAGCAGCAGTCCACTGCATGCAATCAGAGTAAGACCACCACCACCTTCTTCTCTTCAACATATTAGTCAGTTTATACTTTTAGAGCTTTGCCTCCCACACATGGCCAATTACAGATTGATACATAGGATGCATATTCTTTAAAAGAGAAAAACCTCAATAAAATCTTCCTTCACACTGAAGAAAGGAGGGGGCAGAAGAGAAATTCCTGCAAAGTGTTTCTCTTAGGAAAACATTTATGAGGCAAGAAATTGTCTAAAATGGCATCTTTGCAGAGTTCAGTAGTAACAGTAAAGCGAACACCAACGGATGAGACATAAAACCCCTCTCTAAAGCTCAATTAAGCAAAAAAACTTTTGAACTGTAGAATGCCAGTTAAAACTGTAGGCAAAAGTAAGGGCTCTCTCAAAAGAAAACCTTGTGGTGAACAGGCATTTGGTACATCCTACTGTGGAAACAAGTTCTGGAACAGAGTCACAGTGAATCCCCCACTCTCCAACCCGCCCCCCCTCTCCCCCCGAGGCTGAACTCAAGTGATGCTGCTTAGTATGTGTGTGAAGAGGGGACAATGTAACTGCTCTGCTGAAGTCTGATCCTTAACTGCAGCAGGCAATGGCATGTGACTTGCCTCTACTAGTGGGCCTTGACAGAGCCTCTCATGTCATAGCATAGTGAGATTCAGACTGCCCTCTTGATAACATTGTTCATCAAATTGGTGTCAAACAAAACCATTGGCTGGACTTAAGGGATTTAGTGTACTCCAAAAAACCTCAGAAACCCTTTAATACCTAGCATATAGAGAAAAGATTCAGTGAGGTTGAGAAAAGGGAAAGCAATGTTGGCAGTTTGACAAACTCAAGTCTAAAGAACATCAAATGACACCCTAGAACCATGCCCAGTGGAAGCTTAGTATGAAGGAGGGTCATGGAAGTCTGAAATTCACTTGGTGTACAAGCCTCTCTCACTGCCACCAGGCTAGAGATCCTCCATGTAAAACTTGAGCTCACAAGAATGAAACTGTTGAAAAAGCTTTCAGCAGCTTTGTCAGGGCCACATCAGACAACCCATTCCTTTAGTGGGAGAAGGTTTAGAAGCGTCAAGCCCCACGTGAACCTGAAATCAAACTGCAAAAGATGAGGCTACCATTGACTAGTTCATGTTACACATTACAGTCTCCTAACTTCGCTCAGGGGAGCTAAGTTCTTTGAGTTTAACCTGAAGACTAAGTAGTCAAGCAAGTCAAGGGGGTTCATATGTGCACCTATTTACACAATGCCAGAATTCTTTTCCCTCTTCGAATTGTAGGCCTCTCTGACATCCCTCCCCCCAAGATGCCAGAAGCACTTGAGCCATTTGTTGGAAACACTACACCTATAGATTTGTTAGAAATAAAACTTCTGGGTTGGCTGGAAAGAGATGCCCTGATTGAGAGAATCTGATACTGACCTGAACAACTCAGCCTGATGGGATGACTTTGGCTCTGTAAAGTGGACTGTGCTACAGTGGCCCTATAGAGACAGGTATGGTTATGGAGTTCAAACCTTTGAGCTTTGCTATTAATTTTGCTGCTGGAGGGATTAGTGGAAAGGCATAAAGATGCCTCCCCTTCTTCAGAGTGAAATGGGGGCATTCCTTGCCAGCAAAGCCTTCTCTAGATAGCACTAGCAGAGGACAAATAGCTTCCAGGTCTCTTTAATGGTGAATACTCTCACCTGGAGAAGATCCAGCCAGCTTCCCAATCCAGAGGCTACTTGTGAATTCAGTCTACAATAGTGTTCTTCTCTATTAAGTACACACCAACGACATATGTTTTGTTGAAAAGCCCACTCCAATGCCTAGAAAGATTGCCAACACAGAATGCTTGACAGCATTGCAATAGTTATGCTTGTCCATCTAAAGCCAAGACTGCATTTTGGGATAGCAGGTCTCTGAAGATGCTTAATGCACACAGGATTGCCATATCACCTGAAAATTAATGCTCAGTTGTTCCCAAAAAGAACCATTTCTTTATGTTGAGACCTTTTAAACTAAACCTCCATATCCCAAGCTGAATCGATTCATGAGTGCTACAAACTGGAGGTGTTTAGAAGTCAATTGGTGCTTGAAAATGGTCTCAGTCTAGTAACAGGCCAGAGACACCTGAAGTACATCATCTTATATTACCCACATGTGATGCTGGAGTCTCTTTCATATTGGTTTCCACTAGCATCTTATGGCCCGATGAAGTTTCCTCATATCAAAGAAAGTCACAGGACTTAACTAGTATTTTTCCCCTCCCACCCATTTAAGACACTCAAGGGCAAGAGAGGCCCAAGGAAACGTAACATGATCTTTCATCCTTTACCATATATGAAGAGACCTCCACTTGCTCCCCACTATATTCTGATGCAAAGTGGGTCCTCAAGCTCTACCTCCTGAGACCCAGACTCCTGCAACCAAGCACACACATAAGGAGAATTGGATGTCATAAGAAGCTACTGAAAATGCCTTTTATTAAAAATGAAATTTCACAAAATATTCTCAGGGAGGATAGGTCCATCAATTGCTATTAGCCAAGATGGTCAGGAATGCAACCCTATACTCCTGATTGCCAAAAGTTTGGCCTGGACAGAGGATGGATCAGTCAATGATTGCCCTATTCTATGAATTCCTTCTAAAGCATCTGGTACCAGCCACTGTCTGAAGACAGGATATTGGTAAGACAGACCATTGGTCTGACCCAGTATGGGCATTCTTATGTTATTAATCTAAAACAAAACCAAAAAAGCCTATCTTTTATGTTGCAAAGTTTGACTGGCCATCTTAATCATGGTGAGAATTTTTCCAAAAAAGGTTATTGGCAAAGTGTCAATTAGCAGAGGCAACTCTCTAGAAATTTACAACTTAACAAAATAGTTACCACAAGAGTAGTCAAGTTTTCATGGGCAGACTAGCCCTCAATGATTTACGTAGATCTGACCAGAAGGAAAGATTCTTATGAAAAAGAATATCCGATAGGACATCACTGGATCTCTGCAGAAAAGCCAGAGCAGAGTAAGTGAAGTACAGCAACAGTAAGAGGGTAGCATTTATAGTTACCAGGGGTGGAGTTTAATGGACAGTAAGGATACTGCTACTGCTGCTCTTAAGGGTTAAAAAGTTAGTCCTGTTTATAAGGAGCTAAATATACTAGAATGAGAAACTTGCATGGATGTATCTCCCCCTCACTCTCCTTGCAGTATTATGCTAGTGCATGGAGACCTGAAAGTGAATGACTAGAAACTAGTGTTTAAACTGAATTTTTTATTATCCACACAGAAGTGCAGAGAACAAACATCATAATGAATACCAAACTGGATGAATCTGGGGACTTTTACATACGGATATATTTATCAAGATGTACCAATTAAGTTACAGTTCATAAGAGAGAGTAACAGGATTAACAAATACAACGTTCCTACCAGAAGACAACCATTGCGATATATTTTAAATCAGCTTTTAGTATTTTTTTCCTGCCATTGTGTTTGAAGTCAAACCAGACATACTAGCTTGTTCCTTTTGCATATTACATGTCATAATATATGCAGAACAGCTTTCTACCAAACAGTGTTAACCTGATCAGTGCACTTGAAGGGTTAGTGTTAATTTGAAAGTCCTCATATGGATTATTGCTCCATATAAAAAGCCTTCTTGGTCATTATGCAGAAAGGAGAAAGTTTAATTTATAGGGAAGTTCTTGGAAAGCAGCTTCAATTACCTACAGATACTTACTGTTTTCAATGGTTGGATCATATGAATCAACAAACTGGCCTTCCACAAACTGAATAGTCAATGAAGATTTCCCTATAAAGCAAGCAAAAAATATTTATTTAAATACAAATTTACATGCCACTGTACAGAAATATATTCCAATGAGTTAATGAAATCATTAAAGAAAGTTTGCTACCAGGTATATTAGATATTACAATACTCAGAGTTTAATGGGAGCATGCTCTCCGGTCGACTCAATTAGTCCATGTCCCTGAAAGGCAGAATCCATGGGAGGGCGTTTCCTGTTGACGCAGTGCCATGAAGACGCTGTGGTATGTCAAAGTAAGTCCTTCGACAGGAGATACGCAAGCTACATTACGTAGCTTGCATATCTCCCATTGACCACTGCTGCTAGTGTAGACCAGTCCTGAAAGTACCGATTCAGTAACCTGTTCTCAATCAGTACTGAAAATAAAGCAAGAGCTAGCACAGACAGGTCTGACAAGGTATTTTCATCAAGGGTTCTGGCTTCCTAGCATAATCAGAGTTCCCATTCCAGTTTATAGTCTAGGAAACCAATTTCTGTTCCAAGTGGCATTGATTAACATGTACTAGGATAGAAGTACTAACAAACACCACAAGATGGTATTTTCTTACTTAATTACAAAGACAAGCAATGCAAGAGAAAACAGGAACTTTAAGAACAAAGAAGGGAACAAGATACTAAATAATGGCAATAATGAAAATTATTGAAGTGTCAGGATTAAAGAGAGTTTCACATGAAGGTTTAAAGGCAAGTGAGCCGCCACCTGACCTATGCAGGCATTCCATCACCTATATAGTATTGAGAATGGTGAACAGTTACTTTTATCAATTTGGAACATTAGAGAATGGCTGTACCAAATCAAAATTACTATATTTTATTAAAATGCATTTATCCAATCTATAGCAGTTTAAGGAATAAAACCACTACATTATTGGTAAAATCTTCTTAATGGTTTCATTCTAAGAGGCATTTAACCCTCTACCATCATAAGAAAAATGTTGAGGAGACTTTAGGATTCAGATTTGACTTTCAAGTTATACCAGTAAGAAACTTAAAATTTCACATTCCAAGAACCTTGATTAACAATATCTTGCCTCCACACCTTTCATGATTAATCCAGGGGCCTATAATTTAAGAACAGTTAAATGTCTAGCCATTATGGTTCTAACAGATTATAATGTAACATTAACTGATGCAAGCATGTCCACCCAATTCTGACAATCTGAAAACCAGTGAGAAGCGTGACCTGCCCGATTCATCTCAATAATATGCCACTAAAGATTTAAGATCCTACCCACATTTAACTGGCTTTAAGAAAGATCATGGTGAAACTGTAAAGCTCAGTGGCAAGTAATTCAGTTTGTGTTTACCCAGCAACTTTTCTGTCACCACAGGGAACTAGTCAGTCATTCTCAAGAGGGATTTCGCTAACTGCTCATATTAGCCAGGATACTCAAACTCTCAGCATTCGGAGCAGTATTTTCCCTAGCATGAACTTCCATGCACTACAACATGCTGCTTTTCAGAGATTACTGGATGTTGCCTGATTTGAAAAGGGGGGTTTGAAAGGCATAGCATATGTTCTCCCATCCCAATGCCCAAGTTTATCACCTTAAGCCTACCAAAACCATATATTTGAGCAGTGCAGTGTGCTACAAGACGTAGCATTTCCTGGGCAACGTAGTCATCTGGTTATAGACTCTGCGTGGTGAAACAAAACATCATGGAATCTGTGTGATCTAGATACTTTTAAGCAGAGTGTCTGGCATCATTTTAGTATCATGAAACAAGCACTTGGAAGTTGAAGTTACAGAACCATTTTCATTTCAGTGACCCCTCTACATGCAGGAATCTGCAAGATCCTATTTCATCATATGTCTACCAAAACATTGCAACATAACCCTACAAAGTGTTAGATATTTTTAGACCTGGAAGTTGGCTTTTCTTGTTCCTTTGTAACCCTTGTAAATATCTTGGGGAAAGAAGCTTCCAAACAGTGAAGAGTCAACAAAATAGATTAGTTTCTAATTTAGCCTAAAGATTTTTCATCAGGTAATACTGAGTAATCCCTTGGCCTTCGGAGCATTTTTACAACAGAATTCAAGAATTTTAATTGATACAGACTATAAATCTGAATCTCCATAAGGTTAATTTTTAAAAACAATTTATAAGAAAAAAGTTGTTAACTACTGAGACTATTTATCCCAAAACAGTGTTTAGACAGCTAAGTATAACTATGGCATAGTCTAAACATCAGTTTAGATGCATATTTTCCAAATCTTACAGACTAGAGAACAAAATTCAGCAGTGATCAGTCTGAATTCTTCAGTCTTCCTCACCGGATTAACAGATGTGGGCTACAAGTCTATTGACCCCGAGGATACTAGTTTCAGTGCTATCTGAACTGTTTCAGTAGAATGTGGTATTCTAAAAAGGGCCTCAGGTCCTATTATTAAATCAGAAGGCAAGATTTTGGCTAAGCCTCATAGGCAGGAATAGAGCACTTGTCATAAAGCCATATTAAGCTATTAGACTTAGTGCTGTCAAGACCTGGTTTATCCAAAAGGCTATATTTGAGCCAGGAAAAGAGATGCTATAAGAGGTATGTCAATTCAAGGCCTTCCAGTTAAGCAATAGCCAGTATCCATCATAAGCTTACTGTCTGTGAGGCAAAATAAGCCTATGTGCAGTGCAGCTGTAATTATCTCCTTGCTACTTCCAGTAAGTCAAACCAATTTACTCAAGCTACAATGACAAATCACTGCACCATCCAAAAAGTCATATGGGAATTTCTAAAGAAAAGAGTTCAGGCTAAATAAGCACTATGTCCCACTACAATCAACCTAAAAATAAAATAGATCTTCAGCTCAGACATTTAATGTGAACTGATCTTATATACAGCATGTAGTATTTTAAGTGACCACTCATGGGAGTAGAAATAGCTCAACAGAGGTTGTGTCCAAACGAAGATGAAGCAGAGTAATACTAAATATGCCTGGAATACTTTGGCGTTTTCAGATAAGATTTCCAAATGCAGTATTTGTGTAGGTTAGATTTACATATATACAGTAGACTTGGAAATCAGATGGACCTTTGTTCTGTTCAGTATAGTACATCTTAGAATGGTTCTCCTTGCTGTACAGAACAGCATACTGAACTAATATTCTTGAAGCTATTCAAGATTCGTGCTTCTGCCAAAACATCTGGAACTGCACAGACAAAACCAACATGCTCCGTTTTAGAGCAAACAGTTGGCCAACTACAGGAACAGTCTGTATGTATAAGGGCATCTGCAATAATTTAGCTCTTATCTGGAAGAATAGCTATTTTTGAAAATGAGAGGATGGAACAAACATCTAGCTTTTCTAATGCAACTGAAAATTTTGCCTACAATGGCACTATCATTACGATAATCTTGGCCAAAAAACACTGAGCATATGAAATAACTAAGTGGATGCACATTTAAGAATGAGAGTTAAGATTTCCAATAATAGAAAAGGATACTTAAATTTATGTTCACCTATACGTCAAACATCTACTGGAATTATTTCTCTCCTCCCTAAGGGAGTACAGAAAAGGAACAACAAAGAACCAAAAAACCAGTAGTGTGTTCCACTGACAACTACTCCCAAAGCCTCGCAATTGCAAAAAAAATTAAAGTGCGTGATGAGTACTCATTTGATATTTGTTCTCTAGAGCTCTGAGCAAGAATACTACACACTCAGTATTCCGGGGAGGGGGGAAGTTCTACCTAATATGGACATTATCCATGTGCAAGTAAGTATAGAGCACTATATAGTTAAAGCCAAGGCTTAAACAAAAATGGGTTTCAGAAGTTAGGCTGTTAGAGAATTCATTAACTTTTGACACCTTCTTTCAGGAGTCTCGGTGCTTGTACAGAAGACTAAAGCTCCATGCAAATAATGGCTCTTCAGGGGTAGCTTGTGGTCTTACTGGCACTGTAGGCTCGTTCCAAGTGTTTGACTGCATTAACAGACTGGTACATTCCACCTCATTTATGTACTAAAGAGGAACTTCATCAAAACTGTTGTGGTTGGTTCATCAAATCCTGCAATTGTCTGAGCTAACCCTGAAGAGTGGTTATCTGCATGGACCATTAGTCTTCTCTAAAGCACTGAGACTTCTGAAAGAGCTCCTCTATCCTGGTGGGAATGCTTGATTGAGCCACCCATTATATTGGTAGATCCAGCAAAGATATGTTCTACTGGTACTAAGATACTCTGATGGACTAGAGACACACTTCTGCTTTCACTAGCCAGAGTGAACACTTAGAAGCTGCTAAGTCTTCAGCTATTTTGGTACAGTCACAGGTCATCTCTTGCCCTGGTGGTTAATGCCATGAGCAACCAACTAAAACAAATGCCATGGTGACTTGATTGAATGCCATAGCAGTTTTCATTTTGAAGTTTTATCCTATCAACAGTACTCAAAGTCTAGTTTGAGTTGTGCTGTTTCAGGTGGATTTGTTTCCAGGCTATTGCCAAGACGAATCACTAACCTCTTCCTGGATAAGAGCTACTGTATTCAGACTGGTTAGATCCCTTTCACAGAGATGGAGCCATGTCCTGAGACAAAAAACAGTTACTAACCTTGCAGTAACTGTGGTTCTTCAAGATGGGTAGGTTGTAGAATACATATGGACAACCTATCTTCCCTGCTAAAATGGAGTCTAATACCTGAACTTTGGAAGAAGGGCAGTGTCATGGAAATACATATTAACACATCTTTAAAAGCAACAGTTACTGTAAGGTAACTTTTCTTCAAGTCACTGTCCACGTGTGTTCCACTTTTCATGACTTGAAAGTAATTAACTGAAATGGAGGTGGACGCTCAAAGCTAAATCTTTATCTAAATAATTGCAAGACAGCTCTGCTGAAGTGCCCCTCTGAGCTAAGTGTCTCTACAAGGGAATATTTTGAAAGCACATGTACCAGTCCCCAAATATTCTATATATTTCAGAGATGGAAACACTTATGAAAGAAACCACAGAACCAGACTGTGTTCCGGGGGAGTTAGCCGTCACCTGATCAGGAGATTCTAATCTAGCTAGATACTAACCACTTGATGCATTTTGATATTCCTTGGGATGATGTGAAGGAACAAGCTTAGGTTTGTCAGAAAAGGCAAATAAATGGAGGCTGAGTGACTTGGATGTCCTTAGAGCCCTCTCCTTCTGCTTGAACAGAAGTGTGAAGTCTCCCCTCCCTTTGTCAGAAATGGGGCTTAGGGAAGAATACTAGTAAGGATATCATTTGAAAGTCAGAGGTCACCTTAGGAAGAAATTTTGGATATGGTCAAGTGCAAATAGCACCTGCAAGTCCCCTTCATTGCAGACAGTGATCATCACAACAAAAAAGTCTGAGAGACTGAACAAAGAGCATTATACCAACAGCTCAAAAAGTCACCCCTTCTCCTGCAAATCAATGTAGCTAGGATTATATACTGGAAACCTCAGGATTCCTAGATCAGTGGAAGTACATACATTTAAAAAACTCTGCCACTGTAGTATGACGTTGTATGGGTGGATCATGTATGGATATAGCTATTTGGTGTACTCCAACTGAAAGCTATTTAATGACAAAGGATACTCCAGAAGGTGGTAATCTCACACTGTGGGAGAGGTTACATTTTCTGTTTGGGAAAAAATTCTCTCCTTATTGGCATAAGGAAGTCTTTTCTGCTTTGTTTCAGAATGTTTTGTACATCTCTAGAACAAATTCTCTCCATGTTAGCCAACCAGAATCCAGGCAATACAGAGACTGGAAAAGTTTTCCCATTATCCTGGAAAGTTATGTTCTGACTCAGAGGTGATGTTTTTGGAAGTTGAATCAAGTCTGAGGTATAGGTCCCACAATACAGCCTGGCCCAAGTTGGTGCTATCAAAATAATTACTACAGATGCCCTCCAGCTCTTCCTCAATATTTCTTGGTATCCAAGGGATTGGTAAGTATGCATACATTACCGCAGGATGAGAAATGCATCTGAGAATCAGGGCTCAGAATGCCCTCTGGAGCAAGAAGTGTAACATCTCTGCAGCAAGCAAATCTATGCCTGGGTCACCCCACTTGCGAGACATTTTAGAGGATCGTTTGACCATTCGTGGTCATGTGAAAACTGCCCGCTCAAGTGAACTGCTAAAGTGTGTGTAGACCCAGGAGGTATAAAGCAATGAGGGTTGTTTGACAGAGGCACCCATGCCACAGGCAGATGCTTCCTGGCATATACTGGGCAAAGGAGAAGACCAGGTTCTTCCTTGCCTGTTCACAGGAAATACTGCAGTGGCAGAGTTTGTCATTACCTGAATTAATCTGCCCTAAATCAGAGACAGAAGTGTTACACAAGCCAAATGGGTTCCCTGGGTTCAAAAGACAAAGGAGAGTATCCTCACGTGACCATAAGCCCGGAGACTAGTGTTTGTCTGACTGAGCTCCCCACACAAGGATGGGAGCATCTATTACTACTGTCTCTATGGAGAGGGGAAGAGAGGATAGAATACCTGTGTATTCCTGATCAATTTTTTTTAAAATCAATCAAATGAAAACAAGACTGGGAAGGATTGAAAGTACTCTGAAGGTCAGAATTAAAATTCAAAATAACTGACAAGTTAGAGATTTGGTCGGAAAAAAATCAAATATTAAATTAAATAAAGACAATTGCAAAGTGGGTCACTGAACACTGGGGGGGAGGGGGGAGGGAAGGAGAAGGAGGAAGGAGAACCACAAACTGCCTGCTCACTAGTACAGCTGAAAAGGATTTGGGGCTACAGTGGATCACAAATTAAAATCTGAGTCAGCAACATGATATAGTTGCAAAAAACGCTAATATTCTGGGATGATTTAAGAGGAGTCCAGTATGTAAGACACGGGAGGTAATTGTTACATTCGACTCAGCACTGGCGAGGCTTCAGCAGGAGCCCTGTGTCCAATTCTTGGGACCACACTTTAGGAAAGATGTGGACAAACTGGAGAGAATCCAGAGAGCAACAAAATGATAAAATGTTTAGAAAAACTGAGCTGTGCCAAAAGATTAAAAAACAAGCATATTTATCTTGAGAAAAGACAACAGAGGTTGGAAGAGACTTGATAAGCCTTCAAATATATTTGCAGGGGTTCTCAAACTGGGTGGGGGGGGTCGCGAGGTTATCAGGTGGGGCTCATTCCAAGTCCCTATTCAGACCCAGTCTGATAGTCAAGTTTGCATACAAGTTCCAGCTCTGCAGTTTCTCGCTGAAGTCTGTTTTTGAAGTTTTTTTTGTTGAAGTATGGAAACTTTCAAGTCAGCTACAGAGTGGCCTGGCAGATTGAAGTGCTCTCCTACTGGCTTATGGATGTTACTTTTTTTTGTTTCTTTTACATAGTGACAGTCCAGTTTGACCAATGTACTTGGCAGAAGGGCATTGCTGGCACATGGCATATTACATTATTAGACATGAAAGTGAATGAGCTCCTGATGGTGTGGCTGATGTGGTTAGGACCTGTGATGGTGTCACTAGAGTCGATGTGCAGGCAGAGTTGGCAACGGGGTTTGTTGCAGGGATAGGTTCCTGGGTTAGTGTTCTTGTTTTATGGTGTACAGTTGCTGGGGAGTATTTGCTTCAGGTTGGGGGGCTGTCTGTAAGCAAGGATACTTTGGGGAAGAACTTGGGATGTGGCCTCAAGATGACTTTGTCCTTAAAGGCTGTGAACAATGGGTGCACCCTCAATGCTGCTATCTCTCCTATCCTTCAAGCTAAATTAATGGCCACCAGCAATGCCATCACAGACAGACATACACAGTAAGGGAAAAAAAAAAAAAAGTGGTCATAGCCTCAAAGGGTGGTCTGGTCAAGGTTCTTAGAAGTAGATTGAGGTGCCAGACTGCAGTAGATGGTCTGATGGGAGGGAAGAGGTTTCCCATGCCCTCAATGATTCCCTGTGTTGAGTGAGAGAACACTTAGTATCTGCCCACTGGATGGTGGAAGGCCGTTATGGTTGCCACAAGTCTCCAGTTTCCTACTGTGCATCAACATATCTTGCCTCCTTGGAGCATTCGCTCTCCAGCTGTTGGAGTCAAGCCTGGAGCGGGAAGATCCACATATCAGGGGAAAGGATCCATTCATTGGTTTTGGGAGATCAGGTGATGAAGAGGCTCAAGAGAAAACAGAGAACATACTACCAGCTGAGCCAGCTACAAGTACCAAACTCGTCTCATCCAGGACAGGACAATCAGTTTAACTTCCACCTTCTCGTGCTGTGTCTTTAACAGGACCTTGGATATCAGAGGAAATGGGGGGGAGGGGGGAATCCATATAGTAGGTCCCTGCCTGGGAGAAGATGAGGACATCCTCCAGGACTCTCCCCCCAACCCAGCCCTGGAGCAATAGCAGAGACATTTCCTGTTTCAGTAAGTGGTAAAGAAGACTGATGACAACCACCCCTTCACCACATTGGAGTCCACCTTGCTGATGAATGGTCTCTGCTAGGGACTTGTTGTTCTCCTTGCATTCCTGGCTGGTCTCTATTCTGCCCTGCCAGGACCACAGCCTCTGCCCCTTCCCTCTCTTCACCTTGCACCTGTAGGGACTGGATATCATGAACCCTGCAGCAGCACAAGGAGCCTTCAGCAACTCCGCTGTCAAACTCACTCACTGCTGCTTCACCAATTGATAGTGTGCAGGCCATCCCTGGGCAGGAGCCATTCAGCAGCAGGTTTTCATCTCCTGCAGCAAGGGGCTCATCTTCAACATGGTCCCAGTATTACTAGGAGACCTTCTGGTGAGGATGGCTATGCAACTGGGCCCGGATCATCCAGGGAGAGCAAGTGATCATATAGCAAGAGTTACAATGGCCACAAAGCAGTTCTGGCACTAGAGATCAGAAGGACTAAATACAACAGGGCTTTGAGGTCAATGTTCAGAAAGAAATGAATTCAATTACATTTGTGGCAGGGACTCGACTGCACTAGTATGGTAAGGGGGGGCAAGTCTATTAACAGCAGTAATAGGTTTCCAAAGAAAAACTCTAGTGAATACTCTGATATTCTATTCAAAATGAAGAAAAAAAGTCTGGAAAGTGAGAGAGTTTGTGCTACAAAGCTTGCAGAACAGAATTCTCTGGAAAGGCAAATCACATTACTGAACATTGGAAATAAAAATAAGGTCAAGCAAAGGTAAGCCAGGTTACAATAGAAGCCTGTTTGGGAAGAATGAGACACAAAAGGAAGAAGCTGTGTCTGCCGCACAATTTGATATGCATATTGTGCTTTGAGGTGATTCCAATGAATGCTGTCCATAGTTTGAACTCTGTTTCAAAAACATGTACCAACAGTGCACACTCGCCCAGCTGGGATGGGGAGAACATGCCTGAATATTATGTTCACTGCAAAGCTGCAATTAAGGCTCTTTTGAGTGGTGAGAAGTTCTAGTTAGTAAGTGGTGAAACACCAGAGCTTAGCAGACAGCTAGCAATAACTGTCCCTGCAATATTCAACAGTGGGGAGAAAAAAAACAAAAAAACCCCACAAACACCCCAAACCAATCAATAAATACTATTCTATTGAAATCCTCTGTTCTACTGTGCAATGCAGGGGTCATTTAAATTTGGATTCAAGACATGTTCCGAGAGTACAGCCAAACATAGGAAAATGTGTCAGTCAACAATGACTACATGATGCACATGCAATGCTTAGTAAAGGACTTGAAATAAATGTAGTCACACCTACTGCACATTCTATGTATTGTGCATCTTTTCTATGTATCCATTGATCATGCAATCAAAACCGATGTGTTCTAGGACATCAATAAATTTGTGGTACATTTTAACATGCCAAAAGGCAAAGGTGAGTGCTTTTTAGGTCTGGACAAGCAACAAGATGATCCCACTGGTTTTGCATTTGCTCTTTCCCGTTGTGCCATTTTGCTGGTTTTTCTGGCTTGAGGCTGGAAAATTATTGGTTTGTATTGTGATCGTTTAATAGACTCATTAAAGATGCAGTCACCCCAGAGAAGGCAATGAAATTACATAAAGCAGATGAGGAAAATGAAACTAGCAAGAACTGAACTGCAAGTTTACCTTGTCCTTGTGTATCCATCAGTTTATTTGCAAACAGAAACAAAATGTACTCTTGATACATTGCATGGATTGGAGTTTATCAATTTACAAGTTGCAGCTGATATAGATAAGGTCTTAAAAGAAGCAGAAGTCAATGGACTCCAAAAAGCAACTCCTTCCATATGCAATGCATGTTTTTGCATCAGATTTTCAAAGCAAACCAAAAGGTAATCATATCTTGCAGTGTACTGACAGATTATGGTTCAGGATCCCTTTTTGTCAACTAGTAAATTGTTTGATCTATTTGTCCAGACTCAGATGTCATGCAATTTTAGTGACTAAGAATAGTCTGCATGTTTTCCCCTTGCCAGGGAGAAAAGTTCAAGCAGAGTTTTGACTTGCAGAGGATGTGTAGAGAGCCCTGTGACGACAGCATACCAGGATTTGAGCATTACAGAAGTAAAACCCAGTCACTGTGTCTATCATGTCCAGTGTGGTACTACATGCTCTTGCAGTTCCAGTAACTTCAGTGTCTGTGGAAAGATCATTCAGTCTGTTCAGAAGAGTTCAAGAAAAACATTGCACAGGTCTCTCCAAAGACCACCTTTGGCAGTTCAATGTTTTATATTACAATAAGGACATGCACTCTAATTTGGAGAGCTTTCAAAATCCAGAGTGGTTTGCTAGTTCTATTAACAAATTATGCATTCTAGTACCTGTAATGAAACGCACAAGTTTGCTCAAGCCTCCTAGCCGGGGGAACTGAAGACTATGGACAAAATTCTGTGATTTAGACTTTTGAATTAAGCTAGTCACAAAAATAAAGCATTAAATTTTTGAATCTCAACATCTGCTATAATTGTCTGACCCTGCCCCGTTTCCTACAATATGAAAATTCAAATAGATAAATTACAAAAATCTTAAAAACCTTAGGTTTTCCCTACTAAGAAAACTGAACTATATACATTTTTTTAAAGAGTGCTTAAAACAAAAATAGACATTCAACAAAACTAAAAAATAAAAACCTAATTCTGCCAACTTATTGATGAGCTAAACTAATTCAGCTTTAAGTCTCGTAAGGCACAAGAAATACACCATGAGCAGTTACAATTAGCAGTCATGGGTAGTAAGAAGGAATTAAGATGGCTGGCCCCATTGCCCCCTCTTTGGGCACCGCTAGCAAAGAGACGCCATAGGAAGTATGCGCACGAAGAATAGAATACATCTTGACAATGACCAGAAAAAACCATGTTTTAATTATGCTTCTGCTAATTTGGTCATAGATCCTGGATGTGTTGTAAGAATTTTGGGCTACCACCTGTGAGTTACTCATGTTTTGTCAAGTAAGCTGGAAAGGACTGGGGTTGCCTTCTGTTGCAAGTTACTGCCTGGCTATAGGAAGGCAGGGTGTCAACTTCTCTTAAACAAGCACCTACTGGTAACTATCAACTTGCTTCTTCTGCAAGTCAACTAGGTATCATCACCCACTCTGAATTTCCTTGGATCCATACTGCTCACGTGAAGTTTGGCTGTATATAGTAAGGAGACAGCACTGCTCCCAATCCTATAATGGACAGGTCAAGTAACAATGGTGATTCCAAGTACTAAAGATTTTTTTGGTTATTTTTCAGACTTTGGGTGGGGAACAATGATGGCACTTGAGTGCATCAGTTTCTATTGAGATTCTAGAGGACAGCCGATAACTGAGTGACTGCCATGAAGATGTGATTGTGCAGGGTTTTATTTGTTCAGAATGCAGATTTTACATACACATGAGGATGCTGGGAAGATAGCGATTACACTACATGCTTCTAATTATGAAGTAGGTGTTAGGACATTCATTCATGATGCAGCACTGGTAAAATGTATAAAACTTTATTAGGGCAGTTTCAGTACATCGGTGATATTGTGGTCACTCAAAAGGAGGGCAGGGAAGAAGTGACTAACTTATTAAGTGTTATCATGCCTTATGTAATCGGCTCCTTTACTCCGCAGGAGTTGTCCGAGCTAGTGTTGTATGCTACCCTCCTGCACCACTTAGGATTTAGCTTCACAGCACTTGAAAATATTCACTGTCACTGAGGATCTCATATACCCTTTCACATATCCTATGCATTGATATGAATTGCAAGTAGTTTATCCTCATTTCTGAATTATAGCCCACAGGAAGAGCATAGTTCTGCTTACTTGAAGCAAGACAGTGGACCACCATTAGAAATGACTGGATGACAAAACTGATTCAGTCTATCAGGTTCTTAGTGATCTGGCATGCCCATGGCTAACTAGTGATAAACTCAGGCCCGGTCTACGCTTACCTTCGGGATTTGGCGGCAGTTGACGGGAGATACGCAAGTGATGTAAATCATTTGTGTATCTCCTGTCGACTTTGGGGCTTCTCCTCTGCGCGCTGTCCACACTGCACTGTGTCGAAGGGAACAGTGTTCCCTTCGACACAGTGCTACACCATTTACCAGGGTTGTTTTCCTGCATCGCTTGCTGGATCAAATGAGTGGGTCTACACAGACTGCTCAGTCAATCCAGAGCAAATCAATCTTACGGCGGCAAATTTGCCACCATCAGCATAGACCCAGCCTCAGTTAACTACAAATCAGAATGGATTTCAGAAACCCAAAGCTGCTCTTTCCAGAAGTGCATTTTGACACAGAGGTGGAATTTCTTTGGTTTCTAATCAAAAACCTAATCTAAAAATCAAGTTTCTAACAGACACTCAGTTATAATTTACCTGTAGAAAGCAGCAGACACGCCACAGTTATGATTACTAAAAGTCTAAAAGACTTGCTAAATCTGATAGTTAAAGCAGTATGATGGAACGCACTAGCCAAGAGAAATCTATTAACGTGAAGAGTTGAGAAACTATTTATGTTTCAATTTACACTTAGTTATCAAGAGTCAGACTCTGAACTTTGTATTGATTTTATATTTCTTAGATGTAGAAGTCAGTTAGGCTTGGTATACACCTACTTTCGCAAATCGGCAGCAATCAAATGGGAGTTATTCAAAGAACTTGTGTAACTCCTGTCAACTGCTGTGCTTCTCTTCTGCGTGCCGTTTTCACTGCACCGTGCCGAGAGGAGCCATGTTCCCATTGACGCGGTGATATGCCACTTGCGGGGGTAGATTAATAATGTTGGCTTCTGGATCAACTGAGCAAGTCTTCACTGACTGCTCCGTCAATCCAGGTAAGTCGATCTGACGGCGGCAACTTGGCCGCCATCAGTGTAGACATACCCTATATCTGTAGCACGCTATGGCTATTTGTTTCTCCCCTGGTACTCATTTTCAAACAATGTGTATAGCTAAATAAAGATGAACTCAATGTCCTGCCATACAGACAGCATGCAATTCTTTGAAAGTAACATTTGCTATTACATTTCTGATGAGCTTGCACAGTATTTTTAAATTTCAAAACAGTTGCAAACTAGAGCGTTAAAGCAAGATTAGGTACCTTTCTTCAGTTTATGGCTGTTAGTACTATTTTAGTGGGATTTTCATATTCCATTTCATCTTTATTTTGATGTTAAACTGCCTTTTTTGGGGGGGTGGAGGGGGGGGGAAACCGTAGCTGTGCAAGTTAGGACCTGAAATTGCCATTTCCTAGGAAATGGCAGTGCCAGTTATTTGCAGGGTTAAGACCATCTGAGCAAGTTATGTGAACACAGGACAGTAACACACAGTTGCATTTATTTGTATTATGCCCAGATTCACTTACCAATTGTCTGACAATTTTTTAAATTTTTAAACCACGCAATGTATAATGTGATTAAATAGCTTTTCATGGCTATCACACAAAGTTTAACAGGGGCAGAAATGCTGCATTTCCACCTCTATTCCAGGCTGCACGTAGCATTTGTCTAATGGTTCTAGCAGGAGCAGCCATGTGAAACTAAATCCTATTCAATAGCATATTTGCTGTGCCACTTGATGAATATGTGCTGGAGCAGAGGCACAGGTGTGATTGAGGCCAAAAGCATGAGCAACAGGAGGTGGGCTAGACAAAACGACTCTCACTCACATCAAAGGCAGATCACTTGTGCTTCTAAATATCACCTGTCCCCCATTCCCACACATGGAGCAGAAACACACACTGATGGTGACAGGCTGCTGGCTGAGCCCCGGAGGTTAAGCCAACCTGCTGCCACCAGAGCCCTAATTAAGAGGGGAGTGGAGCCAGTTGGGAGAGCCTGCAGGGTTGGGGCTAGCAAGGAGCAGCTGATAGGCTCACTCAGCCTAGCCCAATAAAGGCTTAGGGGAGCATGGCAGCAGGGGGGTAGCTGCAAGGGAAGGGGTGAGTGCTCAGCCTGCAAGGGCAAAGCCACAGTGGGATGCAAATTGCCCTGATTGGGGGCTGAGGCTGTGTGGCCCTAGCCTGGGACTGTTGCTATATATAGTTGGCAGTGGGGAAGCCTGTAAATAAAAGGCACTGGTTGGAGCATGAAGCTAAGAACTGTGCATGGTTTGTGGGCGCAGAGGGCCTGACCAGGAGGGGGGCTGCGTGAACCTGATACAGGATCTTTGTTTTCATGCTATTCAGTGCTGCTGAACAACTTAGTGAATAGTAGGAGAGAAAATACCATGCAAATAACCTAGTAGCAGAACATTACTTTCAAGCCACATTGTAGTTCCTTCTTGTGGTCAAGTTAAGATGGTGGAGACAACAGGAAGCCTTAAGTTCTCCTATATAGTGAAAGTATGTTTTACTTTTTATCATGTACCACACATGCTAAATGAAGCAGTGACTGGATATGGCTCCTTGGTTGGAAAGTAGAGCTAAGAAAATTAAGATCCCAAATTTATGTCCCCAAAATAGAGAGGAAATGAGAAGCATGGAAATACACAGAAGTGGGAGAATGGCAAAATAAACGACTGGGAGATGGAAGAAGAGTACCAAGAGAAAGTAGTGAACATTCTGTAACCGCAGGAGGCAGATGGATCATAGGTGAAATGGATAGCTAACAGAAGTCATCTAAACTGGAGAGAACCTCCTATTGGAAAGTGTGGTATTATAGAAACTCCTTTCCACTAACTGTACTCAAAGTATTCACCCTGTACCCCCACACACTTAGAGTAACTGATAATTATTTAAACTCTGAGGCAAAGCTATGTAGAATTTTTTTTTTTTTTAAACTGACATTTGAAACATGGAGTTGCATTCTTTAAAACTATTCAGTTTGCTGACAGGAGGAGGAACAGGTAGAATGTTTACACACAAGTTATTTTCCTACATTAGTAGACAGTGCACAAAACTCTACACCAGTGTTTCCCAACCACTGTGCCATGGCACACTGGTGTGCCGTCAGGCCTGAGCAGGTATGCCACGGAATTTCTGAGTTGGCTCATGAATATCCATGAGTTCATTTGGAGACTATGATGGTGTGCCTCAAAATAATTAAATGGTATCAAGGTGTGCCATGGCAGAGAAAAGTTTGGGAACCACTGCTCTACACCTTTAAATAAGCAGTTTTCAAAGAAAATTGAACCTCTGCATCCACCAAAATGCACTGTAACTTATCTGTACATATTGTTTTAAGGACTTAATACTAGAAAGATGTGGCATGATTCCTTGGCTAAGTCTATCCTGATACCAAATGAATAGGACTCTTACTAGATTTAATTTAATCAGATGAAACCTACTGACATTTGTCTATCAGGAGTACTGTTTGTAGCTTAGTAGAAATCTATATGAAAAAGTTAGGTTGATCTAGAGAACATAGAAGTATAGGACTAGAAGGGATCCCAATACATCATCTAGTCCAGTCCATTAAATTCAAGGCAAGATTAAACAACTAAACCATTTCTGACAGGAATATGTACTCAAGTTTAAATAAACAAACATGCTCAAGCACAAGTTTACTTGCACATTCCTTAATGGGTGAACAGATACATTTGAGTTCAGCCTGTGACAAATCAACTTTCAAGTTCAATTAAAAAAAGCTGTGTGTCAATTTTATTCTCTATTTTTAAATTTAGATTGCTTTTCATAAATACGAAAGGTGTTCCAACCAGTCTGGCTCCAGTACATGAGACTGCATTTGCCAGAAGTAGCGAGATTCTTGCAGTTAACTTATATTCAGCTAGCATAGCCATGTAACTCAGGTGAGAAACTATGTGAAGTATCCATCTATACTCTAGACAATAGCAGGTCAATCCATAGTGTACTAGGCAACAGATATGAGGCAGTAGAGTATGCCTGCCACTTATATTAAGCAAAACATCTCATCTATGGACAAAAAACCCAAATCTCCATAAATGGAATTTTGTATTAGTGGCTCCTGGATACCATATAGCTCAACACTACAAATGAATAGCCTCAGGTCTATTTTAATTAACAGCATTTTAAGGAACTGAATGTGTTTACTTGGAAGCAGTGTATTTAATAGTCCTTAAAGAAACTCACCCCTTGTGGCCCTACTATTAAAAACTCTAATCCATTCCTTAGTTCTCATTTTCAGTACTGCAACATCCTCCCTCACCTCTCTAGTTTGCTGGTGGATCATCTCCCACTACTCTGATGTCATGCTGCTTCTTAAATCTCCTCACTGATTGCTTGGCAAGCAGTGTCTGAACTCTACTCTTGCTTTCACAGCTAGCTTCTTCCTACATCTTTTAGGCATTGTGCTCTGCCTGCTCCTCTTGTGTCGCCCTTTGTCTCCTCGTGCATGAATATATTCTTATTCCCAACCCCTTGCCCCTAAGTCCCCTATACCAGCATACCCTCCATCTTGAGCATGAGCCATGATCTGAAAGTCCCTCGAGTCACTTTTACAGTGACTCCCTGCCTCCTCTTAGCTATTCATAAACATCTTTACATCTATCCATTTTCTGTTTTTTCTTGAAAGTGAACTCCGAACAGTTCTGCTCGTGTCCCATTGTTGACCCATGCCAACCATGGGATAATAGTCTTTTGGAGGCCAAATTATCTGTAAGGCTCTCATGGAAGGAAGGTACTGATTTATTTGTGAAGTATTTTCTTTTCCCTGAATACCATTGCCTTGTAATGGAGCATTGCAAAATTTGTACTTACAAAACAAAGCATGATTTGACTCAGAAAACAGTGAAGATTTACGAGTTTAGAAATACTCACCCAAGAACATCCATCTTACAGAAAACTCACTTCTTTATAAAAAAATTAGACAAGTCATTAAACAGCTTTACCCTCCTTCACTTTCCCTCAGCTCTGTATTCTCTTTTCTCTCACATGCCATGATGAACTGTGGTGGTTGATTTAAGAGATATTTATTCAGAAATTGAGACAAAAACCAAGCAGTTAAGCAGGACCAGAAGTTGTGCTAAGGTACCGTGATGCACAAACAACATTAATACACATCGATTCATAAACAGCTAGAGAATGGGATTTCAAGCACATGCAACAGTAAAAGAATGTTGTAAAATTATGTCTCTTGACCTTACAGGTACTGTGAGAAGACCTTTAAGTTGCTAGTGTGGATGGAAAAGTTGATTGCTCAAAATAACTACACTGACAGGGAACTAACACCTTTCAGACCAGGTTTAAACAGAAGATACATTTGACATCATTTCATGGATACATTTGACTACTGAGCTTTCCCAGACACTAAGAAAGAAAGATGATCCTAATGAAGATTAAGGAGCTCTGTTATGTTCTCACACATATTAAGAGTGCCAAACCACCCTCATACAGGGAAGCAGCAACACACTTGGCAATAAGATGACACCTCCATGAAGTCCAGATTGAAGCACAGCAGCCAATTTTCTTCAAGAGACATGGCTTGTCTACACATGGACATATACTGGAATAGCTTCTCTGCTTTAAATTCACTCTACCTTATTCCAGAAGGACTTTCATATTCAGAAAAATGTTAGAACAGTGCTTGTCAGACAGTAGGATAAGGCTTCAAAGTGAATAAATATGCTTCTTTAGAAGTGCAGTAATCCAATAAGAGGTCTCCGCTAGTCTCCTGCTATGCTACTAATGAAAAGTGATTTTGCACGTTATGTACCACAGGTATTTTGATAGCCAGATCATTTAGACTGTACCCCATACATCTTGAATGGTATTTTGGCAATACAACATGATACTGTTGCAACTAGGCAGAGGTACTCATTGAACTGTCAGGCCAATATTGTAAATACACATTCTATACCATCTAACATAGAAAACAATTTTAAAAATTCACAAACCTTTAGTCTCTTTAAAAATCACTCAATACTTTGTACACAGTTTAGAGGATATTCTCTTGTATCCCCTAAAGACTGACTTTACAAAAAGTTATAAGGTTTGATACATTTGCTTGAGCTGCTCAAATCTTTATAGCCTTACATCTAGGCTAAAAGAATCACTAAGACAGCAGAAAAAAACATGGTTACTAACCTTCAATAATTGTTGTTCTTTGAGTTCTGTTGCTCATGTCCATTTCAATGTAGGTACGTGCTTGCCCCGAGCACCACTGCTGGAAAGTTTTTCCCTCAGTAGTAACCATCATGTTGGCTCGGGGGCCCCCAGACACAGGCTCTCATAGCACCAGCATATAGGGCCCTGCCTCCCTGCCACCCATTCAGTTCTTTCTTGCTGGCTAACTCCGACAAAAGAAGGTGGTGGGGGTAAAGATGGTTGGAATGAACATGAGCAACATATTGCGAAGAAGAGTTATGGAAGGTTAGTCATTATTTTTCTTTGAGTGCTTACTCATGTCCATTCCAATGTAGATGACCCCCAAGCAGTTGTGCAGGTGGAGGATTCAGCATTTGCTGGCATGCTGAATAGAGCATCACTCAACTAAAGTCTGCATTGTCTCTAGCTTGCCAGGTGATGGCATAGTGTGGCGTCAACATGTGGGCTAATGACCATGTCGCTGCTCTACACATGTCCTGAATTGGAACTTGTGCCACAAACACTGCTGCCAGATGTCTTGTAGAACTGAGGAGCTGAGACTTTCGCTAGGTCATAGCATGTACAGATACAAGAGGTGATTAGAATGAGATTCTCTGGGCTGAGACTGGACAGCCTTTCATCCTGTCCATGATGGACATGAACAGTTGGGAAGACTTCCTAAAGGATGTAGTTCTTTCTATGTAGAAGGCTAATGCACGCCTTCTGTTCCTCCCTGTTAGTGTGTGGCTTAAGATAGAAGACTGGCAGAAAGATATCCTAGTTACTATGAAATTGTGAGATCACCTTTGACAGGAAGGATGGGTGTGGCTGCAGTTGTAGCTGGTCTTTGAAGACAGTAGTATACAGTGGTTCAGGTAAGAGCTTGGAACTCAGACCATCTTCCAAGACAGGTAGGGCAGAGAGCACATTGCCAGTGGTTCAAATGGGGATGCTGTTAGCCTTGCCAGCACAAAATTGAGGTCCCAAGGAGGTAGTGGCTGGCATACCTCTGGGTACAGCCATTCCAGCCCCTTAAGGAAACAGTCACAGATTGAGTTTGAGAAGAACAACCAGCCATTCACCCATGGGTGAAAGGCTGAGATTGACTCTCATGGATGACGCCACTAGACCCTGCTACTTTAAGTTGAATAGGTAATCCAGAATGAAGAGCAATGACTCCTCGATAGGTGAAATGCCCTTTTGTGCTACCCAGATAAAGAACCTTTCATTTTGCCACGTAAGTGGCTCTAGTGGATAGCCTTCTGGTCCCTAAAAGGACCTCATGAATGGGCCTGGAGCAAGCCAGTTCCTCTTGGTTCACCTCATGGCATGGAAGCTCCTTGGCTGAAGAGATTCGAGGTTTTGATAATGTAGATGGCTGTGATCTTGAGAGATCAAGTCCAGAAACAGTAACAGGCTGATTGGTGTTGTCCACCAAGAGATCTAGGAGAGTGGTGAACCAGTGTTGGCATGGCCAGGCTGGGATTATCAGGATGAGATGCATCTTGTCCCTTCTGACCTTAAGCAGGACCTTGTATATGAGAGAAATGGGAGGAAACATGTAGAAGAGCAGTCCCTCCAAGGGAGGAGAAAGGCATCTGCAAGCAAACCTAGGCTGTGGCCTAGGAAGGAGCAGAACTGAAGACACTTCATGTTGTTGAGGTTTTGCAGGTCCAAAGTCAGTCTGAGATCACCACTGGCCTTTGGGATTAGGAAGTAACAGTAATAAAACCCCCCTCCCCTTAGTTCCAGGGGGATCTCTTCCACTTGCTCCTGAGGTCAGGAGCGACAATCTCCTGGACTAGAAGTCTCCCATGAAGAGGATTTCTGAAGAGGGATGAAGAGGAAGGAGAACTGAACTGATAACTATATCCCTCTTCTATCATGCCTAGTTCCCAGTGATCTATGGTAATGTGGGCCCACACATGATAGAAGTGGGACAACTGGTCCACCAACATAGGAGACATCAGAGCCACACAGTGTCCTGGTATGCCGTCCCTGAGCATCCTATCAAAAAGCCTGCTTAGATCCCTCCACGTGTCTCAAACAGGACTAGGAGGGAGGAGGTGGGGCAGATGAGGAATGAGATGGAAGCCTCCTCTTGTAGCCTCTGCTCCTTCTGCTGCACTCCTGTCACTGCTGCAGCAGACAGAAGCAGGCCACTGGCTGGGGCTTACAGTGCTTCCCAGCAGGAGCTGATGTCTGCAGTCCTAGGGTTTTACGGGTGACTTGAGAACCCTTTAAGCTATGCAGCTTCAAGTCTGTTTGCTCTGAAACGAGTGATTTGTCTTCAAACGGAAGGCCCTGAATGGTCTGCTGGACCTCATAGGGTAATCCCGAAGATTGAAGCCACAAGCTTCGCCTCATGACCACTGCAGAAGCCATGGAGCAGGCTGCAGAGTCTGCCATGTCCAGTGCTGCCTGGAGGGATGCCTTGGCCACTGGATTTCCCTTCCTCCACTAGAGCTGGGAACTCACTCCTGGACCTCTGTAGCAAAATCTCCCTGAACTTTGCCATTGCACTACAAGAGTTAAAAATCATACTGGCCCATGAGCACCTGATGATTGGTGATCGTGAGCTGGAGGTCACCTGTGGAATAGATCTTTCTATCAAAAAAGAAAAGTCCACTTGACTTGGCTCTGAAGGGGGACAGAGCGCTGCCTCCATAAGGAGGAATGTAAATCTAGTGTGCCTGTCCTTTTTCTTTCCTGAGTCTACAGCCACTGCATATCCTGCACCTGGGTCTCCTCCAGGCACTTAAGACAGCTCGTGTGTGGGTCACTACCCAGCATTGGTTTGTGGTACAATGCACACCATTCGAACCCCTGGGACAAAGGCATACTGCAGTGCCCAAGGAACGGCTAGCCCCACTAAGCGGGGCTCACTACTGGCTAAACTAATTAAACTCTAATGGTCTCTATTTACAATTTTACAGAAAAAGCCCACTGACAGAAGGTACTTGCAGAATACAAGACACGCAGAAGTTCCAGCAACTATCACAGGTGGTAAGAAGGAACAAAAGGGGTGGTGGGGCCCTATAAACCAACACTATGAGAG
The DNA here is from genome assembly GCA_007922155.1 of Mesoclemmys tuberculata. Classification (NCBI taxonomy): domain Eukaryota; kingdom Metazoa; phylum Chordata; order Testudines; family Chelidae; genus Mesoclemmys; species Mesoclemmys tuberculata. The sequence goes on from ML675603.1 coordinate 12,413,376, forward strand.
TGCGACTGCAGGGAACACTAGAGCTTACTCATCACGTACTGATATAAGAGAATTTTAAGTTGCTCTAGTCCACATAAGGTCGTCAGCATCAGAGGCAGCTTTTAGCCACAGGTGAAAAGTAGAAAGAAGGGGAGAAAAACATTGTGGATTTTATCTGTTCTATTTTAAAGAACAAAATTGGTGACAGTAATAATGTTTAGGCATAAATAAAAATATAATTAGTTTCAAGTTTAAGGCCTTTTGATAAGTAGTAAACGATAGTTCAGAGTAACTTTTAGCTAGAAATTTAAAATGACGGCTGTGATGTCATGCTAAGAGAAAGAGAAAAACAAAATGGAGATGTTAAGAAATTGACCAATAGCAGAAAGGTAGACTGTGGTGAAACAAAGGTCATGCCTAATACATGCAGGAAGGGGTCAGTTAGGTAGGAAGGGGGATTACAAGGTGGTCCAAGTTTGAGTAAGCAAGTGAAACTAATCATCATATTGAACAACTGATTGGTTAAGAATGATATCACCCCTGGGAGGGGAAGATGCTACTGACTGACATTAAGAAAGCAACCAAATCAGGAAAGGGCAGAAAACCATATATATCTGACAGGCTTGAGGGTTGCTGATCGGAGGATCAGGAGAGGACATCTAGAACAACATCAGTGGCAGTGATTGCAAAACGCAGCAGCAGCTGCTTGGCAAAACAGAAAGACATAAAACAGAGGGATTTGACCAAGGAGAGTAAGTATGACTTCTACATATAAGGAATGTATGGGCATGATTGTAAGTAAAGCTGGATGCTCTTACAGCTGTGCACCTGCCCCCACAGCTTTAGCCAGGGCCCCGTGGCGGTGGGGGTGGGACTATCAGTCCCCTCCAGGACTCCAGTTGTCATCCCTCCCCCTCCCGCCCTCTGTCCTCTTCCCCGTTATTTTTATTAAAAGTCAGTCTGGTCACTGCTCATGAATTTTTGTTTATTGCCCACAATCTGCCGGCAACTTTTACTAAAAACAACTGACAACAAACATAATTAGACCATTAGGTTATGTACAATGGATTGAAGGAAGGACCAAGTACCAGTTCGGTGTGGCACCTAGGAAAGCTGTTAAATTCGTTTCAAACCTCCTTCCTGTAGCAGAAGTGTAGACAAATGACTATGTTAGAGGCCGATACAGAATCGACCAATATTTACAAGCATCAGATATGGCTGCAGGAAGTCATCCCAAAATGCTGAAGAAACCTAGGAAGTACCTCTAACTCTTGTTGTCTGCCATGAAACTAGCCTGAATTCTTCAGAGTGCAAACTTTCAAAAGCTAGACTGCATGTCAGGCAAGACCATTAAGTGCTAGACTGCATGTCAGTACCACCTGCATCAGCAAAGACAACAGTCCAGCCTCAGTAAGCCTGTAGGTTCATTACTAAAAGAGTCCTATACAGTCACCATTAAAGCCAAGGGATCTAACAAGCATTGTTTACTTGGTACAGAGTCTCCTTTTTAAATCAGTGGTGGGGAGCTCTAGCTCAAAATGATAGAAGTGATTCTACAAGAAGAAACAGGCCCAACAACTTCATGAACTTCCTATGAAAAGCTTCTAAAGTTCAAGCAGCTCTGAATCAAGATTTATGAATTTTCCCTTCTGCACGTATGTGCATGCAGCCAAAGCAGAAAAAAAGGCAGAGTGATCCTGGAGCTTGACGTGCATGGTCGTCTAGCCCTTTGACTACTTACCTACCTGTTAGAGTGATTACTTTGGCCATGAAAGTGCTCTAAGTGATGCACGAAGTCAGCAGGAGGCAGCAAGAGACTCAAACCTCATGTTCTCATTACTGCAGAGTGAGATTAGGATTTACCATGGGAAGCATGTATCCCACTCTGGATGAAATGTTGCACTGATCTGACACAAGAGGCATGTGGACTTACCTAAGAATGAAGCTACAAGACAATCTAAGAGAATTAAAGTTCTTCATATCTCTTTAATGTACAGCAGGCCAGATCTACTCTTCTGTCCTGCTACCAAAGAAGTATTTGCATCTGCTAGAGTGATCTGCTCTAGCTTGCAGGCCCTTATATAGAAGTTTGCAAAAACCTCAAGCAAAAACAGTTGAAGTTTATCTGTATGTACCTCCAGTAGGTCTGCAGATTTCTTTTGGGTAAAAAAGTTGAATGCTTTGCTTGTAGACAAAAGGTGATCTGAAAGTTTATTCAAAGATTATTAGAACTTTTGTCAACCATCCTTACAAATGCTGGATGAAAGTTCTCAATACAAAACCAGTTTCAAACTTAGTTCCTTGTTACAGAATCCTTTCCCTACATCTCCACATTGTGGATCTCTGGCTCCAACTAATAATTCCACATGCACCATTCAGTTGATATTTGTGGCAAGCTGGGTTGGTACCAAATTAAGGGTGTGCGCGCCTTCTATTGACCCACCACAATCCAAAGTCTCATTACTTCAGATCCATCCACTATGTCCTGCACATTGCTGAGAGTCACAAACCTGTATAGCAGGAGAGAATTAATGGCCCTATACACTTGCATGACAATGGCTCCCACTGTAGATTTTCCAACTCCAAAATGATTTCCCACTGATGCCCTGTTGCAATCCGGCATTGCAAGCTTCCAGACGGCTTCTCAACTGTCACTGCAGCTCTCACTCTCTTGTCCCTGTGCTAGAGGCTGTGGCGAGCTCAGCACACAGACTTAGGAATGTGATCTCTCTCATCCAAGAGTTCTGCAGCCGCTCCTGTCATCCCAAGCCTTCACTGCATGTGACCCCACCAGTCAGTGCTCATTTCTCAAGCCCAGAAGGGGCACTCTACAATCTGCAGCTGCTCCATGAATGCCACCAAAAAACTCAAAGTGCTTTTTGCAATGTGTCAGCAAATGGTCCTTGAAGAAATCACATCTCCTGTTGATGCAGATCATTCATCCTGTGTTTGCAACATTCATGACAATAGCGGAGTTGTGCAACCTCCATTATTCTGTCAGAGATGGACACTGAAGAGTGCTGCGCAAGTTTGTGGGATTTTAAAAAGAAGCACGAACAATATGGGTTATGAATGGCATCATCAATTTAAATTTATCCATTCCATGTGAACGTCACTTCTTCCTTCCAGACATCCGCGTGACGTGTTTCTATCCCACAATGCATTGTGCAAAAATGGTTTCTTAAAAAGCACTGTGCCAGACTGTGGCGAGTGGCACATTAGAATACCTATTCATGTATACTGCAGTACACATCAACACGAGCACTCCTGGTGACTGATGCAAGCAACCAAGTATGCATGTGCACAAGTGATATTAACCGCATCAGTTTTATGCTGACATTACTTGCATGGACCAAAGTTTGTAGGGTAGACATGGTCTTACTATGCTTTGACTTACCACCATGTCAAATCACAATACATTAAAGTGCACTATGGAACTTTTAGGGCATAGTGTCTTTATGGGACATTGCAGCATGGCAAGCTGGTACACTGTAGATTCTGACCCTGGCTTGCTGCACACTAACTCACTATGCAGATAAGCCCTTGATGTTTTAATTATTCAGCATATATTCCTACAATTAGATAGTGCTTAAAATAAATTCTTGCAGGATGCTGCTGAGAGCTACATGAAGTTAAAGCAGGCTAGTGTTTTACTTTACTCTTATATGAATGCTAAATTAGAAAGAGTATTAAATGTCTGCCTTGTAGAAGCCAAAGAATTGTTTGGTTCTTCCATAAAACAGCACCACACCCCCAAGACATCCAGTGTTTAATTGCAGCAGATCTTTACTGTGTTCTAGACAATAGATTTTCAACTTTTATATGCATATAGCCATAGCAGGATCCATGCCTTATTCAAAAAAGAACTCCCTTTCATACAAAGGTGATATCACTTGGTTGAGTAAGCTACCATCGAGTCAGAAAACTACAAGCATAAACATTTAAGGATTTGACAGAGAAAATATAAAGCAGGCAAATCAAGAGTTAATCCTAGCACAGTGTCCTTAAATAATCCTACTGTGTCTTGGTATTACAGCTGAACATGCTGCCTCTAGTGTCCCAGATACATTAACAGGTTCATTGCAGTAAATTTGACTTCTAAAGGGTAAAACCAGTCATAAAAATGAAGTTTTTAATTAAAACTGGCATTTAAGTCTCATTTTAGTCCCCTGTTGATGGCAGCCATTTTGTTTATCATCTTACTATTCTACATCATTCCCACTGTAAATACCATTCAAACCAGTTCCCAGTCTAAGACTAATTTCAATGTCTCTAAGTATTAAATATTGGATAAATCCTGAACACTAGAATTTAATGTTAGGTCCTAGGTGGCTTTAATGCAATGACATTCGTGTATTAGAGGCCCCACTAATTCTGTAGTGACATACTTTGACATGACAGCAGTAGGTTTTTGCTTTCCCTCTCAGATAAAAGTGACAATGGCTATTTAGTATTAATAGAAGTATGTGTTCCCTCTTATTTAATACTGAATGGATATCACATTGTGATGATGTTATGAGTCCTGCACAGAAAGAGGTGTTATTTCGAATAACTTAAAAGAAAAAGTCCTGACTACTACATCTGTAATATTAGAAATACTGTAACATTTTGCCAGAATAAGGCGGTGTTTGCTCTGTCTTCCTGCCAAACATGCTTAAAGTCCCCAGTTGTTTCAGATACAGTATTTGTTATCTGCATTACTATGATTGCTAAAGGGTTGTCAGAGTCCACTCCAAAGCTGGCTGCACGGTTTCTTGCATTTTTTGTTTATCTTTGACAAGCATAAAGGCTTTCAGATGGCTATATCAAGGAGAGTGAGAACAGGTTCATAACACACTGTGATGGGGTTTACAGACCCCACATGGAGACTTAGGCAATACTACAGCTTGTGTCAATATAACCCATGGCACTCAGGGGTGTGAATAAGCCACCCCCCAGAGCAATGTGAGTTATACTGACCTAAGTGCCAGCTGAATGCTATGTCAGTGGGAGAAGCTCTCCCACAGATGTAGCTACTGCCACTCACTGGGGGTGGATTAATTAAAACGGGACAGCTCTCTCCTGTCAATTTACAGAGTTTGCACTAGCAGTGCTGCAGCTGCATTGGTGCAGCTGCACCACTGTAAGCATTGTAGTGTATCCATAGCTTAAGGGAGTGAGGGAGCTGTACTGGGCTTAGAGAACCACTACACTCATCAACAGGGCATGCTCCAAATGGAGGATCTGATCCAATGGGGAAGGGGACTCTGACAATCGAACAGGGAGGGAGGGAAGAAGAGGCTGTCCGAAAGGAAGAAGCCAGTTTGCAGTTTCTGAGGACCGAACAAGTCATAGGAGAAAGGTCTGGACTGAGGGTGTGACTGCAACCAGGAGGGTAAGGAACCCCTCCCTTTCCCTTCACTGAGGGAAAATAGCTGAACATTGAGAAGAGCTGGGGGAATACTTATTTGACCAACTAAGCCACTGAGACTGATTGATTGGGAGCTTCCCACTAAAGGGGATGGAGGCTATGACCACACTCCAAACCAAAGAGAGCAGGGAGATAGGAAGCAGCACAAAAAAGCTTAGTCAGGTGCCCAAGGAACAGATGACCAAGACACTCCATCTCTTCCCTGCTTGGGCCCTGGGCTGGTACCCAGTGAAGGGGGAGGGGTCTCGGTTCCCCCTACCTTTACCCTCTCCCCCTATCCCTCCAGAGAATGACAGACCATAGCCTGAAGCTTGGCCTGTTGACCATCAAGCAAGCTCAACCCAGAAATTTGGAGGTGGAAAAGACTGTTGAGCCATGGCTTGTCTACTAGGCCTGACTGTGTCTGATTGAAGCCCACTATACATGCCAATAACAATTTTGTCACTGTGACCACTATAGTCTTTTTAAAAGTCTTGCAATGCAGGTTTTCAGCATTTTCAATCCATCTACCACGAATGCTTCTCAGTTCAAAAGAGATCCTAACATGACCAATAAGCAAACTACACAGACTGGTCTTGTCCATCCTCAACACACAGATAAGTAAATAAGCCATACCATAAAAAAACCTGAAAAAGTTATGACACAATCCATCTGAAAAACAGGCAGGTCACTAAAAGCCCAACTAGAATCCCTCAAAGAGCTAAAAAAACTAACATAGATCACTTCTGAGGGCTGTTCTACAGTAGAAAATTGGGTCAGTAGAACTACATCGTTCAGGGTGTGAAAAATCCACACCCCTGAACAATGCAGTTAAACCGACTTAATCCCCAGTGTAGACTGAGAATTCTCCCTAGCCTCCTGGAGAGGTGGATTACCTGTGCTGATGGGAAAAATCCCTATTGTTGGCGTAGGCAGAGTTTCACTGAAGTGCTACAGCAGCACAGCTGCAGTGCTTTAAATGTAGACAAACCCTAAATCTGCACCTTCAGATAAGCAAAGTTCCCATTCCCTCAGCTAAATATCTAAGACCTGTACTCAAACTAGCAATGTAAAAGCAGGAAAAATTGTCACAACCAAAGGTCCACCATACAACAGCAGAGATATATTGAGACATCAGAGCTGAGTTATACTCTACGGAAGTCCAACAGCTATCTTCTCATGGCTGTTCCACCACATTACCTCATTTAAGAAATGGCCATTATTCTAGTGGGAAAACAAGTGTTTCTGCCTCAAACAGATAATCCATAATTTCACCTAAAAGCAAACATGACACCCATCTAAGATGCTTTTCAGCAAATTGCTTACCATCCTCAGGAGATTCTGAAAGGCTTAACCACTAACTCAAACAGCCTCACATTCTTATTTCATTTCACTTAATAAAAAACCCATTATTCTCGCATTAAATTTGCAAGCGTTTTTTCCCTGAATTTTTACCATCAGGCTACATAAAATAGGTAGATTTCTTTTAAAATTCTTAATTAAAGAAACTTCTATGCCATCTATCAGGCACAGGAGACTGCCCCCCAGCTCACTCACAGCCTGGGTGCAGGAGGCTGCAGCTCTGCTGTGAACCTAGGATGCCAGCAAGCTGTGGGCAGCTGCCACCTGGCTCAAAGCCAGGGTGCAAGAGGCTGCAGCCCCAACCTTAAAGCAAGCTGCTGCAGCCTGCTCCCAGCTCTGTGCCAGGACCAGGCAGTACAGAGGGAGAAGTTCCTGCATGGCTTCTCCAACAACCAGCTAGGGCCGGAAGTGGGCAGCCCACAGGGTGCCTGTAGGCTCCCAGCAAGGAGCTAAGAGATGGGTCTCTCAGTTCCCCCCACACTGCCCCTTGTGTCGGTGCAAGTGCTCCTGGTGAGGATGCACTCCGACGCAAGGAGAGCAGTGTGGACATGTGCCACCTGGATGAAAGTCAACAAAAATATGTCCATTTATTTTCTTAGCATAGACAAGGCTTATGTAACTCCTCAACCTCCCTCTCACAGCAATAGTGTGGTCAAGTATCTTTCCAAACATCAAAAGGAGACTGGAGTATGGATGAGTGCAAGGTAGCTGAAGCTTAATCCAGACAAAATAGAAATGGTTGTTTGGAGGAAAGCAAGTGGAGTTGCATGTGTGCAACTATGTCTGATCTTTTGGATGAAGCTGTTTGTCTACTAGTTACTCATGTTTGCAATGCAGGTGCCTGTTTAGAGTCTCAATTATTGATGGATCATCATTTTTGGCAGTAGGAAAGATGGACTTCTCATTTGCACTTAAACATCTGCGTCATCATCTCAAGACTAGGTTCCTGCAGTACACTTGGGGCTACATCTTAAAACTCTACACAGAAAATGAAGACTGGATGGAATTTGGAAAGCTGTATTTTAACTAGTGTCGAACATATCACGCTTTATGATCTGAAATGGCTGCTTGTGTTTTTCAAGGTGTTGGCTTTAACCTATAAAGCTGTGAACAGATTAGGCGCTGCCTACTCAAGAGACTGTTTCTCTCCATGCCATAAAATCACAATCAAGATGGTTGTAGGTATTAATGAAGTGACACGCTCTTTATTTGAAAAAGAACTTTTGGCAGAACATTCTCTGCAAGGTCCCTTCAGTTTTGGAATTAGCCCCAACCCTGGACAGAAATAGCTCTGCAGAACATGCTGCAAGGTTCAAATTTTAGGGAGCTTCCAAAAGGGACATCTTGCTTACTTGTTTTATTTAGGCAGAGAGTACCTCTCCTCATTTTTCTTTTATTCAAGGCTTGATCAATTATTACTTTATCTGGTGGAGGTAGTCAATTTGCTTATCTACTAGCTGAGCTTTTGAAGCCATTGTAAGCCTCCTAGATGTTGACAGTAAGTTCTTTCATCTGTTATAAACAAAATAAATTAATCTTATCACTTAAAGGTCTTTCATGAGTAAGCAGCTTTGCAGAACAAAAGCTCCAATGAACTCTTTAGTATTTGTTTCTGTAGTTTGAACTTCACTTTAAAAAGCGCCTGACATTTTTTTAGACTATTCAGGAATGCTAACCTAAAGACTTCCCTTGTAACTTATAGTGGTCAGAGATTGTTTGCAGTGTTGTTGTACCCATGTAGGTCCCAGGATATTAGAGAACAAGGTGGGTGAGGTAATATCTTTTATTGGACTAAGGCTAGGTCTACATTATAGCCTATGTCAACAAAATTTATGTCACTCAGAGATGTGACTATTCCACCCCGCTGACAACGTAAGTTTCACTGACATAACTGCGCATGTGTTCAAGTAGCTTCTGCCACTTGCAGGGATTTTTTTTTTTTTGCCAACAGGAGACAACTCTGCCATCAGCATAGAATATCTTCACCAGATGCGCTGCACTGCAGAACATATAGACATGGTCCAACAAAGACAAGCTGTCAAGCTACACAGAGTTCCTCTTTAGGTTGCCAGGTAGCTCAAAAGCTTGTCTTTCTTGGTTCAATAAAAGACATTACCTCACCCACCTTGTTTCTCTAGTGGTCAGAGAGAAAGAACTGAGTTGAGACTTAATACATTTCTAGAATCAATAACTCAAAGGCAGATGTATCATAGAGCCTAAGCCTCTATGGGAGTTAGTGATGTTACTCATTTTTAAGCAGTTACATAACTATGTTAAACAGCCTTGCCACCTACTTTTTACATGTGATGATTAAGAAACACCTATGCTTATGTTGTGTGTAACAATTTGTTACTCTTTTATTCAACAAAAGATTCAACTTTGTGGGGCATCTGCTGAGTTGGGGCTTAACTGCGCAGATGCAGACAATTACCAATTTTTAACATTTATATTGCAGTTGTTTCCGGTAGCCCCTGTTGTGGGCAGACAGTACAGAGATTTTATTCTCCTTAGAGTTTTCCAACCCTTCTCTTCCCAACCATCTGGATGTAGGTACCTACTGAAGATATCATTTTCAATTTTACTAATCACAGAAGTGACATGGGGAGTGGCTTAACTATCTGATAATTTTTTTTAAAGTTTCTTCTGGTGAAAGACCAGAAACTGTATTCCATTGAAACCATGAAAACCTTAAAATACACCTGGAGAAAAAGGTGATCATACAAGGCAGATAAAAGAAAAACTGATTATAACTATTAGTTTCAGACTGCTGCTGGATGGTTCTGGGGAATGTGTCTGCTTGGGTTAATTTGCATGGATCGACAGCAGTAGTGCTGCATATGGTCAGTGATGACATATGGCATAAGGCAGAGGCCCAGCACCACAATATCAACACTAACAACTACTACTATATAAAGCTGAAGCATCTTCATAAATTTGCATTGAGAAAAAAAATCTAGGGACCAGCAGTTAAGAAGAAGGGATGTCTGGGGAGACTGATGCTAGAACACAGTCACAAGTGGAAGAAAGAGAGAGAGAGAACTAGACATCTACCACACCGGGACAGTCCACCTGTGGAGGTGCAAATCAATTGCAGAGGAAGAATCTAGCAGCAGGAGAGGGCTTATGCCCTTTATGCTGGGGCCTGTGGAGGGAGGGAGTTACTCACAAAAGGAATCACCCCATAGTTTCCCCAAACCAATGGAACTGATTCACTGCAGGTACTGTACCTAGCGGGTACCTCAGCAAGCACATCTCAAGGACTCCCTTTCTAAAAAGGTTCTGGGTAAACGATGACTCCAGCGAACACACAAGCAGGAAAACGTGAGAATTCGTGTCACAGGGAACTCTGCTAAAGGGAACGTTTTAGACTCGATGTTTTCACTTAACGGTTGGGCAGAACGACAGCCTTACCCTGGGCCGCGGCCCAAGGCATCACCCCTTTCAGCCAGCCGGCCGGCACCTGGCCCTTCACATGGAGCACCCTGTTCTCAAGCAGCACCGCTGGCCAGGTGACCTGCTCAGGAAGCCGCAGAGGGCTAGGGAAGTCTCGCCGATCACACACTACTCCTCCTACCCCAGGGCCTTGCCAGGCCGGAGGGGTCGCGTCAAACCCGACAGCCCCTCGGGCCGGCCGGCCGCGCTCTCCCCTCCAGGGGCCGATGGCGACAGCTCTCCGCTCCGGGCAGGCCGGCACCACGCGCCTCTGCTGAGCCCCGCGCTTCCCAGGCCAAGCGAAGCCACCGGCGCCCCCGCTCCGCCGGGCCCGCGGTCCGGCTCCGCCGGCAGCTCTCCGAACCAGGCGCGGACCCCAGCCGCAGGCCGCGCTGGAAGGAGGTAGCAAGAGCGGGGATTCCCCTCCCGAGGCTCGGCCAGGCTCGCCGCTGCCGGACTGGCACTCCCCGCCTCCAGGGAGGCTCAGCCTCGGCCACCCGCGGGAGACAGCTAGCCCGGCCCCTCACAGGGAGCCGCCACGGCCTCGCTTCCCAGGCCCGGGCTCCACACAGCGGCAACCCCGCACCCCGCCCGGCGTCGCCTTCGCTCCCGTCGGCCTCGACTGCCGCCCCCGCGGCCCGCGCTCACCCACGCTCCGGTAGCCCAGGATGGCGATCTTGCGGGACTTGGACGGCGGCATCTTCTCCCCGCCCGGCCCCGACCCACATTCAGGGCGGCGGCTTCAGCTGAGGCGGCGGCGGCGAGGACGGGTCGGGAGACCCCGCTGGCGACAGGAAGAGGAGGCAGCGCCGCGCAACATGCAGGGGCCGGTGGCGGCACCGACCGCACTGGGCTCTCCTCCCTGCGCGCGGCAGCAGCAGCGGCGTTCTCCTCACGCGACCTCTACATCACCAGCCGTACGCACCTGAACGTCCTGACGTCACGGGCGGAGCCTGGGATTGCGCCGTTGAAAACCCAGCCGGAAAGGCAGCGCCGAAAACTCGCTGCGTCATCCTCAGCCTCCACGCCACCGTGCAGCCAGGACGACCTCTGATTGGCCCTCAACCGTGACCTCGGTTGGAATCCCCGGCACGAGATTGGCGGTGAGTGGGGAAGGCTGACTGGCCCGCGCCAACAATTGGCTGAATTTGAAGGGTGAGGCGGGGCTAAATGGTAAATGGAGGAGGGGAGGAGCGGGCAGCCACTTCGTGATTGGTGGCGAGGGTAGAGTTGCGCATGCGCGAAGGGTCGGGACCGGACCTATTGGCGTTGTTGATTAGACTCTAGCGCTGCGCCCTGAGGGAGGATTGAGAGGGGAGCGCGGCGCGCGCTCGCCTGAGGCGGCGGTTGAGCGCGGTTGTCTTTCGAATGCACCGCTTTCCCGCGCGCTGCAAAACCCGCCCGCGCAGTGGGGGCGGGGCGCTAGGGAGAGCCGCGCTGAGCCGCTCTGGCGCCGACTCCCGCTGTGGTCCGCTCCGCTGGCGCCGAGGCCGCGCTAGGTACGGGGCGCGCGGGGCAGCTCCGCTGGGGGCACGGCTCAGAGCGGCTGAGCCGGGCTGTGGAGAGTTGGCCGCTCTGATCCTCCGCCGTGGCGAGCGGGGAAGCGGCCGGGCCAGTCATGCCAGTTTGGCCCGGCGGGGGCAGAGGCCCGCGGCGGGTTTGCTTGGCTGGCGGGCGACGTTGGCGCGCGAAGAGTTTCCCGCTGGCGCGGCTACACGGGCAGGCCGCAGAGTGAGGTGCGAGCTCGCGGCGACAAGCCGGGCGCCCCGCTGTGGGGGGAGGCGCGGCTCCCTGTCGGGCCTGCGGCGAGCCTGAGGTAGAGGCAGGCGCCGCAGCTTTGAACCCCACCGTGAGTAGAAGTCTAGGGAGGGGCCGTAGCCACTTCGCTCCTCGGGGGAATGCGTGCGGCTCGCTGCCTTAGAAAGGGCTGTTACTGTCTGTCAAAGGTCCAGATGCTCGGCGTGGTCCTAATACAAACATCAAACCCCCTCCGAGCACACAGCCCTAGCTGCCATGGGCACTCCACACGGGAACCCCCACGGTTGTAAACAACTACAACCCCCACTGGAGGGGTCCCCAGCTTGAAAGAAATCTTTGACACCCCGCCCCCCCCCGTTTTCTGGTCTTCACATAATTCCCCCCCTCTCCCTCCCTGCTTTAACTCTCTTCTCAGAAGCAAGCTCCTGGCCGCTCAGACCAGGATATGCAAACTCAAAGTGGCACCAGACCCTGCCAAAGTGACCGATGCAAAGCCTGCAGATATGTCCCCACTGGCATGATGATGCACCCCACACAACGCACCTTTCAAGATCTGTGGGTCCTACACATGCCTTTCATAATGTAGTGTACCTCATCCCAGGGCTGGATTAACACAGGGGTTTTAGGGACTGCAGCCCAGGGCCTCAAGTTGGGGGCCTGCAAAAACAAACTGCCCCTTCCTATTCCTACGACAAGGGCCTAGAACCCTGGCCAGGAGCAGCTTCCAGCCCAAGCAGCACCGTGCAATGGCTGCTCCCCCCCTGCCTCTCTCCCACAAGACATGGGCCCCACAAAATCTAATAGCCCCAGGCCCCAGAAGTATTAATCCAGCCCTGCCTCATCCAGTGTACTAAATGTCCCAATAGGAACTATGTCCCAGACAATCACTACACTCTCAAATGAACTCAGACGGAAAAAGAGACAAAAACACGCCATTACCTTTGGGTGAACACTTCTCACAGATTGATCACTTTATATTGGACAGCTGTCCTCATCCTCAAAGGACACTTGCACAACACCTTCAAATGACAAGCTTGGGACCTTATGTTCATAATTTTGCTAGACACTAAAAATCACAGACTGATTGGAGACTGGATTTATGGATTATTACAATTTATGATGCACCAACACTCCCCCCAGTCCTTTCCTCCATGACTGGACAGGTGTTGATGGGTCACTTTGCTTTGAATGATCCCTTGAAATATGTGTTAATTACTTATGCTAAACTATCTGTTCCATCTTGTATTTAGCTGTGGCACTCTGAGGGCAAGCCTACACTACAAAATTAAGTTGACTTAAATTACATCGATGTACAGCCACCACAGTAATTAAATAGATTTTTCATGTCCACATTATGCTCCTTCTGTTAGTGATGTGTGTCCTTACCAGGAGTGTTTCCACTGATTTAGCAGACAGTGTGGGGAATTGATTCAAGGGGAAAAGAGAAGAAGAATGTTCTTTGTTCTTAAATTCAATATTCTGAAGTGTTTCCTGGACAATAAAAGGAAAAAAACACTTTCAGAAAAGTGATATTTACTTTGATGATGAACTTTTAAGCACTTACTTGGTACAAAAGATCACAGATTCTGGCTGAGAGGAAAGAACCTACAATTTGTTTCCTACTTAGGTCTGTTCTACATTAAAAAGTTTTGTCGGTTAGGAGTCTGGGGGAAAAAAAACCACATACTTAATTGACATAGCTAAGCCACCAAAAGCTCTAGTGTAGATGCAGTTTATTTTATTTGGAGAACTGGTATAAGCTATACCAGCAGAAGCACTCTTGCTGGTGGTAAACTGCATCTATCTTATGACGAGTTGCTGCTATGTATATACTGGTCTATCTATACTAGCAAATCCTTTCTAGCATAAACAGCCTGACTCAATTACTTGTTTTTCCAGTTACTATTTACCTTCCTACCATCCATGAAAAAATGACAAACCTTAGCTAGTGGAAGCAAAAACAATGTTATGTAAGGAAATGGCTCCCTCTGGTTTTCCCAGTACATCTTCTCTGACTTTGTCTTCGTGACTGTAAATTCTTCAAGGCAGGGATAATTGTGGTATCTTTTGAAAAGTAGAGTATGTTGTTGGCCTTTAATGAATAGTTATACAAACAGAAAGACATTCTTTCATATGAGAACATATATTCTATGAGCTACTATTTTAAGATAGTGAGATGCAAGACAGCATGATGTGGATAGCATTCTGCTGATGATGCAGTACAGTCATCTGTCCTTGACATTTATGTCAGCACTCTGTTTTCCATTCATTAGGGGATAAAGTCTATCTCCTCTTCTATGAGATGCTGGATGTGGGGATGGGGAGAAAGGAGTGGCACATAAGATTTGTACCCCCATATGCCTTCTGGTACTTCACTTCACAGTAGCTTCCAATCTACAGGCTATAGAGGTAGAGGATCTGGTTCTATAGAGATAATCCTTTTCTACCTTCAAGGGCATGTTAGAACTGCAAAGGGCTACTGTGGCCATAGTATTGCAGTACCAGCAAGTATCCTTGCCCCTTCCCCCGTCTGGGTGTAGTAGCCATTGTACAGTCCAGTGTTTAGGTCATTTGCTTGATGGCAGAACCAAAATGAGCCAGGCTGCTTGCTGGCATTTTATTATTTGAGTTGTGCACCTGAATTATGTTTGGAAGACCCTGTTGGGGTCTCTTGTAGCCATGGCTGTGCCTTCCAAATCTTCATGTGCCCTTATTACTAAACCTGAGACATCCGAGCACTGTTCTCTGTCTGCTCTTGCTTCCCTAGAGCATGCAGAAAAGATTTGATATTTAAAAGGCAGGTCAGACCCCCTGAACATGTTCTGGGCAGGGCTTGGTAAGCAGCAGTTATTCTCCCTACAAGGGATTTCTGTCTAGTTCCACTGGATACTACTTTTTCTTCACCCCTTTTCTTTTTTTCCCCTTCTACCTCTGGGAACATATTTATCTTTTCACTGTTTTTCTTCCCTGTTAACTTCTACTCATTGCCTCTCTCCTCTGGGTAGGAACATGCTGAACACTAGCTAGACAGGAAAAATGTACATGCAGCAGTCTTCCATCCCACTGCAGTCCTCCCACCCCGTGCAGCAGTGCCATGTACATGCTAAAAAGATAAAGGAGACTAGGGGATCAGCTGACATACAAAAGGAGGGAATTCATGTGTTTGCATTGATTTCACTGTTTTGCACTGTTCAGTGTTTGTGTTATGCACTTTATTTTATTACTGGTGTTTTGGTGTTGTAATGGCAGCTGGCCTGCCTGACAATGCTTTAATGTGTTTTTGTTATATAGTCATATTCACAAATAAAAGCTTTTATTTTATTAATGAAGCTTATTACCATCACTGCATCACATCATATAATATGTATTTAGAAGAAAAAGAAAGACATAATAAGGAACAATTGGGAAGTTGTATCAAAACACAATTCTCAGTTCATCTATTCAGAGAAATCCATAATGAAAATTCACAGTTCACGTCACACAAACCACCATTTCCCATAGTGCACCACAAACAAATGGCTAGAGCGACTATAGCTGGGAAAGGTGCTAGGAAGCCTGGGATAGGTTGGTTTGACTCCGGTCTGCATATTGTAGCGAAGATGTGCAACACTGGTGAGAGATCAAGGTCCAGAAATTTGAACCTAGGATCAGTATGCCTTGTGGACACTCAAACACCAAGCTTGTAGGCTTGAATTCCACAGACCCTGGGCTTACATTTCAGTGTAGACATACCATAAGAATTTCTGCCATCACAACTATGTCTTAGAATCATAGGGCTAAAAGGGACTGCAAGAGTCGGTTAGTCCAATCCCCTTTCATGATGCAGGACTTGTGTCTAAACTGTCATGGGAAGAATCACGCAGCTACTTAATTTAGGTTAGAGTGAGCACAACTTTAATCTTGATAGACCCACAGAAGACTATAGTGAAGCCCAGGCAGCATGTCCCTGTGCTGATCTCTGGAACTTCCCTGGCTTCAAGTTACAGAGGGCTTATATAGGTTTGTTAAATATTACATATTACATACAGATTGTATAGTGGCGTTTCCAATACTTAACAGGTCATTTATCACATATTTGGCACTTATAACACATAATGGGATTCTCCTGGTGTCAGCAAGTCCTGAGTCACATACAGTCTTTGGTTATCACAGGAGTTTCTGACAGGGTATGGCTGAGTGCGGCTACAAAAGTAGTTAATGTCTTATAACGTAGCCCAACAATTTTGCATTTCTATTGTGGTTCCAGTCTAAGGCCTCCTGCCTGAATTTTTTTGATTCCACAAAACCATCAAAGACAGATGGCTATGCAGCCTCTTTTTTAAAACCTCTGGTGAAGGAGATTCTGAGTTCCCTGTGCAGTTTGTTCCATTGTCCTCCAGTTTTTACGTTAGGAAGACGTTTTACCTGCGATTCAATCTAAATCTGCTATGCTTTAATGTGATCCCATAGCCTCTTGTCCTGCCCTCTGTAGGAAAAGAGAACAATTTTTTTCATCTTTTTATGGCAGCCTTTCAAAGTATTTGACCTCTATCATGTCCTCCCTTAATCTCTTCTTTTCCAACTGAACACACCCAGTTCCTTCAGCCTTTGCTCATATGCCTTGCATTACATCCCTTTGATAATTTTTGTTGCTTGCCTGTGGATCTTTCCCAGTTTCTGTACATCCTGTTTATACAGCGGTAACCAAAATTGGATACAGTACTCCAGGTGAGGCCTAACCAGCGCTGAGTAGAGCAGTACTATCACCTCCCAGGACTTGCATGCTGTACCTGTGGCTCTAGTCATCTGGTCTCTCGTAGGAGGTCCAACAGTCCATCCAGGACCTCCCTTTCGATGGGTCAGCCCTGTTTGTGGACCAGACAGACTCTAGGCTGCCTGGGATGAAAGATTCCAGGGCTATACTGTATTCCCTGGGGATTTACATCCCTCCGTCCAATCGGTGGCACTTTAGATCTTAGCAACAGCAGAGATTCAGGAGCCAACAGAGAGAAGAGCCCTACTGAAGGAAGAACAAGGGATATAAGGAATGTCAAAGTCAGTTGCTGGCTTCAGCCACCTGAGTTGGTCCCAGCTGCTACCGCCCTGGGGGTAAACAGAACTTTTGAAGTTTTTAAGGGCGACCTACCAGTCATTTACGAGGCTCCAGTTCCCCCCCTATTTTCATGCCACCTTACTGCATTCCTCCTGGCAAGGGCTACTATAACATCAGACCATTGGGTTCTAAATACAGTAGCAGCCAGGTACACCCTTCAGTTCACCTTGCTCCCACCTTCCCCGTCCCTCTTCAGAAATCCCTCTCATGAGCAACTCCTCACCCAGGAGGTACAAGCACTCCTGAGGGTGGGCACCGTGGAAAAGGTTAATCGAGAGCTGGAAAGAAAAGGGTTTTATACCTGCTACTTTCTGATCCCAAGAGTGAAGGGGTCTGAGACCCATTCTGGACCTGCGAGGTCTCAACAGGTATCTCAAGAAATTGAAGTTCCACATGGTCTCTTTAGCTTCCATCATCTTCTCTCTGGATCCAGGTGACTGGTATGCTGCGTTCGATTTGACGGATGCCTATTTCCATATCTGTATCTTCCCAGGCCACTGAAGGTTCCTGTACTTCATAGTCAGAAAGTGGCACTATCAATTCACAGCACCATGGTGAGAATATCTCAGTCTGCTGGGTCATATGGCAGCCTGCACCTATGTGGTCCAGTACACCAGACTGCACCCTCAAACCCCTGCAGACATGGTTGGCATCCTTGTAATCCCCATCCAGGCATCACCTGGAGACAGCCATTACTGTTTCCCCACCTATATCTACCTCCTAATCGTGGTGGACAAGGCCTCAACATGTACTCAAAGGAATGTCATTCACAACCCCCATCTAATGGTGTCACTGGTATCAGATGACTTGGAGATAGGGTAGGGAACCCACTTACGTTCCGTCAATGTCAGGGAATTTAGCACAATCCGGCTGGCCTGCAAGATGTTCCTGTACCATCTCACCAACAAGATGGTCCAGGTACTCACAGACAATATGGCCTCAAGATTTTATATCAACAGACAAGGTGGGACCAGTCCCCTACCCTATGTTAGGAAGTAATACGTCTGTGGGACTTCTGTATTGGCCACCGTATTCACCTGGAAGCTGTGCATCTCCCAGGCATCAAGAACACACTAGCGGATCACCTCTGCAGATCCTTTTGTTCTAACCATGAGTGGTCGCTGCACCTGGAAGTAGCCACAACCATTTTTGAAAGGACGGGCACTCCCCGGTTGGACTTATTTGCCACCAGGGGAAACAGGAAGTATGATCAGTTCTGTTCCATGCAAGGGTGAGAGATTGGCCCACTATTGGATGCTTTTCTCCTGCCATGTCAGGCAACCTCACGTATGCCTTCTTGTCAATTCTGCTGGTCCACTGAGTACTCATAAAGATTAAGAGACAGGACTCGTGTCATTCTGGCAGCCCCTGCATGGCATTGACAACATTGGTTCAGGATGCTTCTTGAGTAGTCAGTGGTCCACCCCTGGACACTTCCATCATAGCCGGACCTTCTCTTCCAGGAACAGGCCTGGCTGCTCTACCCAAATCTAGCCACACTGCACCTGATAGCATGGATGCTGCATGGTTGAACCTGGAAGAGCAGTCCTGCTTGGCACAAGTCCAACTTATCCTGTTGGGAAGTGGGAAACCTTTTACTAGGATGTCTTATCTGGCCAAGTAGAAGCGCTTCACCTAATGGGTGGTCCTTCACAACATCTCACCTTCAAAATCATCCATCCAATCTATCTTGGAGTACCTGCTCTATTTGAGGTAAAAAGGGCTGACCTTGTGGTTGCTCAAGATGCACTAAGCAGCCATATTGGCTTTCCATCCACCGATACAAGGTAAGACAGATTTCTTGCATGGGATGACAACCAGATTTCTCAAGGACCTAGAGAGGATCTTTCCACAGGTGAGAGACCCAATTCCCCAATGGGATCTGAATCTTGTCCTCTCCAGGCTCACAGGTCCCCCGTTCGAGCCTCTGGTTTCCTGCTCCTGCATCTATCATGGAAAGTGGCCTTCTTAGTAGTGATCACATCAGCAAGGAGAGCCTCGGAGATTAGGACTCTGATCTCTGAACCTCCTTACACAGTTTTCTACAAGGACAAGTTACAACTGCATCCACACCTGGCGTTCCTCCCAAAGGTGGTGTCCCATTTCCATGTAAACCAGGATATTTTTCTTCTTGTCTTCTTTCAAAAGTCCCCCAATTCAAATGAGGAGAGATGCTTCCACACTCAATGTTAGGAGGGCTCAAGTGTTCCACATTGACAGAATCAAACATTTTCATAAATCCACGCAACTCTTTATCATGATTACTGAATGGATGAGAGGGCTGTCAATGTCATCTCAGAGGATTTTATCCTGGATCACTGCCTGCATATGAGCATGCTATGAGCAGACAGGATTTGCTCCTCCGGCCTCCTTGACAGCCCACTCAATAAGAGCTCAAGCATTGTCAACGGCCTTCCTGGCTCAGGTCCTAATCTAGGACGTCTGTAGAGCTGTAACCTGGTCTTCAATGCATACTTTTGTGTCCCACTATGCCATCATGCAGCAGGCCCGGGATGACACAGGTTTTGGCAGAGCAGTGTTGCAATCAGCACATCCAGAAACTCCAGCCCACCTCCAAGGGTATTGCTGGTAAGACACCTAACCGGAAATGGACATGAGCAAGCACTCGAAGAAGAAAGAACGGTTACTTATCCTGTAACTGTTGTTCTTCGAGATGTGCTGCTCATGTCGATTCTACAACCCACCCTCCATCCCTTCTGTCGGAATTCCGGCAAAAAGGAACTGATAGGGAGGGGGGCTGGCAGCGCCCTATATACTGGAGCATTCATGCATCACTGGAGGGGGCACTAGAACCCAGCTCTACGGATACCACTAGGGGAAAAATTTCTGGCACCAGTGAATGTGGCACACACACTTAATTGGGAATGGACATGAGCAACACATCTCAAAGAACAACAGTTACGAGGTAAGTAACTGTTCTTTCCATTTCCTGTACGTATCCCTTTTGGTTTTTAGATAGCTAAAAACCTCGTTTTGCACCTAAAACTCCTTGAGCAGCCACTTTGGTCTCCTGGGGCTCTTATCTATCTTCTGCATCAGAATAGCTTGAATCAAGGACCTCTTCACACCCCTGACCAATATAGCTATGCCAGCAGGAATCTGTAGTGTGGAAATAGTCCTGGAAGAATGCTCCATCAAAGTCTTCTCCTGAGTGCTCATATTGTTGGCCAGATACTCATAACATTTTTCACTGTTGTAGATATTTGTGGCTTAGACTTTGATCCTGTACTTTCACCTGATTTTACACACATGATTTAGTTCCATTGCATTCACATACATAACTGTTGTAGGATCATGCATTTGCATTACAAATCAGTCTGATTCACTTTGTTTTTTATTCTTCATTTACCTGGCTTATGGAGAAATGTTATATTCTCACTTTAAAGGCGCCTACTGTCTTGGGTATAGAAAGAAAGCATTACCAGATCTGACACCAGGGACAAACACAGTGAAAACACATTCAACTGGACTTAATATTCTTCAAAAAAATCACACATTACTGTGGTATTCAAGTGTTTCACAAGGTCTAAAAGACATGTTAAGGATTTAGGGAATTGTTGCAATACAAATAACTAAACTAATAAAGATCTCTCTTTTCTCCAGTCCATAATAAGATCAAACAGGGTCACCCTGTCACTAAACAGCTTCCCAATTTAATCCATGGAGCTCAGGCCAACCACTGGGTGGATATTTCCACTGGTAAAATGTTTTTTGTTCTGGCATATCTGCTAGAGATTCCTAAAGACTCCCTTCCTAGAGATAAAACAGCACTAGGCCTTTGACTCCCTGCTTGTTTACATATGAAGTGTATCCATGGCATAACTTGATTAGGACTACTTATTTTATTTGTAAACTCCAAGTCAGTGCAGTACTGCAAAAGACATGGTCCACGTGCCCCAAAGAGCTTGTAGACCAATAGGACAGCCATAGGATGGTGAGCACTTCCAGCTTTCTAAAAAATAAACGGGGATGAGGATACAGTTATGTAGAGGCAGGTTAACATTTGTGGATAGCATGGGAACAGTGGGATCGCTCCACTTCACTGATGTAGGAAGCCCTGAAAAACAAGGCATTGCCTACTACTTTTGATTCTAAACTGTTACTGTGTATTTTCCGTTCTGATGCAGAGAATCAGCCCTGAGAATTTAACATAGTGTAACATTTTAAGCACACAGACTGTCTGTGACAGCAATAGGACAATGGGGGCATCTCCATTTTACTGTTGGTTTATACTGGGGCTATAGGAAGGAGTAGATTAACTTTTGTCTTTTACTCTTAGGATTTGTTAAGGGGGTAGGGAGAGAGAGAAAGCGGTTCCCTGGTAGGCTTGCCTTTCCTTTATTAGACTCTGTTCCTCACCTTGTGCTTAGTAGCAGTGGGGCTGAGATACAGTGATCTTCCACTTCTGCAGGCCTGAGAACTGTGCTCTCAGGTGGGACCTGTGAAACTCTTCAGAGATAGAATGACCCTTTGGGTTTGGGGGAGTCCAACTAATAGTGATCTAGATTGTTCTTCCTATTTTACTTTTGGATAGAGTAGCATTTAGGAAAAAAAACCTCACTAAAACAAAGCACTCTAGATTCCCCCCCCCCTTTTGGTATTGTAAGTATCAGTAAATTCAACTTTAAGGAATGGTAGATGGTTGATCATTCTGGATCTAATTATTACTATTCTTAAAAACTTCCATATTTCAGCTCAGATATCAATTTTGGTGTATTACTAAAGAATGCTTTTTATGTGTGGATTCTCATAATCTATCCTTCATAGGCTAGAATTCTAGATTTAGAAAATTCCCAAGGATCTTCAAGAGAGATGCATATAGATCCAAATACTATAATACAAGCCATCGTTTTTGTTTAACACATACTTTCCTTCTGTACTATATAACGGGAGCATTAAGGAGAGTGGGATTATACTATGCCTTATCATTTGTTCTTAGCTAAGAAATCATAGATGAGGTCAAACCGTTTGCATGCCCAGTTTCCTGGCTGTTCCTCTAAAGGTGAGTTTCTTGCATCATTACTGTTAGATTTTTTATTATGGTTAACTACTTCTATTAAATGTAAACCAAGTGTCAGAAATAAAGGCTCACAGCTGGGTCTGGGATCAGCTAACTAACTACAGCTGAAACTTCTAATTGGCCATATTGGCTGATTGGCTGAGTGGCATTTGCCAGGACTCCTCTTCGCCCAGCAGTAGCACTTAGGCAGCAGATGTTCAATGCTTATGCCTGCAGCTGCAGTTACTCTTGCTCCCCAGCGTGAGTGAGTGAGCACTAGGCCTGACTGCCCCCTGCTCCAAAAGTCTCTTGCTGGGATAGGGGATGTGCAGATAACTGAGGGTACATAGAAATCCATTGATCTATATAGCCCTAAGGTCCTCTGAATTAAAGTAGAACTAATTTAAAGCCATGGAAGTGAAATATTCCCCTGGAGCACTGCAACTTTTGCAGTGTTGATTTTTTCCCCAGTGGAATCAGAAATTTATCAGACTGGGCTGGTCACACTGATCATCTGGCTTGAATAGAGAAAGGGAGAGCATAGTATCACTGCCATGATTTCAGAGAACCCTTTAGTGAGTACCACAGTCTACCCTAAATGCAGTTCCACATGAATTTGTAGCACTTGTCTGAAACTAAGCCAGCACCCCCTTTTAGCGCCATTCACTTACCTCCACATTGGCTGAACCTTAACAGAGGAAAGATTTTAGCCTCCCATGAGCCAGATGAAAGGGATGGCCTTAAAGTAATTCTGTTCCCTGTTGATTCAATATCAAGAAGAGTGGATTTCTGTAAGTTAGGGCAAAAACCCTCTGTGAGCATAATACAACAGCATGAAGAATATTTTCTGTTTTGGCAGTCATTTATTCAAAACAAGTGAACGGGACCTCATACATACTGTTTGCATCAATATATATGTCAACTAAGCAGAAAAAAGAGGGTTACTTTCCAGTAACTGTTGTTCTTCGAGATGTGTTGCTCATATCCATTCCAATATAGGTAAGTGCACACCACCGTGCATGGGTTCCTGGAATCTTTTTCCCCTTAGCAGACCCCATAGGGTTGGCTCAGGCACCCCCTGGAGTACCACGCTCATACCGCGGTACATAAGGCACTGCAGACCCTACGGTCCCTCAGTCCTTTCTTTCTGCCAACTCCGACAGCAGGGACGGAGGGTGGGTGTGGAATGGATATGAGCAACACATCTCGAAGAACAACAGTTACCGGTAAGTAACCCTGTTTTCTCCTTCAAGTGATTGCTCATATCCATTCCAATATAGGTGATTAAAAAGCAATACCTTGGAGCATGGTTCTGCCGAATCCCATGTCCTCCCTTGCCTGCTGGACAATGGCGTAGTGGGACATGAAGGTGTGCACCAACAGCCAGGTGGCAGCTTTGCAGATGTCCTGCAGGAGCGCTCTCTCCAGGAAGGCCATCGACGAGGCCTGTGTAACCCGTCCGTGCCCAGGGTAGCCCACTGATAATGCCAG